>JAJQQW010000013.1:6382997-6982997 GCA_025583905.1 Ia io
CGTGGGCTCTACCCAGCCATTGCCCTCGCTATGGGCCATCCGCTGAAAATGCCCACATCTGGCTCTCACTCCTTTCTTGTTCCTTGGTGTTCCTAGTCCTAGCGCCTACTGGATCCCCTAGCCCCGCGGTCGGCAAACTGCGGCTCGCGAGCCACTTGCGGCTCTTTGGCCCCTTGAGTGTGGCTCTTCCACAAAATACCACGGCCTGGGCGAGTCCATTTTGAAGACGTGGCGTTAGAAGTTTAAGTTTAAAAAATTTGGCTCTCAAAATAAATTTCAATCGTCGTACGGTTGGTATTTGGCTCTGTTGACTAATGAGTTTGCCGACCACTGCCCTAGCTGATATCAGGCACCTTAAAACCAACAGGCCAGTGCTGAACTCCCCATCTTCCCTGTAGTATCTCCGATTCCTTCCGCCTTCTCGAGGTTAATATCGCCACCCTCTCCTCGCAGCTCCTCGCTTTAAACCTTGACAGCATCTTGGGTCCCCTTCTATCTCCCCAGGTCCATCTGGCCATGAAGTGTTAACGGTGCTGTGAGTCGGAGTCCCCTTCCCGGTCCCACAGCTACTGTCTGACTGCACTTCCCATCTCTCCTCTGTGGTCGTCAGTGGGCTCCTAGGGGGAGTCCTTCAGTGTCTTCGTCCTGTTTTAACTGCTCTTTGGCCAGATTTCTCCCTCATGGACCATAACCAGGACCCCCCTCTGTGTCCGACAGCAAATATTCAGAGCTCTCTTTAGAACACACGTAGGGTAACTGGCAGCAGCCTGCCTTTACTATTGCATTTCATCCTATGTTCTGTTCACCATTGTCCACTCAAAAGAACATAAATATACCTATTCGTATCTCTGTGCCTTCTGAATTAATTACTTTATGAAGCTTGGTCATCTTTGAGAAGCTGACTCAAGAATCAGTTCCAACAGACTGTGGAATCTCGGAGGGAAGGCAGTGGGTGGGAAGAGATCAACCAAAGACCTTGTGTGCATATGTGCATAACCCATGGACACAGACAATAGGGTGGTGAAGGCCTGGCCGGAGCGGGGGAGGGCGGTAGGGGCAGGCTAGAAGGGGTCAGTGGAGGAAGAAAGGGGACATATGTAATACTTTCAACAATAAAGATTAAAAAAAAAAAAATCAGTTCCAGTACGTGGCCTTTTCTAATAGATTTAGGCAGAATTAAATGCTTTCCCTTCTATACTTTTAGTACATTTATCCTTTCCAGGGCTTTTGACATCATATTATAGCCAAAGATATGCCTCCTCTCTCGCCAGACAGACTTCACTAAGGACAGTGGGTCCCTCTCCTTCCCAGCCATGAGCAAGCAGGACATGTGCTAAATGCTTTAGATCAGTGATGGCGAACCTATGACACGCGTGTCAGCACTGACACGCATAGCCATCTCTGATGACACGCGGCCGCATGCCGAGGATGAAACATTTGCTGCTCCTGAGGATGAAACATTTGTGACTAGAGTCTTGGAGTTAGTTTTTTCCTCAAAGTGACACACTACCCGAGTTATGCTCAGTTTTTTGGCGAAGTTTGACACACCAAGCTCAAAAGGTTGCCCATCACCGCTTTAGATTCATCTGGGCCTCGATGACTGTTTAAGTGATGTTCATAAAAAGAGAAGCTGTAGAAACATTACCGGTACTCCGCTTTTAGTTTTCAACACCCATAAACGTCCACTCAGATTAATGACATGTTTTCTTTATTAATTGGCAAGAGATGTGGCCCCTTTGACTCAATATATAAGCCTTTTCTTTCTAGGAGAGTTTACGCCAGAAATGCAATTGCGGATAAGGCAAGAAATTGAGAAGGAAAAGAAAACAGAACCTTGGAAAGAAAAATTCTTTGAAAGGTTTTATGGAGAAAAGTAAGTGCTAGAGCATTTTTCCTCATTTCTCTTAGAAGGAAATGAAAATGTAATTCTCTGCTTCGCATAGCATACTCATATGCTGTAAAACTCAATAAACCCGTGATAAAAGGCAATAGTCCCTCCGTGTAAGAAACTGCAGGGAAAATTCTAGTGGCATATCAGCACTTAAGTTATTAAAAATGCATTTTCAAGGGTTTATAACTTGTCCATGAAAATTCATTTTGGACTGAAAACAGCATGAAATCCCATGGAAGTCAATTTTGGCCTTCTTAACTGGATTTTAGTAAAAATCTCCTGTTTTATTAATCCAAGTTATTTTTATTAATGAATACCTTAGACTTAATTCTCACATTTTCCCCAAAATACTGACCATGCACATATATCTGTTTAATCTTTATTTCGGGGAGAGCTGTTACCCTTCACTCTATCCATCTTTCTCTTTGGGTGCAACCGGTTTTGAATTATTATTTTTATCGTGTGTGTTTCTTTTCAAAATAATACTGGCCACACATAGCGTGGTAGTAATGGAACTAAATTGAAAGTATTTCTCCATTGCTTCACGGTTAGCGGGACATACATATTGTACTTGGGCAGAATCGGCATCTCAGAGACCATCCGATCCCTAGAAGGAGGAGGGATTAAGAAGCTGACAACTGCCCTAGTCGGTTTGGCTCAGTGGATAGAGTGTTGGCCTGCGAACTGAAGGGTCCCAGGTTCGATTCTGGTCAAGGGCACATGCCCGGGTTATGGGCTCGATCCCCAGTGGGGGGTGTGCAGGAGGCAGCCAATTAATGATTCTCTCTCATCATTGATGTTTCTATCTCTCCCTCCCTCTTCCTTCCTCTCTGAAATCAATAAAACTATATTAAAAAATTTAAAAAAATAAAAGCTGACAACTGACAGTAACTTGAGATCCTCCTAAGTCGAGGAATTTGAGCTTTAACTCCCATGTACACGAGTAATGCTCAGATTAATGCTCCAGTGTTACTTTGTGTAAAAGATACTGAGGTCTTGTATGTAACAAAACCTCTACCTTTGGACTCATTTCACAACCACCACCCCCTCCCGCCCCTGTAAAAGAGGAAAAAGCATCAGAAGGGACGTCACATGGGCCGTCTTCGTGGAAAGGAATTGCATGCCTGCCCGCCTCCTTACCCAGTTGCCAGCCTTTGGCGACTGGCCCCAGAGTGTTGCTCTTGAGTAGGAAGGCTTGTTTTCAGGTGCTGTCCTGGGACCTTGGATACGTAAACGTATTTAAGCAAAAAGTAAAAGAAGATAATTACCATCTTTTTTTCAAAAAGCAAAAATGTGGCAGGCTAGTTGTATGCCTTCATAGACAGTCACTGGCAGTGTTACTCAAGCCTGGCCGTATCGGGTCCTCATTGGAGCTTTGAAAAACGGGTGCAGGTTTCCAGAACCCACCCCAGACATAAGGATTGGGCATGCCCAGGAGTGGAGGCCACCCTCAGCCCCTCTTCTGACGAACGGAATGTTGGGAGCACTCTTTTCTGTAACGGCAGAAGCATAACTGAGGCATTTATCTCCAACACGCCGGTCCTGAGTTATTACTGGTGTGGAGCCCATTCTCTTTGAACCCAACATTTATCCAGCATCTCCTCGGTGTCAGACACCGTCCGAGGTGCCAGAGGTACAGTCACCTGTGAGCTTCCTGGCTCTGCCCTCAGAAGGCCTACATTCCAGAGTCCACGTAGCTTTCCTTCCTCCAACAAATAGTCATTGCGCATACTCTGGCTATGACCTGTTTCTAAGAGTTTTGCTAATGTTACTTCACGTAATTCTCCCAACAATCCTGTAAGGTGGATAGCATTATTATCCTTATATTTTAAAAATGGTGTCCAAAACAGAAGGACAGTGAAACTTAATTTTACCTGATTTATAAGGCATAGCTAAGTAGTTTGCTCAGTGTCTTAATCCTACAAATTCTTCTCAGAAAAATTCATACACATACACTTTTTAAAATATATTTTTATTGATTTCAGAGAGGAAGGGAGAGGGAGAGAGAAGTAGAAACATCAATGATGAGAGAGAATCATTGATCAGCTGCCTCCTGTAAGCCCTCCATTGGGGATGGAGCCCGCAACTGGGGCATGTGCCCTGATGGGGAATCGAACCGTAACCTCCTGGTTCAGGGGTTGATGCTGAAGCACTGAGCTACACCAACTGAGCCACATACATTATTTTACATGGAATTTGGGGTTTCGCAGACTCTCATAGGTTGATCAGGCTAAGGGTCCCTGCCCCAGAGGGTGACAGCTACAATATTTTAAGTAAGGCTCCCGTCTCCACTCGTGAGCTCCAAATGCAAACAGTTCTTTTTAACTGAACCCCTTTCTTGCCATAGTTTTCCATAGAGTTTCTGTCTCTTCAAGTTACTGGACTTCTTGCTTGCTTTTTCCTGCCTTTGATTTCATATGGGATGACAGATGTATTCTGGACATTTCATTGACTGCCCTTCTAGTTTTGTTACTCTCAGATTACCCACATTTCCCCAACTTGTGAGGGATTTTTCCTCTAGGATCACACATTTTCACTTGACTGACACCATGTGCCTTTTTATTGCTCTAAGTTTTTCCCAAAATGTTGCTATCCAAATTCACTTCTAGTTAAATCTGTCTGATTCCGTTTTTCTCTTTGTTTGAGGTCTTTATGATGGTTCTTACTGGCTTACTCTGCTTGTGATACAGTGCTGTAGTATATTTGTTTGAGTTACTTAGAAATCACCCACATATATGCTAACTCAGAATTATAAGAGTTGTTCTGATTTGCAGTTTAGATTTCTGAGGGCAGTGTTTCCTTTGTGTGGTTATGTGGTGTGGTCTAAGCCTCTTCTTTCTATGCCTTTTGCCATCTTAAATCTATTTTCCCATGAAAATAAAATGTTGATATAGGCATATTTCACGCAGTGCTGTTTTCTATATGATTTATATGATTTCTACATGACCTGTATGATTTATAAGTGTATATACACTTTTTTTCTGATAGCTCAGTTGATGTTTTTTTCCCCCAGATTTAACCCATTGGAATTCATAATTATTCAAAGTGTGTATACATTTTTGGGACACCCTATATATCATATGCATACATATATACATACAGTAATGTTAAATATATTTAATAACATTATCAGTAACCAACTCACAGAAATATGGCTGCTAGTGGATAGATTCTGTATGTTCTACACTTAATTTAGTATCTAGGCTGGTATCCCTGCTTGACCTAGCCCCCAAATACCTTATTTCTAGCTGATAATTCTTCTTTAAATTTGTCTGTAATGTAGCTATTCTGTTCCTCTCAGTACAGTATAGTTATAAATGATAGCTTAGTTTGAACCCATCTTAGGGAAAGCTGAAAGAAAAGAGACTAATTATGAAAGCAGCACTTTCTATCTTCTTTTCAGAGAGTTTTAGTAAAGAAGGCAATGATCAAACACCCACAAAGTGTATTCAACTTTTTCCCTTTCATTTTGAGGATTTAATTTAAGTAAAAGGTTGAAGATTTCTCAGAGGTGTTTTCCTGCATCGATATTATTAGAGCTGTATTTCAGCCGTGTTTCTTGCTCTGGAAATGTTCTTTCTCCTGCTTATCTCTGTAATTGCCCATCGTGCTCTAATGTAATGCACTTAGATCATCCTATTCCCTTGCTAGCTGATGCTGATCTGGTAGCTTCTTAGGACAGGAAACAGTGATTCACAGTATCTTTGATTGTAATCCTGATTGACTTTGCCTTATGACCTGAACATTAGGCTGGATTATTTCTTAATCTTCTTTTCTTATGGAATATTCTTACAGTAAGAGATCTACATGAAAGAGTTCGTCTTGCCTCACACAAATGTAACCTAGCAGAATCCACTCTGATGACCCCAAATATGTTTGTTATTCTTTAGTGAAATCTCCATGTTGTCTTAGGTTAGATGCTTAGATTCTAAAATAAGGCGATTCAACAACAGCTCTTTAATTGGTTTAAGAGAACTTAATCTTCAGAAGTCATTTCAATGTCAAGATTTTACAACATACCCGTCTTCCATGGATCTTAATTATTTGGTTATGGTGCATCCTTTGAAGGCTGTTATTTTCTTCTATAGTGACAGATTTCTACTTTATGACTTAAAAACTCTTAGATCTTATACATTTTTTTGCTTTTCTGCCCATATTTTCTGATCTTTTGTAGTATGTAATTTTCTTATTCCTTTTACAAACAGTTGGTAAGGTTCATATCTCTTTGCTTACAGAATGAAAATCTACATCTGTCTTAACCAGAAATAGTTATGATTATAAAGTAGAAAAACCAAGTCATTATGAACTAATTTATATAAATTGAGCATGTTACTTAGTGATTATAAAGTTCATTTGATGCATTTGCTTTTATTAAATACTATATTTGTGAGAGATTGAAATGTACCTCTTGCATTTTGTGGTTGAACAACAATGTTTCTAATTTCTGTGCAGGTTGGGCATGTCAAGAGAGGAATCTACAAAGCTCACTGCTGGACCAAACAGTGATGGAGCTGAAAGTAGTTCTTCATGTGGGACCTCAAGTCTTCCAGGTCTTTCTTCACAGGCTCCCTCGGAAGAACAACAGCCAAAAATCATGAAAAGTCCAACTTCTGCAGAGCCCGAGTTCTGTGCTGGGCTCTGCCCTATGGTAGATGTAGGAAAAGAGGTAATGGCAGAGTCGGAATCAGAGGATATCTTGATCCCTGAAGAATCTGTGATTCAGGAGGAAATTGCAGAAGAGGTAGAGACCAGTATCTGTGAATGCCAGGATGAAAATCATAAGGCAATACCTGAATTTTTGGAGGAGTCTGAAATTCCAGCCAGTGCTCACGAAGAGCCCCAGATAGCAATTCCTGAAGAAAACTTGGAATCTTGTGTTATAATGAACGATGCTTTAGAGACTGTGCCTCATCTTGAACTTAAGGTGGAAGAGAAATCCGAATCTCCCCAGGAAGAAATGTCAGTGGTTATTGAGCAGCTAGAAGTCTGTGACTCTCTCATTCCTTCCACTTCTTCTGTGACTCACCTCCATGACACAGAACATAAGGAGCCAGAAGCTGAAATAGAGACCAGTGCTCCAAAAATGAAAACAGGGTCATCTCCTTTAGAAGGCCAGCCTCCAAAGGGAGGGATCGCTGTGGATATGGAGCTCCAGAGTGATCCTGAGGAACAGCTTTCTGAGAACGCTTGCATCTCTGAAACCTCCTTCTCCTCTGAGAGTCCAGAGGGAGCCTGTACCAGCACGCCATCCCCGGGCGGGGAAACCCAGTCTACTTCCGAAGAATCATGCACTCCAGTCTCTCTTGAGACAACTTTTTGTTCTGAGGTATCCAGCACTGAAAATGCAGACAAATACAATCAGAGAAAGCCCGCTGATGAGAACCTTCATGCATCTCTGATATCAGAAACATCTCCCATATCCACTTCACCTGAAATATCAGAAGCATCGCTAATGTCCAATTTACCTTTAACCTCAGAAGCATCCCCCGTATCCAATGTACCTTTAACATCAGAAGCATCCCCCATGTCCGATTTACCGCTGGCATCAGAAACGTCTTCCGTGTCTTCCATGCTTCTCACCTCTGAGACCACTTTCGCATCCAGTTTGCCACTTCCTTCAGAAACATCTCCAGTTTCTAATTCTTCCCCGAATGAAAGAACAGTGCATCAACAAAGAAAGTCCCCTTCCCTATCCGAAGAACCACTCTCTCCACAGAAGGATGAAGGGCCTGCCCCTGCCAAGCCCCTGGGAGAGAGCCTTCTCTCTCAGCAGAAGACTCTATCCAATACTCCGGAGCCCACCAACCTGGGCCCTTCTGCCATTGCTCCCGAAGCATTTCCACCCAAAGAACTCCACAGCAAGCCCCCAACTCAGCAGCCTTGTCAGTCACATGTTGAAACAGAGAATCTGCCCTATCCTGCTTCGATTCCCGAACTTCCTTCTGCAGAAATCACAAAAGGTAAAAATCAGAACGTCCTGCCGAGAACGGAAAAGAAAGGGGCGTCTTCACCATTGGCACTGTCTGTCTTTCCTGAAGAGACAGAGAGTAAGGGAAATGAGCTCCCATCCGCTAAGTCACAGGACCAGCAGTATGTCTCCCCAGGGGAGAAGGCTTCATTTCCAGAAGGCTCCAGAAGTAAAACCCATAAGCAAGGAAGCTCACAGAACCGGTTGGAGACCCCGTACCCTTCCAAGCTGCCCGAGCCCTCCAAGTCACCTGATGGCGGAAGAAGCGAGAGCAGAGAGTCCGAGATCGCCAAGAGGAAAACCGCAGAGCAGCACAGCTTTGGGATCTGCAAGGAAAAGAGGGCGAGGATCGAAGATGACCCATCCACCCGGAACGCGTCAGCCGGCAGCCCAGCGGAGAAGGAGCAGCCCCCGAGAGAGGAGCCCAGGGTCCCTCCTCTCAAGGTACGGTATTTTACAGAAAGGAAGAAGAGGGGAAAAAGGCACTTCCATACACCGGCTTTCCCTACTTAGATTCTGAGTTTCCCCAAAAGAAATGCGATTTTGCTCCTTCTGGGTTTTATGTAGCAGTTGATCATCGGACACTCCCCGCACCAGTCTCATATTAGGTGATCCTTTGTGCGTTGAGCTAATAGCTTATACACGTATGTGTTTAGACGTCAGCATTTAAGGGAGACGAAGTGGGGAGGGAAAAAAGGCCACTGAGATGCAGGGTCTTTGGGGGATTCCAGGGTGTAGGACAGAGCACTAAAAAAACTTGGAGTAATTTGAAAGCTAATTTTGTGGCCTTTAAAAGTTCAGAAGAACTAGAGAAAGAAGTCAGAAATTCGAGGCATGCACTAAAGAGATGAAGGTACTTGTTATCCCTTCACTCATTTTCCAACAAACATTGAACTCCACCATTGCCTCGCAGAGAGGGACCTGGCTTTTGGAAGAGCCTCATTAAATTTCCTTCAACAAATCAATGAAATTGCTTTCTGAACCCTGAAGGGGAATGCTGTGGATATATAGGCATACAAATCTTTTTTTTTTTTTTTTACTTCTGAGCTAGTGAAAGAGGTATTTAACTTCACACAAAACATAAAGCTTGTGGACACACATTTCTATGTAAATATTTTCTTTTGGTCCCAGTAGATTTTAACTCGTGGAAAACAAACCTTTTATATAAGTTGGCTCTTCCTGATAAACTGAAAATTAAGTATAATTCAAAGAAAGTCTGTTTAATAAAAAAAAAATTCTACCCACTATAATTTAAACTTATTTGGTGCTTTTACCTGAGTCCATTTATATTGCTCTACAATAAAATGGATTATTCTACATAGGATTGGTCTAGAATCATAAACACACTCAAGCTTTGCTTTTCATAATTTTTATTTGCTGTGCTCTGACACCTTTTTATATGTGACTCATGATCTCCATCAGGTTGGCTTTTAAGAGTGTGGCTGTAGTTATTGTCTAATAAAGCAGTCCCTAGTAAATGAGATTCTAGAGATGTAAAAGATGAACATAAAACACTGCTACGTGTTTTAATTTCTGAAACAACAGAAAGAAAAATACTAGCATGCTTTTCATAGGAAATCTTTTTAAACCTATTTTTTTTTTTTTTTTTTTTTGCCAAAAGCTTATTTTCAAAGTGATACACACTTTATGTAAAGATAGATAAATAGGTAGACACTACAAGTGTACTTGGTGTGTTTGTTCGGTCTTGAGGTCTTAAGTGTATCTAGGCTTAGTTTTCTAATGTTTTAAATTTCTTAGACTAAGGGAAATCTTGAAAAGGAAACATTGACTCCCCCCTCTGAATTCACCTTCGCTTTGGAGCGCTGGAATTAGAAGTGAGACATCACAAGTTTGAAAATGAGAAATGAGGTGGCTCAGGAAGGTAATTCCATCTGCCAGCGTTCCACAGCCCAATTCCAAAGTGACATGATCCTGTAGTATGTGTCAGGTGTTTACAGTGTGAATATGTGGTTGTTAAGAGAGATGTTTTCTATGAAAGCTTTTTCTAGGGGGGGAAGGAGGACATATAGGGCATGTCAACAGCTCTGAACGGGGAGCCCAAAGGCTGTCCCTGAAGCTCAGTGCTATCTGGCCCAATGGCGATCTACACTACCTCCGGTTTTTCCCGAAGTAAAATGAGGCCTTAGCTAGGTCCCTTCCAGCTCTGCCAGCCTATGATCTAGGTTGTTCTCCGTGACTAGAGAATCGCAGGCGTTGCTATGGTGTGTGGGTTGTTAGGTCTTGTGCCTCCTGATAGGCCATGACTGCGTCTCTTCATTAGCATGAGTAGGTGAACAGTGTGGGTTGGGACGTTGACGAAATTCAGCAAATTGTGGATTACCAGGATCAAAAGAAACTGCCTGACTCATACCTCCTTTTAGAGGCGGAAAACCAGAGTTCCATCTTTCTAACAGTCCTGTGAAGGAACTGGACCAGAAGTAACTCGTCTCACTTTGCATCTGAGTTTACAAACTTTTTGTGTGTGCTTATTACATGTGTATAAAGCAGCAGGTGTGGCGATACAAGGATGCATAAAAACAAGGATACACAACTAGGGTCTCTGGCTCGGGAAGGGTATTGGAGACGCTGAAGGACACAGTGATTTGTGTAACATCACAACGTTTCTCTGAATAAAGTCAGGATGAGAATTCGTCTCCTAACCCCTGGCTGGAGGGGTGTGTGTGTGTGTGTGTGTGTGTGTGTGTGTGTGTGTGTAACTAAGACAGATAAACTCAAATAGAGTCAGGGTCCCAGATTTTCATGGCAGCAAGGAAGATCCTTTAAAAGCTAAATCTCTCTATTAGCTAACCTCATTGCCTTGTTAGTCTCATTTTAACAGGCTGGGCTTGGTTTCCATCTATAGGGGGCATTAGGACGATGCTTCATTTCCTTTCCATATGAAATCGCCGGTTGACGTCTTCATAGTGTGAAAACAGAGGTTAAAATGTTTCCTTCTCACATCCATGCTGCATGCCATGTCCCTTGGTACCCTGAAGGCCCGTCGGGGACGTAGGGGTGGCTCCCGCCGCATTAGGAGAAAATGCAGCTGCTGTTATGTGCCGCGCATCTGCTCTGTGACCGCGGACCAACGTTACCTTCCTGCTCTTCCTCTTTGCAGATCCAGCTTTCCAAGATCGGGCCGCCTTTCATCATCAAGAGCCAGCCCGTCTCCAAGCCAGAGCCTCGAGCCTCCCCCGGCACATCTGGGGGCGGAGGCAGGAACACAGGGGCCAGGACCCTGGCGGACATCAAGGCTCGGGCCCAGCAGGCAAGGGCCCAGCGAGAGGCGGCGGCGGCTGCGGCTGTAGCCGCCGCAGCGAGCATCGTCTCGGGGGCCATGGGTGGCCCGGGAGAGGGTGGCAAGGCCAGGACCCTGGCGCATATCAAGGAGCAGACGAAGGCGAAGCTCTTCGCAAAGCACCAAGCCCGAGCCCCCCTCTTCCAGAGCTCGAGAGAGGCCCGGCCGCCGCCGCCCGGCTGCAATGAAAGCGCTCCGAGCTCAGAGGTGCCTTCCACCCCCGAGGCCAACACCGAAGGCCCAGCCGGTGTCATCATCGCCAACCCCAACTGCAGGCCTCCCAGCAGCAAGCCCACGCGCCTCCGGGAGGTCACCCCCGCCCTCCTGCCGCCTCTCCAACCCACCAGACCCCCAGACGCAGCCTCTGACTTAGCCGTGCGTGGTGCTGAGGAACGCGTCCCCGTGTCCCATGTGTCTGAGAACACGGTTTCCTCTACCTCGTCCGAAAAGAGCGACGTGCCCGTGCTGTTGGGTCCCAGTGCTGTCCCCGTGTCCGTCTGCAGCGCCGCTGTGTCGGGAGCCATTCAAGAGCACCCCTTTGTGAGTCCCGCCGACAAGCCCTCCGTCCTCGACAAGCCCTCCGTCCTCGTGTCCGTCGATGGTGCAAACACTACCATTTCTGCTTGCAATCTAAGCGTGCTAGCCGCCGTCCAGGGCACGGACGCTCCGTGCATCGCCGTTGTACCAAAATGCGCCGAGAGCACGGCCCTCCCCGCCGCCCCCAAGGCCGCGGGCACCGCGGGCTCCGTGGATGACACGCAGGCGCTCACGTCCAGCAGCGGCGCCGGCGGCCTGGTCTCCGGGCAGTACACCTCTGTGCCAACCCTCTCCATCGCAAAGAACTTGCCAAACCACCTCGCCACGACTTCTGTCCTGGTTCCCCGCCGGGAGTGAGCCCCCGGTTCCCGCCCGAGAAGAGAGCCATGCCCGGGGGTGACGAGCAGGCCGTGCCCACGGGGACCCCGGGGCGAGCGGCCCCCGGCTGCAGGGAGGCGGGAGCCGTCACGGACCCTCTGGTGGCCCGCCCGCCCATCGCTGTGTTTACTGGGAGCATGTTGACCATCAGCTCTTACGACTGTCCCCCCAAGTTCAGTGCCGAGAGCTTGGACAGAACGTCAGGGCCTCGAAACAGGGCAGAGAGCTGTGGGAAAGCCCAACACCCGGGGGCCTTCGCCCCGGCGGCCATCAATAGGTCGATCCCCTGTAAGGTCATCGTGGACCACAGCGCCGCCCTGGCCTCCGCGGTGTCCCTGGCCGTGGCCGTGGCCAGCGCAGAGGCTGGCGCGGACGCCCGGGGCAGGCCGGGGAGGACCGAGGTCGCGGTGCAGCCCGTGGCCTGTCCCCAGGTGTCCGTCATCAGCAGGCCAGAGCCGGCTGCCAGCGAGAGCCTCGACCCCGGGGCCAGCGTCTTCGCTGGGTCTGCAGCCAAGCCAGACTGCAAACCGCTGCAGGCCCCCTGCCCAGGCCTCCGGGAGGCGCCGCTGCCCGTCCCAGAGAAATCCCACGAGGCGACGGCGCCTGGCAGCAGCTTTGCTGAGCAGGCACGCGGCCCGGCCGCCTTCAAAAGCGAAGCCGACACAGCCGGTGGCCGGCTGGGCTGGAAGGAGGAGGCCGCGAGGAGCTCGGGGCCGCCGGGCGGTCACTCGGGGCCGAGCAGACCCAAGGAGCGTCCGGAGCTGGGCTGTGCCAAGGCCGTCAAAGCCGAGCGGGCCGGCTACCCGCACGCGGCGGAGCTCCACCCCAGGAGCCTCCTGCCGGGGGTCCCTCTCCCCGCGAAGCCCGAGCCCCATGCAGCGGACAGGGGCTTCCGAGTGGACACTGGGGACCTCCCCGGCCCCGAGCGGCCCCCTCCGGCCACCGAGGCCGCCCCGGGGGTGCAGCAGACGCAGCACAGGAAGGTCCCCATCCCGGGCCCCGGGGACGAGGCCGTGCCCTTGGCCGCGGACACCCTGAAAAGGGCGCCCAACGCAGGCGGCTCGAGCTGCCGTCTGTCGTCCGTGGAGGCCAACAACCCCCTGGTGACCCAGCTCCTGCAGGGCAAGCTGCCTCTGGAGAAGGTGCTGCCGCAGCCCAGGCTGGGAGCCAAGCTGGAAATCAACCGGCTCCCGGCGCCCCTCCAGCCTACCTCAGCCGGCCAGGCAGCCGCGGAGAGGAGCGTCCTGGAAATGCCCTCCAGCTCCCCGAACCCCGACGGGAAGGGCTACCTGGCGGGGACCCTCGCGCCGCTCCACATGCGGAAGCGCGAGAACCACCCCAAAAAGAGAGCGGCCAGGGCGGCGGGGGAACACGCTCAGGTCAAATGCGAGCCAGGCAGGCTGCTGGCGGAGCCCGAGGTCAAGGCCGTGCCCTGCGTCCTGGGCCCCGGCCTGGCCCCGCGGGGCCCCGGGCAGCCCTTCCAGCCCGAGTGGCTGGGCCAGCAGGCCCCGCCGGCCCGGGCGGCCCCCGGCCCCGACGTCAAGCAGCAGAAGCGGCTGCTGCCCGCCTGCAGCCTCCAGCAGAGCCCGTTCCCCGCGGACAAGAACGGCGGCTTCCACCCCCATCCCGACGCGGGCGCCTCGCACCGGCAGCAGTTCTACCCGATGCCCGTGGCGGCCAGGGGCCCCGTGCCCGCCGCCAAGGCCCCCGCGGGCTGCACGGCTTTCGCCTTCAGCCGGCACCTCGAACAGAAGGGCCCGGGGGAGGCGGGCCTTGCCCCGGCGCCCCACCAGCTGAGGTTGGCCAGCGTGCTGCCCCCCAACGTGCCCGTCAAAGAGGGCGATGACGTGGCGGGGGGCGCGCACGCCGGGCCCGGCAAAGCGCTGGCGCCGCCGCCGCCGCCGCCCTTGGCCTTGGCCTTGGCCCCGCCCCCGCCGCCCTTGGCCCCGCCCCCGTTGGCCTTGGCCCCGCCGCCGCCGCCGCCGCCGCCGCCGCCGCCGCCGCCGCCGCCGCTACCTCCACCGGCTCCCCACGCAGAGGCCCCCGCCGAGCAGCAGCAGCCCCCCGTCCCCGTGGAGACGGCCACGCGGCTGGGCTGGCCGCCCACGGGCGTGTGCGGCAAGGTCAAGGCCGAGCCTGTGTCCTTCGAGGACGGCCCGGGCGGCAGCTGTGACCTGGGCCCGAGGCAGGCGCCGCCCGACCAGAAGGAGGCGAAGGAGCGGCTGAAGGCGCTGGCGCTGAGGAACGCCGAGCTGCCCGCCTACCTGCTTCCCGAGCCACAGAAGCCTTTCCCGCCGCCGCCGCTCTGCGCGACCTACCCGGCCATCCACTTCGGCGGCTCGAGCTTCAAGCGGGCGGCCTCCGCCATCGAGAAGTCCGTCGGGATTTTGGGCAGCGGCCCCGGGGCCAGCGCCGCGGGCCTGCCCGGCCAGGGCGCCCCGATGCCCGCGCAGAACTTCGCCGACAGCAGCAGCGCCGAGGAGCTGGAGCTCAAGTGCTCCTGCCGCCTGAAAGCCATGATCGTGTGCAAGGGCTGCGGGGCCTTCTGCCACGACGACTGCATAGGGCCCTCCAAGCTCTGCGTGGCGTGCCTGGTGGTGCGGTGAGCGTGCGTGTGCGTGTGCGTGTGCGTGTGCGGCGTGCCTGGTGTGCGTGTGCGCGTGCGTGTGCGCGGCGTGCCTGGGGGTGCGGTGAGCGTGCGTGTGCGTGTGCGTGGCGTGCCTGGGGGTGCGGTGTGAGCATGTGCGTGTGCGCGGCGTGCCTGGGGGTGCGGTGAGCGTGCGTGTGCGTGTGCGCGGCGTGCCTGGGGGTGCGGTGAGCATGTGTGTGTGTGCGTGTGTGCGGTGAGAGTGCGTGTGCGTGTGCGCGGCGTGCCTGGGGGTGCGGTGAGCATGTGTGCGTGTGCGTGTGCGCGGCGTGCCTAGAGTGGTGTGCGTGTGCGCGGCGTGCGTGTGGGTGTGCGTGAGAGTGCGTGTGCGTGTGCGCGGCGTGCCTGGGGGTGCGGTGAGAGTGCGTGTGCGTGTGCGCGGCGTGCCTGGTGGTGCGGTGAGCGTGCGTGTGCGTGTGCGCGGCGTGCCTGGGGGTGCGGTGTGCGTGTGCGTGTGCGCGGCGTGCCTGGTGGTGCGGTGAGCGCATGTGCGTGTGCGTGGCGTGCCTGGGGGTGCGGTGAGCGTGTGTGTGCGCGGCGTGCCTGGGGGTGCGGTGAGCGTGCGTGTGCGCGGCGTGCCTGGGGGTGCGGTGAGCATGCGTGTGTGTGCGCGGCGTGCCTGGGGGTGCGGTGAGCGTATGTGCGTGTGCGTGGCGTGCCTGGGGGGGGGTGCGGTGAGCATGTGTGTGCGCGGCGTGCCTGGGGGTGCGGTGAGCGCATGTGCGTGTGCGTGGCGTGCCTGGGGGTGCGGTGAGCATGTGTGTGCGCGGCGTGCCTGGGGGTGCGGTGAGCGCATGTGGTTGCGCGGCGTGCCTGGGGGTGCGGTGAGCGTGTGTGTGCGCGGCGTGCCTGGGGGTGCGGTGAGCGTGTGTGTGCGCGGCGTGCCTGGGGGTGCGGTGTGTGTGCGCGGCGTGCCTGGGGGTGCGGTGTGTGTGCGCGGCGCGCCTGGGGGTGCGGTGTGTGTGCGCGGCGTGCCTGGGGGTGCGCTGAGCGCGGTGCGAGGCGCAGTGCCCCTTTGCGGGCGATGCCCCGCGGCGGCCCGGGGGACCCGGGGCTGGAGGTGCGCCTGCCTTCCTCGGGCCGGGGACTCGCCCGCGGGGCTGTTTCCGGGCGCGCCCAGAAGGCGAGAGGGGCCCCCATCCCGGGCTCCGCGGCCGGCCTGTCGCGCGTGTGGGCGGCATCCCCAGCTTTGCACGCCTCTGCCCGGCGGCAGGCCTCTGGCCGCCTTGGTCTGCCTGGTGTCTGTGTCCATTCGGGGCGGTAGGGAGGACGCTGTCAGCTCCTCAGCGCTGGCCCGAGCAGAGGGAGACCGGCCGGGTGTGCGGCGGCTGTGCGTTTCCTGCCGCGGAGCCCTCACCGCGGGGCTGGGAGCGTTTCCAGCTGGCTCTCCTGGCACCCCCTCTCCCCGCGGTGAGGTCCCAGGTGGAAAGGCACCCCGATTTCAGTGTCCCGTTCCTTGTCTTCACCCCCGTCACATCACAAACGCTGCAGTCAAGGGGGTGTCGGCGAACGAAGGCCACGGTCCTTCCTCCCCCCCCCCCCCCCCCCCCCCCCGCCTCTCGGAGACGCGCAGGGTGTCTGCGTGGGCCTCGGACCTGCGCACACGTTGTCCTGACATGCGTCTCGGGCTGGACAGTGCATTGCAGTGGCCTGGTCCGCGCCCCCTGACCCCTGACCCTGGAGGCCCAGTTGGCCACCAGAGAGCCCTGGGCCCAGAGGATGTCAGAGCTTCGTGTGGGCCTTTAAGAGCAAGTATTGCAAACATGCCTTAACATTGAAAGGGAAATGCTGTGTATGCCGGCACCTGCACATGGGTGGGTCACGTGAACATCGGCCCATTCCCTTCCCTCCTTTACGATGCCTAGGTGTTAAAATTGGGGGGCGGGGGGGGGGGGCGGTTATCGTAGACCCTGCGGGCCGCACCGGTGCAGAGCCCTGGCTCCCAGCTCCGCAGCGGGTGGCCACCTCGCGTTTCAAGTGCCCTTGGTGGTCAAAGGGACTGCAGAGGGCTGAAGGGTCCACGTGTTTCCGAACAGCTTCTTCCTCCTGAGTCACAATCTAGACGATTCTGCTTGACTCTGAAACGGCCCCCATTTCTGAAATGGTCCCAGGCCTTGCGCGTTCTGTGTTCTTGCCCCTCAGGTGAGCTCAGTACAATCCCCCTGTGCGGGGTGTGGGGCGCGGGCCGGCTGCGGGAAAGGGGTGCTGCATCTTCCCCGCGCTGCCCGGGGGGTGCCCCGAGCCTGAGTGCTGCTGCCCTGAGCGCCCTCCCCCGTGCTGTGCCCGCCCTCGTGCCGGAGAACAGCTTCAGTTCCAGAGGCTCTGTTCCCGAAAGCCAGTCCAAAAGCACACGCCTGTTGTGAGAAGATGAAAGGCAGCAAAAGCCACGCCATTTAACTTCCGATTACAGAGCACAAAACGCGGAGTGCCATTAACCCGTTGATTGATTGAGGCTGTAGAATTAAAAAAAAAAATAAAAAAATAACGAAACATGGGGGGAAATAGCATCTGCCCATGGGGAGAATGACAGATATTTTCACGTGGGATCATCCTAATCCATGTAAACTTTTGACATTCCCTTAAAATACGTCTTAAAAATTAACTGGAATGAACAGAAATCACATTCTGGAGAAGAAAAGAAACACACTTGTGATTTTCTTTCTTTTTTTTTTTTTACAATAATCAACTATGGTATATGTTCCCCCGCCCCTCCGTATTTATTATTGTGATGTTGCCAAATTTTGTTAGGTGGCAGAGATGTCCTTATTATTAACGCGTTACTGATAGGGGGAGGTATTTATCTTCCAAATCAGGAAAGCCAGGAAGGGCCTGCTTTGTGGCCTCCATTTGGTGCTTCAGTTCTGTCACTTCCGTTTTTCACACGAAAAGGAACAAGTCAACTCACACCCGCGAAAAATAGCAATGCACCGAAGCAGCCCTTCCCAGGGATGAGGGGTGCAGCGGCGTGCCCGCGAGCCTTGCCTCTGCTCCAGGTGGCCTGTAGGCGGCATCCTCGTCCCGGCGTCTCAGTGGTCAGCTGGGCTCTGATGTCATCCCGGGTCAGAAGATCATGCTCTCATCTCATCATGCTCTCAGAGGAGCACCCCTGAATCCAGACACGTGCATGCCAACTCCCTCCAAACTCAGTTGCTGCTCTACCAGTGTCAGGTACTGTCTACACCAGCAGATTCCAATCTATCCTCCCAGTAACTGACACGGTGTGGAAAGAAACTCGAGCCGACAAAACCTTTGCACTCTGTAGATGAGGTACGATTGAGGCCGACGTGCTGCTGAGCCCATTGTCCGCTCCATCCTGGTAGAATCCTGCCTGCAAGTTGCTTACTGGGAATAAAGAAAAGTGTCCTTCTGTATGATTTGATTTTTCACAGAATAGGTGGGGAGATCAGTCGTTGACCATGCATGGATTCTATCCCCTGGTCCAAAGAGCATAATTTTTCCCTGCCCTGGCTGTTGTTGTTTTTGTTTGTTTGTTTGTTTCTTTGCCCCAGTTTAAATTCCTAATGTTGACATACGGTTTTTATTACTGAAAAATTAGTATCTTTGGGCTAAAACATAATGGAAAGAAAGAAAAACAAATTCAGAAGTAGAAGGTCCATTGACTAGATACACAAACGCCAGTCTGTTTGGATGAGGTGAGTAGGTTCTTAGTTTCCTCACTCCCACAGGTGTCTGCCTATGTGCAAATGGAATACGTGATTTCCTACATGGTTATTGTGGTGTAATGTGCACATCTTAGCACGTGCATTGTCCTGATCCTTGGACACTATGCTATCCTCATCAGGAGTAGAACTTGCACATGTGACATGTAATTTTTTTTTTTTTTTTTTTATCACAAAGGATGTATTTCCGTAAGTAGCACTTTTGGAGCAGGGGACGAAGGGAAGCGCTACTCCCCACCCCCCTCCTATATGATATGCATATGCCTGAGGTGTACAAAGACATTCAGGTGGTCAATGGGCATGTTCATGAGAACTTCCGGATGCAAATTCATTTTCAAAATGAAAAGCATGTCCTTCCCCCTCAAGCGAGAAGTGCAGGGATGCTGGTGGTGACCCAAGCACCGTGGTTACCATCCTTCCCTGCGAAGGTCTAGTGTGAAAAAGAAAACTTGAAAAGCCCATGAGGCTGAGCCTGGTCGTTATAAAGACTTGGCGGAGATACGTGCTTCTAGGACGAGCTGTAGAAGGGTTATTGACTTCCAGGCCTTGGATAGTCTTCCTCTTCCAGAATAAACACGGACACGAGCAAGCTGAGGCTTACGGCTTCAGGAGGCAGGCAGGGGTAAGCACCCATCATGCACCAGTGTCCTTGACACTCAGAATTTCAAAAGGGGGGGTTCCCCTGGCCTGGGTTCCTCCTTGGTCTGGTCAAGTCCCAGTTACAGAAGCCGAAGCCAAGTTAGGGTTGCGTCGTCTCTGGGGTCAAGGCCAAAGCACCATGCTGGCTGCCCGGTGGGCAGGAGCCCACGGAACATGCAGAGCCCAGAGCCACCGTCCGTGCGTGTGAGTTTCCAGACAACGACGTGACGAGTCCGGGCAAACGAACTCTCCAGACTGTCCGGGGCCTGCGGAGCCAGAATGTCACTCGGTAGAAAAACCTTGTCGTCTTCAGTCCTCGTGCTCTGTCACTGTAAAGCGAACAAAATGCATTTTTACGATAATTTAAAGGAGCTGCTTTTTTTTTTTTAAAGCACATACTCTCGCTTTGTACTATATTTGATAGTCGCAGAAGAATTTAGGCGGTAGGAAAACTCGGTTGTATTGTACTATTCATGAATGTTTCCGAGAAAGTGCTTTCCTTGGTTGCCATCATTTGCTTGTGCTGCTGTATTTTTCCCCCGGCTTCATGGAAACCTAATCCGATTCATATTGTTCACTGCAGTTTCTTTTTTTATATATGTGTTTGTGTGTATTTTTTTTTTTTCTCTTTGGTCAGTATTCTGAGTGTTTACATCTGTTTGACATTAGCCATTTAATGCCTTTTTTTTTTTAAAGGTGGTATTACTCTTACAGTGTAACGGGAAAATGTGAAATCGCCCCAACACAACGTGCATGACAAACACAGATTGGGGGCTCAGGCCCTCGACAGACATAGACTTTTTTTATCAGCATCCAGAGAGGGGAAGCCCTCCTTCGGTCCTCTACCAAAGAATATATCCCCGCCGCGGGGAACTCAGCAAAGGAGTGGGAAGCCCTCAGCAGCGGGGCAGTGGGTTCCGTGAGGCGGCTGCAATCTGAAACTGGTGTGCTTGCTTTGATACCCGATGAAATCTGACTGAGTGCAACAAGCATTTAAACAATTTTTAGACGGCGTTTTGTTTGGAATTCAGGGATCATGCATTCTTTAATGGTGCTGTTTGTTTTTTATTTCTTCTTTTCTACAAAGAAAAAAGTGTTGCCTACAAAAGTGACTGCTCACAATACCATAAGTTAAACAAAATGTTTGTCTTTTCATGTTTCTCGATTTTTCCCTTCCTCAAAGTAACAATTTGGGTTTCAATATTCAACTATTCTGGCGAAAATAAAGAAATTCAACATTAAGTAGTTGTCATGTTTCATTCTTTCCTGAAGTGAGGTAGTTTGCGTAAAATGCACTGATAAGTACATTGAAAATTTTACTTAAGAAAAAATTTAAAGGGAAGACAAACCATATGCTGTTAAATTGTCTACCTTCTCCTTGGTGTGGTGAGTTGTGAGCATATGATTATAACTATTGTTACAATAGCCAAAACCAAACTGAAACCTCTTTGAGATTAATTTTATCTACTATGCTTATCATTTGAAAATCTATTAGGATCTTCCTGTTTTCATAAAGAGCTTGTTCATTCTTTATGCTAAAAGACATTCAGTTCACGTAAAGTTACTTCCCCATTTAGTTTTAACTTTCAAAATGAGTTAACTTTCAAAAATTATTTTTATGTTGCTCATTAGTATTTTTATCTTACATTAGATATTATAACTAGGGTAATTTGAATAAAGTGCTGGGAACCATTAGAGCAAACCTGCCTCCGTTATATTTACATTGGTTAAAAACATGCATATCTTTACAGCGAGATGAATCAGAAGCATTAAACATAATTGGCTGTTACCGGAGTTCAACTGTTTTGATCCACACGGAAAATGTCGCCTTTAGCCACCAGAGGGCGAAAGAGGATGTTTACTTTTGAAAAGAAAAAGAGGAGAATAAAGCATGCTTCCTCCTAAAACTAACTCAGATGATTATAATAATGAGAGTCCACCTCACCCAAGTAAGTCAATGGGAGATAGATGCTTCTGCGTTTCACTAAATTGTTTTCAGTACAGGATGACATTCCTTTTTTGTTCTATTAAAATATTTACAAAATACTAATTTTACTGAGTGTTACGGGATTTTTTTGTTTGCATTACTCCACAGTCTCTTCCAAATTTTATATTAGAGAAATTTGAACAGTACAACATTCTTTAAACTGGCATTTATTGAAATGATCGGGCCCTAGCCTGTTTGGCTCAGTGGATAGAGCATCGGCCTGCAGACTGCAGGGTCCCAGGATCGATTCTGGTCAAGGGCAAGCTCCTCCCTGGCCCAGGCTCTGGTCGGGGCTCGTGCAGGATGCAACCAATTGATATGTTTCACATCGATATTTTCCTCTGTCTTTCTCTTTCTCTCTAAAAATCAATGGAAAAATATCCTCAGGTAAGGATAAAAAAAAAAGAAAAGAAACTGACTAAATGCCTTATATGTTTTAATTCATTTATTCTCATAAAATAGGTACAATTACATGATTTTATATAAATACTAGAGGCCCGGTGCACAAATTCATGCACGGGTGCAGTCCCTTGGCCTGGCCAGTGATTGGGGCCGATTGGGGCCCATCTCACCCAGTCCTGATTGGGGCTGATCGGGGCTGGCCAGCCGTGGGAGGTTGGCTATGGGAGCGCACTGACCACCAGGGGGCAGCTCCTGCATTGAGTGTAGCTACCAGTCTTTTGGTCGACCAGTCATAATGGTTGCTTAGGCTTTTATATAGATAGATAGAATCCATTATTCTTAATATAATATTGTGGTTTTAAAGAGTAACAATTGCTCTTAGGATCTAAAGTATTTATTTGTATCCATCATAGTGCTTATCTGAGGACAAGTGACCTACCCAGTGATCGATCAGTTTCCACATAGATACTTCATTGTCATCAATGGTAAGATGCTATTGTTAAAGAGCCTGGCCAGGAGAGTGGTTGATAAAACATTTGGGGGCTTCTTTCTGCAAAAACAAACCAAAACACACACACAAAACAAAAAACCCACAATTGAACAGGAATCCTAGAAAGTGTTTCTCACTCCACAAAATCATATAAAGACTTTAGTTATACATTGCCTAGATTTAATATTTCAAATTCAGATCATACACGATTATCCACAGCGATACCCAGAAATAGGAAGTTGGAGTAACCCAATGTCACAGCTAATCTGGAAGTCTAAATTGAACCATGGGTCTCTCTCTTTTATGGAAACTTTTACCCAAGTTGCCAGTTTAATGAGTTATCATACCCTTCCACTAAATGGAGGAAGGTCATATGATTTGCAAAGTAAAGGATGGGTATTTTTTGCCACTTTATTTAAAACAAACAGTTTTGTTTTGCTTTTCTGCTACATTAAGTAATACCCCATTGTGATGCCTGACTATACGTAAAGCTGGTGCTGTAAGTATTTACTGGTAGTAGTCCTGCAAAGCATCAGCCAGTCCACACAGATGCCAAACAAATCAAAAGAGAAGCTGCTCTTACAACAAACCAGTGACGATTGGCTGAATCCCAGCTCTCTGAACAAAGGAGCGCCTGGATCTGCTTTTATTAATAGTTGGGATTTATCCTTAGTCTATCCATTGCATGTATGGGAACGTTTGTTTCCAAGATACTTTTCCCAAGCTAGAATTTCTATCTGCAATCTCATTTATATTATTTTTTAAGGAAATCATTTAAAGGTGGTTCAAAGGTGAGCTTTAACCCCAACACAATCAAATATCCAGGAGTTTCCCCTTTTTGCTTTTTCCAGGTACCCTGTTCAGTGGACACTTCCCATAAATGGCCAAGGGTAGGAGCACCAGGTGCTGGGCACTTGACATGTAAGCTCCATCTTATTTCCTCTGGGCTCATTAGAAATCTTTATTATTCTTTGTATTGATTTCAGAGAGGAAGGGAGAGGGAAAGAGAGATAGAAGCATCAATGATGAGAGATAATCATAGAAGGGCTGCCTCCTGCACGTTCCCCCCACTGGGGATCAAGCTTGCAACCCAGGTATGTGCCCTTGACCACAATCTAACCCAAGACCCTGCAGTCTGCAGGCCGACGCTCTGTCCACTGAGCCAAACTAGCTAAGGCAGAAAGTCTTGATTATTTTATCATAAGCTTATAAATTAAAAAGAGGTTTTACCTTTGACCCTAACTTAGATCTCTAGTTTCAAAATCTGGGTTTCTTTCAAGAAAACACGATGTTCCAGATGCAATGGATGAGGGAGCCTGCAGGGGTTTCGGAGTGCGGAACTGTCGTCCTGTTTTCCTTGATCTGTTTGGCATTCAGTATCCACTTCTGGGTGTCACGTCTTTCAGGTACAGGAAAGTGAGGTTGGCCTCAAGGACTGTAGGACCCACACAAGCTTTTCCCAGACGTTCTCTTTCTGTAGAGAAGTTACAACACTTATGCATGTCCACTTACACAGAAATAAAATACGTGAGTTCTTACTGTAATAGAAAGTTTATTTGCCAATCAGTTTAAATCTCAAAATGAGCAATGTAAAGGTTTGGGGTATGAGCAGAGACAGTTCCCCATAATGGTGTCTAAGCAGAAGCCACTGAGATGTTTTTATACCTTGTCTTTATTTAAGATGTGAGCTCCATGTAGATTTGAATTTGTGGGGTTTTTTGTACTAGTTTTTTGTTAAAATAATCTTTAATCTTCCAGGGGGGAAAGCTATCTGGAATGAGTTTACATCTTAAAAAGAAACAATCAAAATTATTTTTTAATGTTTATTTTTATTGATTTTAGAGAGAGAGGGAGATAGAACTGATATGATAGATCAATTGGTTGCCTCCTGCACCCCCTGCTGGGCATCGAGCCCACAGCCCAAGATTTGAGGGATTAGAACTAAGACCTCCTGGTGCATGGGTTGACGCTCAATCACTGAACCACACCAGCCAAGCTCAAAAACACTTTTCAAAACTACATTCAGAGTAGGACTATATGGAGTTTGGAAAGGCTTTTTTTGTGGAATTCTTGTCCAAAAAGCTTTGCCTGGCAACAACTGAGAGTAATCAGACACCACACTATACAGTCTCAGTTTTCTAATTTTGATTCTCTCCGAAATAAATCATTTCTAAGTCTTTAGGCTTCATGGCCTGAATATAAAGAAGTGTTTTCTGAATTTCCTTCATGTAAGTAAACTTGTAGAGATTTAACTATATTCTACACCAAATATGGCCGTTTCCAGAGTGGTTCCCCCAAAGGCAGGTTGGCTTTAACAGAAAATAAAATGGATAATACTTGTGAGCTGCTATGGACCGCGTGCTGCAAGCATTTCATGGGCAGTATCACACTTATCATTAGAAAACGCCTATCGTGCAGACACTGTTCGTTTACCCGTGTTACGCACGAGGAACCGAGGCGTAGAGAGTTTAAGGAAAAGAGCACCCAGCTAGGATTTGGAGTGTGAAAGGGTTGCAGAGGCCAAAGCCCGTCCTCTTGTTTACTACAAGACAGGAGACTGCTCCACCGACCACGGGTACTGGGCATTCGGAGGAAAATCAGAGGCCCAAACCTTGAAAAAAGTCATACGCTCATGGGAAAGATGATCAAATAATTTGAATGTGACAAGAGTGAGTGTAACCAGGACTTGTGCAAGGTGCAGGGGGGCAGACAGCCACCAAGAGGGTGAAACCACTGAGGCTGCCGCTGGAGGAGAGTGAAGGCCCCGGAGGCTCCTCGCCTGCACCAGCCGGGTGTCCGGGCCGTCCACTGAGGGGCGGGCTTGCTCTTCCCCGTCAGCGTCTGTCATGTCCCTGGAGCAGAGCTCATCAGTGGAGACACAGCCTTGCCCCGGCCAGTTTGGCTCAGTGGATAGAGCGCTGGCCCATGGACTGAAGGGTCCCGGGTTCGACTTCAGTCAAGGGCATGCAATTAGTTGCAGGCTCCATCCCTGGCCCCAGTCGGGGCACATGTGGGAGGCAGCCAATCGATGTGTCTCTCTCACACCTTTGTTTCTATCTCTCTGTCTCTCCCGCTCCCTTCCACAACCTCTCAAAATCAGTGGGGGATTAACAATGAAATGAAATAAAGACACAGCCTTTCCCAACAATGACCTGTGCGAGATGTATGATCCTTGGCACACTGTAGAGACTGTCACCAAGCTCTCCGTACGTGAACCGAGGCGTTTGTTTAGATGTAGGTAACGCTGATCACTGTTTTTGTGAGTTAACATATTGTCGCGATGTTTGTGGTGTCCCATGCTCCTGGTGTTCACTGACTTTTTAGTACTTTTGAAAATCCATGCGATATGTATTCCCATATTAAAAAGTCACATCCTATTACAGAGGCTATAGTAAAAAAAAAATGGCAGTGTCCTGATGTAATGGCAACGTAGGCTGTTTTTTAAAAGGCGAAGACTTTGCCCCAGACGGCTCACGTCGTTCGATAGGATTCAGGTGGGAACGAAGAGGGAGTCCTGCACGTGCAGGTCGCAGGGTTGGATTGAAGTCCAGCTCCCGGTCCTTGTCCAGTGCTCCTGAGAAAGAAAAGTGTCCCACTTTGCGGATGACCACAAGAGGGGAACATTGTGCCCTCCGTGGTTTGGCTCAGTGGATGGGGTGTCGGCCTGGGGAATGAAGAGTTCCGGGTTTGATTCTGGTCAAGGGCCCATGCCCAGGGTTGTGGGCTTGACCCCTAGTGGGGGGCATGCAGGAGGCAGCCAGTCAGTGATTCTCTTTCATCATTGGTTTTTCTGTCTCTCTCTCCCTCTCCTCTCCTCTATGAAATCAATAAAAATATATATATGTTTTGTTTTTTTTAAAGAGGGCAACATTGTGGTCATTGGGGACAATGAAGATGCATACAAGAGGCAGTCATCACATAACACCAGGTAAGCTTCACCCATGTCGGCATTTTCCCAAGCGAGCCCTGACTGGTTACGTGAATCCGACCGCTTCACCCCTTCCATCTAGGGACCTGAGAACATGAATGACAGTGGCTTCAGCCCTTCTGTCTGTCCTTGTGCCGCAGCTGTAAAAGCATGGTTCTGGGTTATTCACGTTCCCATGTGAGTGTCTGACTCACCATCTTCCCCACAAGACACAACCATCTTTTACCACCTCTTACTTATAACTTTTTAAAATATATATATTTTTTATTGATTTCAGAGAGGAAGGGAGAAGGAAAGAGATGGAAACATCAGTGATGAGAGGGAATCATCAGTTGGCACCACCCCTACTGAGGATCAAGCCGGCAACCCGGGCGTGTGCCCTGACTGGGAATTCAACTGTGACCTCCTGGTTCATAGGTCAACACTCAACACACGAGCCACACTGTCTGAGCACTTGTAACTATTTTTTAAAGCAAACAGGCAAGCTAATATTTTAAGTATTTTGATAAGTAATTATTTACAGATATGTCAAAGTAATCTTAAATTTATTTAGGAGGCTAGATTTGTAAGAAATTACATTTTGCTATTTCCAAAGAGAGATGTTCAACGTCTCTTCCTACTTAAGGGGAGTGTGACCCTCAGGACTTCTGAGGGGGTTCCAACAACTGGGGCACTTCGTTGCCAAGTTTCATCCATCATCCAATGAGCAAGCATTGTTTAGATCATCACTTCTATGCCAAGGGCTGGGTTATGGGGGAGACAGGGTTTTACTGAGGACTTGATTATTTAAGAAACATGTTACCAAACCCTTCTTTAGTGTCCATCAGCATTGCACCATGAAACATTGTCATAAGATGGAAGGAATATTCTCAACAATGCAATGCAGGAGTGCCTTTCTAGAAAACATTTCTATTTCCCAGAACAGCTTGGGTAGGGAAGGGGGAATAATTGAGGACATGGAAGTTTTGGAAAGATAAATCTCCTTTGAAGTCATGATTTAATTTCTTGACTACTTTAGGTTCAGAATAAAAATATTTAGGAAATATAGCACAAGAAGCAAAATATGTTTCTACTGGAGAATGTATATCTTCTCGCTTAAAATCCTATATAATAAACAGCTAATATGCAAATAGACCAAACAGCAGAACGACAGGTTGCTATGACGCTCACTTACCACCAGAGGGCGGACGCTCAACATAGGAGCTGTCCCCTGGTGGTCAGTGCACTCCCACAGCAGGAACACTGCTTAGCCAGAAGCCGGGCTCATGGCTGGTGAGCCAGCAGTCAGACATCCCCCAAGGGCTCCCGGACTGGGAAAGAGAGCAGGCCGGGCTGAGGGACCTCCCCAAGTGCACAGATTTCATGCACCGGGCCTCTAGGAGAAAATATAAAAAGAAAGAGAAACTCTTTTGTATGGAGAAAGGCGTGTCACCACATGTGGCTCATCTGTAGAAAACAGTGCAGATGGTCTGGTTTGTGTCGGGATTGTGGTTTCGCGTTCTGCGTGACTCACTAGGGCAGGTGAGGCAGCACCTGCTCACTACACTTGGGTTGCACTGTTGCAGTCATAGGTAGCAAGCAGTGGGCATTCACATTCTTCTGTCACTAGGCCTTCCCAGGGAAATGAATGCTACCTTCTAGCTAAATTAGAGATTATTTTCCCTATGGTTTTACATTCAGATTAATAAAGAGATGCTTAAAAAATACCTTTGCAATAGTAATAAAAGGGCTTGACTTAGAAAGTGCTTTGGTCAAGATCTAGTAAATCATTTTTTTAAAAAGCGAATATCAAACTAATTTATCAGAAAGGAAAACCTGGGCTCTGCAATCAGCTATTCTTATACTAGGTCCTTTATTAAAATATTGTCAAGGGCTATTTCTATGTGTAAAATTCCTGTGAGGACGGATATTTAAATTGTACTTCAGCCCATAGATGTGGTCTGTTCTCTCAGTTTGCAGTTGGCTCATGTAAATATTACCAAGAATGAAGGATAACTTTAATAATGGGAAATCTGATTTCTTGACCCACAGTTCAGCAAATAGATTTATGCAAATCTGAGGAGGTTCGCTCCTGCACAAAAAACAAATGTCTCCCTGGCCTGTGCATGTACCGATTTCTCTGTTCCCTTTCGATCATCCGCCGAGTCATCGTTGACGGTTGTGGAGAGTCCCATTCATCTGTGGTGAGCCTCTTCTGTGTAACTGTCTGAGACCTACTGAAGAGCAGGTGTAGTATCGAATCTATTTGGGTATTTCTAGCAGCTTCCATAGTGCATAACACAGGATCGTCTTTTCCTGTGCACAGCAGTGTTTGTGTGATTGGCTTCCTCTGCGCTAGGCTCTGTCCTGGGTACCAATGTCTCACACAAACAGTCAAAACTCCCTGAGCTTTTATTCATCTATCAGGACACAGGTAGCAATAGGAAATACATCCTATCTAATAAAAGAGTAATATGCAAATTAACCATCACTCCATTATACCCACAAGCTACGTCATCAAGCCACACCCACAAGCCAATCAGGAGTGAGTATGCAAATTAACCCAACCAAGATGGCTGCGGCCACAGAGAGAGCAGGAGGGAAGCTTGGGTTTCCCTGGCGATAGAGGAAGCCAATCTTTCTGCACACCCTGGCTGGCCCAGACCTCCAATCTAGGCTACAAAGTTTCAATTATAGAAGATAAATAAATCCCAACAAAAATAGCAGCAGCCACGGAGCTGGAGAGAGCAGGAGGCTAGGGTTGCCCCCAGTGATGGAGGAAGCCAAGCTTCTGCAGCCCCGCTTTAGGCTACAAAGTTTCAATTATAGAAAATAAATAAATCCCAATAGAAATGGCTGCCGCCACTGAGCGAGCAGAAGGCTTGGCTCCATTCCAGGCTACAAAGTTTCAATTGTAGAAGATAAATAAATCCCAGATACCAGGGCCTCCGCTTGAGTTGCTGGGGTGTGTGGCCGGCCTGCAAACCACCACAGGCCCCTCACCCAGGCCACCCCACGCCCCAAGGGAACCCCCACCCTGATCCAGGACACCCTTCAGGGCAAACCAGCCAGCCCCCACTCCTGCACCAGGCCTCTATCCTATCTAATAAAAGAGTAATATGCAGATTGACCATCACTCCAACACACAAGATGGCTTCCCCCATGTGGTCAAAGATCTTGCCCCCATGTGGATACAAGATGGCCACCACAAGATGGCCAGCACAGGAGGTCAGTTGGGAGGGACCAGGCCTGCAAGGGAGGGCAGTTGAGGACAATCAAGCCTGCAGGGGAGGGCAGTTAGGGGTGACCAGGCCGGCAGAGGAGGGAAGTTGGGGATGACAGGGCCTGCAGGGAAGGGCAATTAGGGGGGTGGGGGACCCAGGCCTGCAGGGGAGAGCAGTTGGGGGGGAACAGGCCTGCAGGGGAGGGCAGTTAGGGGTGACCAGGCCTGCAGGGGAGGGCAGTTAGGGGCAAACAGGCTGGCAGGGGAGCAGTTAGGCATCAATCAGGCTGGCAGGGGAATGGTTAGGGGGTGATCAGGCTGGCAGGCAGAAGCAGTTAGGGGCAATCAGGAAGGCAGACAGGCAAGCAGTTGGGAGCCAGCAGTCCTGGATTGTGAGAGGGATGTCCAGCTGCCCATTTAGGCTCCATCCCACCGGGATCGCAGTCGGACATCCCTCAAGGGGTCCCATATTGGAGAGGGTGCAGGCTGGGCAGAGGGACACCTGCCCCATGCACGAATTTCATGCACCGGGCCTCTAGTAACATATAAGCATGCTTGAACATGGAAAGTGCTATGAAGCGGTGAAAAGGCATATAAGAGCAGAGAGAGGGTGGTGGGATGGAGGGCGTGAATGCATACAGGATTCCTGGGGAAGGCCTCACTGAGACAGTGCTAAGCAATGAATTATCAGCTCCAAAATGAGCATGTAGAAGCCCTAATCTTGAATGTGATGCAAGAGTTCTCTCTTCCTCGGTGCCTGCCTATTCCATGAAAGGACACAGCAAGAAGGGGACATCTGCAAGCCAGGAAAGGAGGTCTCAGCAGGAGCCCAACCTGATCTTGGACTTCCCGGCCCCAGAACTGTGAGGAAACACTTTTCTGTCCTTTCAGCGCCCCCAGTCCATGGCCTTTTGTTGTGGTTGCCCACCCTGACTTGCACGGAAAGTGACATTGAAGGTTGAGGTGCAGGAGCTCGCCAAGGGCACACAGGCTGGAGAGGCCTTCCCGGTCTGGACAAGAGCAGACATGAGGCCCCGAGTCCCAGCATGCTGCTGTGGTAGATGCATTACATAAAACCACCTCGAATGCTTAGACTGACCAAGAAGGGGAGACTTTTACACGAGGCGACATCATGAACTTCCAGGCCTCCCACTTACCAAGACTCTTGCTTTCCTGATGGGATCAGCTATTTCCAAAGGTCCAACTTAAGCAGAAAGTATAACTTTCCCAGTAAATGATTCAAACCACTTATTTCCCCCATGTTATTAGGCTTCTAACAAAAAGTTGGATTATTTATTCACTAAACAAGATATTAAAAGGGCCTCGTGTATCAGATCATCTAATGCCTGGCTAGATCAGAAGTCCCACTGAGAGCTGAGGAATGGTCTGACCCCCATTTCCTGAAGTAACAGTCAGACATGTTAAGTCACCGGGAAAGGGCCCTCCCTCTCCACAGGCCTAGCCCTTTTCAGACCATGAAGTTCTAGGTACCTGTTGGCATGAACGAATCGCTCCAGGATTGTCTTTTCCACCATAGCCCGCTTCTAGATGTGAGTAGCTTTAAAATGTCTGTAAATTTTAAAAGAGAAACTCTCATCAGGGACATGATTTTGTCTTGTGGAGCATTTTATTACATTAAAAAAAGAAAACAACTCTGAAAAATGTATACACCACTCTCTGACCTTAGTTAGTTGATGATTACACCATTTACAATGCAGAAGCTTACAAACAAATGAAAAGGACAAATACATCCAAGTTTCTCCTCTCGGGGAACTATGATTACTACAGCATCAGTGTCAGGAGCCAAGAGCTGGTCAAAGGATTAACTCTGACCTTACTTCCGTAAGTTACTGAAACAGAAACTCATGGAAACTAGGCCCACTTCCTCTTGCCTGAGGACAAAGCATTCCTTCTGTAGCCGCCCTTCAACCGCCACATACCCTATCTATAGTCACCACCTTTACCTGATATACCTTAGCCAATCACATAAGCCCACCAGCCCCCACCCCTACTAGGAACCACATATAAGGAACGCTGTAAAAAATAAAATTGAAGGCTTGAGCAGAAACCCTTTTGTCTTGCCTCCATTCTTCTGCATCCCTTGTCTGTCTCTCATTCTCTTAGGTGCGCCGCCTCGGTACCCCCGTTAGAAGACCCCGCTGGCCGGGGCACCTCAGTTCTGACTTGCTCCCTGGCCATTGGTCAGTAGCCTGGGGGAGAGGTGAAGCGGTAGCAGCACATACCATCCCACCAGGAAGACGCTTCGTTCACCACGGACACATGCTCCGTTCTGTCCATGGCCTGTCAGAGCCCTAGATCCGAATGAACACAGGCCACGTCACCAGAAAGACTTGTTTGAATTCAGATTTTGACATTGACAAACAAGGTAACGTGGGGTGATTTTTTTTTTTTTTTAAAGAATTACTTCACTTTCTTGTCCTTGAAAAATGGATTCCTTTTAAAAAGGCACCTGAAAGCCTCATCCCAGTGCGTTTAATATGCCAAAGCAAGTTTTTAAAAGAAGAATTTGAATGGTAACCTGGCAAGATTGTTGTGAGGGAAAACAGCACACAGGAGCTGCTGAGCCTATGTTTGTTGTATGGCACTCACTATAAATGAGTGTAATACACAGTCTGGTGTTCAAGGAGGCGTATTCTTCCCCACAGCGCTCCCAAAGCCTGCATTTTAGAGTTGGAAACAGACTCTTGATAAACACCACATTCCCTTGCCATCACTTAACCTTCGGCGATGTCATCCTTTCCATTTAATAAAGGCAGCCATGGAGACGGGTGAAATGTCAGTTTCCCCCAGTTTGTATCTTTCCGGTTAATATTGCTGAGGTCCTCCGACTACATGTGCCAGCGCTTCTTACACTTCAGGACGGTCAGAGAGCACAGGTAACTTATTGACCCGCAGAAGCCTGGGCCACAGCCGGAAGGCCTGATTTGGGACCAGTCCGGGAATTCTGATCAGGAAATTCTGCTCAGGAAGCTAAAAGCCCATTGCACCAGGACCTCTCACTGTAGGCGCTGTTCACTTACCCCTTAACCTTGGAGGGCGGGGAACCTGCAGCGACCTGGTCCTCAGCCCATTGCACACCATCAGCGGCTGTAGATGCCAGTGGCCGACCTTCCCCACACGCCACGTGTGTCTATTAAAAAAAAATGTTTTCCCTAAGTGGCAGCCCTGACCAACTTTAAAATCATTTTTTGTGAGAATTTTCAGCTGAAAATATTCAACAACACCCGAATTGTGAGTAATATATTTATTTTTATAATATTCATTGCAAATTGATTTTTTAAATTAAATTCAAAATACTGTGGCGTGTGGGGATGGTTTCTGTTTTGGACACGTGGCAGTTAACTATTAAGAGTCTATCCATGTAACCAGAAACTCATACAAAACGGAGTACACACTGTAATTGACAATAAAATTATAAATAAATCGAAATAAATAAAATAAGTAACTTAAAAGTACTTCTGTGATTGAATACCCTATATTTTTAAAAAAGTAAATATTACCAAAAATTGGTAAATTATTAGTAAATCATTAACAATCAGGAATCGGTTATACATTGGTCTAGCTATATGATGGAATATTATTCATTAACTAAATTTAATATTATAAAAGGATATTTAATAACATGGGGAAATAGTTCACAGTACATTAAGTGAAGAAAAGAGCCAGCAGTTTAAAGAGTTATGTAAAAAAGACATGATTGTTGCCTCGCCAGGTTTGACTCAGTCTGTTAAGCTTCATCCCATGCACAAAAGGTCTCTGGGGGAGGGGAGGCATGCCCTGGTTGCTGGCTCAGTCCCCATTGGAGTCATGCAGGAGGCAGCCCATAGATGTTCCTCTCTCCTCCCATCAACTTCCTCTCTCTAAAAAAATAATATTTTAAAAATCCATTATTGAAAAAACAATTATATCTGAGAAAATGCAATAGATATAATAACAAGTGACTATCAATGGTTTAATTAGGTTTGGGACTTGGGGTAATTTTAATGTTATCCTTTGTATTTTCTTTTCTTCAAGATTTCTTCTTTGAAGATATATGACTTCTGTTAGCAGGTTTTTAAAGCTGTTAAAAGTAATGGAAACTTTTAATTGTTAGGAAAACAGCTTATGTCAGTCTACAAAGTCATTCTGAACAATGCTGAAAATGTATGTTATATTCATAGACTATTGGCTGGTAAGGTTTAATGTTTTCTATATTTATTTTCTCATAGTTTAATATACTAGTTTATGTTAGAGAGCTAAGTTAAATTACTAGTATCTATCAAAAGACATCTTGTTGAAAATGTTGTCTTTTGGTACGCTAAACAGTAAGAGAGAGCATAAAACGACAAGAAAGTATACTGACCAAATTTCTGCTGCCACCCAGTGGCTGCCCAATCTGTTTTGCATGTATTGCTCACCTAGCTAATGGACCAGACAAGTTGCTCTTGAAGAATACATCATTCATAGGTAAAATCAACCTGCCCCGAAGAAGCCAGGGTTTTCTAGTCCTAAGCTGACCCTTAAATCATATCAGGTAACAGAAATGATCTCTCTCTCTCTCTCTCTCTCTCTCTCTCTCTCTCTCCTTTCTCCCTCTCTCTAAACAAAAATATTTTTAAAAAGAAAAATCTTGCAATAGAACAGTCCTAAGATGTTTAGGGTCCACATGAGTAAGTTGCCAAACAGGGTTGTTTGTTCCACAAATTCTAGAATCTCTTTCTTGCTGTAGCACAGTCCTTCTTTTTAAAAATCCTCACTTGAGGATATGTTTATGGATTTTAGAGAGACGTGGGAGGGAGAGAGCGACAGAGAGAGAAACATCCATTGGTTGCCTCCCTTATGTGCACCAACGGACCAGAATCAAACCCTTTGAGAGAGTGTGCGGGATGACACGCCAACCAACTGAGCCACAGGGCGGTATGGTCCTTCTGAAGCTGCGGGGCCAAGAGACCTGTGCCCGGGAAGTTGCCACGCAGTAGCAGTCGTTAACCCTCACTCAGTGCATTGGGTCCAGTCACCTGTGACTCTCAGAGAAGAGCAACGGTGAGGAGGAGGCCCAATGGCACTTGGACATCCCCAGAGGGCAGCCACCTGCAGTTCCACAGGGACACAGACCGACGAAAAGGGGCTGGCAAGTTTGCTACGAGCTGAAGCAAGGTCCCCAGAGCATGGTTTGAATGAAACCAAGTGAAATTGTGAAGGAAAAGGAGGAAAAAACAACATCGGAACAAGGTCCAATTCCAGTGCAAAGCCATTTTAGAAAACAAGCCACATCTGGAAGGACAGGTGAGAAATGTGGGGGTCTTAAATCGGTGCTGGCATCGACTTGCAAAAGCCCTGAGATAAGAATGGAGAAACACACACCAAAGATTACCATTGGTTACATGAGGTAGATGGGCCGAAAGGGGAAAACGACCTTTCCCCCATCTCTGCTTTTTAAATTGTCACAGGGAGTGTACGTAACAATAAGTATACATATGCTTTAAAAGCCTATCCAATGTTTATTGTGAAATCAAGGAAAATACAATAAGCCCTGGCCTACTGGCTTCTTCATGCATTTCTTTGGGTCCGAGGAGAGAACAACAACATGGAATTGTCCTCAGGGCTGTCAAAGGGCCATTTTCCCCGAAGCAGACATGGATGTCAGAAAGGGTGAAGGTCCGGAGGCCTCAACACAAAGCCGGGCAATTTAAGGACTCAGTAGCCACCAGGTCAGGCAGATGTAGAATGGAGGCATTGAATCGAAAGGCAACTCACGAAGCTGAAGCAGATACTAAATCCAACTTTTGAAAGGGCAACGTCAAAACGTAATTTAGGAAAACGAATTTTAAAAAAGCACTTGTATGGAATAATGGCACATTTTCGATTGGGAGTGAGCCACAGGGACCGCCAATGTGTGCTCCGTGCAGGGCAGGCTGGGAAACCCCTCCGCAAGGTGAGGAGGGGGCTCACGGCGGTGCCCCTGGGGGATTCATTCTGCACCAGGGAGGTTGGCTCTGAAGACTTGGGAGGGTGGCCGGGGGCTGGTCAGTTGTAGCGACGTGGGTTGCAGGCTCTTACTCCTGCAGAGGTCTTTTTCAGACCAGGTGCTAAGGGCTTATTTGAAGCTCAAAGGAATGGGCACGATTTTCATGTGAGTTTTGTGTCCCAGGCCTCTAGTCGTATGACACCTGTTGGTAGGGTCTTGCACCTGGCAGGTTTGGACAGTGGACGTCGGTGGCCTCAAAGGCATATGGAGTTCTGTATATGACTTGTCTCCTCTTGGAGAATCAGCAAACCTCAAAGAGGTAAACTTTTTATTGCCTTCCATTGACCAATGTAGAAACATAAGTGATTTATATTGTTGAGAACATATAAAACGATTTAGCACATGTTTGTTTAAGTTCTATCATTTGCAACAGCATGGAGGGACCTGGAGAGTATTATGCTGTGAAATAAGCCAGTCAGAGAAAGACAAGTATCACATGATCTCACTTGTATGTGGAATCTAAGGAACAAAATAAACTGGTGAACAAAATAGACCCAGAGACATAGAAGCATGGAACAGACTGACGAATTTCAGAGGGAAGGCAGGGGGCGGGGTGGTATGCGTGTGGGGAGATTAACCGGGAAACCTATACGCATAGATGCATAAGCCATGGACACAGACAATAGTGCGGTGAAGGCCTGGGAGGGGTGAGTACTGGGTGGAGGGCGTCAATGGGAAAAAACACACACAAAGGGGTATCTGTAATACTTTCAACAATAAAAATAAGTTAAAAAATAAAGAAATAAAGTGAAAGTCAATGAATTATGTTTCTAAACTGATTGAAATTTAATCAAAATTTATCTTACTCATTTCAGAACAGTAGCAGTTGATATATTACTGATGAAACTACCCATGTTCTTGAAACAACACAGGAAATCCATTAAGACCAATGAAAGAATTTGTTGCCATGCCTTTATAAGATTAAGTGCTAGTCTTCCCCACTCACCTTTCTCTCTTCCCCTTACCCAACGTTATTTTCCTCTCTGTAATTATCATCAAAGACAAAGCCGAAGAATAGCTTGGGATTAAAAGCAAATGGGCAGAAATCAGTTATATAACTTATATGGTGCTTTTATATTTTCCTTGTTTCAAAATCAGCTCAAACACTGTTTAGATGTTTTGTTTTGTTTTGTTTTCCTTAAAGGAAAAAAAAAAAAGAAAGAAGGGAAAAGGACAATTTTCAAACACAAAATGTCTTCAAACAGGGCTAAAATCTACTTGAGATTTGACCTACATTACTGTCACTTCATTCATATTGTAATATTTTTAGAGGTATTATTTAACATTGTAAGCAAATAAATCAGGCATTAGGTCATTAAACCTTTATTTAATATGTTTACATTTTTAGTCCCCTTTCAATAGTTACATATATTCATACTGTAATGGACTATATTAGCTTGAAGCAAAGGTTATTAAATATCAGTATGCCAAGAATCAACATGGATGCTTGTTGAAAAGGTATATATGCTGGGTATCTGGCATGGAAATGGGTACATCAGGAGTGGGACCCACGGACCTCTCTATGCAACAGGCAACTCAAGTGACTCTGACATACGCGGCATGGAGATTTAGAGTATGTGGTTACTATAACCTGAAAGACAGTGTAATCCTAATCATCTCTTCTGGACTTAATTCCTGAAGAAACGTGGGCAGGGAAAGCCGTAACATGGGTACCTCTGACATTGAGAAGGCTGATTTGCGCATTGGTGGGAAACCCAATGGCCTGGGACTTTGCAAACATATGAAATGAGCTCATGTCACAGGGTGGCCCGAAGGCAAATGATCCATTTCCCTTTCCTTGCTTTTCACATTTAGTTTGAGCTCCAATGTTCCTGTTTCTTCCGTTTTCCCTTTTTACTGTATTTGACTGTTCCCCCCACAGGCGATGTGAGTAAGAGGATCAAAGGGAGTTTTTGACAAATTGAAATCCACTCTGTGAGTTGTCATGTACTTAATAGTAATTTCCTATTTTATTCGAAAAGCCAGTGTATCTTCCGGTTTAAAAGGAAGTCTCTCTGCTTTATTTTTCTCACGTGTAATCAGCCCTTATGCTGAATCAACGAGAGTTATGTAATCATTTTTCTCTTCTTGTAGAAACCTGAAGTGTACATTTCTTGACATTTCCATCATTGAACAAGTATGTGTTATTCTAAATATCTTGTATCATCTTTATTTACATATATGTGGGATCATATACTACACATTTAATATGGCATTAATTTTATTGCACTTCATTCCTGGATTAATATTGTAGTCAAAAAATCCTCCAGCTATTTGAATTTGCACAGCTCATTACTGAATAAGATTTGGGATAATTGGGTAACACTTGCTTTCATAAGTGCTAACACATAATTTAACAATTTTAAGTTTTGTCTTATCTACTTTTTCTATTCGTATATTGGAAGTAAATACTGATGGTCAGAATTTTAAGAGAGAATATTTCAGATTTGGGGTAATTTACTGCTGCAGTGTTAAAAATTGGCTGTTATAAAGTGAACTAATTACATTTTTCTTATCTTCTAGGTTATAAAACAGTAACAAACCATAACAAATTAGATTACAGGTGAGGTCTTTAAGCTTTTGATCCACAGTGACCAAATGACCCTGAACAAAGCTCATAAAAGACAGAGCAATAAAGATTCTTTTGATGTGAATAGCTGAGTTATCCTGGTTCTCATTTTATTCCTAAGTATGGTTCTTTGAACCCATACAGACACACATGTGACTATATATCTTTCTTGCTCTGTGTCCCCCCTGTGGCTCTCTCTATATTATCCTCCTGAAACATGCCATCTGGCTTCCTCGGGCTATGGGAAATTTATTATGTCACCTATTCGCATGGATTTGGCATACACAGGAAGTAGCTAGCCTGAAAGGAAAGATCCTGCCTTATTTTTGGTTAACTGCCCACCGAGCTTTTAATAGGTAACGTAGAAAGCACTTGCACTCTAAAGCAGGGGTTCTCAAACTTTTTAAACAGGGGGCCAGTTCACTGTCCCTCAGACCGTTGGAGGGCCGGACTATAGTTAAAAAAAACTATGAACAAATTCCTATGCACACCGCACATATCTTATTTTGAAGTAAAAAAACAAAACGGCAAAAACACCCGCATGTGGCCCGTGGGCCGTAGTTTGAGGACGCCTGCTCTAAAGTCTCAGATCTGGGGCTTGAGTCACAGCCCTGCTGTTAGTTGCTATGTAATTTCTAATTATCTGATTATTAATTTTTTTTGCTAATTTACACACATTACACTCAGGCGGACTAAGAAAATATATCATCTTTATGTTCTGAGAACAGCAGGAGGGGGATTCAGAAACTACATGTAGCCAAGCCTGGTCACCCCTGATCTAATGATTTAAAGTTACTTTTTAAAGTAAGGCCCTCTCTTTTTTTAAAAAAAAAAATCAACTTTATTTTTAGAGCAGTTTTAGATTTATAGAAAAATGGAAGCTACAGTAGAGAGTTCCCATGTGCCCTGTACTTAGTTTTCCCTATTAAGAATGTCTTAACATTAGTACGGTATGTTTGTTATAGTTAATAAAACAATATTGATGTATTATTATAAACTAAAGCCCCTAGTTTATTCATATTTCTTTATCTTTCCCTAACATCTCTTCTGTTTCAGGATTCCATCGAGGACACCACATTGCCTTTAGTCGTGTCTTCTTAGGCCCGTGTTGGCGGGGCCAGTTCCCTGGCCTTCTGGTTTGTGATGACGGTAAGTTTTGTGGAGACCGGTAAGGCATTTTATGGGATGCCCTTCTGTTGGAATTTGTCTGATATCTTTCTAATGATTAGATCAGGGACGTGGGTTTTAGGGAGGAATAACAGGTAAAGTGCCATTTTCATCACATCATGTCATCCCACTTCTAGGAATATATCCTAGGAAGCCATAAACACCCATCAGAAAGAATGTATATACATACCCCTATGTTCATAGCAGCACAATTTACAATAGCTAAGATGTGGAAACAGCCCAAATGCCCATCAGTATATGAATGGATTAAAAAACTGTGGTACATTTACACCATGGAATACTATGCAGCTATAAGAAAAAAAGAAAGATCTATTACCCTTTGAGACAGCCTGCAGGAACCTGGAGAGTATTATGCTAAGCGAAATAAGCCAGTCAGAGAAAGACAAGTATCACATGATCTCACTCATAGGTGGCAACCAATGAACAAAATAAACTGATGAACAAGTTAGATCCAATGACATAGAAGCAGGGAACAGACTGACATATTTCAGAGGGAAGGGGGTGGGGTTAGAAGAGATTAAGCAGTGAACTTCGATGCATGTATGCATAGCTCATGAGCGGGCAATAGTGTAGGGGCAGCCTGGGGAGGGGAGGGAACAGGGTGAAGGAGGTCAGTGGGGTGGGCGGAAGGGGGCATTTGTAATACTTTCAACAATAAAGATAATTTCTTTTAACAGTTGATACTATCAACATTGAGCACTGTTGATATTGACCTTGATCCCTTGGCTGAGGTAGTGTTTGTTGGGTTTCTCTACTTCAAAATAACCCCAAAACGTCCCCTTCCTATACTGTACTCTCTGGAAGAGGTCATTATCACATCCCCTACTAAAGGAGTCTCCACGTTGGTTTCCGAGGGCGGCGGTGGCAAATTATCACGCACTTGGTGACGTAAAACAATAGAAATGTATTCTCTTACAATTCTAGAAGCCAGAAGTATGGAACCAAGCAGTGTCATGTGCAGCTAAAAGGGCCAATAAAAGTCATGATTAAAAGATGTCCTGTGTATTTGGAACCATGGACTTAAGACTTTCCAAAGCATGTTGTGATACTTCACATGTATATATAATGACTGAACGAATGAAGGAATAAAGTTTCAACAGTAATTCAGGGTGTTTTTCTGAAGGGCCAGAGACCACAACACAAGGGGTTGAGGAGTGAATTAAAGGAGAGAAATTGAACACAGGAAATACAGACAAAAGTTCCAGGAAATGCAGAAAAGGGGAAGATAGAATCAACAGGAAGAGGGTGATGATAAGTTAAGAGGGTTTTGTTTGATTTATGTTTTTCTTTCTCTTCTTTTTAAGTGGAAGAGACTTTTAGTATGTGTATGGATTAGATTTCCTTTAGTCGGGGAGAGAGATGTTGAAGATATAGGGAAGTGAGGAAATATTGGAAAGATGAATAACTCGAGAAAGCCGTGTTAGGGGTTGAAAATATTGGATTTTGAAAGGACTAGATCCGAGGGGAGAAGTTGGGATAGCTGCTAGATAGACAGGATGAGGGCTTTGGAGAAATCAGCCCATTCACTCTTGGAAAAAAAAACATGACCTGATGAGAGAGGGGGTTGACATTGAGTGAACATGTCCATTTTTCATGATTTTTACCAGGCCAGGCTTGCCTGCTACAGCATTTCATTCGAAGTGTTTATTGAATCAATCCCTCAGAGCTGCGAGGCCTTGGGTTCTGAGATACTCAGAAGTAGAGCCTTTTATCTGGATTGTCAGGCAGAAATATGAAACCGGCCACAATATTGACTTTCCCTCTAATGAACTGCCCATTCCATGCAGAGGGAGGAAGAACAAACACATTATTATTGTCCACAGCTCTCTGGGCCGCGCGGTGCCATCTGCTTGCCTTCCTTCGTTCCCCACGAGAGCGGTGTGGTGAGTGGAGAACTGTGCCCCAGAGCCTCAGGCACTGGCTGCGCCCTTCCCTTTCCCTGTCGTGGCTGTATGTCCGTGGGCAGGTACTTCACAACCCCAAGCCTCAGGGTCTTCATCCATGAGAGCACGTCACAGGTCTGCGTGGGTTTGGTGGGAGCCACACACTAAGGGTGTGGCCCAGGGTCCGGTGATCAATCGGGCTGTCGGTCTGAGGGCCTTTTCCAGGCTGCTGAAGGTCAGGGAGTGGCTTGGTCCTGGATTCCTAGTTCTTAGCACAGGCCTGGATTCATTCATTCATTCATTCATTCATTTATTCACTTTCTCTCTCTCTCTCTCTCTCTCTCTCTCTCTCTCTCTCTCTCTCTGTGTATGTTGAATGAACAAATACATGATTTTTCATTCATTTATAGAAATGAAGAATTCTGACCACTTTCAGTATTTCTAATGAAAAAGGCTTCTTGGTGAGAGCAGTATACACTGATTGGTTTTGAACGTCTTTGGGCAGAGGCTCTACCTGGCCCTGACCTCCCCTCGATGCCTCGCGTGATGGTAAATGTAACTTTTAAAAAAAGTGGTGGCTGGGCGACAAGGGGGCCTCTGATGCCTAATGAAGGGGACTCTGCCCTTTCCGTTCCCTGTGGGATCTGGGGTGTTCTCTGGTGGACGGGTAGTGTCACGTGAAGAAGAGCGGAACAGATCCAGGGGGCCACTGTGGCCCGCACAGCAGGGTTGACTGTGCCTGCATCGGTCTCTTTTTCTGGGTAGTTTCTCTCATGATGGAGTTTCCTCCCTGCCCTATGGCTTAGACCTAAAGACTTAACGTCCGTAAAGATAATGGGCAGTTCTCCGCTTTGTTAAAAAAGTTTCCCAAACACTGTCAGACACGTCTCCCAAGGAAATCGGGTGAAAATCTAGGCTGGTCCACAGCTCCTTCTCCCTGAGTTATCAAAGGCTGAGGGGATAGAAGGATGCAATGTAAAGAGGGAACATGAGTGTAGCCCTTGCAGAAAACAGATTTTTTTAAAAAGTATAGCACGCCCCAACCCCCCCAGTTGGTGTGGCTCAGTGATTTAGCATCGACCTATGAACCAGGAGGTCACGTTTCGAATCCTGGTTGGGGCACATGCCCAGGTTGCAGGCTCCATCCCCAGTGTGGGGTGTGCAGGAGGCAGCTGATCAATGATTCTTACTCATCATTGATATGTCTCTTTCTCCCTCTCCCTTCCTCTCTAAAATCAAGAAAAATATATTTTAAAAAATTTGTAAAGTATAGGCTCATATTGCCATGTTTACAGCATATTCACTTATTTATTCTTTACGTACAGAGGAAATCAGTAAGAGCAGGCCAGTCCCTGAGTGTGGTGACCATGTTCCATGCACAGGATGAGGCTGAGAGGGTGGGGCTGAGACTTTGGTCTGTAGATGTCCCGTCTGTACTGCTGGCTCATCGGTGGATCCTGCAGCCCCTGCCATGCCCTGCTCCCCCACATCTGGATACAAAAGGGGAAGTGAAAGCAGGATTCTGGCACCTGGTGTCTGCTTCCACCTAAGGGGCTGGGTGGAATGGTCACCCATATATCTACACTGAGTGGCCAGATTATTATGATCTCTGAACGCATAATAATCTGGCCACTCAGTGTATATCCTATATAATAAAAGGCTAATACACAAATTGTCCCCTCGACCAGGAGTTCGACCAGCAGGCAGGCCGGCCAACTGCCCATGTCCCCTCCCCCTGGCCAGGCTGGCCAGGCCCCACCCATGCACAAATTCATGCACTGGGGCTCTAATATATATATATATATATATATATATACTGAGTGGCCAGATTATTATGCATTTAGAGATCATAATAATCTGGCCACTCAGTGTATTTCCCCCACATCTCAGTTTGCCGCCCAAGTTTGCCATTAATGAGCCTGTTCGTAGAATACAAGTCAGAGCTGACACTCCATGTGAAATACCGAGGACAGTGGGAGGGGTGGTCAGGCCTTCCCAGGGCCCCGTGGGCTTCTCTCCCTGGCGCTGCAGGAGCACTGGGGAGCACAGGCCCGTGGATGGGGGTGGAGAGCCGAAACCAACCGAGCTGTTCTCCTACCTAAGAGGGGATCCTGAGTGGTTACTCCTCCCTCTCCCCATGCCACGTGGAATCCCAGAATTTCCTTTCCCTCGTCATGGTAACTCCGCTCTGTGAGAGAAATGGTTGCAGCAGAGCCACTGGGCCAGGGTGATTTGTGCAGAACATTTCTTTGAATAGATTTAAAGATGGATTAATACCATGTTAGGAAAAGGGGAAAGGATGCAATTTATTTGGTTTTGTTTTCTGTAGCTTAATTGACCAGTAAGTTGTAAAGCTGAAATTCTCCTGTCCACCTCTCTCTCTCATATTTAGAGAACAAAATTACCCCTGCATATAAGGACATCATTTATTTTAAAATAGCCCACTATTTTTGCCCATCATCAGCTTTTTCTATTATGAGACAAAAATCATTCTCTCTACTTTTGGACATTTTTTTTTTTTACCTTTTTCTTTTTCTAAGAGTTTTTTCTTTTTTTAATTGTCTTGCTCGTTAAGAAAGAAGTTAATTACCCATTATTTCAATTCAATTTCCTTGATATTGGTTTTAATCACCTTAGAAATGTAAAACTGGCATTCCATTATTCTAAGATTTATCCTTTTTACATATTATTGCACTGGTTTTTCTTTAGTCATAATTTAGTTGTTAGTCAATTGTGTTTTAATTTAATGTTTTCTGGTCTTCACCCTCTTTTCATTGGATCCGCATTTCCCTAGCCGCAGTGACGGTCACTGTGAGTTACTGAGCATAGACCTACAACGTGGGTAAGTGCCTGCAAACATTCTCATTGAGTCCTCACAACAGTCCTCACAGAACTGTCACGGTGCCCACTCTACCCTCCAGGCTTACCCACCACCGTGTATGGCCGACCGGGGGCTCATGCCCACTTAGAGCTAATAAAGCCCCAGTTCGTCCCACTGAACTTTATGGAAACATTTCAAGCATTTATGGTTATATATTAAGTATTTAAGGAACCAAATATTTGGGTCAAAAGAAAGCCTAATTGTAGGTACATAAACAATAGTTAATGCATTTATGTGAATGACTAATTAGAAAACATGAAAATTAAACGATGAGGGCAAATGCAATAATTTCATCTTTTTTCTTGAACTTACAAAAACTCTTACCTATTAAAATCATATTTTATGTTCTAGAAATCCTTCTTTAAGAATATTTAAAGATATAATTATAAGAATATCCAATGCAGTGAAAAACGAAAGCAACCTGCATGGCTCTCAGTAGAGAACTCTTACTATGAATTGTGGTGACTATGCAATGGTATCTCTGTAACAATTAGAAATTACAAGACGTAGAGCTTTTAATTTGGAAGAATGACAGTGAGCAAAGCAAGTTACAAAACAAGATGTGTCATATTATTCTATTTTTTTGAGTAAAAATAAGATGTGATTATATGTACATATGGCTAGATCAGTATAAGAACATTATCCTGACATTAGCAGAGGAAAGTTGTTTTCTTTCTTTTTTTTTTTTAATAATAAAAAAGAAACAGTCCTGGCTGGAGTGGCTCAGTTGGTTGGGTGTTAACCATTGTACCAAAAGGTTGCTGATTCAATTCCTGGTCAGGGCATATGTCTGGGTTGTGGGCTTGATCCCTGGTGGGAGGTGTGCAGGGTGCAGTTGATTGATGTTTCTCTCTCATCGATGTTTCTATCTCTTTATACCTCTCCCTTCCGCTCTCTCTCAAAATCAGTAAAAACATACTTTAAAAAAGCTGGAAAACAAAATAGGTAATATTATGATTGATCTAAATAACTACACCAATAAACTTGACATCTTAAATGAAAATACATTCACATCCTATACTGGTATAATAAAAGCCTAATTTGCAAATCAACAAACTGCAGAACAACTGGTGGAAAGACTGGTCGCTACAATGCGCACTGACCACCAGGAGGCAGACGCTCAATGCAAGAACTGCCCCCAGCCCGCAGGCCCCAGGCCAGCCAAGGCTGGTGCCAGCGGGGGGGCCCCCCCCCCGCAATCGCCCCACTGGTCGCCCCGCAGAGGGAGGTGACCGGCAGCAGCAGTGGGGGTGGGGCCAGCCAACGAGCAGGCATTGGCAGGGGGTGGGGCCAGTCAGCGAGTGAGTGGTGGCAGGGGTCGGGGCTGGCTGGCAAGCAGGCGGCACCAGCCCCTCGATTGCCCCACCGATCACCTCTAAGGCGGGTGCCACTGGGGGCCCCCAAATTGCCCTGATCGCTGGCCAGGCCTAAGGACCCTACCCATGCACAAATTTTGTGCACCAGGCCTCTAGTTTGTATATAAATGTTTATAGCATCCTATTAATAATAGCCAAAAATTAGGAGCACTCTAAGTATCTGTTTTCATTGTATATGTCTATGTATGTTTCTCAAATATTTGCCTGTCTTTTTCAAGAATAAATAGTGCTACTTCTGTCCTGCTATCATCCAGACTGAGGCTCGCTCCTTCTTTGTGTCTTAAATATCTGTCTCCCTTCGGATGTTGCAGATGTTTAAAGAGAGGATAGGAAAAGAGAAGGATGTTAGAGTGATTTTTTTCAGTTCTCTTCACACTCCATTTATATAACCTACTAGTGCTCTGGTGCACAGATTCATGCACTGGCGGGGTCCCTTCGCTTGGCCTGTGCCCTCTAGCAATCCAGGACCCCTCGGGGATGTCGGAGGCTGGGTGCACGGATTCAGCCTGATCCCCACAGGCCAGGCCAAGGGACCCCACTAGTGCACGAATCCCTTTCCCCCTTCCCCCTTCCTTCTGAGATTCATCAGTCTGTTCCATGTTTCCATGCCTATACATTGAGTGTCTGCCCCCTGGTGGTCAGTGCACGTCATAGCTACTGGTTGAACAGTCAAACAGTCACTTAGGCTTTTATATATTTAGATAGGTCTTGGCGAAAATCATCTAATTGTTTTTTGGGACTTTAACCAATTGGATTCAACAAGCCCCTAGAGATTTCCCCGTAAATTTCTGAGTACATTTATCTCCAATTGTACACTGCTAGTCTTGTTAGTGGTTAGTGTGACCCAAGAGAGAGTCCAAAACCAAGCATTTACATTTTTATCATCATGCTCCGTTTATTATGTATGGGGCACATTCCTGACATGTTGTTTTATTGAAATTACTAGTATGTGAATATGTGTGTTTCATAGAGCAAATTGGAAGCCATAAGCAAAGCACTCTGTGAACTTCAGAATCTGAAACAGACTTCTGCTCAGTTGCCTTCAGGCCTATGCAGGGTGTTTTCTAGGAGGTGACGCTTTCTGTGTTCTTGTGATGAGATGGAGGAACCTAAAACATCGCATCCCCTGGTATACTTCCACACCCGGCTCACAGTTCTCCTGTTCTCTCTATTCTCAAGGCTTGGCTTACATTGTTGTGCTTTTCCTGTTGATCAGCCGAAGCCCCTTACCAGTTTTAGAAAAACAGTCAAGTCACAAGGAGATTTGCTCCGAGGATTAAACGGCACCCACATTAATTAGGACCAAAGCCCAACTCATTGTCATCTGCGGACTCTGAGCATACTGAGGAACTTGCTTTATGAATTGACCTTGTGTGGTTTGTCTTTCCCCACCTAGAAGGGCTGCTGTGTTTCCTTCAAACCTAAGGTTTTCTCCTCGAAGAGAGACGCGTATGGCGGGAGGAAGCTGTGATCAGGGAGGAGACGTCTCAGGGACACCTGGGGGCTGTGTTCCTCCGTGGACCCTCTGTGTCCCTCTTTTCTGGCCTGTATTCCCTGGAGCTTGGACTGTGTTTCTTACGGAGCCTTGGAACCGATCCTGTGAAAAATCCCAGGAGAGCATGTGTGTGGAGGGTGATGGCAATGTCAAGGGCAAGGCAGGCTGCACGGGCTTCCTCTTGCTTCCCCAGCTAAAAGCCGAGCTGCCTGCTCCCACTTCATGGGAAAGGTGGTCGCTACAGAAGCCCAGCTGACACTGACCATGACCTTGAAGAAGTCCAGATGGACTATTTATACACAAACACATTTTGTGACAGCCCCGTGTGTGTTTCCTGCCTACAGGCTGCGGGCTGGGCTCCTTGGGCGGGCGGTCAGTGGGAGAATGTTCACTCGTTCTGTTTGGGGTGTTGCCTGTGCTCTCCACGTGCAGCTGGAAAAGGTAAAGTCCCTCCATCTTCATGACCCCCCACCATGCTTGTGTCCAGGGCAGGCCAGAAAGCGCCCCCACCCCCTTCATGCTCGGTCTCTAAGCAAGGTATTGTTGACAACACAGAAAATGAAAACTTAGAGCGAAGTCCCCTTTTCTCATCATCGTCAAAAGAAGGCAAAGGAGGGGAGGAACTAAAAGGGACTGTTCAGAGGCAGATTTAATGATTTTCATGGGGGGGGCGGGTGGATTAAATGCCCTCAGGAGGCAGCCAGGGCAAGTATCACATATCCGAGGGAGAGAAGCCTTGCTGATGGGCTGCGGCTAATCTCCCAGGTCGGTGGCATTAGCTCAGGCTGTCTGTGTTACCCACCTGGCGTCCCCCAGGGGCCCACAGGGAGGCCGGCTCTGCCCCAGCAGGTGCCAGACCTGCTGTTTACTTAGCGCTGTCAGGGCGCAGCTGCTGCTCCCCGGCTTCAAGCAGTTAGAGAGGCGGGTGCCGTTGCCAGGTGCTGTGACAGGTGAAGTGAAGTCTCAGGCGACACCTGCCAGCCCGCACGCCAGCCCGCGCTAACTGGCTGGCGGGCCCATGGCATCTCCTCTCCGGCTCGCTGACCGGGCAGGGGGCATAGCTCCGACTCCCCGCACCCCGGCTGCGAGCTGGGAGAGGGGGGCTCTTTCTGGCCGGCCCTGGACACAAGCCTGGGGGGGGGGTCATGAAGATGGGGGGACTTGACCTTTTCCAGCTGCGCGTGGAGAACACAGGCAACACCCCAAACAGAACACAGGTGCTCGCTAGAGACATAACGCGTTCGTTATTGATTATCAGTTCCAAACGGATGGATGGAGCGAACTGATGTCCTTTTTCTCCCTGTGCTGAACATCTCCTCCGTCTTAGCCTTTACATCTGGTGTTCTTGGAATAGCTGACGGAGGAGATGTGCTTTACTATTCGCATTAGACGTGAGTAAGTGGAAAGAATCACGCGGGCGCTGGCGTTTCTGTGGTCCTTGGAACACGTGTGTGACCTGGGCCTGTAAGTTCCTTTTCACACATAAGGGGAGACTTCTTGGGGAGACATAGGAAGCGAGAGGCTTCCCAAAGCTTAGATCGCAACTCCTTTCTCTTTGGTGAAATAACCCCAGGTACCCTCAGGACACACAGACAGTAATGCGTCTGCGAGGCCCTGCCGGCTTCTGTCCACCGAGGTGGGGAGGCCCATCTTGGCCTTCACGGTGCGGGGAGCCTCCGCAGGGGGTATTACTGTCCGTGGGAAAGGCTTTTGCGTGAATGTGAGTCCCTGAAGCTCTCCTGCCCGTCGTTCAGGGAAATAGTTCAGAGCCGCTGCCCCCACGCGCGTGGAGCTCGGCGTTGGCTTTGTGAAGTGCAGCGGGCTCCGGGGCTCCCCCCCTCCGTGGGCACAGGCTTCATGGGTGTGCACCTGTGGCTACGGAGGCACAGACGCTGCCCCAGAGCCACCTGGAGCTCCTCAGCCCTGAGCAGGAATGGGCCCCGTTTCCAAGCTTCTCCCAGGCCCCCAGCTGCCCCCTCAGAACTGTGCGCAGCCCCCGCCAGAGCCGGTGCTTTCAACCACGACAGGCACCCGGTGGCGGGGACACATTCTTGTCAACGAGACTGGCCTTTCCCGTGGCTGCCAGGGAACCAGCAGGAAAGGATGGGGAGCCCCGCAGACGGAGGGAGGGCACACAGGGAAGGCGCCTTCCCCCGGGGAGCCCAGCAGGAGGCTGACCAAGGCCGCGTGACCAGGACCCGCCGGGGAGCCCAGCAGGAGGCTGACCAAGGCCGTGACCAGGACCCGCCGGGGAGCCCAGCACAGAGAGTGACCAAAGGCCACGTGACCAGAACCCCCCGGGGAGCCCAGCACTGAGAGTGACCAAAGGCCGCGTGACCAGAACCCCCTGGGGAGCCCAGCAGGAGGCTGACCAAGGCTGTGACCAGGACACCCCTGGGGAGCCCAGCAGGAGGCTGACCAAGGCCGTGACCAGGACCCGCCGGGGAGCCCAGCACCGAGAGTGACCAAGGCTGCGTGACCAGGACCCGCCGGGGAGCCCAGCAGGAGGCTGACCAAGGCCGTGACCAGGACCCGCCGGGGAGCCCAGCACCGAGAGTGACCAAAGGCCGCGTGACCAGGACCCCCCGGGGAGCCCAGCACCGAGAGTGACCAAGGCTGTGACCAGGACACCCCTGGGGAGCCCAGCAGGAGGCTGACCAAGGCCGTGACCAGGACCCGCCGGGGAGCCCAGCAGGAGGCTGACCAAGGCCGTGACCAGGACCCGCCGGGGAGCCCAGGACCCGCCGGGGAGCCCAGCACCCAGACTGACCAAGGCCGCGTGACCAGGACCCGCCCGGGCAGCCGAACTGAAAGGGAAGAAACCAGGAGGTGCCTTCGTAGGAAACAACATAAAAGAATAAAAACCATTTCCTAGGTAGGGAGTCAGGAGGAAAAGAATAACAAACTACATGGTGAAAAAGTGATTGTAAAAAAAATATATAGAACATATGTATCTGAAAGAATATGAAAATATACTTATAAAACTGCAAGGTTACATTTACAAATACTAGAAATAAAAGGGAAATTGTTCTATGTTTACTGTAGGTTTTATTTTTAAAAAGAAGTATTTTTATTGATTTCAGAGAGGAAGGGAGAGGGAGAGAGATAGGAACATCAATGATGAGAGGGAATCATTGATTGGCTGCCTCCTGCACGCCCCCTATTGGGGACGGAGCCAGCAACCTGGGCACATGCCCATGATAGAATCAAACCCGGGACCCTTCAGTCCGCAGGCCGACGCTCTATCCACTGAGCCAAACCGGCTAGGGCTACTTTAGGTTTTAGAAGGACTCAAGGCCATAAGTTTGGTATGTGTTGCGTTTTGATGTTCATACTACAATTTTAGGTGGTTTTGTTGTTTGACTGGCAGCGACTGCTGATGAATCAGGATCACGGTGTGAACAGGATGCTGGCACACACTTGATGTGAGTAAGGTGTTGGAAACAATCATGATAAGATCAAAAGAACAAGCTTGAGCTAAACTGTCTGGCTTTGATTTGCAAACCCAGCTGTGTGCTTTGGGCGAGTTACTTTCCCTGTTTATCAGTTTTGGCCTTAGTAAAATGAGATGAAATTTTATACCCACGAGGTTACTGAAAAGCTTACGTAGATAATGCAGGTAAAGCATTTAAATAGAGCCTGGTCCTCAGTAAATGAGCACCAAGTGCTAACTATTGTGGTTAGGTAGTAAGATTAGATTTTAACGCATTTATTTTCTTCTCGAAGGTAATTTCGTCTGAAAAAGTAATTCCTACAAAATGTGAAGTTCAGTCCTTTTCTTTCTTGTTTACTTTCTGACCTCTAGGAAGTAAGTCTTATTTTATTCTTAAGTAGAAATGTATAAATAATTATGAGTTTATACATATTGCAAATGTATAAACTCATAATTGTTTTCTGCTAATGTAACCATCAATGAAGATGAAATTGGACTCTCCGATTCAGGGAGACAATAAAAACAAGCAAATGGGTGTTGAGAAAAGTGATGATCATAGTTAAAATAATGAATTAATGAGGGAGGACCCATGGGTATGGATGAAAAAGAACAGCCCATTAGATCTGACATAGTACCTCACCATAAAGAAGTCCCCACCCCAGTTGGCTTAAATAGTTTTGATACACAGAATAAAGAGATAACTAAAATTATGCTAACACACACCTGGGGTGATTTTGTATATGATTGTCAACGAACTTTGCACTGAAGTACAATGTGGTCGGCTCTCGGCGCTGTTAAGTTTTATTAGTAATCTATAGGAAAAAACTAGACCCGGGGTCTGTGTTTTTCTGACTAGCAGAATAGCCTGGGTACTTTATCTACTGATGCACAAGGTCTGTCTGTTCATTTTCAACTTGTGAAGATACTGCCCTTTCTGTTCTGTGGGCAACATTCAAAATACAGTGTTTGACCTGCCTCTTGAAAGTCGAGAGTTCTGTGTCTGGGAGATGAAATAGGAGCTACTTACTGTCCCAGGAAAAGCAAGCACCAAACTAACTTGCAATTCCGTTTTCATTATCATAACTAAGACCTCGCCAGGGACAGAGCCTTCACACGTGTAAATAGAAGCTTCACTCCCCTTATGACTTTCTCTACTGAGCACTTACTTGGTTTCCTTTGAGCCTCTGATCACTGAATGTCAATAGTCTAACTCTAACCCTATCATCATGAAACTTTTAAAATGTCAAGTATTGGCACATAATATTCTTTCCTCCAAGTTTATAAAGCCTTTTTGTGACCTCTGATTTATCTTAATTTTAACAACACGATCACCATTTTAAGGTTATTCCTAATTTCAAAATGTGAGCATTAAACCCTCGTGGAATTTTAAAATGTTACGCAATCATTCGAGAGCATAGTCAGCTATCTAAGGAAATCTCTGTTCTTTTCCCAGACAAAACCAAAGCATGGAATCAATGCCAGGAGCTGACAGTTTTGAATCACCAGGGAGCAATTAGGAAGTTCCTCTTTGAGGTTTATTAGCCAGCTACAAAGGAAGCAGACCTTTTGCAGATGGCACGTTCTCTCCCTTGGGAGACTCTTTGGGTGAGGTAGTCATTGGGTGATGGGGTCATCCCGTGGGAATATACACAGGCGAAACCCACTGGGCTTTCGTAAGGGCACTATCGTGCTCTTCCAGGAATTTCTCTTCTAAAGATTTCAGGTTCCTGGGTTCTGAGCCTTCATTTCTTCTACCTCTGTACTTTCTACCCACAGGTTCTCGAGTCTGCTCTCCCGGGACACGTCTGCTGCAATGATTTTTAAGAAGAGATTCCTCACCTTAACTCCAGTTTGGAATGTTGAGTGTTTATGTTTCCCTGCTTCATCTTCTCACCTTCTTCTCTGGTCCTTCCTCCTCATTACTTTCTCTTTCCCACTTATCATATGTAGAGTTTAAACATTGCAGGAGAGAGAAACAATGTCATTTTCTTCTATGGCCTTCGTAAATGCACTCCTTTGTAAAGGAGTCAATACAGAAATAGAAAATCCAACATAAATACATTTTTCTTCCTTTTTCATATTGTGAACTCAAACTGTCCTCCTCGGAGGACATTGCTAAATGTTTGATAAGTAAACTTTGCTGTGTATTATACACACCTATCCTCCATCTCAAGCATGCTTATCATTTTATTCACATGGTGTGTGCTTGCTTTGGTAGAACAATGTTTTGGGATCTTCCCTATTTTGTATACTTAATTCTACTTCATTCATTTTTCTACCTATAAAGTATTAGAGTATGAACGCTTATTTATTGGCAATGCTTAAGATAAAAGGTATAGAGATCGCTGCTTGTGAAATCACTGGCAAGTTTAAGAAATGACATACCAGCACTGTTATGGAAGCCCACTGTGCGACCCTCCCCGACTCCGGAAGTCACACCCATTTTCCACAGCCTCTCCCAGTAGACAGAAGCAAAGGGAGTACTTTCCAGCTCTTCTGTGAGGCTGGTGTTACCCTCACATCAGAAACAGACAACAACATTGAAAGACAGAGAAAGTATAGGCCACCATCTCTCATGAACATAAATGTCAGATTCCTAAGCAAAGTATTAGCAAATCTAATCCAACAATGTTAAAAACGGTTTTTGCCCCACGACCAGGTGAGAAAGAATCCCGGTAGACAAGGCTGCTTCCACATTTGAAAATCACTTAATGGGATCCACCGCATCAGTAGGCTGAAGAAGAACAATTATATGTTCTAATCAATAGATGCAGAAAAAAAAAATCTGGACAAAATCCAACACCCATTCATGATGAACATTTGGAGAGTTTAGGACTAGAAGGGAACTTCCTCAACTTGAGAAAGAGCATCTCCCCAAACCCCAAACACTAGCGGCTCTGGGTGGTGGGGGACCATGGTAAGACAAGTAAAATTAAAATTTATGCCATAAAAAAATGTTCCCAGGTCAGAGATGACGGTGCGCAGGTTACCATGGTAACACACACACAGGCCTTCACCGCGCAGCCGACTTAGCAGCGGAGTGTTGGGAAGGGAGGCGAGTCCGAGTTCAGAACAGCTAATTCTCAGCAGCAGCGTAGCCCCTGCAGAAGGGCTCCCGGCAGGTGCGAAAGGAGGGGAAATGCCATGACCTCTCTCGTTCCGCATCTCCACCTCTCCCCGTGCCCCACTAGCCAAACTCACCTGGGAGCCAGGAAGGAGGAACCCCTGTCCACACAGTCACACAGAGAAAGGAACGGGGTTCAAAGGAGTGGAAAACGGGGAATAACTGAAAACATTCACATTTTAGGCTCTTCTGTTTCCAATCACAATACATAATACATGGCGACTCTCTGATTCTGTCTCTAGTGTTGCATTGAGATCAGAATAGTCTTTTTGTTTTGTTTGTTAATCTTCTCCCAAGGATAGTTTTCTATTGATTTAAAAAAATTTTTTTTTTAGAGAGAGTGGAATGGAGAGGGAGAGACACAGAGAGAGAAACATCAATGTGAGCCACATAGATTGGTTGCCTCCTGCACGTGCCCCAACCAGGGCTGGGGATCGAGCCTGCAACCAGGTACATGCTCTGACCGGGAATGAACCCGGGACCCTTCCGTCCATGGGCCAACACTCTAGCCACTGAGCCAAACGGGCAGGGGCCAGGAAAAATATTATTTAAAAAAGCCTGGGGCTGCCTGGGTGTGCGCTGCAGGCCAGCAAGCCACGGGGGAGAAGCACGTGCTGGTTAATTCTTCTAGTGAACGGTCAACACGCGTGTGGCCACGTGAGCTGGCCACGTGAGCTGGCCATGATGAGCAGAAACAGGTCCTTTCCATGGAAAAGCAGCCATCCGGGACCAGGCATGGTCAATGCCACTTGCTGCCTCTTTCAGAACAACCAAGTGTCGGGAGGCAAGTGATTGCTGTGAGTGGAAATGCGTTCTGTTGGCAATTAAATGGAATGAGATGGGCCCAAGGCCAGAGAACGTTCTGGATTGGACACCTGTCTGATTTCCATAACTGTAGCTGGCCGAGTTTTGTGAAGTGCCTTCCTATTCCGTTGTTGCAATACAGGCGTTGGTATGTATCATAAAAACTCACGTTCACTGCAGAGACATCACAGGCTCTGTCGTTATCCACAGAGAGCAGCCTGTTTGATGCATTACACATCGCACACGGTGAAGACCCGAATTATACCAGAGTGAGCGGGGTGCCCGGAGGAACCCACACACAGGGACTGGGAACCGTGATGAGAGGACGTGGGGAAAACTGTCATTTCCACGTTGCCATGGTTTTCCTCTTCTCTGGAAGGCAGTGTGGGCTCACAGGTGCCTCAGATTCCTCCTCCCCCGGGTGGGAGGGGTCGGGGGGCTGGAGTCAGGTGGCTCCCCTCCCAGGCCAGCGCTCTGATGACCCATGACCCCCAGCAGGTGCTGAGAGGCAGCAGGCGGGGCTCCATCAATCAGCTCCTCCCGAGGCCCCTATTTCAGGAGGAGGCAGGGCTCTGGCTCATCTCACCACCGCCCTTCCTCCTCTCCCTGCGGACGCCCGGGGACCCTGCTCCAGTACCTACTGTGGGACCCTGAGCTCCCCAAGGTAAAGCTCTCATATCGCTGGGGGTGCGGGGTGTAGGGGTTCCGTCCTGGGTCCCCCTGGGTTTGGTCACTCGTAGGCTGGCCCGCACTGCGCCTCCAGCCACTTTCAGGCCCAGGTTTTCCTGCCCAGCGCTGGGGCCCGCAGATGCCCCCCAGGCTGCGCCCCGGAGGGTCCTGTCCTCCCTGTCCCTCTGGCCTCCCCGCCCTTGGGCACTGGTGTCCCCTGGGCGCGCCCCTCTCGGAGGGGGCCCAGAAGAGTCCTTTGTTTTCCAGTAGGTCAGCGTGTTGTTGTTGTTGGAAGGAGTGGCAACCTGCAAGCTCCTCAGTGAGGACCTGGGGTCAGAGTCTGGCTTCTAGGAAGAAATGCACGGGCAGTCACAGTCGCTGTCTGTGGAGCGCGGTTGGTTCTGTGGTTTGATGAGTGTGTAATGCAGAGCAGCTGTAACACACACACACACACCACAGCCACCGCCCCATCGCCCCATCGCCCTCATCGCCCCACCGCCCTCATCGCCCCACCGCCCGCCGCCCCTGAGTGCCTGTGCCCCTTTCGGCTCAACAGCACCCTGCGTCTTGTCTTCATCCTCCAAGCCCTCGTCACATCAGGAGCCTCCAGTTCGCAGCATTTTGCTTCCGGCTTGAACTGGCCAGAAGGCACGGAGGCGTCCCCACGGTATTTGCTCCTTTCGTTGCTGAGTTGTGTCCCTGGATAGGAATGCACTTCAGTTTGTTTGTTCTTTGAAAGGCATCTGAATTTTTTTTCAGATTTTGGCAAATATCGATAAAGCTGCAATAAACGCTCACACGCAGATACTGGGTGGACATACATTTCTATTCTGTTCTGTAAAAGGCCCGCGACCGGGGCTGCTGAGGCGCCTGGGGAATGTCTGTCTAGCTTTCCCCGAGCAGCTGTGCTGCCTGCTCCCCCAGCGGCACGGGACCCCGCTGCCTGGCCCTCCCTGGCACTTGGTATCTTAGCTCCCCCCCCCCGACCCCGCCCCGGAACTGTGGCCACTGGGAACTCAGATGTGGCCCGTAGGCCGTGGGTCCCGCTGTCCAGTGAATCTGCATTGCCTCCACTCGCACTCAACGCTGATGCGGCGTTCTTGTGAGCATTTCCTGAAATTACATTTTGATCTGGTCGGTAGGTGGAGGGGGAGTTTGAGAGTTGGCTGCCAGAGTTGGGCATGGCGGGGGGGAGACAGGGGATTTCTGTGTCCGTAGGGGAGGGCGTGAGGCCCTAGACGTGAGCAGTATTGGTCTGCAGCGGGATCGCCCGGTGGGGGTGATTTTCCCGCCCCCACTCAGACCCTGCCCACGCAGGTGCAGGTCATAGATGGAATCCCGGGGGCTGCGTCCTGGACACGGAAAACGTGAGGGCCCTGCCCAGGCCTCCGTGGGCGCTGGAGCCGGGGGTAACCTGGGTGATGGTCACACTGAGCTTCTTCTGAGGGGTCTGTGGGATGACAGGAGCAGAGGAAAGAGGACAGGCAGCCTACCTGTGGGAGGAATGGATGTTTGGTTTTTACTTTTCCAACCCGAGCTCACTCCAGCGAGAGAGCTCCCACTAAGCCCCAGATCCCAATATTCCTGAGTTGGGAATAAAAGCCCTTCTCTGCTGCTCCCTAACACCCGGGGCAGCAGCCGGGGGGTACAGTAGCCAGGGGGTGCAGTTTAGCAGGGCTGTCCTCCTGGCTGCTTTCACAGCTGATACTCAAGGTTGGCCAGGAGCAGCTGTGGGTGGCTCTTTTCTTACCCAGTCCGTCCCTCCTATATCCACCCCTCCACCCCTCCTTTCCCCTCCTTTCCCCTTTCCCCTCCCTTGCCTTCCCTTGCCCTCCCTTCCCCTTCCTTTCTCTCCCTTCCCCTCCCCATCCCTCTCCACCCTTCCCCTCCCTTCCCCTCCCTTCCCCTCCCTTCCTCTCCCTTCCCCTCCCCATCCTCTCCACCTCTCCCCTCCTTTCCCCTCCCCTCCCCACCCTTCCCCTCCTCATTCCCAGAGAATGGAGGGCCTGTTCCTCTCCCGCTGAGAAGCTGAGGGCCTCTGGGCTGAGTGGGGTGCTGGACGTGGGGTAGGATTTTTGTTTCATCCTAAGGGCACGCTGCATGCTTGGTGCCCAGGTTCTCCGGCTGCCTGGGCCCGGGCGGGAGGCAGTTTCTCAGAGGCGGGATGAGCCTGTAGTGACCAGAGCTTCCTGTCTGTGACTTCTCTGTTACCAAGTAGCAGCAAGGGTTCCAGGTGCCATCCCCGGAGCAGTAGGAAGCCCAGATCTCCGCCGGCTGTGAGATGTGACATGGAAAGTACTCCTCACAGGTTTCCAGGGGTAACGGAGGACCCATAAAAATGGACAAATCTTAATAGCAAAATACCAATAGCAACAGCCATGGCTAAAGTTTCTGGAATGCCGATGCCAGTGTACCCAGGCTGGCATTCACAGCCCACAACACCCTCATCTCCACCCACATCTTCCTCCGCCTGCCCCCATCTCCTTGCGTCCCCCTGAGGTGCCCGCTCCCCTGGGGTTCTGGCTGCCAGGCCTACTTCCTGCTCTCTCCTCGTTGCTCAGTGTTTTCTGGATTTCATATCTTGATTATACACCCGACCCCTGGCCCGCTTTTAAAAAAATCTGTAAATTATTTTTTAACATTACCAAGAACCGTCTTCTGGAAGAGAATGCTTCCCGGCATCCATGCTCGCCTTCTTTCTCATGTGTCAGAAGCAGCTAAAGGTATCTTGGAGGCTGTTTGTCGAAGGGGAGCAAGTAGAATTGGTGTGAAGAAGATCCAGAAAATACCATCAAAGGAAAGAAGTGTGCCCACCCCCCACTTTCTTTCTTGTTGCAGTTCTGAATACAGATGTGATGGCTGGAGCAGGAGGGCCTTGCTGGGCTGTGAGGAGAAAGGGGGCTGTGACCTTAATGATCCTGGGGTTCTTCTGAAGTTATATTGTACTTATATTCCATGAGAAGGTAATACATTTCCAATGTGAGTCTCTGTTATTTCGGGTTTGCTGTCATTTGAAATGAAGTCTAACCCTAGCAATCAGACCTTTGGAAATGTATCTCCCCCACTAGATTGTGAGACCTGGATAGCAGGTGTTCTTCGTTTGCATCTATCTCGCATCACTTCCCAGCAACTAACACAGGGCATGACCTATATCAATTGCCAAAGAATATTTTTAAAATAATACGTTTATAGAATGTAATCAAGGTAAAAAATGTACTTCCTGATATTTCTTCATTACAAGGCAAGACATGGAAAAATAGTGACAATTAAAAGGTACATGAAAGCAGTGACTGTTCAGGACAGAATTCACATGAAGAATGTGCTAAAGGAGAATCATATTACATATTACATATCATATCCACTCATATGAGACACGTATACTGAAGGAGCTCAGTTGTAAGGAGCGATCGTGTCGATGCATGCGAAGTATTTAAAGCTATCTTTACAGACTTGCTGTGTTGACTGAGGTATATGTGTTTATTCTATACATTTTTGCAGCATTTGCTGTTGTCAGATGCTGCAGCACTTGGTAGAGATGAAATGGTAAAGAAGCAGGTGTGGCCCTAGCTGGTTTGGATCAGTGGATAGAGCGCTGGCCTGCGGACTGAGGGGTCCCAGGTTCGGTTCCGGTCAGGGGCATGTACCTTGGTTGTGGGCACATCCCCAGTGGGGGGTGTGCAGGAGGCAGCTGATTGATGTTTCTAACTCTCTATCCCTCTCCCTTCCTCTCTGTAAAAAATCAGTAAAAAAAAGAAGCAGGTGTGGTCTTGCCCTCAGGTACAGGTTAGAGAGTAAGCTTTTTATTGACTACAAATTCTCACAGAATGAATAGGAAATGTTCATATAATTTATAGCATATGTATAATTGACATCACTTATAATGGATATTTATTAGATTTATATAATTAATATATTTCTCTCATTTATAAATATAACAAGTTCAGCGAGAGAAGTATATGTGCACTTCAGTAGAGCACTGGAAGTAGGCGTGGGCGGCGCTGGAGAGATGGGGATAGAGAGAATTCGAGAATGCCTAGATGCGTGTGGAGCAACGGTGTGATGTTAATCATAAGCCGGCTTGAAAATCGCTCCTGGAGAAGAGGCGAGTGCGCTCCTGATGGAAACGCTCTGCTTGCGGTCTGAGTCCCATGGAGGCATCCATGAGTGTGTGGAGCGGTCTTCCACGGCATGTGACTTCTCCGCCAGCTCTCGGCTTCATGGATGCAGCCGCAAAGCAGTGATGTCGATAGGTCCTCGGTAGACATGTTCACTTGGGGTGGGGGTTTTGCCCAATAGCCCTGACAAAAAGAGGTGGCTATTACATTATAGGCAAGAATTTATTCAAGTGATCACTTACGGGATCTCAGCTCCATAAGATACAAAGGAGGGTATGGAGGCTTGGAAAGAAAGGGAGCCCAGAGGACGAGAATTCTGATGAACTGGACAGGAGAGGAGTAGCAGGGTGCAGAGTGGGTGGTGGGTGGTTGGAAAGACCAGGGGAAGGCAGCGGGCTGCTCCAGGTTGTGGTTTTCCAGGAAGAGCATGAGCAGATAAGAGCCAGGCTGTGGCCGTGGATGCTGAAGGCTCGGGTGGAGGACAGACAGTCGTTGGGCAGGAGAAAGGCCGGAGGCAGAGTGGCCTGAGCACCTGAGACGCGGAGTGCGTGGTCCATGCTGATGGGAGTGGCACTAAGGAGGACAGGTGGTGAGGGTGTAGAGAAGACACAGGTCCGGGTTCCTTAGTCTGCAATGCATGAGCGAGACAGGCAGAAGGCCAGCAGATAATCACAACAGGGGTGAGAGAGGCACAAAGGATCGGAATGGAAATTGTGTCTTTCTTAAAAATTATAATCCTGTCCTAGCTGGGTTGGCTCAGTGGATAGAGTGTCGGCCTGCGGACCAAAGGTCCCTGGATCCATTCCAGTCAAGGGCACATACCTTGGTTGCAGGCTTCTCCCAGACCTGGGCCCTGGTTGAGGCTCGTGCACAAGGCCACCAAACCGTGTTTTTCTCTCTCATCAGTGTTTCTCTGTCTTTCCCTCTCTCCCACTCTCCCTAAAAATCAATGGAAACATATCCTCGGGTGAGGATTAAAAACAAAAATTACTAGTCCTAAATTCTAAATGTTCTAGAATGAGCAATTCAAAACATGATATCTATGGTCCTCTTTTACTTCTAAGTAAGCTTATGTGAAATAACTCTGATTTAAATAACGTTACAGTGGTATCCCTTGAGAAGTATTACTTATAAATTGCATGTCTGATTGTAATTCGAAATGCTGATTATAATTCTATTCAGGGTAAGGGGTTAGAAATGAATTAAACATATGAAGCTTCTTAAATTTCTATTCTGCTCAAACATTTGTTTTTTAGTCTAAGCTGGTTTGTTGATACAAGTACTGAGGTTCTGCTAATGAAAACTTCTGTGGAGCGTTTGTGGTGCAGATGAGACTTTGGGGAAAGCAATCGCTGGCTGAAGAGAGGGAGATTTGGAAATACAGCAAAATGGGTTAATATTTGTTGCATACATTTTCCATTTATCATTTGCTTAATGTTTTATTATTAATTTTGGTGAGAATATTTTTTTACTAAGTGCATCTTTTATATATTCATCTTCATTCTTTAAATTGTTTTATTTATTTATTTATTTCAGAGTGGAAAGGAGGAGGATAGAGAGATAGAAACATCAATGATGAGAGAGAAATAATTGATCGGCTGCCTCCTGCACGCCCCACACTGGGGATCAAGTCCACAACCCGGGCATGTGCCCTGCCCGGGAATCAAATGGTGACCTGGTTCATAGGTCAGTACTCAGTCACTGAGCCACACTGGCCAGGCTTCGTCCTCATTCTCACAAAGTCCTTGTTAGAGCGGACTCCATCTGAAGTGCTTGTTTACCTCCTTCCCATGGACCCTGCCCCAGCCTCAGCCTGGTGGGCAGCAGCGAGCTCCCTCTCGGCTGTGGCCGCGGCTGGGGTGGTGGGTGCATACACTGGAGGGGCAGAAGGCCCAGCTGGCTGGCCCTGACCTGGGCTGACCTAGATGAGGGAAACAGCCCCCTGGCCTGGAACAGACCCGGTTGACCCCTCATCATGATCTGATTATGCTTTCACTCCTGAGTCCCACTTTATGTGAGAAACTATGAGTCGCCCTCGGATTGGTGTGACTGTTCTCAAAAACTGAGTTCAGCCATGTCACCCCTTTCTAGAAATCTGACCCAGGAGCTTAGAGTTTTTGCAGGAACTTGAGCTAGTACCTGGGCTGCACACAGATGAAGGGAAGCCCACTCAGGTTATTTAGGGTTAGAGCTGGTCTAGAAGGACAAACAGCAGAGACACAGAGAGCCCCCAGCTAACCACTGGTGGAACCCTCAGAGCGGTGAGACACAGAGCCTGAGCTTCCAGTTCCCCGTTACTTTCCCTGTGAGGACTGGCTCCGGCCCATTCCCATGGAGTGCCGGGCCATAACGCTGCCTTTTACACAGGCTGATGGGACTCTTCATTGGTATACGAGTTTACAGAGAGCAGTGCCCGCCCATCTGAAAAGTGTTGGATGTGTTATAAAATGCTTGTGTGTGTATATATTTTTATTTTTTAAAATGCTTTTCACTCTGGCCAGTGCATCTCGGTGCATCAGCCTGCACACCAAAGGGTCATGGGTTCGATTTCTGGTCAAGGGCACACACATGGGTTGCAGGTTCAATCTCTGGCCCTGTTTGGTGTATGTGCAGGAGGCAACCAAGTGATGTCTCTCTCACATAGATGTTTCTCTTTCTCCCTCGTGTCTCTCCCCTCCTTCTTTCTTCCCTCTTCCTCCCTCCCTTCCACTCTTTCCAAAAATCAATGGAAAAAAAATGCTTTCAGGTAAAGATTAACAACAACAACAAAAATAATATTCTTACACTCTGTAAAATTTACTTTGTTGTATCAGGAAAAATCGCTACTTGGCCATTCCATGTAGTTAGTCAATTCTCTCAACATCATCTGTTGAATAATCATTTCCCCACTTATTTATGATTATTATAAAGTTATTACAATTTTTACTCTCTCGGGCCCTCACATATTTTCTCATTAATCTACCTGTTGGCTGAATTGCCAATACCACGCTATACTTAATAAAAGATGTGATCGGTATTCATATTTGATAGTGAAAAGTATTTTTCAAAAATTTCTTAGTTCCTCTTTTTTTATTCAACTACCGCAAATTTAAAATAATTTTATCAAGTTACAAAAGAATGCCCAGTAAATTTTTGTCTTAGTTGCATTAAATCTATAAGTTAATTTGGAAAGATTTATTATTTTATAATGTCTTTCTATGAGGTAATGTAGAATATTTTTTCTTTTGTTCAAACACTTAAAAACTTTTAGCAAGATTGTACATCCTATTTAATCGTTTTTTACATTTTTATTTGAGATATTCTAAATTATTTTATATATTTTTCTATGGATGTCAAATTTTTCACCATGATAGCCTGTAGTTCTTTACTGCTTGCATGTAAAAAAGTTAATAATGTTAATTATGTTATAGTTATAGTTATGTTATCTTATAGTTAATTATGCTGTCTCACTCTACGTTTGAAATTTATTATTAGGAATCCTCTGGCTATAGTATCACCTCATCAGCATGTTATGAAAGTTTATTTCTCCTTTCCAATAATTATGCTTTGTAATTTTTGTTTCATTGGCCTGATTAATATTTAAAACAATGTTAAGTAGTAATATGCATTCATCTCTCGCTGATTTTAGTAAGTCCAGTGAGGGGTTTCCCACCATGCACTCCGGGGAACACGCGGCCCACGTGTGACCCGTGGGAAGGAAGCCCAAGGGTCCGTCATCGGGAAAACGCTCTTCACCTGTTGCCCCTCCTGGACACCAGCAGTTTGCCCGCTTCCATCTCATTAACCTGCCTCTGGAGCACAGTTCCCCAGTAAATGACTTTGTACTGTGAGCTTCACGGGGGTTTTAACTGGGGGGCAAGGAGAGGGATACAAGTACGAGCTGACACTCTTCTCAGGGAAAGCTAGGCTGAGCGCTCAGGGCAAACCAGGAGGCCCTGGGGCTTCCACCAGAGGCAATCAGCAGTTTCTTGTTTTATTTTATTTTATTTTTTATTGATTTCAGAGAGGAAGGGAGAGGGAGAGAGATAAAAACATCAACGATGAGAGAGAATCATTGATGGGCTGCCTCCTGCATGCCCCCTACTGGGGATCGAGCCAGAAACCCAGGCCTGTGCCCTGACGGGGAATCGAACCGTGACCTCCTGGCTCATAGGTCGACGCTCACCCACGGAGCCACGCAGGCCAAGCAGCAGTGGGCAGAGTCCTCAGCACACACGCAAGTGGGAATGCGATTCCATCTCCCCTTCTGCAGACAACCTCCGTCTCCATGAATGATCGGGTCAGGCAGCCCCACTCACCTGGTCCGCCACAGAGGGCAAGGCCCAGGGGTGTAGGCAGACAAGGGGTGCAGGCAGCACAACATAGCCTTTTTAATGTTTTTTTTTTATTTTTCCTTTTAATTAAACTTATTGGGGTGACATTGGCTGATAAAATCATATAGGTTTCAATGGTAAATTCTGTAACATCATCTTATGATTCAAGACAGAAGATCTGACGTTTGTGGGCAAACCCTGTTCTCCTCCTTGGGCAGCCTGGAGGAATTTCAGAGGGTCCCGGGACAGGCCCTAATGGCACAGGGTCTTTGGAGGCTTCCTCTGTGAAACCCAGGGGGCTGATGGTAATCTGACCTGGTTTATTTAAAAAGTGTTTTTATTGATTTCAGAGAGGAAGGGAGAGGGAGAAAGAGATAGGACCATCAATGATGAGAGAGAATCACTGGCTGCCTCCTTCACACCCCTGGGGATCAAGCCCGCAACCCAGGCATGTGCCCTGACCAGGAATGGAACCCTGATCTCCTGGTTCATAGTGTCGATGCTCAACCACGCCCACCGGGAATCTGACTTCACTTTTTATAGCTCTCTTTAAAATGTGGGGTACTTTTTTTTTTTCCTCTGCGTCTTCAACGAAGAGTTTTACTAGCCATTTCCCAGAAATAGAAAATGTTTATTGATCATGGTATTAAATTGTTTGAAGGGCACTAAAATGTTTACTGTAGATAGGGAAAGATTTTTTTATTCTTGTAAATTAAATATTTAATATTCAGTCTGAGATTATTGCAAGAAAAAAAAAGTGTAGAAAAGATCTTAGGAAAAGCTCTGGGAGGAGCGGAGGGTTTTGTAATGGGGAGATTTGTAAATAATTATCAGCTGACAGCAAGGACTAGCACAAATGATCCTTTGAAATAGATTCCAGCTCTAGGATTATATGTGCCTGTGAAGTGATGAGCGGAAACCACATACAATAATTTTGCTATTTTGCTGGCAATTAATTAAGGCTTTTCAAAGAGTGACAAGTACTATAATAACTATGTGACATCAGACAACTGTATCAAAAGATGGCAAAGCCAATGACATTATTGCTCCCTTAGTGTGTCTCAAAAACAACGAGGCAACTACAAAAAATAAACGACTTTGTCAGCATTAAAAGGATAAAATGTCACTTGCTTCGCTCAAAGTGAAAACTATTTTATCCTAAGATGCCTCAGAAGTACACTTACAACAATGCTGATTGATTGATGTTTTATTTTATCTTATTAAAAATGTTTTAAGGTAGCTCCGAAATACCCACAGAGTATATACCATAGGGGGAAAAAAAAAAAAAAACAGTGGAAAAAACAAAGAAGAATTCAGGTTCGTGGGGTGCATCCCCAAAAGGCATGCCCTAAAGCCCTTTGCAAGGAACTCTGCAGAGAGAGAAACAGCAAAAAGCTGGGTTTTGTTTTTCCTCTCTTGCATGGTAGAAGAGAAATTTTGCTGGATATAAAATTACACGTTGGGTTTGTTTTCTTTCAAAACTTTAAATATTTCCCCCCCTTCCTGTTTCCATGGCTTTTGACGAGGAGCTGCTTTAAGTCTTATTCTCACTCCTCTCTAGATAAGAGTGCTTCAGCCCTCCGCCCCGCCCCTGGCTTACCTCAAGGACTTCTTTGCCTCTGGTTTCTGGCCTTTTGAACATGTATGACCACATATTCAAATTAGAGGTTACTTTTTACAGCAGCTTTAGGGTCACTGCAGTTTTGATGTGAAGACAGAGATTTCCCATTTAGCTCCTGCGCACACACACACATCGCCTCTGCCACACCAACACCCCCCCCCCCCCACCCCGGTGGCGGTGCAGTTGTCACAACTGGTGAACTTCACCTTGACACAGCATCACCCCCCAGAGTCCATAGTGGTCACTAGGGTGCACACTTAATGCTGCACATTCTATGGGTTTGGACAAATTTATTATGACAGTTTTTCACCATTATGGTATCAGACACAGTAATTTCCCTACTGGAAAAAACCCTAAAAATTTTATTTGGTGGATGCTAACATAATGGTACTGTGTTCTTATTGTTAAACTAGTAGCCCTGCGCATGAATCCGTGTGCCAGTAGCTCTCTGCCGCCCTCTTGTAGCTCCCCTGGCCCTCCTCATAGCTTGCTGCCCTGCCCCCTTCTGTAGCTCTCTGCTGCTCGCTTGTAGTTCACTGCTCCACCCTCCTGCTGAACTGTGATCCAGTCCTTACGCGGTTGGGTAACGGATAATTAGCATGTTCCTCTCTTATTATATAGGATTCCACTTGTTTATTGACATTTTTACATTTACCATATATTTTGAAATCTTGCTGTTATCACTAGTTCTACTAGTATTTTTCTCAATTCTTTCCAATTTTTCTACATAGATTATCATGTCGTCTGCAAACACAGTTTTATGTCTTCCTTCCCAATTTAGCAGAGACATCCAGTACCGTTCAAAAAGAGTGGTGAGAGGGAGTGCCTTCATCTTATGGAAAAACTTCCTTACGGATGATGTTAGCCTCAGGTTTTGGAATGGATAGCCTTGACCAAGTTGAAGTTCCCCTCTATTTCTAGTTTACTGAGAGTTTTTATCACGGATGGGTATTGACTTTTGTAAAATTATTTTTTGCATTTATTAATATGAACATGTGAGTCTTCTTTAGTCTGTTGATAGGGTGCATTACATTAACTGACTTTTGAATGTTGAACCAGCCTTGCATCCGTGGACAAAATCATACTTAATAGTGGACAGGGACAACAGTGTGGTGATTGTCGGGGGAGGTGGTGGGGTGGTGGAAGAGGGTTGGTGATGGTGATGGGGGAAAAAAAAAAGAATAATGCTGGCCTCATAGAATGAGTTAGAAAGTATCCCCATACCTTCTACCTTCTCAAAGAAATTTTAGAGAATTCATGTAATGTCTTCCTTAATGTTTGGTAGAATTCACTAATGCATCTGTATGGCCTTGTGCTTTCTGTTATGGAAAGTTTTAATTTATCAATTTAATTTTTTAACAGATATAGTTGTATTCAGATCATCTGTTCATGTGTGAGTTTTGGCAGAACTTGTCTTTCAAGGAATTGGTCCATGTCATCGGTTATAAAAATTAATGGGCATAGCCAAAACCGGTTTGGCTCAGTGGATAGAGCATCGGCCTGCAGACTGAAAGGTCCCAGGTTCGATTCCAGTCAAGGGCATGTACCTTGGTTGCGGGCACATCCCCAGTAGGGGGTGTGCAAGAGGCAGCTGATCGATGTTTCTCTCTCATTGATGTTTCTAACTCTCTATCCCTCTCTCTTCCTCTCTGTAAAAAATCAATAAAATATATTTAAAAAAAAATTAATGGGCATAGAGTTGTTAATGGTATTTTTAATTTTTTTATGTCCCTGGGATCTGTAGGGATGTTTCTTCTTTCATTTGGGATATTAGTAATTTGTATTTATTTTCTTAACTAGAGGCCCAGTGCATGAAATTTGTGCATGGGTGGGGGGGTGTCCCTCAACCCAGCCTGTACCCTCTCCAATCTGGGACCCCTCGAGGGATGTCCGACTGCCCGTTTAGGCCCAATCCCAGTAGGATCGGGACTAAATGGGCAGTCAGACATCCCTTTCACAATCCAGGACTGCTAGCTCCCAACTGCTTGCCTGCCTGCTTTCCTTCCTGATTGCCCCTAATCACTTCTGCCTGCCAGCCTGGTCACCCCCTAATCACTCCCCTGCCAGCCTGATTGATGCCTAACTGCTCCCCTGCCAGCCCAATTGCCCCTAACTCCCCTCCCCTGCCAACCTAGTCACCCCCAACTTCCCTTCCCTGCTGGCCTGGTCCCCCCCAACTACTCTCCCCTGCCAACCCGGTCACCCCTAACTACCCTCCCCTTCCAGCCTCATCGCCCCTAACTGCTCTCCCCTGCCTGTCTGGTCCCCCCTCCAAATGCCCTCCCCTGAAGGCCTGGGTCCCCCCAAACTGCTCTCCCCTGCAGGCCTAGTCCCCCACAACTACCCTCGCCAGCAGGTCTGGTCCCCCCCAACTGCTCTCACCTGCAGGCCTGGGTCCCCCCCCCCCCCGCCCCAACTGCCCTTCCCTGCAGGCCCAGTCACCCCCAACTTCCCTCCTCTGCCAGCCTGGTCACCCCCAACTGCCCTCCCCTGCAGGCTTGATTGCCCCCAACTGCCCTCCCTTGCTGGCCATCTTGTGGTAGCCACCTTGTGTCCACATGGGGGCAGCCATCTTGTGTGTTGGAGTGACAGTCAATTTGCACATTACTCTTTTATTATATAGGATTACTGTAGCTAGAGGCTTATCAATTTTACTGGTCTTTTTAAAAACTAACTTTTGACTTATTTAATCTTTCTCTTGATTTCTTATTTTCAAATTAATTTCTTCTCTGATTTTTATTACTTTTCTGCATACTTTTAACTTAATTTGGATTTCTTTGTTTTAGTTTCCTAAAATAAAATCATAGATTATTGACATGGGATCTCTCTCTCTTAAAATAATACTTAATGTTCTAAGCTCACTCTAAATACTGCTTTCATTGCAAACCCAAAATTTTGAAATATTGTGCTCTCATTCTTATTTACTTCAAAGTCTTTTTTAGTATTTTGAGATTTCTCATTTGACTTGAGATTTTCTTATTTGGAATTATTTAGGACTGTATTGTTTAATCTCCAAGTATTTAAGGATTTTCTAGCTATCTTTCTAGTATTTGTTTCTGCCTTAATTACATTGTGGTATGAAAGTATAAATATTTATTTTTTTAATTTATTAAGGTATATTTTATGGTCCACAATGGACTCTTTCTTGGTGAATGTTTCATGTGAGGTTGAGAAGAATGTGTGTTCTGCTATTGTTGAATGAAGTCATCTATAGATGCCAATTATATCAATACAGTTGACTGATAGTGCTATGGAACTCGAGATGTTACTCCTGATTTCCCTGCCTGCTGGGTCTGCCCATTTCTGAAAGAGAGGCGATGAAGTCTACAACTATGGTAGTGGAGTCATCTATTTCTCCTTGTAGTTCTATCAGCTTCTGCCTCCCGTAGTTCAGCAATCTGTCATTAGACACATACACATTAAGGGTTGTTTTGTCTACTTGAAGAATTAACCCCTTTATCATTATGTAACACACCACTGTATTCCTGATAACTCTCCTTTCTCTGAATCTGCTTAGCCTGAAATTAGTATACTACTCCTTCTTCCCTTCTTTTAGTGTCAGCATAGTATATATTTCCCTACCCCTTTACCTTTAATAATGAGTCTCTATTATTAAAATAGCTTTCTTGTAGGCAACATATAGTTGGGTCATGTTTTCTGATCCACTCTGGCAATCTCAATCTTTTAATTTGTGCATTTAGGACATTGGCATTCTAAGTGATTACTGATATAATAATATGTACTGCATTTGTTACTTTTTCCTATTTGTTGCACTTGTTTTTTCCAATTTGTGTTTTGCTCTTTTTCTGCCTTTTGTGATTTTAACTGAGAATTTTATGATTCCATTTTTCTTTCATTTCTGGTTTTAAAAATATTTTTAGTGTTTGCCCTAGAGTTTGCAAGATACATTCACAACTAATCCAAGTCCACTTTCACATAATGCTATACCATTTCATAGGTAATTTGAATACTTTGTAATAATTATAATCCTAATTTCTCCCTCTCATCCTTCGTTTCATTGCTGTCATTCATTTTACTTACACACTAGAGGCCCGGTGCATGAAATTCATGCACTGGGGGTGGGGGGTCCCTCAGCCCACACTGCACCCTCTCTAATCTGGGACTCTTCGGGGGATGTCTGACTGATGGTTTAGGCCCGATCCTGCAGGGCCTAAACCGGCAGTTGGACATCCCTCTCACAATCTGGGACTGCTGGCTCCTAACCACTTTCCTGCCTGGCTGCCTGATTGCCCCTAACCACTCTGCCTGCCAGCCTGATAGCCCCCTAACCGCTCGCCTGCTGGCCTGATTGACAACTAACTGCTCCCCTGCCGGCATAATTGACATCTAACTGCTCCCCTGCCGGCCCGATCACCCCCAAACTGCTCTCCCCTGCAGGCCTGGTTGACCCAACTGCCCTCTCATGCAGGCCCGGTTGCCCCCAACTGCCCTCCCCGGCCGGCCTGGTTGCCCCCAACTGCCCTCCCCTGCAGGCCTGGTCACCCCCAACTGCCCTCCCCTGCAAGCCTGGTCGCCCCCAACTGCCCTCCCCTGCTGGCCATCTTCGACAACGTGGGGGTGGCCATCTTTGTGATGTGAGGGCATGAGAGTCAATTTGCATATTACCTCTTTATTATATAAGATAAGCATGCATGATTGAGTATGTTGTTGCTATGAGGTTTTGAATTGATGGGCGATTTATTTGTGCTCTGTGGCCTGATTCAATTAAGCTCTCTGTTCTTAATTTTACTATTAAATCCTCCTTTAGTTCCATAAAAAATTCTGTATAAGAATAATGTTCTTGAAATAGAAAATGTAGCCCATTTTTCTTCACCCCATAAGCTACACCTTAACGTTTTTATGCTTAATGTTTGTACTGTAGTTCATTTGTAGGGTTTGCTGAAGATGGCTGTATATAGGCTATATTAGCAAGGGTTGGCGAGGTTTATAGGGATTTATAGATTATAGACAGAATTCTCTAGAGACACATAGAGCCTGGCCAAGTTCTTTGAGTATTAGCAGAACTCTTACAAATAATTTTATTATAGAAATTGTGTGGGTTTAGGGATAAGCCTAGTGGGGTATCTAAACCCAGTTTGAGTCTTGGATCTTAGCTATCATGTAGTCAGGATTCTTAAAGTCACCTTTGTGGCTTAATTTTATTTTAGCTATAGCTTTTTATGGCCTAGTTAAAATTGAACTTTATTATTAAAAATATTTAATGGGGTTTATGCCAGATTCTATTACCTTGGGTTAATCCTATGACCATGGTGGCTAGCACAAAAGTTACCAATCCTTACTGGTTAATATAACTTAGACTTCCATTTATGGCTTAATTTTTATTACTGACGTCTCCCATGGGGGTGTGGTTGAACAAGGCATTGTGAGCTATTCTAAGTGTGCTCGATGCCTGCTCCTTTTACTCATCTATGATTAAAGGGCAATCTCACTGCGATGCAGATACTTTCATGTGTAATTTCAGTAAAAATTAATAGAAAGGCTGGGACCAAACCGTTGTGTTTATGGAGTAAGTGAACTCACCTAGGCATTTTCACTGCCTTGCTTTGATGTTAAACTACATTAACAGATTGAGTCTAGGTTGCATATAGGTAATGGGTTAGTGTAAGTGGTGTTCAGTGTTAATCAGATGCCAATTTTAGAATATTAGTGATTTGGGGAAATTTCTGAGCATCAATAAATATAGTTGTTTTGGATGATTAAAAGGAAGTGACAGATCTAGAGGTGTAGTTGTCTAAGGAAAATTAATTCATTCAAGTAGCATGCTTGAATCAGGGCAGGATTTTTTTCATTGAATGGTTCCATAATTATTAGGCTGAGTATATTTTGTTATTGAATTTGCTTGATTGTATATAACATGTTTATTTGTATTACCATGGTGGGAACTAGGCTTTGTATATTATCATAGACTTAATCTTGTTTAGGGAGTTTGGCAAGATATTAATGATTATATATAATACTAGAGGCCCAGTGCACGAAATTTCGTCGGCAGGTGGGGGGGTCCCCTCAGCCCGGCCTGTGCCCTTTCACAGTCCAGGAGCCCTCAGGGGATGTCTAACTGGCTGCTTAGTGCTGCCACGGAGGCGGCACTGTGCTTGCAGCCATCAGCCTGGCTTGTGGATGAATGGAGCTCCCCGTGGGAGCACACTGACCACCAGGGGGCAGCTCCTGCATTGAGCATCTGCCCCCTGGTGGTCAGTGCACGTCATAGTGACTGGTCATTCCCGGTCGTTCTGCCATCAGGATCAATTTGTATATTGCCCTTTTATTATACACTGAATGGCCAGATTATTATGATCTCTGAATGCATAATAATCTGGTCACTCAGTGTGTGTGTGTGTATTAGAGGCCCGGTGCATGAATTTGTGTATGGGTGGGGTCCAGCCAGCCTGGCCAGGGGGAGAGGACATGGGCGGTTGGCCGGCCTGCCTGCTGGTCGAACTCTTGGTCGAGGGGACAATGTGCATATTAGCCTTTTATTACATAGGATATACACTGAGTGGCCAGATTATTATGCGTTCAGAGATCATCATAATCTGGCCGCTCAGTGTATAGGATAAGGTTTAATGAGGAGGTGGTAGGGGTTTGTCCTGCAACCATTGACTGAGTTGCACCTTACGTTTTTTTGATGCTGACATTCCAGCTTGCCATATGAGGAAGCCATGATTATGACCTGTGACCATTAACTGAATTACACCTGTTTTCAATGTTGATGAATGATACTAAATATAAGCTCAGCTACAAGTTGCTTGAGTGTGTTAAGGCCTTTGATGGCCATAGCTGGATCCTAACATACCTCCAATTTAAAAAATACCAAAGGCATGATAACACAGTCATGCGCCTGCAAGGGCTGATTAGTCATTAATGCATCGACATGTCTTACCTAAGGGAAAGTTGGTGACTTTAGGTGAGATGGTCCTGAGTAAGAACCAGATACTGAACACAGCTCATTGACAGCTCATCAACCACCATGATTGATGGGTCCAAAGCAAGAAGAGGGGTACATTTATGGAAGAGTTGCTGTTTTCTTAAAGCTTAGTAATTAAGAATTGATTCTGAACGCATGCTGACTGGAAATGATTTGACAATGTGTATGCACTATTGCTTTATAATATTATAAAGCACAAGATTAGGGTTTAAAGGTCCTGGGAGATGTCTTAGTAAACTTAGACTACCTTGCTCATATGTCAGATATTTTGAGCAAGATTTTGTAAGTATCTGCTTGGAATCAATGGGCAGTTGGTTTATTTGGCCAATGCTTAAACATATATAGTGCAGATGATTGATTAAATAGCAGTCAGGATGCTGGTGTATGGGTGGTTGTCCTCATCTGATTGGGCACAGGTCATGTGCTAGAGATGGCCTGCTCTGTCTCCACCTGGGGTTTGGGAGGGTGAGCTGTGGGCAGTTTTGGGCAGGAAAAAATTAGTCTTATCTAGAAAAGAAACATAGTATAAACATAGTATAGCATCTGATTAAAATCAAGGGCTATATTTATATATTATCACTAGAGGCCCAATGCACAAAATTTGTGCAAGGGCCTCGGCCCTCACAGCTGCAGAGGCTTGCCTCGGCCCTCGCAGCCCCAGCTTCATCCGGAAGGTCGTCCGGAAGGTCATCCAGCTGTCCTGACTAATTAGCATACTACGCTTTTATTATTATAGTTTATATTTCTATTATGCATGAAGTTACTTCGTTAGGACTTAAAGAGAAACTGAAGTAAATATAAGTCTATGGAAGTAAATATAAGAATGTGTTCTAATATTCAGAAAAAGTTTAATTTATAGAAGCTAGATAACCCTTACAATTGTATGCCATATGGAGAGAGTTTATATTTAGGAAGATAATTACTAAACAGCTCAAACTGTTTAAATAGTTCTACAAAAATAAAAGATTATTTTTGTTTTCAAAAGATGTCCTATCTATGGGCTCCTTTTCTTCCTGTTTCACTGTAGTTGTCTTAATGCTCCCCTTGCTTCACTGTACTGTTCGTTTATTTTGGAAGTAGAAAGGAATACATGGGGGAGGGGCAGTTGAGCATGTAGTTTACTCTAGTAAAGAGAAAACATTTGTTTCCAGATAAAAAAGCTTGAAGTGCTTTGTGACTAGTTACTGTTTGTTATTACTCTCTCTTCCAGTAGGGGGCAGAATGTAGCAGTGTAAACTCCAACGTCTAGGGCAAGCATGTCAAACTCGAAGGCTAATATGGGCCAAATAAATGAAGCATGCGGCCCATGTGCCGCGAGTTTGACATGCTTGTTCTAGGGGTTAAATGAAGAGTGTATCATAATCCTTCAGAGTTACTATTTAACTAACTTAAACACTTACTTCTTCCTGATATATATGCTCTGGATTAATTCTATTAAGTCCCCAGAAGAGAGACTGGTAACTTGCAAAATTCTTTATTGCAACAAATAGACACCAAGCCCAGGTCTCAGAGTTGCCTGTCTGCTTCCGTGGACTTCAGGAAAGCGTTTTCCACTGTTGGTAAAGGAGTCAACAGAGGCTGGAGCATCTAGTAGATTTCTATCCGGATGCTGTCTTTTAGGAAAGAAAACAAGATAAACATTTATTATTACAAGGAGAGCCAGATGTCAGATACCTATGAGCGGCAACTCCCGTGCCTGACCCTCTTCCAGGCTGTGCACTGCAAAAGTGAATGGAAAAGAGTTCTGCTGAGCCCTGGCTGGTTTGGCTCAGTGGATAGAGCATCAGTCTGTGGACTGAAGGGTCCCAGGTTCGATTCCGGTCCAGGGCACATGCCCAGGTTGTGGGCTTGATCCCCAATAGAGGTGTGCAGGAGGCAGCTGGTCAATGATTCTCTCTCTTCATTGATGTTTCTATCTCTCTTCCTCTCTGAAATCAATTTAAAAAATATTTTTTAAAAAGGAGCTCTGCTTAGAAAGCCTGCCTCCTACAGGAAGGGGACGGAAGATCCACACAGAAGTTACCAAGGAAATCGAAGGGCTGCAGGCCCTCATCCTTGTCAGGAAGAAAATGAAATGGGTTGGAGAGGGGGGAGGGTGGCGAGGTGGCAGGGACCGCTCTGGGACCAAGGCCAGTGCCTAATTCCACACGGGCTGATTTCCAATAGTGCCTTTTAGGTACGAGGCTTGCCACTGAGAACTGCTTTTCCCACTGACAATATAACATAAAACAGCTCATAAGTACCTCAGTCAGCAAAAGAGTGTTTGAATTTTGACATTTCTGTTTTTAGTCGCTGTTGATAAAAAGATTCCTTAATGAAAGGTTTGTCGTAGGTGACTTGTTATAATTTCAGGTTGTCAAATGAAGCGAAAAAATTGTCCCCTCTTATCAGAGTTTGCATACAAAGCATTTATAGTAGAAAGAAATGTTTTATTGGTAGATATTTTATTTCAGATGTTTTTTTTGTTTTTTTTTTTAACGCACAGGGACTCTTCCGGTCTGCCTGCCTTCATTCTTTGCTGTGTTGGACAGATAGGTGCGATGCAGGCCCTTCACCTTCTATCCATGCTCACGGGCCACGGCCACTGTCTCGCTGCTGTTGGTCCTCAGCAAGACTCGGGGCCCCTGTATGACTCGGGGTGCCTGACCCCTCGCTCTGAACTCGGGCCTCTTCTCGACCTGCAGCTGGAAGGCTGGGTGTTTCAGTTCCCGCTTTTTTTGTTCTGGAGGACGTGGAGAGCAGGGGCCTGGGAGGCGAGATTGGGGTGCCCGTCCGTGATTGTCCTCTGCAGTGTCTTTGGAAGTCCAGTTGCTGGTGTTGAGATTGGGGTGCCCGTCCGTGATTGTCCTCTGCAGTGTCTTTGGAAGTCCAGTTGCTGGTGTTGAGATTGGGGTGCCCGTCCGTGATTGTCCTCTGCAGTGTCTTTGGAAGTCCAGTTGCTGGTGTTGAGACTGGGGTGCTCATCCGTGATTCTCCTCTGCATATACGCATGCCCTTCACTGACACCTCTCTCTTCCGTCCTCCCCAACAGGCTGGGGTTTTGCCAGGATTCCCCACAGCTCCGGGCTTTGCGGCCAGCCAGCTCCCCGCAGCCCGCGGAGGCAGGGCCTGGCCCTCCTCTGCCCTGCCTGGATGCTTCTGTCATTACATGCTGCCCCGTGGCTCTGTCCTTTGGTTTTCTAACTCCGGTCCCTCTCCCCCACTGGACGTGACTCTTGAAGCAGGAATAGTTTTTCTGTGCCAGAGACAATGAATGCCTAGCACACAGTAGGTCAGAAAACATGGGAGAAAGTTTAATGAGCTAAGAGGCTACGAGGCCTCCTCCTCCCTGGGGTTGACCTTACCGCAGACCTCAGAACCCTCCCAGCAGCCAAGGAACAAAGAAGAAACCTGTGGAGCCACTTGTTCTCCCGTTGCGTCCGAGGGCTTTAAGCGCGTGAAGACCACTTCCCAGCCCAAGCCCTAAACCAGAGAACGTGGGAAACCAAACAGTCCGGGCAGCCCGGCCGGCGTGGCTCAGGGGTTGAGCGCTGACACCTGAGCCAGGAGGTCACGGCTCCATTCCCGGTCAGGGCACATGCAGGGGTGGCGGGCTCCAGCCCCAGTGGGGCGTGCAGGAGGAGGATTGGATCAGTGATTCTCTCTCATCATTGATGTTTCTCTCTCTCTCTCTCTCCCTCTCCCTTCCTCTCTCTGAAATCAATAAAAACACATCTTTAAAAAAAAAATTAAGGGAGAAAAAGGCGCCAATCCTATACCTGTAATAGCATTTGCTCTCTGTGCTCTATGCTTTTGTTGTATTTTTTTCTCTCTCGTAGCATTAAAAACGGTCTTGAATTATCTTTGATCTTCATTGCCTTTGAAAGGAAAAAGAAACATTAAATGAGGGGAAATGAAATTTTAATATATAAAGTATCTAGCAAAGAAAGTGAAGCAAAGAGGTTTGTTAGATTGATTTTCCTCAATTCAGTAGATGTTATTCCCAGATCCTTCCTTTTAAGACGTGTCATCTTATAACATCTGACGTTAAATGTATCTTTTAATTGTTCAGAGTAAATACAACGCTGCTGGCACTTGCCGTTGGGAGTGTAAGGCATGTGGTTGGATTGCCTGCAGACCCTCGGGCCACCCATCTCGGCCTAAAGGGTTGGAGCCTTCCCAAACTTCTCTCTCCCATTCCTTGGACAGAACCACCTCCTAAGAAGCAAAGTGGTGGAGGAAAGGGTCCAGACACATTTGTGTTTTCACCCCTGAAAGATTTAGCTGCACTTGTACCATGTTTATTCGTGTTATCCATTTAATTCAAATGTGAGGCATTTGAGAAAAATGCCATTAAAATAATTTCCAAGAGAAACATATCCTTTACACAGAAGAAAAACTGTGGGTATAGCAGCAGACAATTAACTTCTAACATGTGTGTGCTGCTGACTGAGGACTGTTAGTGCAGGGGAATGGGCACGGACGACTGGGCCAGTTCAGAGATGTTTTTCTTTAAAAAAAAAAAGGAAATGGCCCTAACCGGTTTGGCTCAGTGGATAGAGCGTCGGCCAGTGGACTGAAAGGTCCCAGGTTCAATTCCGGTCAAGGGCATGTACCTTGGTTGCGGGCACATCCCCAGTAGGGGGTGTGCAGGAGGCAGCTGATTGAGGTTTCTCTCTCATCGATGTTTCTAACTCTCTATTCCTCTCCCTTCCTCTCTGTAAAAAAATCAATAAAATATATATTTTTTTAAAGAAGAAAATGAAGGTAGTGTCTTAGGCAGAACAATGCTCCCTGCCCAAGCCCCCTGAGATGGCCACATCCTAGTCATCGGAACCTGCCAATGTTTTCGTACAGATCAACTTACAGAGTTAAGTTAGTAGGTGGAATTAAGGCTGCTAATTAGCTGGCCTTAAATAGATTATCTTTTCTTTTTTTTTCTTTTTTTTAAACCATGTGGGGCCAATGTACTCAACCAGGGGACTTACCAGGTGTACCGGTTAATAATGCGGATTTCGTATCAAAGAAAACACGATAATTTCAAGAGAAACATCTAAAGTGCTTTATTCAAAGTAATGTCCATCACTAGCTACACATTTCCCCATCTTTCAGGTAATTTGTGAATACTGTTCCAATAGAACTTTTCTTGTTTTGAGGCAAACCATTCAGAGACCCAATTTTTCACTTCTTGGTATGTTTTGAAGTGCTGCTCAGAAAGTGCGTGTGCCATCGATCGGAACAAGTGGTCATCTGAAGGAGCAAGGTCTGGTGAATACAGCGGGTGGGTTAATACTTCCCAGGCAAGATCTTTTAACGTGCCTTTAACTGGTTTTGAAGTGTGTAATGGTGCCGTGTCTTCTGGCACATTCTGGTCATTTTACGATCAAAGCATGGTTTAAATTGATTATTTGTTGTCGGTAGTGATCAATATTAACAGTTTCACCTGGTTTTAGAAGCTCATAATTCACCACACCTTCCTGATCCCACCAAACGCAGAGCATTGTCTTCTTTCTGAAGCGATTTGGCCTTGCAGTCAATTGGTTGATCTGGATCAACCCATGATTTTGTGCGTTTGGGATTCTCAAAATAAATCCACTTTTCATTGCCAGTCACAACTCGATGCAAAAAAGACTTTCTTTTGTGCCGTTGAAGCAACATTTTATTGATGACTTTTCGGTTTTCCATTTGTCTTTCATTCAGGTGATGTGGCACCCATTTTCCTTCCTTTAAAATCTTTCCCATTGCTTGTAAATGATCGGAAATTGTTTGCTGAGCAACGTTTAATCTTTCTGCAAGTTGTTTTTGAGTTTGACATGCATCTTCATCCAATAATGCTTGTAATTGTTGGTCTTCAAACTTTTTCGGTTGACCTGGACGTTGTCTTTCACATGGAAATCGTCACTTTTAAAGCGTTTAAACCAGCATTCACAAGTATCTTGAGATGGAGCATGTTCACCATAAGCTTCCCAAAGTATACTATAACTCTCAGCAACACTTTTCTTCAAAATAATGAATTAAAACTTCCCACAAATGCTCTTTTTAGGGGCACGAAATTAGACATTTTTAAGCGTAAAAATATCTATGATGTTAACACCTTCAGCAAATTTGACATGCAGTTTTGAAGTTTGTTGTCAATACAACAAAATAGCATACATATCAAATTGCATATATATCAACATGTGTAACTCCATCTATTGAAAAAAATCCGCATTAGTAACCGGTACACCTGGTAAGGGGCGAGAGTAGGCAAGGGAATGGGTTCCCACTAGGAACACAACCCTGCCAGCCCCTAGGCTTCCCACCCACAGCGTGCAGTACACCCATGTGGTCTGGGGTGATTTGTTACAGCGGCAACGGGGAACTAACCCAGGTGCATCAGACAATGTAATGCTCCACCTTCATTGAAGTAAGACTGACTAAGAATGCTAATAATGGGGAAATATTCACAGTCTACCGCCAGGTTAGCAAGGCAGGTGAGGAAACAACAACTGCAATAAAACAAAATATTCACAGCCCTGTTTAGCGAAAAGCTGAAAGGTAAGTTATTCGTGGCTCTCTATGGATGCTGGGATTGGCTTTTTCCCTTTCTGTATTTCCCACATTTATTTTGCAATCGGAAAATAAAAAGTTAAATATGATTGCCCACCTACCTGAAGAAAGGTTATTCTACCAACAGCATTGTAGCTCCTTCAAAAATATTGTTTTCAAGAAGGGGCAGACGTTAGAATTACTGTCATGCCACGATTAGTGTTTGAATGCTATTTGCATCGATGGTGTCGGGGTTAATTTCAGTAGCCGGTTAGCACCTGCATCGTGTCTAAGACCTAAGTCTCGGGTGCGTGCACTTCCCTCTGGTTCGGCTGATGGCCCTTTCCTTTTCACAGTGGAGGCAGCAGGCACCCACCTTCGTTAGGGCAGCAGGCACCCACCTTTTCACAGTGGAGGCAGCAGGCACCCACTCTCCACGCTCTGTGGACTTGGTTTTCATCAGTGGTGGTTTTTATTGTGGCTCTTTGTATGTGTAGAGAACAAAATTTAAAGGAAATTAAACCTCTCCGAGCAGGATAAAATTTGTGTTTCGTCGTTTCACTTGATGTCAAGTGCATTTTTTAAAATATTATTTAGCGACAGATAAAATGGCTAAACGTTGGTACGCAGGCCTGGCTCTGAGCGCGGGCGGGATGGCATTCCTTAGGAGGCGGCAGCGCCTGCAGGGACCGGGGGCTGGGCCCCGGGGGCTGGGCCGGGGGAGCTGGGGGCAGGACGGGGGGGGGGTGGTGGGGGTCCCGCTCTCGGTGTCTGTGCTCCTGGCAAGTCCCTTAACCTCTCAGCCACCTGTGGGCGGTGACTGGCCTGGCCCCTGGGGTTCCCCTGAGAAGTCGAGGCAGCAGACACGCCTTTCCCGCTGTGGGGATCGGGAGAGGGTTATCCTCCTGTCTGAGCGCCTTCATGACTGGGTCCTGCCACTGAAATGTCCCAGCTGAAGGACCTTCAGGAGCGCTCATGTTTGTGTCCTGTGGTATTTCGAGGCGCTTTCTTGTGGTGCTAACGTAGCCCGATGTGCCAGATGCCTCTGGCGGGCAGGAGGCCACCGGCAGGAGTGGCAGCCCTGCGCTTCACCGCTGATGAGAATCGGTCACTTACCGGGATGGCACTGGGAGCCAGCGACTCCGAGGCTTTGCAAGGGGCAGTCCCTCTCCTCCTGTGACAGCATCTGGGAGGACCAGGCTTTGTCAGGTACCCGTCGTCAAGGAAGAGGAAAGCAAAGTGGCCCTTCACGTGGGCTCTGAGCTCTCCCAGGGGAACGGGGGGGGGGGGGGGGGGGGTGGTGGCCAGGGGGCTGGCACCCTCAGCCGTTTAGATAGATGTGCAAAGAGCGAAGACACGGGGATTTAGCCCTTGGTGGACAGGCATGAAAGTTATAATTGAAGATGCAGACTTCACACAATAGCACCTTGCTGGAGCCTGCCTTCTCCACGCCATTGGCTTCGTTCATGCCACTGTGAGGGACCTTTGACGTACATGCTGAACTCCAGCCCGAGCCTTACTTGGCTAAATAGCAATCCTATCAAAGCCTCCGATACTATTCCCACAAAACCCAAAGCATAAAGCAAGCCCTTAAAGCAGGTCTGTGTTTCTTCCAAGTTAAATATGAGGGACCTAAAGAGCCAGATTACTCATGTAAAAATGAGGCATAAAAGATAAATTCATGCCCTGGCCAGTGTTGCCAAGTGGTTAGAGCGTTGGCACAGGCACTGAAGGGTCTCGGGTTCGATTCCTGGTCAAGGGCATGAACCTGGGTTGCAGGTTCGATTCCAAGCCCCGTTGTGCAGGAGGCAACCAAGCAATGTGTCTCTCTCACATTGATGTTTCTCTTTCTATCCCCCCACCTCTCACTCTCCCTCTAAAAAAAAAAAAAAAATCAGTGGAAAAATATCCTCTGGTGAGGGTTAACAACAACAAAAAGGATAAATTCTTAAATCAGATTTAAATAATCAAATGAAACATCCTTGGTTTTGCTAGTTTGCTTTCCCCTTCTTGGAATAAATTATTAGACTGGATATGGAGACACTGTCACTGTAGGCTGTTTCAGAGTACAAGTATGGGTTATCCATTTTGTGGTAACTGTAGGCATACAATATCATTTCCTGCTTTAAAAACTGCTAAATGTTAAAAATTATGCTATTCAGAAAGTTTATAAGGCTTCATAATCATTGTTTTAACACAGAAATCTGTTTATTAAACCCAACAAAACAAAGAAAATTATACCAGCCCTCAATTTTTAAATTTTCATTTAAATAAGCAAACTCTAAATCCACATCTTAAAAGATGTTTGTGCATCTATGTATTTCCAAAATACTCATATTTCAATAAGATTTTTCACATTATATTCACCAACAGTATCACAAAATTTTTTGTTTTTTGTTTACATAACTTGTAAGGAACAGTAATTCTAGAAACACTAGAAGAAAAAAGCATAGCAATGTCCACAGTTACAAGAAAAAGTGCACATTACTTGGTCACAATCACAGTCATTACTTGAAAAACTATAACAAGTAGATAAGAAATTTCACTGATGCCTAAACGTGTCAAAAACTGAATGACGTAAATTTTACATAAAATAAGGCAAATTTCAGGAATGCGCAAAGATCTTGTAATCCAACCAAAGCTAAACAGAAAAACTGTGAGAAGCATTAACTGATGTACTCCCTAACTAGCTTAAAAACAGGCTTGCCTCAGTGCACAAAGAAAACATACCCTTCATGTGTATCCAACGCTACAAAATCAGAAACAAGGGCAGAGGATGGGGCAAAGGGGGGGGGCAGTTTATTCAAGTTGCCGCTGCAGCCATCGAGAGTCCTTTACATCATATGTTTACCTAGGACTGTAAATCATACATGTCCTATCAGGAGAGGCAATGGTCTTTTTGGAAACTGTGTCTGAAAGAGAGAAATGAAAATTAAACTACACACGAGTGCAAATTTTCAGATTGTCACTTGCAACCTCCTAACATGGTCATCTACATCCAGCTGTTGCTGGAGGGATGCCCTTCAGACACGGCAGCGGCTACCTGGGGTGAGCTGCAGGAAACCAAGGTGTGACCACCCCCTCCCGCAATGATGTGTCTTTTTAAATATTAAATTTGATGAAAACCTCTATGTAAAGCTGCAGTGGTGCCTGGGATGCTTGGGGTCAGCGTGAGTGCAGGCTTCTCTCGGAAGTGCTTCCTGATATGACGATGTCAAGAACATAGGCAAGGGTTGTGGGTGTATTTCCAGCATCAAGTGTTATTTTTGTAGAAAGAATTTGGAAAGAGGAGAAGGCAAAGGGATGTGGAAAAGGTACTTACAGTAGTTTTCTCAAAACGGTTTTCTTTTAGGACCTATGAAAAAGTTACCAAAGTAAAAATGACCATTTTGAATGAAAAACAAGTTTCCTTTTTATAAAAATTACATATATATATATATTTTTAAAATACAAGATCCTTTTCATTGTTATAACCTGTAACAAGAAATTTTGGCTTTTTTTTTTCTTTTTTTTTGCCAGATCCTCAGCTTTCAGTCCAGTAAAAGTCAGTAGCAAATTCCACTCATATTTCAGTTGGATCTGGAGCTATTCTTTATACCACAACCTTCTTCCATTTTAACCTTGAAGTAGGAATCTACAGCCTTTTTTTTTTTTTTTTTCTGGCCCAGACAGTTATGCTGACACTAAAACAAAAAGCAGCAGGCTGGACACACAGCCTCTCAAGTGCTTCAGAGGCCAGAGTCCCTTTGAGGCCCCTGAACACATCACTTCATAGGCCAAGGACAGTGTGGCCGAGTGCAAGTGTTTCCCTTAAGACTGCGCAGTAGGGCCATCGCTGCTGGGAAATCAAAATGTCATTAGTGGAAACGGTAAACTTAGACCTCCACGACTAGGATCGCCTTCGGCGTCAGTTCTGCTGTAAAATAAGGTTTTCCAGTTCATCTGCGGAACGCAATAAAAACGCAGCCGATTCCCGGTAGCCGGCCACGAGCTGCCGCACGGCGTTGATCTCGGTGGGACTCAGCTGGGGCCTGGAGCTGGCGCTGCTGGAGGACCCGGAGCTGGGCGCCAGCTGCCTCTTCATGCTCAGGTCCGTGGGCCCTAGGGAAACGGTCACAGAGTCAGACACGGTTTTCATGCTGATACTTGAACATAAGCACACCACGTTGTTGACGTAATTCATGCACCCCTTCATGACAAGCTGCTGATGCCTGAATCAAAGGCAGCTCTCAGGCCCGGCTGGCTGGTGTGGCTCAGTGGTTGAGGGTCCACCTATGAGCCAGGAGGTCAAGGCTCCATTCGCGGTCAGGGTACAGGCCCGGGTTGTGGGCTTGGTCCCCAGGAGAGGGCGTGCAGGGGGCAGCTGATCAATGTTTCTCTCTCATTTTAATGTTTCTGTCTCTCTCCCTCTCCCTTCCTCTTTGAAATCAATAAAATGTTTTTTAAAAAATCATCACTCAGGAAGACTAAAGAGCAACACTGATGCAAAATGAGCGGCTGGGTGTTCTCCGGGTCTAATTCCTGGCAATCGCCTCTCATGGTGGAAATACCTCGTCTCCTCTTGAAGGGTAAATGACGGGGGTCACAAATGCTTTTCACTTGCTCTGTTTGTGAAATGATTAGACCCCACCAATTCAGATGCTGAAATATCCCCGGCTGTAATGCTAGTGATGCCGAATTACACACTCACCAATGAGAGGGAACGGGGAGGCTGGGGGGCATGGAATATGTTTAAGTTCAACTTCTAAGTGGCACAGTATGGACACGAATTTGGGTACTTTTTCCTTCCAGACCAAGGTTTTCTTCTGTGAGGTTGGCTGATTAAACATGTGGACATAGAGTGCAGTCTGGTTTAGAAGTGTGCAATAAGCAAATGATTAGTACAAACAATGCCACAGAGACCCTGGGCTGGGAATACTGGTTTAGGTACTGTTCGCGTCCCTTCTGTATTGATTTGCAAAAACATGTGTCAAAACTTTTTTTCTTACATATATTTAAAGCGAGTCAGATAGCTCTGCTTTTTGATGACATTTTCTAAACTTTTACTGAACAATAATTTATATCTCATCCTTTCTCATGCATCTACCACGTCTTTCTCCAACCATCTGTCGAAGGACACTCCAGTTGTTTCCATGTCTTGGCTACGGTGAACAATGCTGCAAAGAACACAGGGCTACGTAGATTTTTTTCCAAAAAATTTAAATCCTTTATTGTTGAGAGTATTACCTATGTCTCCTTCCCCCTGCCCCTCCCCACTCTCTCCCCAGGTGCTCCTCCCCCCCCCCCCCCCCCCAATACATAGGTCTTTGTGAGTAAGTGTTTTCCAATTTTTCGGGCTGATACCCAGAAGAGGGATTGCTGGGTCATATAGTAGCGCTATTCCTAATTTTTTGAGGAACCTCCAGAGTGGCTGAACCAATTTACGTTCCTACCAGAAGTATAAGGGGATTCCCTTTTCTCCACACCCTCTTCAGCACTTACTTCTCCACACCCATCTTCATGGCACTGCAGTTACTTCTCCTCTTAAAGGAGAAACAGCCACTTTTTTCCAGATCATTATTGCAACTCTATAGACAGCCATTCCAGCAGGTGTGCGGTGGTACCTCATTGTGGTGCTGATTTGCATTTCCCTATAGCAAGTGAGGTTGAGCATCTTTTCATGTCTGTTGACCGTCCGTATGCCCTCATGGGGAAGTGTTTGCGCAGGTCTGCCCATTTTTAAATTGGATTGCTTGTTTTTTTGTTGAGCTGCGTAAGTTCTTTGTGTATTTTGGATATCGACCCCTTATCAGGGGTATTGTTTGCCTTTTAGTTTTGTTGTCAGTTTCTTTGGCTGTCCAGAAGCTTTTTAGCTTGATGTAGTCCCATTCATTTATTTTTTTGCTTTTACTTTCCTTGTGTTTGGGGTTAAGTTCACAAAAACCACTCTGAGACTAAGGTCCATACATTTAGTGCTTATGGTTTTTTTTCTATATATATATTTTACTGTTTGAAGGCTTATATTCAAGTCTTTAAACCACGTTGAGTTCATTTTTGTGTATGCTATCCCATAGCAGGCTAGTTACATTCCCGTTTTTCCAACATCATTTATTGAAGAGGTTTTCCTTTCTTCATTGTATGTTTTTTGCTTCTTCGTCAAAAATTAGTTGCCCATGTATGTGTGGGTTTATTTCTGGGCTCTCAATTCTATTCTGTGAAAAATGAAATATTGCCATTTGTGACAACATGGATGGATCTTGAGAGTATGATGCTGAGTTAAATAAGATGAAAAAGGACAAGAACCATATGCTTTCACTTATATGTGGGATATATAAAGCAGAAAGCCATAAGCGGACAAACAAGGTCATAGACACAGACAACAGTATGGTAATTACCAGAGAAGCACAGGGGTGGGAGGAGAATGAAGAAGGTAAAAGTGGCCAAATTTATGGCCACGGAAGGAGACTAGACTCTGGGTGGTGAGCAGACAATGCAATATACAGATGGTGTATTATAGAATTGTGTTATTAACCAATGTTGCCCCCAATAAATTTAATTAGATAAATTTATAGTTTTTTTTAAGATCTTCATATCAGACATTTGTGTTAAGACCTTTTATATCAATTCTTGTTGGATTATTAGTAAGACTTTATTATATACTTAATGAAAGGTAAGAACTGTGACACTGAACACTTAAGTAATTGCTATAATTGTTAAGTTTTCAGCTGGTAATGGATGTGAAGCCCTTGACTATAACTAAGCACTTAACTAAAGGCATGCTCAAAATTGTAATGATCCTATAACTTGAAAGTATTTCAATGGATTTTTCTAAAGACAGAACTTTTCAGAGAATGGTATTCCATTCATGAACTAAGCCAGGGATGTTCTCTTATCCTTCTAGTTCTCCTTGAGGCATGGAGATGGGTCAAGCCATGACCCATCCACCCTCTCCCCTGAAGGGAGAAGGCTTCTGTCAACCAGGAGGCAGTGGTCCCAGGAGAGAGAAAAAGCTTCACTTGGAATTTAATTAGGACAGAGAGGAGACTAGCACACAAGAACTCTGACATCTGAGAGCAACTTATATACACTTCTGCTCTGGCCTTTCAAAGCTTTGGTTATGTAGCAGCAGTTAGCTTTTACTTGTTCATGTTATAAAATCAAGATACTGACATAACAAGCTGGAAGGGCAAGCGGTAGGGAGGTCACAACTGCAAACAGAAATTACTGAACAAGCATCCAAACAGATCATTACTTGGAATTATTCCCCCACGGATACCAAGGGATAACCTCTCATACCCCAAGGAGGGCTGGAGCCCTGGTCCCACCTGAGCATTGTGACATACCATGAGCTACTTAAAAAATTCTTTTCTTAGCTTTCAGGAATCCCAGGACCATGCAAATCTTTATGACAGAAAACGGAAAGGATTCTGCTCTCCGCTCTGTAGATTTCTAGTGTCTGGTTGCCTGACTGTCATTCGAAGGTGTACCGTTTTGTGATGGTTTTGCTGCCAAGTTGCTGACAGGTGCTCTTAACTGGGATTGAGAAAGGGTGGGACTACAGCTCCAGTTCTCTTTGGGGTAAGAGAAATTATTTTATTTGAATATAGCCATCCCTTGGTATCTGTGGGGGAATAATTCCAGAACCCCTGACTATACCAAAATCGGTGATGTTCAAGTCGCTTATATAAAATAGCATAGTATTTGCGTATCCTTCCATATACTTTAAAGCATTTCTGTATTACTTATTACCTGATACAATGTAAATGCTACGTAAATAGTTGTTATGCTGTATTGTTTAGGGCAGTGGTCGGCAAACTCATTAGTCAACAGAGCCAAGTATCAACAGTACAATGATTGAAATTTCCTTTGAGAGCCAAATTTTTTAAACTTAAACTTCTAACGCCACTTCTTCAAAATAGACTCGCCCAGGCCGTGGTATTTTGTGGAAGAGCCACACTCAAGGGGCCAAAGAGCCTCATGTGGCTCGCGAGCCACGGTTTGCCGACCACGGGTTTAGGGGAAAATGACAAAGCCTGTAGGTGTTTTGTACAGATGCAGCCATCATTGGCCTACCTATGTAGTAGAGGTCGGCAACAACATAACTTTTTCTGTCTCCCAGTATTTCCCATCTGGGTTGGTTCAGTCTGTGGACATGGAGTCTGTACTGCAGTTTATGGATGACTCTCCACCTCTGGCTCAAGGAGATAAACTTCCAAACGAAGACAGGGCTCCCACTTTTTCATTCAGATCATTATTAACACAAGCAACTCTATAGACAGCCATCCACACCTGTTACTTTGTTTTCTGGAAGAAAGTTGACTTCCTTACCTTGCTTGCCTTTGGATCTACAGGGTCAAGATTGCATATATAAGTGAAAACCACAAGGAATTATTTGGATGAGTGTTTATTCAAAATTTCCAAGTTGTTAGGTTAGATAGGGAAGCAAAAATATATGAAACAAAAATATTCACAAGTGGACAAATTATTGCCCACTTCTCCCCTCACTAGGGACTCCCCTCGGAGCCTCTCAACAGCTGGGCGGGGACAGCAGAGCAGGATGACTACCCATTTTAAAGCAGGTGAAACTGAGTCCTGGCAGGTTCGCTGGCTTGTCCAAAGCCAGAAAGAGATCCTGGCCCTCCGTCCTGCGCCGCCGTGGCCCAGCTCGGAGGAAACTTGAGTATTAGGTAGAGAAGGACGGCTGCCCCAGAGGAAGGGGAAAGCAAAGGTGTGGTGTGTAGGGACGGCGTGCTGGCCAAGGGCCCAAAGAGGCCCAGGTTTAACATGAGATCATACCGAGGTGGTGGGTGTTGGCTCGTTCATGGCTAGAGCCTCAATTTGATCCTGGTTATCACGGCCCCAATCATTCCTCTAGCTGGGTAGCAGTGATTTCCTGACTCCCAGCATCTTTTATAAACGGCCATCCGTTCCCGAATGAAGAAAAAGCAATGCCTGAGACAATGACTAAATGTTTACAAAGTCTACGTCAGCATCCTCCTGGCAATATTTTTTGAAACCAGGTCCTCTGATGATCAGCTTGGGTGCCTGAGATGATGATGGGTAATTCTGGACTCGTAAACTCGGTTTGGAAGTGTTCCCTCCTCTTCTCTTTTGTGGAAGAGTTCCATAGAATTCACCGGTTAAGCCTGGGCTTTTGTAGGAAAATTTGATTACTGATTCAATCTCTGTACTAGTAATCATTCTGTTCAGATTTTCTATTTCTTCATAATCCAGTCTTGGTAGATTATGTTTCTAGCAATTTATCCATTTTCTTCTAGATTGTCCAATTCATTGGCATATAATTATCCAGAGTAGTCTCTTATGATCCTATATATTTTAGTGGTCTCAATGGTAATGTGTTCTCTTTTCAATTTTGATTTTTTGAGTCATGTCTTTTCTTAGCAAGTCTACTAAAGTATTACAAATTCTGTTTATCTTTTCAACAGTCTCAGTCTCTATTTCATTTACTTCTGCTCTGGACTTTATTTCCTTCCTTCTACTAACTGCGGGCTTTCTTTTTCTGTTCCTTGAGTTGTAAAGTTCGCTTGTTTGAGATATTCTTTTTTGAGGTAGGCATTTATGGCTGTGGAATTGCCTCTTCGAAGTGCATTGCAGATGTTACTTCCACTTAAAGGGGAAGCTTTTGCAGTGAAAACAATTTTGAAAAGATGGGAATTTACTTATGCCCTTACATCAAGGACCAAAAAACATTGCTGAGCCTGTAGTGTGTGCTCAGTAAATGTATCAACTAGAAATCTGTGTGGGAAGTTTAGAAAACAGCTAATCGTTACTTGTGATCAAACAATGCTGGTCATCAGCAAAGTAACTTGAGCACAGCAAAAGCTTCACATAAAAGCACTGTTTTGCCTTGTAGTTTTAGATTAGTTTAATCAAGAAACTTAGTCATTTCTGTAGCAAAATTTCCAAAGCCATTCATTGTTTGATAATAGTGTGAGAACAGTTCTTTTCAGTCTTAGCCCTGACCTGAGAAAAATTGCAATACAACTTTACCATGAAGCCATCACACTGTTGTGTGACAGCAGTTTGGTGTTCAGATTCTATTTCTGACACAATTTCATAGAAGTGATGATGAAATTAATGAGAACACATGAAGTTGACACTACTGTTTCAACAACACATGATAGATGCAAACGTTTTCCACAGTTTACCTGCTGATAAGTAGTTCAAGGAATTACCAGCTGCCTCATGTCTTAACAAACTTTGTAAATTTGTCCAAACAAGCCTATTTTTGCTTCACGCTTCTTAGCAAATTCTACTTTAGGTTGTACTGAATTGTAGTTTTCTTTCTTAACTTTGAAAATGAAAATGTATTCAGCTAAAGTTGTTTCATTCATGTTATTCATAGATGCTAATTCTTCTATCACTTCAAACTCAGTAAACGAGAGGTTAGTATCAGTAACAACTTATTAAAAAAACAAACAAGGAAAAGCACTTGAAATCAGTTGGATTGCTTTTTTAAATTGACTATTGATATTGTCAATATCTCAATTTCTTCAACCCTTCAAGCAGTTTTTGTCTTAATGCTAACAGTCAAACAAGTTTCTTTTCCCTGGACACATTCCTTCAACACGGTGATCAAACAATTCAATAAACTCACCATCGGTAGGTATATGACTTCCCCTGCTTGACTAATACATGAACCACTTGGAAACTTACTTTGATTGCAGGCTCATTTTATATTTTGATCAGATGTTTAATAGAGGTATTTTATGAATGTTTTCATACTTTTCTGCCAAAGGGTTAAAAAAGTAACCGTTACTCTCAGCATTGAGGCTAAATTCGCTAATGCCTCTAAAACACTCAACATAAGGCCTGGATTACAGCAGATACACAATACTGGAGTCAGTGTGCTAATGACTTGCATTTAGATTCACAAGTGGTTGCAATATAATTTGCCTTTAACACTGTTCTGGATGATAGGATTACAGAAGCATCACAAAATGAGCCTGGTGCTCTCCATTTCCTTTCCTTAGATCTGTTTGTGGAAAGTGATTACTTAGTCCTTCAAGTTTCAGTAAAACTCATTTGTAAACCATTTGGGTCTGATTTTTAAAAAAATATATTTTATTGATTTTTTACTGAGAGGAAGGGAGAGGGATAGAGAGTTAGAAACATCGATCAGCTGCCTCCTGCACACTCCCTACTGGGGATGTGCCCACAACCAAGGTACATGCACTTGACCGGAATCGAACCTGGGACCCTTGAGTCTGCAGGCCGATGCTCCATCCACTTAGCCAAACCAGTTAGGGCCTGGGTCTGATTTTTTAATGGATAGATTTTTACAATAATGATTCAATATATTTAATCATTAAAGATACATTTGGAATAGCTATTCCTTTGGCTATTAGTCAATTATGTACTTGTAAAAGATAATATCATATCTAAATTGTCAGGTATACCAGCACAAAGGTATAAACATTTTTATTTGTTCCTTTATTTGAATTCCTATTTTAAGCTTCCTTTATCTTGGTTCATCTTCTCAGATGTTTTTTTTAATTCTTTCAAAGATTCTGCTTTTGATTTTGTTGGTCTTCTCTATTCTTTGTTTTCTATTTAATTTCTCCATTTATTTTCTTCTGTAGTTTGCATTTTTTCTGTTTCTAACTTCTTGAGTTAAATGAGCAGCTTCTTAATTTTCTAATGTATCAAACCAGTTTTCTGTCCCACTAGTTACAAATATTTCTGAACACAATGCTGTCAGTATATTAAGTCTTTGGTTGTCATCAGTTGCTTAGGTGGTCAATATGTTAGAAAGAATGTGTTTTACCAGAAAGTTGGGGTAGGTTCTAGATATAACCAGACTACATTTTAATTATTTTTTTCCAATCTAAATGATTTTCTTTTTTCCTTCCATTAGTTTCTGAGAGAAGTGTGTTGAAAGTCAATGGCTATGTGGATGTGTCATTTTCTTCTTGTAATTAATTAATTGGAGATTATGTTATTGGGGCACATAGTTTCTAGACAATTGTGACTTTCTGAAAAAATGATTTCCCTTCATTATAAAGTAACACATCTTTTATGCTCCAAAGCTTTTTTCTTAAAAGACCGTTTTTGGCATATATATGTATTAATATTTCCTTTACTCTTGGAAGATTGTTTTGTATGGGTATATTTTCTCAAATTAGAGCTACATTTTACTTAGGCATCTGTCCCTTAACAAATAATAGATTACAACAGAACAAAACATGGAGTGATCCCAGGCCTTATAGTAACACCATTGTTAGGAGTTTGAGTGGGAGAGATGGTCAGATGCTACAGTTCAGTGGAAATGTTTGTCTCCTCTGAGGTCTATGTCAAACTGAAGCCATTTTTAAACTCATTTGGGTCTGCTATAATTCTAGTGATTATTCGGTCAAATACTTTACTCCTCTCTACCTCATCACATTTACCCTTTTCTACTTAAAGGCTGACTAATCAACATTAGGTTACCAAGGAACAGGGTGTTCATAAAGTATGTAACAAGATGCTGGTATCTGTATTCTACAGACATTTAAGAAAACACAAAAAGAAAGATACAGATCACTGTCAAGGCCAAGTAGCTGATTACGGCATTATGCCAGGAGAAAGGGGGAGTATATAGGTCATCCCTCCCCTCCCCCAAATTATGTCTTATTTCTAGAAAAACTAAAAATCAAACACTGACAGCAATTATAGGTAAAGTTACATCTCCATCATGAGTGTTTACTTTACATTATAATAGTCAATATCCCGTACATTTTAAAAAACTATACACCTGATTGTCCTGAGACAGTTAGCTGAATCTTCATATACTTCAAAATGTAAATCTCTTGGACCTGTCTTTAAAAACCCACCTATTAAAATTTCCCTTTTCAGGTCCTTCTGTATTTCATCTTTTTATTTCTATTGACCCATTTGTTTTATTTCATTTTTCGCATCTAAGTGCATCTTATTCAGAGAAAAACCATAAACATCTCAATATTTTTGTTCTCACCTCAGTGACTGTTTCTACACAATCAATTTGAAAAGACTCAGTCCTTTCCCCCGTTGGCCTTCCTAGTTTTTCGTCTATTTATATTTGCTAATTTCTGGCACTCAGCGCGTGGCCTTCCCATTTGACCTTCCAATTCAGTGGTTTGCAGAGACCTGATTAATCATTCTGATAAAGTAGGAGGATCTGAAAGTGAGTCCCTTTCTCAGTAGTCTTAGAAATTTGTGAGGGGAAAGACTCTTATCAGGCTTCTCTTTCTGCATACTTTTGGCTTGTGGGAAAAATACAAATATTGCAGTAAAGAAAAAGGAGTTAACCTTAGTTGAATCAATTATACTACATGAGAGCATAATGAATTCTTATGTATGTACTTATATGCCTATATAGTTTGTTTGTTTTGTTTTGTTTTCCAGCAACAGGAAACAGTTCCTAAACCAGAAAACAAGTGTGTTCATTCATTGGTTTTCAGAGAGCTTAGGTTCTGCTTTTTGGGCCACTGTTAGTTTTACCTTTCCAATGATTTCCACAGATGAATGGGAAATATAGTAACAAGGATCAACATAAGATAAAAACCTCCAGAAATACCTCAGTAAAGATTAGAGATTTGTTTTATTCTTTTACACTTTCATTTTGTTCCATTTTTATGTAAGCCTACTGGTGACCACAAAGCAAGACCCTACAGCAGACTGACTAACGAAAAAAAACAAGAGCATACCACTACAGAAAATCACCAATTTACAAGGATAGGTAAACAATGGGAATACAAAACAATCAGGAAGAAGTTCGAAAATCCTTACCTATCATAGTAACTCTGATCATTCTGACTTTCTAGACCAGTAGAACATTCTGAATTCCCTAAGAGAGCTCTTTCCTGAGTAGCAGAGGGCTGGTGAGGCCAGTCCAATTTAACGGACATGTTCAGACATTCCCAGAGGACATGTCAAAGCGAGTTGTGTAAGGAAAACAACAAGCCAACCATAATGAGCGCATGCCACCTGGAAAGGCCTGAGTGGTATACCAGCAGGCTCGAGGTGAAACGAGTCTTCTTTTCATTCCCCTCCTTCAGTGAGAAGACACAACTCAAAACTCTCAAGAGGATCTGCAATACCTAAGGTCCATTTTACTGTAGAAAGCAGGCTTTTAGGAAGCGGATGCCAGAAAGAGCTGGCTGATATTGAGCTGCAAAACCAATGACATGTGCTGGCAGTGCAGGGGAAACACGGAGCCACTCACCTCTCCTTTTCTCAGAGACCCCTGGACCTACAGGAACTGGTGGAAGACCGTGGGCTCAGTCAGAAAAACGGAAAGATGCTGCACATCATTTTCCTTTAAAATTTCCAGCAAATGAGTAACATAGATTCCAATCATTAAAAGTTTGGGTTTGCTTCCTTTAAACATGACAATTTAAAATTCTGTCACAATGATATTCTCTTAAAATGTGTTTTGTCAAGAAATTCAATCTAAAAATGGAAAGTCTTACCTATATGCCCTCAGGAAAACAAAACTCAGGAAGGACTGATTTCCCATAAATGCCTGATTTACCGAAAACTGATGATATTGGAATTGTCTTAAATGCTAGAGGTTTGGCATACAGAAGGCCAGGAGACATATGAAAACATGCTCAAAGTCACTAAACATCCGAGAGATGCAAATCAAAAAGACAATGAGGTACCATCTCACACTTGTCAAAATGGCTATTATCAGCAAATCAATAAATGACAAGTGCTGGTGAGGATGTGGAGAAAAAGGAACCCTCGTGCACTGCTGGTGGGAATGCGAATAGGTGCAGCCACTGTGGAGAACAGTATGGAGTTTCCTCAAAAAATTAAAAATGGAAATCCCATTTGACCCAGTAATCTCACTTCTAGGAATATATCCCAAGAAATCAGACAGGATATATGCACCCCCATGTTCATAGCAGCACAATTTACAGTAGCTAAGATATGGAAACAGCCTAAGTGCCCATCAGCAGCTAAGTGGATTAAAAAACTGGTACATCTACACAATGGAATACTATGCAGCTGTTAAAAAGGAGCTCTTACCATTTGCAACAGCATGGATGGACCTGGAGAGCATTATGCTAAGCGAAATAAGCCAGTCGGAGGAAGATAAATTCACATGGTCTCACTCATTTGTGGAATATAATGAACAACATAAACTGATGAACAAAAATAGATCCAGAGACAGAGAAGCACTGAACAGTTAGTTAAACCTCAGAGGGAAGGCAGGGGGTGGGAGGTAAGAGAGCAACCAAAGGACTTGTATGCATGCATATAAGCATAACCAATGGACACAGACACTAAGGAGAGGTCAAGAGGGGAAAAAGGAGATGTATGTAATATTTTAATCAATAAAAAATTTAAAAATTGTTAGAGATGGTCTAGAGATGGTCTCCTATCAACCTTGGAAAGTTTTGCTTATGGTTTCCAGAGGCATGAACAAGAAACGGCCCAGGTTGTTAGCCTTGCAAAATGAGCTAAATTGAGCTTTGTTTGTATAACTGGACTGTTTGTGTCTCCATTGTTTTTAAACAGAATCTGACTGAACTCTCCTCTCTTTACATTCCCTGCCCATGAGCATAGCTGAGCCCAGCTCCTCAGTGACTCACCTGTAGCTTGCTACCATTTGCATATTCTGAATTGCAATTCATCTGCTATTCCAGAATAAACTCACAGTTTTAGCTTGCCTCAGTTTACCTCTTTTATTTAGGTCAATAGTTTTTAGTTTTACAAATCCCAGCCAATGTCAAGGAGGTTTTAAATACCTATATTACAACTTATTAGCAATCCTTAGGATCCTAAAATAACTGAAAGTTATTTAAAAGCTGAGCAGTTTGCATTAAAATCATTGCTATTTAAGAATCACCATTTAAGTTTCCATAAGATTATTAATTGACCTCACTTATCTCACTGAGGAGTGAATGATTCGAACATAATTAGACACAATGAGCTGCTGTGATAGACGGGGGAAGGTTTTCTGTAATAACACCATCGAAAAGCCGGTACCGTGGTGGGAGGTGAGAGGAGGCAAGTCTGGAACCAGTGTTCCACAATACAAGGCCACTCACCACCTTGACAATTGAATACTTTAAATGTGTCCCAGCCTGTCTAAGGAACTGACTTTAACATTTTTATTTCATTTTTATTAATTTTAGTTTCAATAGCCACATGTAGCTAGTGGTTACTGTATTGGATAGCACTTGTCAATAAATTTATATTTGAAAGAAAGGGAAAACAAAATAAGGACACAAATGAGTAGGGTTTAAAGTGAACAATACCCTGATTAAGTTGAGTCACCCAAGGATCACACACAGGAGAACTGGGCTTACTAAGAAGAGTCACAAAGTTGGACACAATGGGAAAATCTCTAGATACAAACATCTGGCTCTGTGCTGTGGAATGTGCTTTGACAACTCATTCAGGTTTATTGGAACTCGATTGAGATAGACTAACTGCATAATCCCAACTAGGTTGACTTCAATTAGATTGCACAGTCACCTTTCTCCACATAATACGTTATCACTGCATAAAATACAGGCAAAGTAGGAAGGCCAAGAGACACATGAAAACATGCTCAAAGTCACTAATTATCCGAGAGATGCAAATCAAAATGACACCGGCCAGAATGGCTATCATCAACAAATCAACAAACGACAAGTGCTGGTGAGGATGTGGAGAAAAAGGAACCCTCGTGCACTGCTGGTGGGAATGTAGACTGGTGCAGCCACTGTGGAGAACAGTATGGAGTTTCCTCAAAAAACTGAAAATGGAACTCCCATTTGACCCAGTAATCCCACTCCTGGGAATATATCCTAAGAAACTGGAAACACCCCTATGTTCATAGCAGCACAATTTACAATAGCAAAGATCTGGAAACAGCCTAGGTGCCCGTCAGCAGATGACTGGATCAGAAAACTATGGTACATCTACACAATGGAATACTATGCTGCCATAAAAAAGAAGGAATTCCTACCATTTGCAGCAACCTGGATGGAATTGGAGAACATCATGCTAAGTGAAATAAGCCAGTCAATGAAAGAAAAATACCACATGATCTCACTCATCTATGGATAATAAAGAAAATTATAAGCTGTTGAACAAAAAGATAGATACAGAGATAGTAAAGCATCAAACAGAAGGTCAAATTACAGCGGGAAGGTTAGGGAAAGGTGGGGGAGATAAGAGATCAACTGAAGGACTTGTATGCAAGCATATAAGCATAACCAATGGACACAAAACTCGGGGGGGTGAGGGCATGTATGGGAGTGGGGTGTGGGTAGGCAATGGTAAGATATGTACACATATAATTCCTTAATAAAAAATGAAAATAAAATAAAATAAAATACAGGCAAAGTAACTACAAGGGAGTGCTTAACTTTGATGACTCAGTTTTAGGTTCTAATCTATAAAATCATCTACACTGTTTAACACAATAGACCTGATGCCGTTTTCTCACGACAGGAGCACCCAGCTGTCTCCTGGAGCAGAATGACAATGGCTCCCTCCCAGCCCCTCTTACCCCCCCTTCCCCTCATCCCCCCCCCCCCCACACACACACAGCTGCACTAATTCTTTGCATGAGGCTACTGAGCCAGAACAAGTCATTGAGAGGGAAAGGTAAAAAGCGCACCTTCCCAGGTCCCTGGGTAACTATGGAAAATAAACATTTCTTTCCTAAACCAGGGGACTGACGCCTGATATGAAACACTTGTCTTCTGGGGGGTATTAATACTAAAAGAGAATAAAATTAGAAAAGACATCCTCAGCTTCAACTATTATTCCCATTATCAGTTGGATTTAGTTAAGTTTTCCAAGTGGTACAATATTTTATCAGAATAATTTCTTTCACAGAATCTTTCATTTATCTATTGAGCACTAATATATAATAGTAAAAAAAAAGGTCACCTTGCCTGCCCTCATAATGTACACAATCTAATATTGAAGGGAGCACGTAACAGATGGGTTAAATAACAGATATGACCAGGCTACTGTGGGAATATACCGGAAGACCAATTAATGAGCAAGGCAACCAGAAAATGATCACAGAGAACATAATAGCCGACATGAGTTAGGGGCAGGGGTGGGCCTCCCTGCATGAGATAATCCCATAAACAGGCAATAGCATGTTTGAGGATGAATGATTCCGTTTTAACAATTAAATATTAGATTTTTGTGATGTCTAGGCCAAGCTATCTGGTAGACAGCTGGATAGAAAATCTGAAGCTCGAGGCAAAGCATAGGGGTGACAGTTGGTTGCATATTTTATAACTGAAACAAGAGGGAGTAGGCTCTCCTTTGAGCAATGTACAGAACGAGGGTTAAAGGGACAAGGGCATGAGGACAGGGACAAAGCCCAGGATCCTGGCAGGAGAATCACCTTAGGAACACACGGTGATGTGAGAGTGTTTCATGGAAGCCAAGAAAGTGGCTGCTTCAAAGCTCTAATCAGCAGCAGATGCAAATATACTCAAGAATCTGATAAGTATGGAGTTTCCTCAAAAAACTAGAAATGGAACTCCCATTTGACCTAGTGATCCCACTTCTAGGAATATATCCCAAGAAGCTAGAAACACCAATCAGAAAGGATATATGCACCCCTATGTTCATAGCAGCACAAGTCACCATAGCTAAGATTTGGAAACAGCCTAAGTGCCCATCAGCAGATGAGTGGATTAAAAACCTGTGGTACACCTACACAATGGAATACTATGCTGCGGTAAAAAACAAGGAATTCTTACAATTTGCAACAGCATGGAAGGAACTGGAGAGCATTATGCTAAGTGAAATAAGCCAGTCAGAGAAAGATAAATATCACATGATCTCACTCATTTGTGGAATATAATGATCAACATAAACTGATGAACAAAAACAGATCCAGAGACAGAAACATCAATCAGATGGTTACACCTCAGAGGGAAGGTAGGGCAGGGTGGGGGTAAGGGGGAGAGATCGACCAAAGGACTTGTATTCATGCATATAAGCCTAACCAATGGACACAGACACCAGGGGGATGAGGGCATGAGTGTGTGGGGGGCAATGGGGGGATAAGGGCACATGTAATACCTTAATCAATAAAGAAAAAAAAATCTAATAAGATAAATGGAAAAAATAACCTTTAAGTGAAATCACTGGTAAACTTACCCTGACCAATTTCAGTAAAATGGTGGATTGAAGAGTGAATAGCTGATGAGAAGTGAAGACAGTGAATGAACAGAAGCACTTCTTTGAAAATATCAAGTGAGAAGTAGTATTTCCGAACGCTGGTGCCTACGGACAGCACTGTCCATGTACAACACCAGCTACGTCAGTATGAACTAGCTCTAGGGAGGTGGCGAATCTTATGGCCAGGCCTCCTTATATTCATAACTACAGGCCAGGATCCAAAGAATCTTTACAGCCACCAATCTTGAATATTGGTGGGGAATAAAGAAAATAATGAATGTCAAGATTCGGGCAAACAAGAAATTGCCATACAAATGTTAGTTATTATGGTCATTATTACTACAATTGGGTCTTGTTAGATTCCCGTCTGCCCATCAGCCCAGTGTATATCAGAGTTGAAAAACAAATTGAAAAGTCTGCCCAGTGGGGCTCATGGAAGGGACACCTCAGTAGCTTATGCATATAATTTACACTGGAGATCCCCAGGATAACCACAGCAAACCACAACTGAGCTCTGTAGACAGCTCAGCGTGAACTTCCCGATAGGAAGAAAGCATCCCAGCGTCCTATGCAATTGGATGTGATCGTAACTGGAGGATTGGCTGCTGCTTGCTTCTCACTTCTGTTGGATAACTTGAATAAACTCTTTATGCAAATTGCAACTGTTGTCATCTTGATAACACTCCAACGTGAAAATCTGGATTGTTGGGTGCAGACTCTTGCCAGCTCTAAACAAATGGAAGCTGGCTAATGAAGGGTTTGGGGGGCACCCTTTCGAGGCTACGAGGTCTCCTCCATGGGCAGGCTTTTCCTCCTGCTACTGTATTCACAATGAGAGAACATCCGGGAGCCTTCCTCTTTCAGCCACAGAATCCGTCTATTCAGTTTAATCTTCTCCTTTCCTGATTCCTTTGCTTTATCAAAGAGAAACCCTTCACCCTGCCCTCCGATATACATACATAATTCTCTTTGTGGCTTTTTGATTCGGGGCATTACATGTTCTATTTTTTAAAAGGTGTTCATTATGACACTGAAGTTGAGCACTTACATGTCTGGCCTTATTCAGGAGACGTCATCGTGAACGAGACAGAGTGTCTGTTTTTAAGGAGTGCAGAGGGAAAATATTTGAAAACATGTCACAAGTCAGTGAGTTAAGTGCTAGAATAAAGGCACAGGCAGGAAAGTGACTCATCTCCCGAAGGGTGGGAGGTAGCCAGGTACAGTGTCACAGAGGAAGTGCTATTTAAGCAGAGTCCTAAAGGGTTCTGATATGTAGGCAAGAAGGGGACAAATGTTTTATCTCCAACTGATCTGTCAGTTTCTTGAGGTCAGTGATTCTGCCTTCCTCAACCTTGTTTCTCTTAAAGTAGCTGCTATAGACAGACTGTTGGCATTCCCCTCAAAATTCACTTATAGAAAGCTCATCTCCAACGTGACAGGATTTGGAGGTGCGGTGCTTGGGAGGTACGTCAGGAGGGTGGAGCCTTCATGAATGGGATTAGCGCCCTTTACAGGTGAGACCCTGAGAGCTCCTTTTCCTTCCCCCACGGGTGCACCCACTGAAAAGACAGCCATCTACCAGGAAGCAGGCTCCATCCAGGCACCTGATCATGGACTTCTCAGCCTCCAGAATTGAGAGAAATAGTGTTTGTTGTTCAAGCCATCCCGTCTACGGTATTTTCATTACAGCAGCCCGAACAGACCGACAAAGCATCCATTACAGTGATGTGAACATGAGGACCCAAAATACTTGTTAAATTAAAGCCAAACGCTGTTCTGTTTCCTTTCCCATCCTGCCTTTGCATTCTTCTGGAACACAGTACAATCTGCAGGGCTGATGTATCTATTACACTGGCTTAGAAGGTCCTGCAAGCATTGTACTAGTATCTCCTTCAATCTGTGTCCTGCTGTTTATGCTGCCAATCCACATCAGACTTCCCCGTTTTTCTGTTAATGGTTTGAATTCTGATGGTCTTCATCTGCTTTATACGTTGTCAGATGTATAGCTAATTCAACTTGGTCTCTTAAAAGTTGTTGCTCCCACAACAATTCAATAAGTAAATAAAAAAAAGAAAAGGAAGAACTCATGGACACGGACAACAGTGTGGTGATTGTGGGGTGGAGGTGAACAGGGTGAAGGGGGGATAAATGGTGATGGTAAAGAAAATAAAGAAAAATAAATAAATATAAATGCTAAAAAAAAAGTTGTTGCTCCCTTCTACACTTTTCAGACATCGCTACAAACTTTAAAGTCAAGAATTCTCAAACTTAGATTAAGTGGAATTGTTGGCCATCAGATATGATGTTGGCATCTCATATAATGCTTATCTCCTATGTCCTCTTTAGCTCTCAAGATTTATGGATGTGTGTGTAGTTTCTTTCTCCACGGCTCCAAATACGTTACAGGGAATAACTATTCTGATGTCTTAGAAATGAAAAAATAAGCTAAAGATAACAATTTTTAAACAAAGTCACAATGTTTGGGGTTCCCAGAATTTATGAAGAAAGTCCCCACATAAAGGCAATCATGGGCCTGATCAATCAGGCTGCCTTCCTGTTAAAACAAGTCCCCCCCCCCCCCCCCCCCCCCGCCCAATAAAAGAAATCAAAGTAGCGAGAGCCAACACCAGCGCTGCAGGCAGTGTGGGTTTTTGAGATGGAAGGTATTTAGAGCTCCTCCCCAATATGGACTTTAACCCTTCCCCTTGCTACCATTACTATAGCGAGAGGCCTTTCTCAAATGTGAGCTAAAGAAATTCTCTTCAGTTTAAGTCAAAAGCAGTTATTTGCTAAGACTGGTGTTTTGCTGGTTTTTGTTTTTGTTTATTTGTTTGTAACTCAGTGACAAGCCCGAAGTCATTGCCCAAAGAGAGCCACCTCAGTTGTGAGTTGCGGCATGCCGTCCTGGTTATCCTGCTAACGCCTGGCTTTTCCCAGCAGACGGTCTGAGCTGTTCGACGTTGTTCTTTGTTGTATCCTTAAGAGATCTTTATCTCATCACGCAAAAGCCAAAAGATGTATTGACTAAGCACTCAGAAAGTCAACCTGTGTGACCTTGCGCAAATCACCCAGCTCTCCTGACCTATTTCTTTGTAGCCTTTAAAAACTATAGGTTGCCCTTACATTATTTCTCAAGTGCCTTTAGATTCTATCTCTGATGGTGAGGGCTCTTCTGGGGCGAGACTTACTAAGTGGGCTTCACCGTAATACGTAGTATCTACATTCACACTGTAAATTTATAAAACTGATTTCTAACCACTTACATGGTTGCATACCTGGAATCTGGACTAGGTGTCTGAGGTGACTCTGAGCACTATCAACAATACGGTTGAGGAAGGAATACCAATGTATTGTGAGTACGTGTGTGTGCACGTGCGCACACTGTGGTACATGCTTCCAATGACAGCTTCAGGATGCTATGAGAGTTATGGCTATACGTGACCTAGACCTGGAGTTCAGCATTTCAGAGATGAGCAATAAATTACAGGTGTGGGAGTAAAAAAACAAAAAGGTCAAATAAAACTTCAGGTCGGGGAACATTGAGGCATGAAGGGCTGGATAATGTCATTTTCCCGAGAATAATTAGAGCCCGTAGAAGGGTTTTAGATAATTAAGTGATATAATCACATTTTCCTTTTCTTTTCTTTTTTTATATATTTAAGTGATTTCAGAGAGGAAGGGAGAGGGTGAGAGAGAAACATCAATGATGAGAATCATTGATCGGCTGCCTCCCGCACACCCCCGACTGGGGATCAAGCCTGCAACCCAGGCATGCACCCCTGACCAGAATCGAACCCTCTCCCTTCCTCTCTGAAAGTAATGGTAGCAAGGGGAAGGGTTAAGTCCATATTGGAGAGGAGCTCTAAATATCTAGCTCTCTATCTTTTTCATGAAAATGCAATGCTTTCTCCAACTTGCTAGATAAATAAAAAAGAGTGGGGTGTTAAACATGTGTAGACCCACATGAACCTATGCTCAGAAGAGCTCTAAGCTTTGTTTAATGCTCTGTTATCAGCATCTTGAAATACTTAATTTTTATATAAGAGGGCCCACATATTCATTTGGCATTGGACTCCCAAAATTACTTGACCATTTATGGATCAAAGAAAAATTATTTTGGTTGTATTTGAGTAGAGGTGAGCAATACTCAATTGGTTCCATACTCTTCTATATGTCACTACCATGTCCAAAGCTTTGTTTTCAGTACTACCACGATAATCCAAATTACCATAGTCTTTTCTTGATATTACAGAAATAACTAATATTAGGCAAAATAGACTTAAAAAGTTACTAGTGATAAAGAAGGATATTTTACAGTGATAAAAGAGTGAGTCAATTAAGAAGATATCTATACTAATAAAAGGGTAATATGCTAATTAGACTGGATAGACAAGACGTCCTTCCAGACAAAGCCATAGTGGTGGGGGTTGAGGCAGGGGAGAGCAGTTAGGGGTGATCAGGAAGGCAGACAGAGGTGGTTAGGGGAGACCAGGCAGGCAGACAAGAGGGGTTGGGGGTGATCAGGCAGGCAGGCAGGTGAGCGGTTAGGAGCCAGAGGTCCTGGACTGCGAGGGGGATGTCCAACTGCTGGTTTAGGCCCAAGTCAGATATCCCTCAAGGGGTCCCAGATTGCAGAGAATGCAAGCCAGGCGGAGCCCCCCCCCCGCCCCCCCGCACAAATTTTGTGCACCAGGCCTCTAGTACCAATATATACACCTAACAACAGAGTCCCAAAAATAAAGGAAATAAAATTGTCAGAATTGAAGGCAACAGTAAACAATTCAACAATAGTACTTGAAGACTTCAATACCCTCTTTCAATAATGGCTATAAAAATTAGACAGATGTCAACAAGAATATAGGAGATTTAGACACTATAAAACAACTAGGCCCAATATACATTTACAAAATGCCCCCCCACCACCAGTAGAATACACATTATTCTCAGGTACATTCTCCATGAAACATGAAACATGCTCCAGGACAGACCATGATCTGGATCACAAAATAAGCTTCAATAAACTTGACAGGATTATAGAAATTATATGAAGTATGTTGTCTGGCCACAGTGGAATACAACTAGAAATCGGTGACAGAAAGAAATTTGGTAAATTTACAAATATGTGGCAATTGAGCACCATACCTAAACAGCCAGTGGGCCAAAGGAAATTAGAAAATACCTTGAGGTGAATGAAAACAAAAACACAACATACCAAAATTTTGTGATGCAGATACAGCAGTGCTTAAAAGGAAGTGTACAGTTGTAAATGCCTCTATGTAAAGAGGAAAGAAGACTTCACACAAGTGTCTTAACTTTCCATTTTCCACGGGAAAATAAGAGCAAACTAAACTAAACTTAATGTAAGGAAAATGAAGAAAATAATAACTAGGAGAATAGGCATCAATGAAATAAGAGAGTAGAAAACAATACAGAAAAATCAATGAAACCAAGAGCTGTTCTTTGAAAGGATGGCAACATCTGACAAAATTTTAGCTAGTATATCACTAAGAAGAAAAGGGAGGACACTCAAATGACTAGAATTAGAAACGACAGAGGGGCCATCACTACTGACCTTCCAAAAATAAAAAGGATTACGAAGGAATACTATGAACAATTACGTCAATAAATTAGATAATTCAGCTGAAATAGACGTATTCCTGGAAACAAACTGCTCAAACTAACTCAAGAGGAAACGGACGATATAAGTAGACTTTATAACAAGTCAAGAGGTTGAGTTAGTAATCAAAAATTTCCCAGAAAAGCACAGGCACAGGCCACCCCTCCTGAATTCCAGGAAACCTTTAGAGTATGAATACCAACACCTCACAAACTCTCCAAAAAAGACAGAAAAATGTAGTCCAACGTTTATAGGAAATCATGCCATCTACAGTAGCATCACAAAGAGAAATATTTAGCAGTAAAAATAAAAAAGTGTAAAGCTTGTATTATAAATACTGTGAGACATAGTTGAAAGAAATTTAAAAAGGGTAAAATGAACATAAAGACATCTCATGTTCAATCTGTTATTTCCTCGAAATGTTAAACTCAGAGTTACCACATGTACGAACCAGTAATTCCACTTCTAAGTATAAACACAATACATTGATTTCACACACACACTTGTAAAGCAGATGTTCATATAGTAGCATCATTCATAGTAACTCAAAAGGTGGAGAATATCCCAGTGCCCATTAATTTGAATGGTTAAACAAAATATAGCATATCCATAGAACAGAACATTTGGCAATAAAAAAGGAGTGTTGATACATGCTATAACATAGATGAACCTTGCAAATATGCTAAGTAAAAGAGGCCAGACATAAAAGATAGCATATTGCTTGATGCATTCACTTACATGACACGTTCAGCCTAGGAGGGTTTCTGGAGACAGACAGTATATTGTACTTACCGGAGATGATCACTTGCTTCAGTACTTGTGTCCATTATACAGATTATTACTCAGTAGCTTCCAACGCGGACTCTAATGTCAGAATGCCTGTGTGCAAATCCTGGACCCTCCCTTTACGGAGGGGCTTTGGGCAAGTCACTCAACATCTCTGAGCCTCACAAAATAGGTTTCAATCATGTTAGGAAAAAGGGAAGTGGTGCCTTGGCATTATTTTTAAATGTGGGGCAAGTTTAATTTTATAAAAATTTCCTCCAAATGGCAGGATGTATCTCATAAGACTGTGTAAGGATTCAATGGATATTACACTGAGGGGACTCAATAAGTAGTAGTTATTGTTATTAGTTTATGTTAAATAAATTAATAGATGAATGCTTTTTAAAGTCTCAATTACAACATGTTTTGTGTCAATAAAATCTTTAATGAATACACTCTATTCCCCCCCACCCCATTTTTTGATTTGAGGTTAAGCTCTGAACTACCTATCAGTTTTTACTTCACATGTAAAGTATTTTTAAAAAATATTAGTGTTTCCAGCTTTATAGCTTTTGTTTATGTTTTCCTTTTCTAATCTCAGATTTGCTCTTTCCTGCAGATTTATTGTTTAAATAAAAATAAGATGTGAAAGCAGCTGAGAAGGCTCACTGAACCTACACTGGGAACTAAATCTCTTTCCAAAATAAGCTCCTCCTTTTTCCTTCTACTTGAGGCACCGAGTGTGTGTGTTACTTCCTTGAAATGTGGAGTTACTCAGTGCTCATCAGTTTGAATGGTTAAACAAGATACAGCATAGCCATAGAACAGGACATTTGGCAATAAAAAAGAAGTGTTGATACATGCTATAACATAGAACCTTGCAAATATGCTAAGTGAAAGAGACCAAACATAAAAGATAACATATTGTGTGATGCATGTGTGTTTGCATGCGCATGTGTGTGCATGCGTGTGTGTGTGTGTGTGTGTGTGTGTGTGTGTGGGGGGGGTGTGTGTTTTAAGCTGGAGGCAACTGATAGAAACTGAAGGTCAGGGACCCTGTGCTTAGAGGACCTTTGCTGTGAGCAGACCCAGGAGCCCCGCCTCCCCGCAGAATGGCCCCTGCTCACACGCAGAGCAGCTTCCCAACGCTGTGCAGGTACAGACACTGTAATGCAACTGCCCCCAAATCTAGTAAAAGCCCTCCAAGCCCAATCAACTTTTAGAATTCTAATTAGTCTTTGTTTTCAGGCATTTTCAGTGGAAAGAGAGAGGAAATAGCAGTTCTCACCGATACTAACAATTCAAACACAAGGCTGTGAAGTTTTTGCTTACACTCACTGATTTTACATCTGTATCTACTTGGCCTCCTGCTGAAAAATCCCAGCTTGCACTGACACCACATAATTATAAGTTTGCTTTAAAGCACAATACACAGACATCAGAACCAGGACACTAAAGTGGTCACTGACATAATCTAAGGTAGGTCGCATGCCGTCACGCTGCGGAGCGTGAGTTCTAAGGTCACTGGAGAAGTCCCTTCCTCTCTGAGGCGATGCCAACCACTCATTTAAACAGATGAGGCTCATTTGCATCATTTCCCCTCAACATTAGAGATTCTTAAGGTCAATTTCATTCCTAATTATATAAACACATAAGCTGTTCCAAAGTTAAGTTTACCAAACCAAGTATAGAAACAAGTGTAAGCAGAGAATTCTGCCTTATATTCCTTTTCCCTTATCATTCTCTCTCATTCCTGCCTCTATGCAAATTTTCAAGGTTTTTTATAAGTCTTTCTTGAATGAATATTGGACACGGACTTTTCATCACCTGGCGCATATAAGGATGTTTTTCATGACTTTTTAGAGCTACACGCTACCCCGTTAGGGTGCACTGTCACTGGAGGGTCTTGAGTACAAGGAGGGACTGTGTATGCATCTTTCATCAAGTCAGTCAAGTTCCTGGGCCTCCAATTTCCAAATTCAAAACTTCAAACATTAAGACAATGTGTCATTATTCTTGAAGAATAGTACATAACAGCTTTGGTGGGAGGGAATGTAAAACTATTTGTTTTAAAAGGCTATTTCTCTGGTTGAGAATTCTTTTCAGTATAAAAAGCAGCAATCCTCCAGTTGTATACCATGCTACTACTTCCAGAAACAGCAACAGAACAGGGGGCATCCTTGTCGTGAGATGGATGTTCTGCATTAAACAGCCTTGTTTTTAGCAGGTTGGCACGGACTGTTGCTTTAACAATATATTCATTTTCTTCTCTCAGGTCCAGAGAATTGACTACTTCCAAATGGACATAAAAATCGTAATATATAACAGAGACTCACCGCTACTAGAAGTGTCACTCAGACTCAGCAGCCCCCCTCCGAGGCCTCTGTAGCTATGGTAACTGTAGGTCCCGTTGCCGTTGATGTACAACACCTCCTGGGAGCCCGAGACCGCAGAGGCTGCGAGCGTGGCCTGGGCCGCCTCGGGTTTGCTCTGCTTGTCAGCCGGAGCGGACTTGTCCTGCAATGACAGCATTCGATTACCTACCAACCCCTGGGCCATTCGACCTCGACAGGACTGTCTTACTCTTATCTTTGTGTCTGCATTGGACAAGAAAAAAATACCCCCGAGTCCCTATGAAGTCAGCACCTATGCACATTTTCAACAACTTTGCTGGAAGGAAGGAAGGAAGGAAGGAAGGAAGGAAGGAAGGAAGGAAGGAAGGAAGGAAGGAAGGAAGGAAGGAAGGAAGGAAGGAAGGAAGGAAGGAAGGAAGGAAGGAAGGGAGAGAAAGAAAGCAAGCAACAACGTGAGATACCATTGGAGATGGAGCAACTTCTGATTTCCAACTGAATTTCAATGTGTACAAAGAGTCGTTCACAATAGCCACGAGGCGGGAGCAAGCTAAATGCCCGCTGACAGATGGATAGAGACATGGTATAGAAATACAATGGGGTAGTACCCAACCTTAAGGAAAGAGGGAAACCGTGACACATCCTACAGCATGGATGGACCTTGAGGACATAACGCTAAGTGAGAGAAGCCAGTCACAACTAGACGAACCTTGCATGATTCCACTCAGATGGGGATCTAAAGTAGTCAAACTCATAGAGAAAGTAGGAAGGAGGTTTCAAGGGCTGGGGCTGGGGCTGGGGCGGTGGGGAGCCGTTCACGGGTTAGACTCTCAGCCACGCATCCTTCCTATTACCCAGACCACAGCTCCGCGGTGCTCTGCTCTCCCTCAGAAAACCACTATGAAGTGCCATGAACACCGCTCGGCTCTGAGGTCGTCTTTCTTTCAGGAGGTGTGGTTGCCGAAACTGGTTTGGTTCAGTGGCTAGAGCGTCAGCCTGTACACTGAAGGGTCCCAGGTTCGATTCTGGTCAAGGGCATGTACCTTGGTTGCGGGAACATCCCCAGTAGGGGGTGTGCAGGAGGCAACTGGTCGATGTTTCTCTCTCATCGATGTTTCTAACTATCCCTCTCCCTTCCTTTCTGTAAAAAATCAATAAAATATATTAAAAAAAAAAAAAGATGTGTGGTCACTGAGACTCTGAGAGAAGAATATCCTATACTTCAAAGCAATTTAGAGGCCCTTGGTAAGTGACTGGCCTCAAACAATTCCACCAATGGTGTAACTTCCCAGTTTCTTGACTGAAAATAACTTGGGCAGCATAATAAAATTTCTAGTTTGGGTGGCTCTTCTGAAACATACCAGCCTACTTTCCCATGGTAAGAAAATGACAAAACAAATACACTCACAGGAAGAGTTTCTTAATGATAAGAAGAAAGTGAAAAGGCATTGTCCCCACCATATTTTCTCATTGATTTTTAGTATAATAGAATGTGTGTTGCTAAACATAAACACACTATATTTAAAATCTACCTGTCTTTCATTATTAACTGTTATTTCAACCATAGTAACTTCACTGAGCAGACAGATAATTGATTCCATTAATAATCACATCATGCCTTGTAGGGAGTCACTTGTACTTAAAGATTTTCATTATTAAAGTTCTTGGAAGCCCACTATACGTAGAGAAGAAATACAGCACATGAAAATTCCAATGAAATCTAGTCTGCATTGTCTTTTTCGGAAAAGTGTACTGTAAAGTTAATTGATGCTTTTCTTTTGAATGATCACTAATATTGGTTTCAAAGAAGCACGGATTTTAATGGCATAAAAAAGAAATACCTCCTGAAGTCAAATGTTTTCTCAGATCTTTTTAATAATTGTTAGCTCCCAAAGTCTCAAATGACAGCTTGCCCCTGGGTTGCTATGAAGATTATTTTCAAAAGAGGATAACATTAATATATTACAATACTGCATCTCTAGGCAATGAAATTTTAATCAAACAGAAAAATTTCTATCCCAGCTTTTATGAGACTTATTTCAAATTTTCTTTTAAAAATTCCAGAAAAAGAAGGTAGCTTGAATGACCTCCAGCAGCGCACTAGATAATACAGATTTGTTTTCATTTTGATTTCATTGATTAAAAATATACAGTAGATTAAGCATGGGTGGGGAATCTTTTTTCTGCCAAGGGCCATTTGGATATTTATAACATCACTCGAAGGCCATACAAAATTATTAATTTAAAAATTAGCCTGCTATCTTTGGTCATATATTTAATTAACCCACCCCTAATGCCTTGGCAGGGCCACACCAAAATTATTTCTTGGGCCTTATATAACTGGCATGCTGGATGTTCCCCATCCCTGGATTAAAGAAACACTTATGGTGTCCTAGCTGGTTTGGCTCCGTGGATAGAGCATCGGCCTGCAGACTGAAGAGTCTCAGGTTGTGGGCTCGATCCCTAGAAGGGGGCATGCAGGAGGCAGCCAATCAATGATTCTCTTTCATCATTGATTTTTTTTTTTCTCTTTCTCCCTCTCCCTTCCTGAAATCAATAAAAAATATATTTTAAAAAAAAGAAACACTTATGGTGACTTCTATAATTAGGCTCTGGCGTAATCAATAAATACACCCTTCATGGTTCATCCATGTTGTTGCAAAGGCAAGATTTCACCTTCTATGGCTGAGTAGTATTCTATGTGTGTGTGTTTATACACACTTTTAAAAAAAAATCATTTATTCATTAATGGACACTTCGGTTGTTCTCATTCCTTGGATTAAGAGGACATTATGCTAAGTGAAATAAGTCAGATGGAAAAAGACAAATACCTATGATTTCACTCACTCAGATGTGAAATTTAAAAACAAAACAAAAACAGACGTATTGAAGCACACAACAGATTTGTAGTTACCGGAGGGAGGGCAAAGCCAATAAAGGTGTATAGTGACAGAAGCTAGACATTTGGTGGTGAGCATGATGCAGTACATACCCTCCTGGTTTATAATGCTGCATGCATAAAGCTTACATGATTCCATAAATCAATTTACTTAATTTTAAAAAATTAAATATATCCTTTATATATATTACTAGAGGCCCGGTGCATGAAATTCATGCACTGGGGGGGGGGGGGTCCCCTCAGCCCAGCCTGCACTCTCTCCAATCTGGGACCCCTCGGGGGATGTCTAACTGCCGGTTTAGGCCCGATCCCGCAGGAGAAGAGAAGACTGTTTGAGAAGACTGCTCTGTATTCCTTTGTACTCTACCCACAGAAACTGGATGGAGGCAAGCTTAACCTTCTGCACTCGGATGTCGAGTGTGACTCGACACGGTTAGCATTAGAATAAAGGAATCGAGAAAAAAGCAGGCGAGTGCAAAGGGTTAAGTTTGTTGGACCTGCTCTGCTACTTGGGTTACACAGGTTGTACTCCTGACCCACCGAAATGCCTAAGGAACCCTTTACTCAAGTTTCTTAGACAACTTTTGTTGTTGTTGTTAATGAGATTTGCTTGATTCCACTCAACTTTCTGAAAGTAGGTATCCAAAAAATTGGCATGGAAATGTTACATTGCCTTTACTGTATTTCCAAAGACCTCTACTCTTTCTTAGACTTTACCTCTACCATCTACTGTACATTTCCATTAACCTTTCTGTCTATAAAGCTAATCCAAACAATAATCTTACTGCTAGATTCAATAACCCAGCTACCTTTCTTCTGCTTGCCGTTTACCTTGCATTGTTACAGCAATTGGAGTTTGCAAGGCATCATTGCATCAATGTCAAATTACATTTCTAGTTCATCATTGAGCTGATCGGGGCACTAGTGACCCACTTTTTAAAAGTAAAGAAACATGCATAGGCCTCAGATAAGCTTATCAATGCAAAATGGATAATTGTGGCATCATTTGCCTGAACTGTCTAGAAGATTGTTACTGGATGCCTCGTGCCTTTACATGCTCTTTGTAGTCTAGAAGCATCTTTACTTAAGTCAGTGCTCTGAATTTCTCCTTTGCTCTGTTAGTATAGATGGGCTGAGGGAGTGCAATATATTTCACATATGAACTGCTGGAAAACATATCTGCTTTCTAAAAGCCTCTCTTCTTCCACTGACAGTAATTGTTCTAGAACTAAGCACATTGCTATGCGTTTCCTGGGAAATTCATAAAAGATCAGAGAGAATCAGAGGTCCCATTCAGACTGTTTTCCTAGGAAAAAATTGCATGCACTCAAAGTAAATGTGCTTATTACCTAGGATAATGAGAGGTGACTTATGATGCCATCAACACACACACACACTCTCACACTCAGATATGTAATAACACTCAGGAAATAATTCCTTTCATAGAGTCGGAAGCATTCCATACAGCCTCCCGCAATTGCTGGCCCTACAAATGATTAAAATGCCAACACAGAAGGTAAGTCCTTGCAAAGATGCTCCCAAACCCACTAAGACAGATAATAAGGAAAGACACGTTTTGTCTAAATCCAAGAAACCACGATCAGATTTGAAATAACAGATTTGGTTTCTGACTTGAGAAACCAAAATCACAGCAGCACAGCTGTTACCGAGTTTTATCAAAGTCTCTGAAGAACAGGTTATGCTGACAAACTCTCCTTGCAGCAATATTTTCACACACAAATACTCACATGGCTTTATAAACAGTAAAGCTTTGAGAACTGTTGCCTTAAAGAAAACTACAAAATAAATAGGGTCTCCAACTCAAATACATGTAAATGCATGGCTGGCAAGAAGGAACCATGTACACTGCAAAGTTATCTACTCTGACAGTCTTCCTGGGGGCCATAATGTTTTATTATTAAAAAAATAAAAGTAGAGACTTAGCACCTTTAAATTGCCATTTTAAATTTAAAACTCTGCCCTTTAGTTATTGACCAAAAAGAAAAAAAAATCAAATTTAAAAAATGTCTTTTTCTATAGGTCTCCAACACTCAATTTTGAGTTCCTTTGTTGATATAACCAAAATGAAAATTTTAAAGTATTGTTTCTTTGAGGTTGTAAAATCTGATTACAGATATAAACCTTTTGGAAATAACTTTATATGCACATCATAGTATTTTCCCCTCAGAAAAATCTTTCAGTTTTATTTATTTGTGAGCAGAAACACTGTACTTTTAATACTGGCATCAAAGGGAAGTCAGATATCCCCTCCCTGTCCCACATCCTTCCTTCAAATGGAACATCACTGTGGAAATGAGAGAAGTGGAAATATTGATGACAATTAGAGGATTCCTCAGAAGCTTACTTATCTCAAGTCGTAAATTACTAGAATATGATCTGAGAATCCTATATAATAAAAGCCTAATATGCTAAGTGTCTGGTCATCTGTTCAACCAATCAAAGCATAATATGCTAATGATATGCTAAGGACGCTCAACCACTTGCTATGGCGTGCACTGACCACCAGGGGACAGATGCTCTGACCAGTAGGTTAGCTTGCTGCTGGGGTCCTGCTGATTGAGACTGAGTGAGATGGGCCAGACACACCCTGGAGCCCTCCCGCAGCCCCTCCCTAGCTGGCCAAACTCCCGTGTCCCTTCCCAGCCCCAATCGTGCTCTGGTGGGGTCCTTTGGTCTGGCCTGCACCTTCTTGCAATCTGGGACCCCTCGGGGGATGTTGGAGAGCCAGTTCGGCCTGATCCCACAGGCCAGGCCGAGGGACCACACTGGTGTACGAATTGGCATCTAGTATTCAAAATAAATGTGTGCACTTCCCTTTTTTCATTTTCATTAACCTTCAAACCCTTTTTGTGGTTTGGAGAGATTAAGAAAAAGAAAATTAAACAAGAAATTCATGGACACAAACAACAGTGTGGTGATGGCTGGAGGGAGAGTGCTGGGGGAGGCAGAAGAGGGTAGAGGGGGGATAAATGGGAGATGGAAGGAGGCCTGACTGGGCGTGGTGAACACACAATACAGTGTACAGAGGTGTTGTGGAACTGTGTACCTGAAACTGGTATAATTTTGTTAACAGTGTCACCCCAATACATTCTTTTGGTTTTAATAAAGTCTTTCCATTTTAATAAAGCAATGCCCAATTGGTATCTTTAACATTAAACTTTAGTATAGAGGGTGAAAATAGGTTTACAGTTGTTCGCGTGGAAAATACAATAATTAATAAATGGTAATACAAGAATGAACTCTGTGTTTTGTGTATTCACAACTGTAAACATACTTTTTCCCACCCTGTATTTTAGGTATAAGAAATTTGTTCTTCTAATCATATATTTTTGTTTATTTGAGTTTTTATTTTTCATTTTTAAAAAAAATCTACATTTAGAAAAGTTCAAAACATCTTTGAAACCATCCCTGTATTTGCCATTGGGCTGTACTGATTTTTTAAAAGAGTTCTTAAATCATTTTTAATCCCTTTTACTGTATTCTTTCTTGGTGATTCTGGCATGCACGGTTCCTCCCAATCCCTACCTCCACTCTCAGCCTTCCCTCTGAGGCTCGTGTCTGAATTTCCTACTGCGCAGGCATGTCAAGTTTAACATTTTGAAATTAAATCTATCTTCCCTTTCTTCCAGATACCCGTTGTAAAATGTTTAATTAAAAGGCAGAACAACACCCGTTCTAGCACCAATGTTTCTCGTCCCAGTCAACACGTCATGCCAAGGTTTTTCTCTCTCACTCTGGGCCCCCAACTCCTCTTAGCTCCATCTCAGAAGCAGCCTCGTGGGCAAGCACCTGGACAACTCTCCTGGCTCACCCCTGCCTCAGGCTCCAGCAGCTCTCACTCGCTGACTGTGATAACCTCTGACCTGTGCTCACGTCTTCACATCTTGTCTGTATCTCTTATCATGTTCATGTCTCTTTAAAATCTTATTTTCTCCCCTGGAGATGAAAACCCAAAGTTCCTGACATCCAAAGCTCCTCAGAGTTTGAGAACAATCTTGCCCACCACACTTTCTGTCACTTCCTTTTTTTTTTTTTTTTAATATATTTTATTGATTTTTTTACAGAGAGGAAGAGAGAGGGATAGAGAGTTAGAAACATCAATGAGAGAGAAACATCGATCAGCTGCCTCTTGCACACCCCCTACTGGGGATGTGCCCGCAACCAAGGTACATGCCCTTGACTGGAATCGAACCTGGGACCCTTGAGTCCTCAGGCCGACGCTCTATCCACTGAGCCAAACCGGTTTCGGCCACTTCCTCTTTTTTTTAAAAAAATATATATTGTATTGATTTTTTACAGAGTAGAAGGGAGAGGGAGAGAGAGTTAGAAACATCAATGAGAGAGAAACAATCAGCTGCTTCCTGCACACCTCCTACTGGGGATGTGCCCGCAACCAAGGTACATGCCCTTGACCGGAATCGAACCTGGGACCCTTCAGTCCGCAGGCCGACACTCTATCCACTGAGCCAAACTGGCTAGGGCTGTCACTTCCTCTTGTGCACGCTATCCTCTGATCATAAACTAAACGGGAAAATAAAATCTTGCCACTGTAGTTTTCGGAGCCGCCTGAGTTGCCCTGTATATGCACCAGTGAGCAGCAAGTTTCTCATTATTGTACGTATTCTATCCTCCCAGGATATTTTGCCATTTAATTTTATTTCCAGAATTTTAGCACATGTATGTAATATTAAATAAAAAACTACATTTTTTCTTAAAAGATTTTTATCATCTTTTTGTACTTTTTGTGTGAAATGAAAAGGTATTTCATTAGATAAAGCAGGCTTAGAAATGGCTTTCATCAAAAGTAACAGGAAATATGGTATTTTCCTGTTTCATGCCCTTACTAACCTAAATTTCAGATAGACAAAATGTCTTTCTTGCTAAATCTCTAATCTATCCTCTAGAGGGCCTCAAAAAAACAAAAAACAAAAACATAACACAAAAACCAAAACAAACAAACAAACAAAAAAGAAGCAGGGCACCTATTTGAAATTCCTATATCTCTTCTCTGGTATACAATCATTTTTATGAAAATATGTAAGAAAAGCACATAGGGAATAAAAGGTAACCTATGAGAGAAAAATAATTTGACTGTATATACATTCGTTCTTTAGTTTTCAGATTGCTATAGATCAAGCATGTCAAACTCGCGCCAGCAGGCCCCACGCCTCTTTGACATGCTTGCTATAGATGAAATACCTTGAGCCAAATATCCTATTGACTATGGGGAGGCTAAGCAGTGCCAACTCCATTACATGCTAACAATTAGTAAATCCCCTCCAAGCAAGATTCTAAACATGACCGTTATATTAGAATCTTTAGCTATAGAACACTGCAGCTGTACTAAACATTCAGAAAAAATACTTTTAACGTTAAATGTTGAGAGGCATAGTGGAGGTTGATGAGACTTCTTAGAGCAGTTCACCATTAGCTATTACATAAAGGTCCTATTAAAACGGTATGTCAGCTGATTAAGGCTAATACCCACATAATGGCTATTTAGAGTATGATGCTGGGCAGCAAGAGGTACATTATTTTATCTACAATGTAAACAAATCTGTGATCCATAAAGGGGATTTATAAAGGGATTTAATTAGTTCCTGATAGGTCATGACTCTGATAACAAAGCTACATATTTAATTTATGTTGTCCACATAATATGTCTATATCATTGATGAATGCTCAACTAAACTCACAGGCATTAACCTCTTTTGACCAACATTTTCATTCAAATCAAGTAAAAATAATGCCTGCCACTTTAAAAGATAAAATAAGAGAAACACACTGACTTTCTTTTCACGTCCATGGCTATGTTTTCCCAAAGCACAAGGTTAGGCTACAATTTATGTTAAAATGATGGTTGGACGCATTGCCACAGTTGCTATAGAAGCCAAGTCAACAAAACTCAAGGCGAGTACTTTAAAAGTGACTTCTCAGAGCCTGTTTATTTACTCCAGATGTCAGTTACCCTAAATCCAAGGATGCAGATGTAATAACCTAGTTATTAATAAGAGGAAAGGAGCAAAGGGAATGCCAGATTTTATAGGAGTGCCATTTGTGCAGTTTTGCCAGAAAGCTGCAATTTGGAAGCATGCCCAGTCAAGTCTGGGTGACACTGGGAAGGTAGTTGCCTGTAAGTCACCCCTGAGAACAGGTCATTGGCCAAAGTAGGTGTGGCCACCGCAAGCTCAGAGATTTGAGATACACAAGCTCCTAAACAAGGGAGTCATCTCTCGTGGTTCTCTTGGGACTCCTGTTGTGGGGGGCACGCGCCCTCGGCTCCCCTGCATCTGCCCACCCAATGGACTGCTGGATGGGAAGTGGCCTGATGCTCTGCAGAACCAGCTCCGCATGGGACGGACGCTCCAGACACTGGCTCTGCTTCCGGCTCTGCTGAATGGCCAGCTGCAGCACTTCCAGGACTGGGCTAAGGGAAATGGGACTTTGCCAACGTAGGGATGTAATTCCACGTAATAAAGCTTCCTACCCCATCTCTTCCTCCCGTGAGGGCGTCCAGAAACGCTTATTTCAGCGGTACCCCAAGAACCTCACCCCCACTAGCAAGGGAGAAGTCCCATCAATCTAGCCGATGACACTTCTAAGTATGGTCTTGAGAGCTTTCACTTTGGACTTAAAGAAGAGTAGGCTGAACTGGCCAACAGACACTTGAAAAATATAATTAAAGTTAAAAAAAAAAAAAAAAAAAGCTGGTCATGGCTATTTTCATCCTTTTCATTTCTTTTTGAGCGAGTAGAGATACTTGACTAACGATGCTATGTCAACGCTGATGTTGGGAGGTAATCATAAATGGTTTCAAAATTAGAAACAGGTGTGCCAGCATGGTTGCAGGAGCAGAATGAGCGACTCCTCCCCACGGTCACGCCACACAAGGGATTCCTTCGGCTCCTTTTGATGGCCATTATGATCGATCATTTAGCAAAACGTAAGTCCATCTGAACTGTACACCTTGAAGGAGCCATATAACTGAGATCCTCATTCCTACACGTTGGAATAAAAGCTTATGGATTATTGTAATTTGATTTAAACTGGGCATAAAAATTACCCATCCATTCTGAGTTTTCAAGTATATTAATCATGAAATAGTCAAATTAAGGTAATTAGGAAAGCCATAAAAACAGTGATGCCCGAATCGCAGAGTGATAATGCTTTTACATTAATGTGAAATTAAGTTTTAAAGGGAACATGCATCAGACAACGTGAAATAATCTAACAATAAATAACCTTGTGATGAATTTAAAACACATTGCCTACGCCTGACCACATGTGGATGTTACATGTATATAGATATAAACGCTCTGCTGTTAAAAATGCTCCCCTCACCAGTCCTGCTTCTGGTTCTCACAACTTAGTTATGTGAAGTGCTCTGGTTTAGCATGGTGACTGTGGGGTAGGGTATGTAGAAAGAGAAATATCACTGTTGGCATGTTTCTTCATATATCAGATATAAAGTTTATAACTGTTTGCATCTACAATGAGAAGTTCGTTTGTTATTCAGGAAGTCATTAATATTAAGAAATTCTCTTGACTTATCAAAAATACGCACAGCCGAAACCGGTTTGGCTCAGTGGATAGAGCGTCGGCCTGCGGACTGAAAGGTCCCAGGTTCGATTCAGGTCAAGGGCATGTACCTTGGTTGCAGGCACATCCCCTGTAGGGGGTGTGCAGGAGGCAGCTGATTGATGTTTCTCTCTCATCGATGTTTCTAACTCTCTAGCCCTCTCCCTTCCTCTCTGTAAAAATCAATAAAATTTTTAAAAAATACGCACAAGCAGACACACTCATGGCCTTGAGCATCACCTGTGTTTGCAGAGTCGTGGCGCTCCCTCCTGTAGATGCCAATCACATCACCCGACTCTAGGATGGACTTTGGTAGAATCAGTCTAAGTTTCTCTTTTCCTTCCATTTTTATTCTCTCTGAATCTCTTCCTTTCCCTGCAAGATCTCATCCCGTTTAGGGCTTCCTCGACCCCCTTCTGCACTAAAGACCTCGAAATCTAAACCCACATCTCTGATGAAGACCTGTCCCCGGGTCCACATTTTCAGCTCTTGACCAGACATAAACACTACCTGCCGCATAGGTGCTTCCCGCTCAGCATGGCAAACTGTACACTTGATCTTCTCACATTCTCACTTCTCAGCCATAATTTGCTCTGCCTCCTGAATTCTTGATCTCGATTCATGATGCCTTCATCTATACCAGTGGTTCTCAACCTTTCTAATGCCGCGACCCTTTAATACAGTTCCTCATGTGGTGGTGACCCCCAACCATAAAATTATTTTCGTTGCTACTTCATAACTGTAATTTTGCTACTGTTCTGAATTGTAATGTAAACATCTGTGTTTTCCGATGGTCTTAGGCTCTACAGCAGCAGTTCTCGACCTTTTTTCTAATGTCGCGACCCACAGGTTGAGAACCGCTAGCAGGGTCGCCTAAGACCATCGGAAAAGACAGGTATTTAAATTACGATTCATAACAGTAGCAAAATTACAGTTGTGAAGTAGCAACGAAAATAATTTTTGGTTGGGGGCCACCACAACATGAGGAACTGTATTAAAGGGTCGCGGCATTAGGAAGGTTGAGAATCACTGATCTATCCAGTCTCCTGAGCAAGAAGCCTGTGTCATATTCAACAGGCACCCTTTGCATGATCTCCTGTGCACAACCCAGGACAAAGTCTTATTCCACCACTGTTACTGGTTAGTGAGTTGTTTAAACAATGTCCTATCGAATATCTTCTGCTTGCTAGGCTGCACACAGCGGGTGCTGAGAATCTATCGCCAGATAAAACAGACAGGATCCCTGCCCTCCAGGGACCTAGAGGCATGTAACAGGAGGCAGACTAGAGGAGAGGAAGAAGTAAAAAAAAAAAAAATATGGTAATAAGTTCAGACAGTGATAACCGTTAATAAAATAATACAGGATGGTGTAAAAAACGTTTAGAGATGGATGTCCAAGAGGGAAGGCCTTGCTGAGAAATATACATGAGCCAATTAGCCAAAAATGCAATGATAAAAAAAGAGGTAGCCATGTGAAGATTTAGATGTGTGGAGATGTGTGTGTGTGTGTGTGTGTGTGTGTGTGTGTGTGTGTGTGTAAACAGAGCACAGAAATCTATTCTACACTTGTCCTGAAATGTTTCTCATATCCAAAGACCTTGGTGATCCCCAGGGTTTGGCTTAATCATGTCATGGAAGCATTCACATAACTTTGTCTAACCATAGATATTGTTTTATTTTTTTTTTAAAAAAAATATATATTTTATTGATTTTTCACAGAGAGGAAGGGAGAGGGATAGAGAGCTAGAAACATCGATGAGAGAGAGACATCGACCAGCTGCATCCTGCACACCCCCCACCGGGGGATGTGCCCGCAACCAATGTACATGCCCTTGACCAGAATCGAACCTGGGACCTTCCAGTCCACAGACCGACGCTCTATCCACTGAGCCAAACAGGTTTCGGCAATCGATATTGTTTTAATATCCAATGCTTCTCTGTGGCAATAGAATTGAGAAATATTCAAATAAAAGTACCCCGTTTTCATGTTTCCTTAATGCAAAATACTATAGTGGATGCTAAATATTACGATATTTTTTGCATACACAGTAAATTATATCTGTTTTTAGGTATATCTTCAGATGTTTACAAGCAAAAATTCAAACTTGTTTCTTAATCTTATAAAATTTGCTAACTGCACTAAGCTATAGCTTCAAGTACAAACACCATTCAGTTATTATTGAGGCAGGGCTGTTTTTATCCTAAAACAGCCTTTAAAATAAAAATTAAGAAAAGTGAAAGACAATGAGACGGCCCGGGATATTTCCCTATGAATTCAGCATCATCTTCACTGCAAACCTCCCCTTGGTGGCCTGGCGGCTAGTTTCACCCCAGGCGCTGAGCAGGAAGCTGCATTTGCTGAGGAGCAGTTTTTCATTTCCATACAAAATTAGCAAGGTGATTAATACTTTTAATTTCCAGGGGCCTACATTATGCAAATGAACCACAACCTTCCTCCTGCTCTGCCTCTGTGAGCCTTCCCACGGGAATGAGGGCACAGTCCTGCATGTGACACCCCCCACAACCCCCCCCCCCCCCCAACAGCAGCTTGTGAGACACCCTATTTCCGGTCAGGGGCGCACTCACAGTTGCAGTTAAATGTGGGGGCAGGGCTCACTCTCCGCTCCCTTTTTTCTGTCCTGGTGCCTACGGGCTAACAAAGGGACACAGTTCTGTCCGCCCTGCAGAATCCATCTCAATAGGCTCATACTGATCTTTGCAAAGCTTGTTGGGGACCGTAGAGTGAAATGAATAACAGAAGATCCTCTTCAATTCCACAGAAGACTAACGTGATAGTGAGGCCCTGGTTCGGCCATGTGTTGGTCAGCAGGGTGCCCTCGGGTGCTTGCTGGCGGCTGCCTTCCCACCCACTGCTTTCAAGGGTCTTGTGAGCCCCGGGCTTTGAGGGTGCTGAATCCCAGGCACCCTTCACTTTCTTTCTTTTTTTTCTTTTTTTAAATATATTTTATTGATTTTTCACAGAGAGGAAGGGAGAGGGATAGAGAGCTAGAAACATCGATGAGAGAGAGACATCGACCAGCTGCCTCCTGCACACCCCCTACCGGGGGATGTGCCCGCAACCAAGGTACATGCCCTTGACCGGAATCGAACCTGGGACCCTTCAGTCCGCAGACCGATGCTCTATCCACTGAGCCAAACCGGTTTCAGCCACCCTTCACTTTCAATGACGAATTAACTAACTAGTTAATTTTTTGCCTTATAAGCATCTTCTCATTCTAGCTTAGAGGCTCTGGCCCCATTTACAAACTAAACACATCTTAGCTACGACCGAACACAAATGATGCGTTTACCTACTTGGGGACCCGGAGGCTTCTTTCCCCTCTGAGCTCCCCCAAGTCACAGGCAATTCCGTTCCATCTGAATACGGATGGACACATGCTGAGAGGGTAAAGAAATAATTTTGCTCAATTGTTTTTCTTTCGTGTTTTGTACCAAACAAAGTTCATAACTGAGCTTGAGCTTGAGTTATCTATAATAATAAAAGCATAATATGCTAATTAGACCGGACGACATTCCGGATTACCTTCCAGATGAAGCCCTGGGTGCCTGCTGGTGGCCGGAGGGAAGCCTGGGTCCCGGGTACCAGGGGGAAGCAGGTGCCGGCAGCCGGGGGAAGGAAGGCCTACTCTGCATGAATTTCGTGCATCGGGCCTCTAGTATTCATATATTCTTCACATGTTCTTACTAATATATGTATTATTTCTAATATAGCAAGTATCCTCTCAAGGGCAAAAACACATTTTTCCAGGCTAAAATATAGAAATGAGTCCCATTTAAATAGATTCCTTATTCCTATTCCATTCACATAATTTTCTGGTCTACTATAGAAATGTGTAGAGGAGACAGTATCTGTGCATTTGTGTAAGTGGAAATGGGCAAAACATCTAAAGACTATATTATTTCTCATCCCAATGATTTTTTTCAAAGGATTAGCAAAGCTTTCATTTTTAAAGCACAAATTTGGCAAGGATGTTCAGGTGATAAAAGACTCCAAGAATACAGTAAATCAAAGTCTTGCTACACTTCAGGTGCCAAACTCAGCTGCCTCTAGGGGCCAGGCGAGGATTATAAATGAGTGAAGCGATCCCGGGAGAGGACAGCAGGGAGTACTGGGGACCGTGATGAACTCAAGAGCCCAGGCAACACTGAGAAGCGTTCAGATGCAAACAGTTTACAGCAACGTCCAGGCCAAACAAAACACTTCTGCAGCCCACCACCCGCGGGTCACCCCAACTGTCCTCTTTTGATAGACTTGGGTTTAGTGCACTAAGAAATGCATGACTCAATTCTTTTTCTTTTTGCTTCTTTTCAGAAGTCCTGGAGCAGTGCTTCTCTAACTTGCTGAAGCAAGTCGTGACAACTCTTCCCGGAAATAACCAAAGACCTAATGAGTGTGACTCATCTTGATGGCAGCCTGTGGCCACAGCTGTGGCCCAGCCCAGGGTCCTCATCTGGGCTTCACGAACAGGAGCTCTCGAGTTACTTGACATAAAAGCACCCACGACGTTTACCTCACATCTGGGGTTGGAAGAACACGGGGCCCTGGCACGTCACAAGGACAGAGTCGCAGGCCCTCTCCTCGTCCTGAGCCGGCTGCTCAGAAAGGGACTAAGGGAAGGAATCTGTGGCCAGGCAGCCCGTCTTGTGTGGGGGTGAACGCGGGATGTTGATGTGTTTGCCTTCATTTTAAGGTCCATACAACTTTTCAGAACCTGCCTTGCTGAACCCCTCTGGGTAACGGATAGATGCCCGCCAATCTGCCAGTGCTTTCAGATTCAGAGAAAGGCCATAAGGCAAACAAAGAGACAAAAGACAGATGCACAAACGCATGTTAATTTCGGTTTGATTTTAGAACAGAGTAGACGCATTTAAAGCGCGGTCAGCACTTTATAGCTAATGAAGGGACAGTACTTTTCAAGAAGCCGCTCATTATTAACTGGTTTCCTACTCATCATTAAAAAGCACTTATTACAAGTCTAATTACAGATGGTCTCCATTAGGAGCTGTGCGCAGGACTGCAATGCATAACCAAGGGGTCTGTAAGAGCTCTGTCTCTCAAGCAGAAAAAATTAAATCTACATAATATTCCCAGCTTATACTTAACATCACAACTAAACAAAATATTTAGGAAAAAGTAGAAGAGTAAGGTTTTGTAGAAAGCATAGATTTCGTGGAGGGGGTGTGGAGGTACTTTACACAAAGCACTTACACCTCTTTGACAGGAAGATCACAATGGAATACATGATTCCTGAAAGAGCAAAGCAGATGTCGATAGGCAACAGGGCTAATTCTCCTCCTTTTGAATGCCAGCTTGGAATTCAAATGCTCTTAACTTCTTCATATTTTGATATAAATTTTCATTTTGTGTAGCGTTATCTATACTCTGTACACTATGCAGTAGAAGAGAGTCTATTCCAGTCTCCCAATGATACAAAAATGTTTAATTCATGTCATTAAAAAAGATGAATAGAAATATTGACCCTACTTCAAATCTTTAAATACAACTCAATGTTACCAGAGGAAAGGGGACCCTAATATATGGTGGCAGGAGAAGATGGGACTTCGGGTGTTCAGCATGTGATGCAATGTACAGATCTTGTAACACAGAAACCCATACCTGAAACCTGTATGTTCATGTTGACCTATGTCATCCCAATCGATTTAATAAAATAAATAAAACTCAGATAATTTATGTTATTTCCATTTAAAAATTGTTGAAAGTGGTTATATATTTTGCATTTAATACACTTTAAATGCTAAGTCTTCAATAGTTCTGTTGGTAAATTCTGATTAGGTGTAACTCATGGGCATAAAGCCATATACACATTCTTCAAAAAAAATTGGAAGTTAGCTCAAGTTATGCGTTGGCTTTCTTAACACACAGGAACCAGCACTTGATGACCAGGGAGATTTTCCAGAAAGCTTGCTATGAAAACAGGGTGTGCTGGACAACCCTTTGCAGCTAAGGAGATGAGGTGCGTGACACCATGGGTCCACCCAGCCATCTCAGCAGGGGCTGGTGACGGAAGAGGCTACCCAGGAAGGAGGTGTGAGGGGTCAAGTCAAGCAGCCCAGGTCCCTCGGCCTCTGAGGAAGACCGACGAGGTTCTGAGGGTTTCATACCAGCTGAAGACATGCAGCCTGAACAGAAAGGGACAGAAGGGGATGGAATGAGAGAAGAAGGACCCCTGGGGCAGCTGAAGATGCAGAGATAGAGAAGGCAGAGCTGACTGAGGCCAGCCGACAGGAAGTCCTTGGGCAGGGAAGGCCCAGGGGGGCAGGGAGGACAAAGTTGGGGCCACAGATAATGACGCTCAGGCTTGAAATCAAATGGAATTTATCCTTCTGGGCTTTGGACTTGTTGGTATCTATCAACCTTTTATTTTTTTTAATCCCCTTTCTCTCTTTTGGAATGGGTATACTATGCCTGTTGCAGGAACCGCATAGAAGTGTCTCTTCATATACAGTGCATGGATTTAGATTACATTGGGGGTAGTTTCAATTTTAGTGCCATTCAGGTGAACATATTTTCTGTTTATAAAAATTCTTAAAGATAAGTTAATATAGTAATACACTCAATTTTACATATTCTCGTGTCCACACAACTTGTGGTTCTGAGATTTTTTTAAAACTCCCCTAAAGCAATTTAAATTCTAAATATTAAATTTAGTTTATCATGAATTGTTTATTATATATGCATTTTTTATAATTTATGAAATGCTGGTTTGAAATTGCTATAGAGCCAGTATGTTACTTTTCCTTAAGCTTTAAGCAAAAACAAAATATTACTGCTCTAATTATACTTCTAGTTTTTCTTTGTCAGTAGCATTATTTATATTTTCATCAGCTAAAAAAATGAATGAAAAAGATGCAATTTTTTTTGCTTTCCCCTAAAGGTAAAAACACATGTTGATTGAGAAACAAAGGGGGAGATAAAACATCCTCAAGGATGTGGATATACTAACACCCACATCTTATAACCCTTACCTGATGCCTACTCCGTAATTCCATAAGGTTTAGAAAACATTTAGACATTCTTTAAGGTCATGACTTAGAATACACAGGGTGTCTGTTGATCACAGTATTAGGATTTTGATTTTTTTGTTGTTTTAGGTAAAATCATCTAAGATTGCCATGCATTTTACTTATCACTGGAACAGAACTCACTTTTTTCCTTGCTAAAAATTATGCAGTTGTCAACAGTTTATCTGAATGTCTAGATTGTGCATGCATTAATATTTGTAACTGCTTGTAAGATATGACTACATAATGATATGCTATTTAATGCTGCTCGGTTTCTAAAACATGACTGCATAATTATAGATTATTTAATGTTGCTATTAAGACTTCAGTTTGGGGAGGACATGTCCACATTCATGTGAAATTCAGCCTACTAAACCAAAAGTACCATTTCACAAACACAAATGAGTGTACCCCAGCAATGATCCCAAACCATTCTTTTGTAACATATTGGTACTCTCTAGTTTATGTGGACATAATGTATTTACATACATATATATATATATATATATATATATATATATATATATATATATATATATATATACCCTTTTTAATTATTATTTTCTTTTAATCCTCAGCTGAGGATATTTTTTCCATTGATTTTTTTGTGAAAGTGGAAGAGAGGGAGGAGGGGGAGAGAGAGAGAGAAATATCTACATGAGAGAGATACATAGATTGTTTCCGTATGTGCCCTGACCTGGGCCAGGGATCGAACCTGCAACCAAGTATGTGCCATTGGCCAGAAATCGAACCCAGGACCCTTTGGTCTGTGGGCCGATGCTCTAACCGCTGGGAAAAACTGGCCAGGGCATGTATACCTTTTTATACATAGCTTTTAAGAGTTCTCTTTTGTGTATAAGACATAGACATAGCAGGCACATGCATATATTTGTAAGTAAGGAGTAAATAAGGATAAGTCATTTATTTGCTGAGTACAGACACAGCATACATAGCTAAAAAAAAAACAACAACAAAAAAAACTACACCCAGGTTACAGCATCCCAACCTTTTTCTTCTCGGTAACACTTTACAATAGCTGCTCCCCAAGGAACAAGAGCCTAGATACACACACAGCATCTACTTATGGTCCGCGGCCTTTGAACCTGGACTTCTCATGAAACGAGTCCTTAACCATCAGATAAGCGCGGAGCAGAGGAGAAGGACAGCCACCACTAAGGATCAGCAGACAAACCTGAATATTAATGTTGCTTGTGTGGCATTTAGGGCGGAACGTCCCCCACCGCAGGGTCGCACGGGGAACAAGCTGTGCATTGGGCCTGCTGCTATGACAACTCCCGGGGCAAGTGTCAGGTCAGCTCCCGCCTCTGGCCTCCCTGTCACTGTTCTGCCAGAACCCTAACAGCGGCCGCCTTTTCACACGGAACGGTGAAAAGCAGCCGTGTCCAAAGAACAAAATGTGAGACCGTCTTCCTCCCCGCCCCAGCCCACCTGCTTGGTTCCTATCACACTGTGCTGTGAGTTTCTCTGTCTGATGCTAAAACTGTTCACCAGGCTGTCCGACAACATTTCCCGGTGCAATGTTAATTCCGGCGATTCCTGCTCCATTTGGCCACACCTTCTCAGGAAGCATCACTATTGTGTTAGCAGGCACCTCAGTAAAAGGCTCTTCCCTTCCTAAAAACCAATCTTTTTGCCATGCTACGTCCAGCCACATATGGATTACTCATTGAGCGGTTACCCTATCCCCAGTACATCACTAGGTATCTTTGGGGGCTCAAAGTAATGAAAAGCCAAAGATGATTTAGTTCTACAGCGTGATACAAATGGAAGAGTCCATCTTCTGAGACACCTGGAGGCCACTGCAATGCTGTGTGGGATTTACAGTTGAATCCTAACTTACGTTGTCTACAGAGAGAGCTGGGAAAGGGACTCGGCTTGTGGGCTGACATCTGCTCCAGGAGGGGCCCCTTAGAGCAGGTACCCTGTAAGGTGGACGGGCAAACAGACACAAGCAGAGCGGGAGCCACACCACGCCTGGGCGGCAGACTGGTGGCAGAGCCAGGATGCGCTCAGAGGACTAAGAATCCTGCTCTACATCACATCCCTCCAAATCCCCAAACTGGCATTTATACCGCAGAGAGCAGGAGCAACTGCGGGGAACTGCATTCCTCTAGTGTAATTTTTTGTCATAAGTACTAATAGTAATGACATACACCTCGCTGAGTTTTGGGACAAAGACACGTGAGAAAATTTACGAGAAGTCAACATTGAGGTACAAGATAATACACCTGCATTAGTATAATGGTATATGCACGCTTCCCATACATACCCTGACTTATTTCCCAAATATAGTTGAGCTGGCACTTTGAGTAATGAAGAAGTTGGAATTTAAAACTGAATCAGGGTATTTGAAATGGTTTCAACAAACTTTGTTCTTAGAATATAAAATGATCAAATAACTAACAAACTAATAGCTCAATAAACTAATGTAAAAAATATAGAAAGGATTCTGTCATTTTTTAAAACTACCCCAAGTGCAGAATCCTATATAAAGGATTAAGGAAGACAGATGGATACCTGGGAAGTTCCCTAGAAAGTCTGACAGCTTCACTGGACTTCTCTAATTTGCTTCATCGGCAATAATAACTGATAGAAAAATGCAATGGAATCATGTGACCTCCTGAGTTCTGCATCCCAAAGAGTATTCAAATCCTGGCATGTTCGAATGTCTGATGGCATTATGATTTGCAATTTATGAAGCATTCTCAGTTTCATTACTCAGAACCTCACCCTGAAGTCAAAAGGGAGCTAAATTCTTTGTACTGGAATGGTCTATTTTTTTTTTAAAGAGAAATTCTGTTTCTAGTGAAATATGGAAAAATCACAGAAGAAGGAAGGAAGAAGGAAAATCTAAACTGGAAAAAAACAACTTGTCCAGGCCTGTTTCTTATATAAAATAAAGTTACTCAATTAAGTGGTGTGCAAGGTCCTCTGTAGCTCTAATTTTTAAAAACGAATCTAGTATGTCCCAGTCATAAAAATTCAAATCCTGGCATGTTAATTTAATCATGTGTAAAGGAGGCTCTTTTGAAAAGCTGTGCATGAGTAATCCCCAACTGGAGCGACTTTGTGTGGATGCCCACGTGTATGACTCGGACACCCCCACACTGATTCCTAGGACTGAGTCACAGGCTCCCCTCCTCACACGCCTCAGATCCCCCCACCAGAAAGCAGTTATGTAGCAAAGGTAAAGAAATGAGCAATGGGAAAGACACTGGTAAAGAGCGTTAACTGCTGCATTTGATGGAAATCTTAATGTCTCTGGGATTTAGATAAACTTCTCACTTGCATCCACCTATTTTATTAAGTTTATAGTCACAGCTCTGACCTCTTTTGAACTTCGTTCGGCTCGCTGCCCTCTTTACAGCACCAAGCATAAACCTCACGTAGCTTTTCTAGAGGATTTGGGAACAGGAGGCCACACGCAAATCGCAGGGACGAGAAAAGTGACTGTGCCTGCCACGTGCTGGGGTGGCCTGAGTGTCCGTGAGCGTCAGGTCCAGAACGCACTGTCCATTTTCCTAAATAAAACGAACACCCAAACCAACAAACCAAAAAGAGCACGGGTGCTCCTAGAGAAGTTTTAGTGAGAAGCTGGCTCTGAATGTCGGCAATCTTACTGGCCTCCCCATGTAACTGCATAGGTTACAGTGCTGTCTTGATCTTGCTTACATTCTCGGCAAAACATAAAAAGGGGACAAATGAAGGTGGCTTGGTGTTTGATCTATGTGAGCATCAGGTTTCTCTTGAGAGAGTGCAGGTAAGGACTCAGAAAACTGCTCTGCGTAAACTCCTAAAGCAGCCAGAGCCACTTTTCCTTACACCTGGTGAGCAGGGTGCAAATAAAAACAAACACAGGCTGTCCTTTAGTCATCCAAAAGCCACTGGGCTTAGGGGAGGGTTGGGGGTAAGAGATCAACCGAAGGACTTGCATGCATGCATATAAGCACAACCAACAGACTCAAGACACTGGGGGCGGGGGGACGAGGGCAAGTGCTGGGGGGTAGGGGAGGCTGGGGGGAGGCCACTGGGGGGAAAAAAAAAGAGACATATGTACTACCATTTGTAATACCTTAAACCAGTGGTCGGCAAACCGTGGCTCGCGAGCCACATGTGGCTCTTTGGCCCCTTGAGTGTGGCTCTTCCACAAAATACCACGGCCTGGGCGAGTCTATTTTGAAGAAGTGGCGTTAGAACAGTCAAGGTGCCAAAGAGCCGCATGTGGCTCACGAGCCGCGGTTTGCCGACCACTGCCTTAAACAATAAAATAAAAAAATTCAAAAAAAACAACAACCATTGGGCTGAAGCAAAAGGAAAATTTAAAAAATACATTGTTGACAAAGCAAAGAAAACACGATGGGGCGTCTTCGTGAAGGTGAGAAACTTAGGAGATGAAACCATTTCAGCAAAATTGATCAGGAAAGGTCAACATTGCTGGTAAGTGAATCAGAACGCCAGGCGCCCTTCAACATCAGGAAAAAGAGGCAAATGACCAAGAGCGCCAGCTGACCTTCCCAGGATTTGCTCCCGCACGGACTCTGTAAGGCCACCCGTCCTGGCCCCTGTTCTGAGATACCCAGGCCTAGGGCTGCCGCTCAGATGCCAGACTGCACAGTCCTGAGTGAAGATGAACAGATAAATCCATCATTAAAACTTACGGTCGGAAACCTTTTGTCATAAGCTAAAGATGCACTGATATTTTAGAAAGAGTTCCACTAAAAAGGAAAGTAAAATTGATACCGTTGTAATGAACCTCGTTAACAACAACAGGAAAGACGCACAGGGAAGGCCAGATGTTAGAGGCATGTCATTTGGGCGGCGTCAGCAGGAGGCTAAAGCCTCCCCCTCCCCAGGGAGCTACCAGTCTATTCCCCAGGGATCGCTGGGGGAAGGGACCGGACAGGGAGGAGAATAGACACATGCCCAATAAAGCTGGGGTGACATCTGGAAGGTCCTTGGCTGTCAGTCACACCTGGGAACAGGTCACTGGCCAGAATGAGCGTGGCCACAGCAAGGGCACGGAATTGGGGATCTTTAACACCCTAACAGGAATTTGCGCTCTTAGGCTCTTGTGCTTTCGGTTCCTCTTATGCTCCTGGGGCTCTTACTGCTCGGGGGCGCACTCTCCTGCATTCACCCCAACACAGTGGACCGATGGACCGCAGCCAGCCTGATGCTGAACTGGACCCGGCGCCAGCACGGAACGCAAGCTCCGGACCCTGGCTTTGCTTCTAGCTCTGCCGAGACCCAGCACACTCCTACGGCGGGAAGGGGACTCCGGGGACCCAGAGATGCACTGCCACACCAATGAGACCACGCAGCCCTTTGTGAGTCTCAGAAAGGTCCTTTTCTTGAGCTGTCCTGAGGACCCTGCCAGAGAACCCAGTGTGGAGAGGCCACCCCAGTTACTCTGATAACAAAAGCATTTTAAAAGGCGGCCGTCAATGGAGACAGACACCAGGCGGGTGAGGGCATGAGTGGGGGGACGGAGGGGGACATGGGGGGATAAGGACACATATGTACTACCTTAATCAATAAAGGGAAGAAAAGGCGGCAGCCCTCAGCTGCCTGGAACCCCAGCTCTAGGGGAGCCCTGCTCTCCTAAGGGCTGAGCAACAGAACAGCGTGCGTGTCTCGTGGCCACTGGTCCCCCATGAACCGTGCCAAACATCAGTCTCTTCAGGAAGCACAGTTCAATTTGCCAAGCTATTGCACTCGCTAATTTTATAAAAACTTTCCCCAATACATAAACCATTATTTTTTCCAGAGTAACTAATGGGTTTTAACGTGGTTAAAGAGAAAAGACAGGGCAAAGAGTGGACAGATTATGAGAAAACATAATTACAAAAAAGGAATACATTGGCATAAACCAAATATGTCAGATTCTTCCTTTATCTGCGAAGCCTAAAAATAAGTGGTTGTAAAACAAGTGATATTAATGAAAATGCTGTCTTCACGGAGAACCTCGGAAACCATATGTTCCCCCGACTTTGGCGCTGAGAAGTGTATCAACATAACATGTTGAATTTCTCTGTCTGAATTCAAACCACCTACTCACGTCCTGACATTTATCAACTTGAAATTAATGACACCCTAAGCAAAAGATGTACCCAAAGTTTTAAAAAAAATAATTTCTATAAAAACATGGAGGAATTCTCAATGAAGCCAGAATACAAATGAGCAACAGGAAGGCAAAAAAATCAGAAATTGAGGCTTGTTCCTACCTTCTCCCCTCAACCCATACATGTCACCCAAAAGACATGAAGTTTCCACATTCAGAGTCCCTGTCCATAAAAGAGGGGAACCATAAAAGAGGGGCCAGGCTGGTGGGTTCTGGTTGGGTGAGTGTTGTCCCATGCACCCCCAGGTTGCTGGTTTGATTCCCTGTCTCTGTCTAGTTAGTTACATTGTAACCAAGAACACTGAGATATTTTTGTTTTTTTTGAGGGGAAAAGTAATGAAATAGCAAAGGCAGAGAAAAAGACAATCTTTTCACTTGAGCCGTGTCACAGAATATTGAAAGGGAAGGCTGGCATTGGCCATCTTTTTGAAATGTCAGCGTGTGGAACCATTTCCTAGATAAGTTAAAAAGTCTAGGTTTTCATGGGAACAGAAACGTGATGCTGAAGATACCCTGCAAGGCGCTGCAGGCTGACCTCGGCTCTGAGATCCCGGACTCCTGACGGAGCAGGAGGCGCCGTCCTGGCCCCGGGCTGCTGCAGGGCCGAGGCCGCACGATCACACGCCTCCTCCGGGTCCCGGCCACGGTGGCCTGCAGAGAGGCAGCCCGTCCACAGCACCTCTCCCGTGCACAGGCAGAAGAGCTTTAGGAAATTCACTGGATTCATCAAGCGCCACAAACTCGGAAGGGCACACACACTCACAGCCCTGCCTGAGGCTCACCACGGCGGCAAGCAGCCAGGCGTGCGGCTCCACAGAACCCAGGTTTTACCTGTCCGGTGTTGGACCTTCAAGTACCTACAGAAAGACAGGGGCTCGGTGACGAATCTCTGAGTCACCGGCGAAGTCCAGGAATCGTGAGTTGGGTGAAGAATGCTCATGGCAAGAGATGATCTCCTTGCTGAGCCCCCAAGAACCCTGGATGTTTCTTCCTGTGCAAAGAGAGGGTCTGGGTCCCATCAGGAGAGGATGCCCACCTCCATGCTGTGGTGGGAAGTGCAGAATCACCCACAGAAGCCTTTGTGTGGCATGTCCAAAGCAATCTGTGGGATTCCCAGTAAGGAGCAGTGGAGATATTTTAAAGTAAAACCCCCTCAGGCAGCCAGCACTCTCAGTGCATGGCCAGCTTCTCTGGTGATGCGAAGCGCTTTGGGAAGGTGGGAACCTCGGTCAAGCTCATACTGAGACAGAAGCCTCATTCTCGGAGTAACTCTGCTCGCTGGGGAAGCCTGCGGCTATGGAAGAAGGAAAGGTCTCCATGAATAAAGCGGACAGTTTTCCAACAGAAGCTGCCCTGCCGAAAACACCGAGCAGAGGCCCAGACGGGACAAGTGTGAAGAGCTTGTTCCTGAACATGGGTTTCCCCTCAGTGAACACAACACAAAGGGACAGGGTCGCGGAGAAATGGCAAGTGTCAGCCTCATGTCATATGAACTTATACCCGGACTTGCTCATGCAGCTGAGCAACCTTGTATGCACCGCCTCGCTTCTCTCAGCCTCAGTTTCCTCCTTTGTAAGTGAGAATAATAATGCCTGCTCTCATGGGGTTGTTGAAAATGCTAAGTGAGAGAAACGTCTGTGAAGTGCCTATCAGATTTCTAATGAACCATAAGATGTATTTTTTTGTCATTCCTTCCGTATCTCTCATGAATCCTAAGCCCATGAGCCCTCGCAGGGCCTGGAAAGAACACTGATCCGGGGGTGAGACTGGACATCCCGCCTTCCCAGGTGACAGAGCCTTGTGTCTGAGGACGGAGAAGAAGAAATGGTTCATATGGGAAGTAGGGTGAAGGCCAATTGGTCCCCACCCATTCCTGTCCCTACGCCCAGGACAGTAGTAAGAAGTCACACTCCTCATGACTGTGAGCAGTTTTTCTTCAGTGGGTAGAAGCTCCAGGAAGCAAATTTGAGCACAATGGGAGACCATCAGAATGGTTCCGGTTGTCTGACCAGGACATGTGCTTAGGAAAGAGCAGGCCTTCAGTGCTGGGGGTGGGATTTTCCCACCACGTGAGGTACTCGAGCAAATGGTGGGTATCAAACACCTGTAAACTGATGAAACACACTGTGCTTTCCCATGCAGTGCCTTCTTAAATCCTCAAGACAAATCTATGCGTTCGATATTCACATGCCCATTTCATAGATTAGACCAACAGTGGCCAGGTAACTGACCACATAGTGGTGGATGTACAGCTTTGGGGGATATTACAGAATGATGTCACAGGTCAGTGGTCAGCAAACTGCGGCTCGCGAGCCACATGCGGCTCTTGGACCCCTTGAGTGTGGCTCTTCCACAAAATACCACGGCCTGGGCGAGTCTATTTTGAAGAAGTGGCGTTAGAAGAAGTTTAAGTTTAAAAAATTTGGCTCTCAAAAGAAATTCCAATCGTTGTACTGTTATTTGGCTCTGTTGACTAATGAATTTGCCGACCCCTGTATAGGTAATACTTAACATGAACCAGTCATAACTACTCTATATGTGACTGACACAATACAGGAATATTCTGGAGTGTAGATTAAGTGGCTATATGGCAACACAATAACCAGGAGAGCACAGTGAATCCCAGAATCCTTCCATTGAAATTTCTAGAATTATGATCTCTCAAATAGACTGAGTCTGATTTTAAAACTCCTATGAAAGAGACAGTACAAATAATGCTTTTTTTAGTTTTACTTATATTGATGCAACAGAAAAGCTAGAACATCAGTTAAAATAATCTTTTCTAGGCTGATTTATTGATACTTACTATGTGCCCTGCAAAATGCTAAGTACATAACATAAATCTGTCATTTAGAGTTCTCATAACAACCCTGCAGGACTAATACTGCTAATCTTGTTATCTTGCAAATGAAGAAACAGAGGTAGAGAGAACTGAAAGTTTACTGAAAGTTACACAATTAGGAAGAATAGAGCTGACAATCAAAACCAGACGTATTTAACGCCAGAATATATAATCACAATCACAACACGAGGTGGTGGGGTGGGGCAAAAGTAGGCACCATTGTTTGTATGAAAATAATATAATAATAAATAATAATACAAGAATAAACTCTATTTTGCATACTCACAACTGTAAGCCTACTTTTGCCCCACCATTTATAGTACTATAACTCATTTTAATATAAAGTTTAGAATTACAATAATGACAAAAGTCTCAACTGAGAACATGAATATGTGAATACACACTTAGCAAAGAATTATTAGCAAATTCAAAGTTAGTTTTTTCATACATAAATTTTATCTGAGGCCAATATAATTTTTTATTTAACTAAAGGCTTCATCTTTTGCATCGCTTAAAATTATTAGCACATGCCATATTAATAACAAGCGTATTAAATTTAAAATAATGCCATTCTGAAACACTTTTCAATAATGAAGCCTGGAGTAGAAACATATTTACGTTTATTTTTCTATTTTCATTGGCTCACAGGAAAAACAAAATTGGCTTAACAATTTAATCTTCCCACCCCAATCTCAATAAGAACTACGAAGCACTCTGACATTTGTTGTGAAAATAATTTGAAAGTAAGACTACAGCACCTTTCTACATGCAATACTTAAATTATGTGTAATATTTATATGCTATAATTTAATTTCGTATTAGGGATAATTAAGGAAGAGGGCTAGAGAGAAAAATAAAACAATGCAAATCATAGCAGACACACGAAGGGGAGACAGACAGAGGTAGACAAAGCAAGGGAGAAACTGGGTGAAACCCCCAGGGAATGAGAACAAACACATCCTCACGCCCACCCCACCTGGACATCACCCTCAGGAGAGAGACACAGGAGTGGACACGGAATGGCACACAGTGAATGACTCCCTAACGAGGAGGTGGGCCTGGGATGTGCACTTCCATTACTTCATGTTCCCACGTTAGGGACTTCCCATCGGCCCATTGTGTGTGCTCTCGCCACCACCCGCACAACGTGCTGCCCCTTAGCAGTCAGGTCACAGGGATCACAAGACAAGTTGACATTCACGAGAAATGAACACAGTCAGGTCCTTAGCATAACCAAGCAGGAAAACGGACAAAAGTGTGGTGGTAAGTGATCACTTAGGACCTGTCCCTTGACTGACCAGCCTTCTGATAGGATGCTACACGGACCTGTAACCCAGCCATTTACAACTGTCCCGTCTCCACCACAGAACATCTGGCTTGTTAGGTCTCCATGGCGCTCATGAACCTTCATTGTCAAGTTTAAATGCTTATCAGAAACACACAAAAACCCTCTCTCTGTGAACTTCAAAATCTACCCAGTCAGCGTGGCCAGGAGGCCCGCTGAGCCGCCCGCGTGGCTGTGGCCCCGGCCCCTCGCTGCCCAGTACCTGCTGCTTCTCCAGGCGCATCCTCTTGGCGGCGTTCCTGCTCTCACTCTCACAGGCCGAGGCCAGGATGCTCTCTGCAACTGCTGAGGTAAGGTGGGAAGGGATAGGTCGCGACTACAAAGAGAGAGAGAGAGAGAAAACGTGAACAAGTGATGAACAGTAGCATCCAGAGGCCCTGCTCGTCTCAGAAGAGCTCACGGGACGTGCAGGAGCATCCCTTTATTCCAACTTACTTAAATAAAAAGAGGAAATGGAGATTGCAGAGATGGAAAATGAACGCTAGCTAGAGGTAAGGCTCTAGGTGGGACACAGATCCATCATTCGTTCCCAGGACGCCGTGGTGGCGAGGGCTTAGTGTAGGCCATTGAGCTGGAGTTGGAGAGGCAGGGGAAAGAGTGCTGACTGGGCTCAGCAAACAAGACAAGTCCTTCAGGCCTTTCACGGCCTATGACACAGCCAGACAACAAGTGACAGGGCTGAAACGGAGTTGGAAAAACCTGACAGACATTCAGACCAGGTCAAACAACATTAACATGAAATATTTTATGAAGACTTACAGTCTAACGTGTGGCCATTGATATGATTAAACCCTTTGAAAAGGAGTTCAGTTCAAATACAAACTAAAAAGCAGTACTAAAACAATTTGGATACAACAAAAATGTGATGTTTTGGATGTCAGATGTATTCGTGCCTACATGTTTTATTTCTAAAATGTGAGTTAACAGTATCCATTTAACAGGCACATCCATCTTCTATGTAGCCCACATAGAAATGAACTCCCCCCAAACAAGCTCCTAATTACCAGTTGTTTTCAACTCTTATAATATGTGATAATCAAGTTTTTCATCTCTTTTCCGATAATTACATACAAAATCATCTAACTGAAAGATGAAGTCCTTAATGACACTGAACACAGTTTTTTTTTCAAATGAAGATAAGAAATAACATGAAAATTAAGCCAGAGGAGATAAATATGAAATTACAAAATAAAAGATCCTTTGGGAATCTAGCATGTACAGTGACGTACATTAGGGTTTTCAAAGCCTCAAACTAAAATATGTTTGGATGCCATTTATTAGCCCTTTGCACTCGCTTTTTTCTCGATTCCTTTATTCTACTCGGGATTTAATTTTTTAAATACCCCAGATTTTACAAAGCGCGGCAGTAGAATAAAAAACTGGAGTTTCTTTTCATACAAACTTATTTATTTGGATTTTTTTATATTTCAAATTATTGATACATTCAAAGAGTAATTTTAATCTCGATGCTAACCGTGTCGAGTCACACTCGACATCCGAGTGCAAAAGGTTAAAAGCCTCTGAACCCCCAGAGACCTGGCCTTTTTTTCTTTTCTGGTAAATGAATGAACCTGAGCATAGCTTTATGCTACCTGATTCATTTTGCTGCCTCTGGCATGTAAGGAGTGCTTGAGCGAATGGAACCATGGGTGTTATGTCTCAGACAATATCCCAGGACGGCTAACTGCAGACGGCAGTGCTTTAACAGGCGCTCCTCAGGGGAATCTGTGTGCTGCAGGGCTGTGGTCACGGATTCCTCCCGAGGGGAGGGCTGCAGATGCCCTCACAGCAGTAAGGGGAGCCAGATCACACAAAGCTTCCACGTAGTAACATGAGATAAAAAATATTTCGACAAAAACAAAAACAAAAACAAAACACAAAAAAACCAAATGCAAATAATTCAAAAAATAATCTATGAAGTCAATACTTCCCCTGGTTGAATATAGTTCAGTAAATATGCTATTTATTAATATATATATATATATATATATATATATATATATACACACACACATATATATATATATATATTAAATGTACATATTAGATTTTAAAATAATGATTCAAAATGTATACAGCCTTATACTCTACACGATTTATACCTAGATTGATAAGACTGGATACTGATTTCTTTCCCAGGATATAATATAAGGCTAATAAGCACCCCTCCCTAATTACCTCTTAATTAACTGTCATTTTTGACTGAGATGTGCTGATCTTTCCCCAGCCCTGTCCTCATCCTAATAATTATCTATGCCCAAAGCAGTGGCGGCTGTTACATTAAACAGATGGCCACACTGTCACATGGAGCTTTTGGAGTTAAAAAAAAAATCACATTTTAATGGGGGACTTCAGATGTGACTGCTGTTGGCACAATGTAAATGTGATTCTTACCACCACACCAACTAGCTATTCCAGTTTTTGCTCTAAACAATGTTAGAGTCCTCTGAACTTCTGCTGTACATGTGAGATGCTTTAGGACTTTTAAAATTATAAAAATGTAGTATAAAGAAATAAAAAATGTAAGATTCTGTTCGTGGGTTAGTTAATTCAGCAACGTCTCTAGCCTCTAATATTGAAGTGTAGCTTAATCACGTATTAGACAAGGCCAGATTGAGAGCAACGGTGACATCCACCCAAGGTTATAAGTAGAATGAGCTCCTTCAAAAATAATTAAAGCAAATTATTCACTAGTCAGAGTTTAGGTAGGGCCGGAATTAAGACTGTTTCTTCTAACCTTGACATCTTGTAAAAATATGTAATTTAAGAATTCGGTAGCTTGGATGATATGCATACCCTCTTTCCCCCAAAAGGTATCTCTGCACCTAAATGCGTAATTGTTATAGGCTGCACAGAATGCTCAGCCCCTAAGGGATCCCTTTGGTTAACTAGGTAGCGGCATTTGTAGACATCAGTGGAATAACCTAACAGTTCAGCAACAGTTCAACTACTTGCAATCTGTCTGACCAATTTGCTATTTAATCTCTCTGAGCTTCACTCATCCTGCCAAGTATCATTATCTCTATTTTCATAAGTGGCAAAACTGAGGTTCACTCGGTAAGTTCTGAATAGAAAAAATAATCTCTATGTCATGGAGCAGTTGTGAGAATTACTTCCATGAAGTAATGTACACAAAAATCACTGATATCCTCACTTATTTATTCAACAAGCATATTTAATGAGTACTTTCTACATGTCAAGTCCAAAGACATGGAGGCCAACACTGCTGTCTCTGCCATCATAGAATTTACTGTACAAGCTAGTACAATGCCTAGCACATAGGGTATAATACACATCCAACCAAGTATGTTTAGTATAGACTCTCAACCTTTTACTGGCAATTCTGAAATCCTAATATTGTACATACAAAGATTTTCAAAAACTTGGGGCAAATTCAATTGGCATAAAAATGACATGAGAATACTTACAATCCTTTTTCCTACTTTCTGGGCATAGTCATACGTTTTGTGGCAGAAATAATAAATTTGTATATGGGATGTTTTCCCAGATTCCTGCTGTTATGCAATAACAGAATATATACTCTATTATGTTTCCAAAATCTAAAGAGTTCTGAATTCGGAACCTGAGATGATCCAATATTTCAGATAAAGATGGTGAATGTGGGCTAAAATAGCAGGTCGACTATCTCGACCTCATCCTGTATGGTTTTGGTGGAAATGGTAAGCAAAGAGGCTCCTTGGCCTGACCTGGCCACATGATTTAGGATTAGACAATCATAGAGCTCATCACTTTATTCCCAGTGACTGATCCAAGAGATGGACTTACGATCCAAAAAGGGCCAATCCAAGTCCTTTCATGGGAACCAGGACCTGAAGCTGGGAGACTGCTCTTAGATTGTGAGTTTTAAGAACAGAGGTTAAGAGCTGCTAATGCAACCTTTCCCAGCAGGTAGCAAGGACCACCTGAGAGGGCAAGCAGTGCCCAGAGAAGCACAGGTAAGAAATGGGGAGCATCAAACCCCTGACATTTGAGCCCTTGGACCCAGCTGTATGTGAACCACTGGATTTGCTCCAGTTTCTCGAGAAAACTCTCAACTAATGCAAAGGAGCTTGAAAATGTGTTTGTAACAAACATGCTAATTAACCTTCAGTGAGGGTTTGATTATACATATTTTCCTATGAAGTGATGTTCTATGCTTTGGCCTTAATTTCAAACCATTATTGGCCGTTAATAATGATCTTTCACAAATGCATGGGGAATAATAGTTGGTAGCTACATAAACGTCTATACTTATATAGTCTTAGAGTTGATACTTAGAAGTCCAGTTTAGTTAATGTCATATGAAAATACCTCTGATCAAAATAAGATAAATGAAATTATCAACCAAAATGATATTTTCACTTTTAACTAAGTGACCCTTTATCTAAATCTCCACCAGGAAGCATCTTTTAATTCTGAAAAAAAGTGACTATATACACTTACGATTATTGTGGATCACAGCATCTTCTCCCTAATAGTTTACATGTGTTTAATAGTTTTTGTAAAACTGTACAAAATTCTATTTATACATTTAATGTCACTACCTAGTCACAATAATTGACAAGTAGATGAGAATATGTTTAAAATAGTGTTTCAAGAATTAAAAAGAGAGTAAAAATTAAATGTGATAAAAAATTAAATGTTATATCATTGTCTTATTTAGTGGAAAAATCTCCCTAAAGATTTAAAATATATTCGGCTAGATTTTCTGTCAGTGGTAGCTTTTAAATTCAAATGCCAATTGCAGAATACTGTGAGACACATAGTACACAATAAAAATTAGCTTATCTCCCAACTAATTTCTACCACTAAGTAACACATTAGTAAATACTCACTCACTCATCTTTCATTCAATAATTTTAATTCAATTGAATTGGACATGTATTGAGCAGCGTTCATGAGCAACTAATTGCACTGCACATGACATTGTGGGCGATACAGATACGCACAAACTAAGAAGCATGGCACTCAAGAAATAGAACTCCGTGTTAGGGAGCCAAGGCCCCTATGGAAGGCACAGTAATAGAAGACAGGATAAAATAAAGCTACAGAAGAGGTACCACAAGTAAAATTTGCACACAGAAGAGAGAGAGATACAAGGCTGCTCTTAGCCAGAAGGGAGGGGTAAGTAGATAAGGACATCATTGATTCAGTTCTCCGAGCAGTTCAACAGATTAAGGCAGCGAGGGTTTCCCAGTGAAGGGAACCATGGAATGAAATTTCAGATTAAGTTGCATTTTATCACGTTCCTCAGACACCACGTACTGGGTGACGCAGGAGTGTTCACATTGTTATTTCAAGTGCTGCTGGTTTCACGTATAAGGTAAGTGCCATTTATTTCCATTTTTCCAGAAATGAAAACCCGGGGTGACAAGGTCCCTAAGTAACAACTGGTGAAGCACAGATAAGAACTAAAGTCCATTTGATATAAAATTGAGGTATTGTTCTTCCGATTTCCTCACCATTACTGCCAGTTTTCCACCGCTTCCCTCTGGGGTCAGCCTCCTTCTTTTCAGAGGACTTTCTGGGTCCCCCGGAGGAGACAGACGTCTGGGAACCTCAGTCGCTGCAGGATCTCCTTCCTCTCTCTGGATGTGGCTTTAGCGGAGCATTGATTTTTAGGTTAAAAGTAGTTTCTCTACAAATGTTGAGGACATTTTCTTAGTACTCTGAAGATTGGCTCTGACATCTATTTTTGAGGACAAGAAGTGTGTTCATTCTGTCCTGTTTTCGATCATATCTTGCTTCTTCCTGTTGACATTTTAAGAATGCCACGGGCCCTAGCTGGATTGGCTCAGTGGGTAGAACGTCAGCCTGTGGACTGTAGGGTCCCGGGTTCAATTCCGGTCAAGGGGCACATGCCTGGGTTGTGGGCCCGATCCCCAGAGGGGGGCGTGAAAGGGGCAACTGATCAGTGATTCTCTCTCATCATTGATGTTTCTATCTCTCTCTTCCCCTCCTTTCCTCTCTGACATCAATAAAAATATATTAAAAAAAAAAAAAAAGAATGCCATGGGTCTGCGGTTTCTACTGTGACATCCGTAGGTATGGGTTTGTTTTCATCTATGCTACCCAGCACCGGTCTACTTCTCTGGTCTTAGGATTCAATGGTCTCCTCACTACTCAGTTCCAAAGAGCCTGCTCCTCAGCTGTTTGAAGGAGGACCTTATTCCAAGTTCTCCTCTGGAATGCCGGTTAGCTATGTCTTCATCACTCTGTTCTTCAGCTTACATGTTTTTCATATTTCCCTTCTCTTTTTCTCTCTGTAATTCCCATAGTTTTGTGTTTATGGATTTTCTCTTTGGCTGAAACTTACCTTCTACTTAACCCACTTGCTAAGATTTTAATCTCAATGCTTACAATGCCTATTTTATTTCTTAAAGTGGTAAGGAGACACTTTAATTCCTCGTTAATAGAGCAGGAGGCCTTCCAGGGTCCGACCTTCCTGTCCAGTATTCCATTCATTTCCTGCCGAGTCCCACACCAAAATCCATGTCTCCTGAGCGTGACAGGGTATTCAGACCTCACTTCTTCTACCTTCCTCATCTACTACCCTATCAAATTAAGGGCTTACAATTCTGCCTATGAGTTTTCTATTCATTTCTTGGCCTGGGAATTTCCTTTCCTTTTTTTTTTTTCTTTTTTCTTTTTTTTTAGCTTAGCAAGGTATTTTAAAAATTATATTTTACTTAGGAGTTGTGTATATTTGTAGAGGAAAGAGAGGTGGTATGTGTGTGTGCCTATAGTATTCTATGAGGCTCAGGTCAATATTTTGCTAAAACTAAAAGATCCAATAATTAGTAACTCTGACAACTATTTGGCTATACATTTTAGTTATTCTTCCATTTAATGCATTTAGTAAATAATGAGAGCATTGTACCCATAACCCCTGAGCCAGGAAACATCAGTGGACCAAGACAGCACACGTTGAGAGAGGGAGCAGCAATCCCATATGATGGCCTGTTGTGTTAAAGGAACTAACTGGGCATATTTTTAAAAAGGAATAGAAAGGGGCAAGATTATGTGCTGAACATTGTATACACATTATCACATGTAAGACTCCAACAGGCCTCTCCTTTAGAAAGAGGGAGACTCAGAAACATCACATCAAATTGTATGGAAATTCAACTAAGCCTGGAATTGAAACTTGGCCTCAAGATTTCAAAAGACTACACTCTAACATATAAACAACTTAGACTTTGTTCTAAAATGGCAATGTCGGACACTGTCAAAGCCAGAATTGGGAAAGGCTGTTCCAGGAGCCAAGGAGACTTTTCATACAACCAATGACGTGCAGGCGCCAGTATCCCTCACTTCGATGGGACTCCTGCACTTTCCACATGTTTAAGCCCTCTGCTGGGAGCCACGTAAAACCCAGGAAGAATTTATATGTGTGTCTGCACATTTTCTAAGATGTCAGAAGATAAGGGTTTGAATCTTCAAAACGTCCCTATTTTTAAATCCTTTTCTGTGTATATGGTATCTTTCCTAACTGTAAATACTCATCATTCTACCTAATTTTTTGCTCATAATGGTGTATTACTTTTATTTTTTTAAAAAGGCCCCAAATTTTACAATTTCCAGGCACAAATCCTAGTTCTGTGCCTGCCTAGGAATAGACGGTAGGGAGGAAGTACGAGATAGAATTGAGTTTAAAGAATTACACAAGAGCCCTGGCCAGCGTGGCTCAGTTGGTTGGGCGTCATCCCATGTACCAGAAGGTTTACGGTTTGATTCCTGGTCAGGGCACATGCCCCAGTGATGGGTTCAATCCCCAGTATGGGGTGTGCAGGAGACAGCAAGTCGATGTTCAGCTCTCGCATGGATGTTTCTCTCTCTCTCTAGAAATCAATGAATTTTTTTTTTTATAAAAAGAACTATACAAGAATATAGGTGTGGCTTAGGAAGGACTAGAACTAAAATGATAGCAGATAAAATTCAAAATTATGGGACTGATTTGAAACTCAGCAAAGGAAGAATAAACAGAATTCAGTGAATGGTAGGATGCAAGCCATAAGTGTAATCAACAGTCAAATCTCATGTCAAGTTTATGAACACTGATTAAATGACAACAGTGGAGTTAGTACCAGAAATAGGCAAGTCAAGAGGAATTTACCAGTGACAGAGTAGATAAGGTGGAATAAGGTGGAATATCAGTGAAGATGATGGGTGACGGAGAATATAAAGAGTTCAGTGAAAATATATCAGTACATTTGTCAAATGCCTGGCTGACATTTGGAATGAAATACCAAAGCTTCGTAGATGACTGGAATTCTATTTTGAGAGTGGAATACAGCATATAGTGCAGACTTCTGCAACTATGAGTAGGGTCATCTGCTGTACACTGCCAAGCCCAGAATCTTAGAAAGTGCCCCCCCCAAAAAAAATTTTTTTAAAAAAGGAGGGACAGAAATAAATGTCTCAAGAAAATGGGGCTGATTGAGTTGAGGATTCAACCTTTGGGTTTGGTGCAAAAGTAGTCATGTGATCTTCCTAGGAACTAATTCAGTATGGTGAGAACCAGAATTTCAATGTGAGGGATGATCAAGGGAGTTGGTGGTGATGGGTCTGATCTTTGAGTGTGAAATAATCTTTCAGAAGATCTATCAAAGAAAGCTGGACTCAGGCTGTGAAAGAGAAGTTATGAGATTAATTATTTCCTTGGAATCTGGAAACATTTTTTTTTCACAGAAGAGAAGAAATTTCCCTCTCAGTGAAAAAGGAAAACTGAAAATGGGGAAGAGCTGGGATGGTTGATGGAGCAACATTCTAAGTAATACTGTCTATGCAGGTTTATAAAGTTTTTAATCAAGCTCTTGTATGAAGGACTGGGTATATTTCTGATCAAAATTTTAGTTTAAAGAAGCACTCTAATTCATTTCTTATAACATCCCTATTTGCTAAAGAAGGAATAGCAAATGTCACTGTAGCTTTTGCAATGCGTCTGATATCAGGGAAGCTATGAATTAAAAGCAAATTCTGATCCCTCTACTTTGGGGCTGCATTAGACGAATAGAAGCATATGATGTAATTAGTCAAATTCTCTTAAAAATGTACTATTCCTAAACATTAAGTATTTATTTTCTGATGAAAGAACTGTAAGATCAGAAGGTCAGATTTCAAAATTACTGAAAAGGGTATTATAGGATGCAATGAAAAAGAAGTACTAAGAACAAGAATTTAGAAGATAGTATGAAAGTATGGTGTTGCCAAAATTATTTACATACTTGTTTTTAAAATTCACATCTCACTTTTTCCCTAAAATAGACACATGCACACTAAAATAAATTCAGCAAAAGGATAATTGGGACCTTGGAAAGACTTTGACTCTGAACTTCTTGGAGGTAAGGCGCAAAAGTGAACATACAAGATTACACTGAGTCCCAGTGACGAGAAAACATAGAAGCACTGTTTCTGCAGGAGAAACAATTTTCTTCTTGCTTTTCCTTCTAGAAGTTTCTGAAATAAAATCATTTGCAGTGGACCCTGAGTAACTTCGTGGACAATGTCCTTGGTAAAATTTTACCAAGTAATTGCATGAGACTTATTCCTTCAAACACACACAGTCACTTGCGTAATATTAAAATGCAAGTAAATAGGTCATTTTTCAAGAGGCTGAGATTTATGAATTCAAATATCTAGGATATTTGATAGAACTTGGTACAGTGGCAAAATTTGAGGTACAGGAGGAATGAAGGGCTGAGAGTCTTAGGAGATCATCTCACCTAAATATTTTCAGTTGAGTTTTATAAACTTGCATTAAACCTATGCAGCAGGGTGCGTCTCTCACAATGCACACTCAGAAAACAAAAAGAGAAATCGTATCAGGTGACACGGGTGACACTCAGGTATGGGCCAACCCCACCTTTGTATAAAGCTTTGTCTCTATGAGTTTATCTATGACAGGTAACTCTTTGAATTCAGGCTCAGGACACCCTGAAGAAATGCATTTCTTTTCTGGAACAATCAACAAATATTCTTCACAAAAAGTAGCGGAAGTAGTCTGCCAAAGCCACACAGCAGAATCCATAACCATTTGATATTTCTGTCTAAGGATTGGGTGAATGGCTGTTTAACTCATGGCGTCTTTAAAACTTAATGAAAACTAAGACAGTACTTTGGATCAAGCTTATTAGATTTTTCGCAAAACATACCCTTTGACATTCAACATGGAGGATTTTATGATTTGAGATGTTTGTTAACAATGAATTGGTAAAAATGTGAAGCATGTGTAGAAAAGTGTCATAATGCAGTTATTGTACTTCATGCATTATAGAAAATACTTATTGTGATGACAGAAATTTTGGCTGCTTAAGCAATCAAGATCTGTGGGGTCTTGATAATTCCAGTGAAATAAAAATGCATAAATATGAACTTGAATTATTATAGGCAGTCAATTGAAAGTATTTGTGTTGAAATGTAAATTCGTGAGGGATAGTGCCGAATAATTAAACATGAATGATTTTGTATTAATGACAGCAGAAAATTAGTCAAAACGAGTGCCAAGATGCTCAAGTAGAGTACTAAAATATGCTGTGCTAAAGCACTTCTATGGGAATACTTCTTTGAATTTCTTAAAGTCAGCAGGAAACATATAATTCAATATTTCACTCTACTTAAGGAGTCTCCTGGTTTAGACATCCCAAGTAACTGAAGAGCTAGGTTTATTGAATGCCCCTTTCATTTTATAACACAGAATCCCCTACCAAATAATCCTACACTTAACCATTCCATCATAAAAAATGTCAAAAACTTCAGGTTGCCTTGTTGGCTTGTTAAGTATCCTATCTAATAATAGACAAATATGCAAATTGACCATACCTCCGACACACCCACAAGCCATGCCCACCATCCAATCAGAGCGAGTATGCAATTAACCCAAACCAAGATGGCTACAGCCACAGAGAGTAAGGTTTCCTAGGAAACAGAGGAAGCCAAGCTTTCCACCTGCCCTGGCCAGGCCTAAGCCTCCACTCAAGCTACGAAGTTTCAATTATAGAAGGTAAACAAATTCAAACAAATGGCGGCAGAATGGAGCTTGAGAGAGCAGGCCAGGGTTGCCGCCGGCAACAGGGGAAGCAAAGCTTTCCGCACACCCTGGCCGGGCCCACCCGCTTAAGGCAACAAAGTTTCAATTATAACCCCAACACATATGGCTGCCGGCCTCAGAGGGAGCCCCAGGCTTGGCTCTGCTCCAGGCTACAAAGTTTCAATTGTAGAAGGAAAATAAATTCCAGATACCAGGGCCTCTGCTTGGGTTGCCAGGGGGCGTGGCCGGCCTGCAAACCACCACAGGCCCCTCGCTCAGGCCGCCCCACACCCCAAGGGAACCCCCACCTGATCCGGGACACCCTTCAGGGCAAACCAGCTGGCCCCCACCCCTGTACCAGGCCTCTATCCTATCTAATAAAAGAGTAATATGCAGATTGATCATCACTGCAACACACAATATAGCTGCCCCCATATGGTCAAAGATCCTGCCCCCATGTGGACACAAGATGGCCACCACAAGATGGCCAGCAGGAGAGGGCAATTGGGAGGCACCCGGCCTGCAAGGGAGGGCAGTTGAGAGGGACCAAGCCTGCAAGGGAGGGCAGTTGGAGGTGATCAACCCTGCAGGAGAGGGCAGTTAGGGGTGACCAGGCCGGCAGAGGAGGGAAGTTGGGGGCAAACAGGCTGGCATGGGAGTGGTTAGGGGGTGATCAGGCTGGCAGGCAGAAGCGGTTAGGGGCAATCAGGAAGGCAGGCAGGCAAGCAGTTGGGAGCCAGCAGTCCTGGATTGTGAGAGGGATCCCATATTGGAGAGGGTACAGGCTGGGCTGAGGGACAACCCCCCTCCGTGCACAAATTTCGTGCACCGGGCCTCTAGTTATAGAATAATTTGCATGTGAAAATAATCACATACTGAAAATGATACATTTTCTTCATGTCTACCTACACTAAAGATAATAAAAATAATTTTTGCTTAGAGTTCTTCCAATTTAAAAAGATACCTATTATATCAAATTTAACAATTATGATGGCAACAGTATTCGTGTACAATACTTAGCTGTAATTCCTCTCTGTCCTACTCATGCCTTTTCCTCCCTGTTATAGATGACGACTATTCACAGTGACACAGAATCCTCCCCACACTCCATGTCAATGAAGTGACACATAAAACAAATCAAACTTCCAAGTGACAACTAGATGGCAGGTCTAATTTGTTATTGCCAGGAGTACATAGCTGAGTAATGCATAAAAAATGGGCTAAACTGCAATAGCAATTTGCATCCATGTTGTTCATTTAACATTTAATTACATTAGGCCTTGTATTATTACTTAAGCATTTCGCTTCCCACAACTTGCCACCTCAATGAATCATACTAATCAAGGAACATGTTATATTTTCCTAATTAACAGGTCAGACATCTCTTCAACTTCTCCTTATTATGTTGTATAATGTTATGTGCATTATATATCCTATCTAATAAAAGAGTAATATGCAAGATGTTACTCCAAGACACAAGATGGCTGCCCCCATGTGGTCATCAAAGATTGCTGCCCCCATGTGGACACAAGATGGCCGCCACAAGATGGCCTGCAGGAGAGGGCAGTTATGGGCAGTTAGGGGTGACCAGGCCAGCAGAGGAGGGCAGTAGCGGGGGGACCAGGCCTGCAGAGAGGGCAATTAGGGGAGACCTGGCCAGCAGAGGAGGGAAGTTGGGGAGACCAGGCCTTCAGGGGAGAGCAGTTGGGGGGGAGACCAGGCCTATAGGGGAGGACAGTTGGGGGTGATCAGGCCATCAGGGGAGGGGCGTTAGGGGTGAACGGGTCAGCAGGGGAGGGCAGTTGGGGGCAATCGGGCCAGCCGGGGAGCAGTTAGGCATCAATCAGGTTGGCAGGGGAGTGGTTAGGGGGTGATCAGGCTGGCAGGCAGAAGCAGTGAGGGGCAATCAGGCAGAGGCAGGCGAGTGGTTGGGAGCCAGCAGTCCTGGATTGTGAGAGGGATATCCAACTGCCAGTGGGATCGGGCCTAAATGGGCGGTCAGACATCCCTCAAAGGGGTCCCAGATTGGAGAGGGTGCAGACTGGGCTGAGGGACACCCCTCACCTGTGCACGAATTTCGTGCACTGGGCCTCTAGTCTATTAAATAAAGAACGAATGAAATGATTACATTCAAATTTAGTAGCATTTCTGTACAGCGTAAGATTCCTTTATAAAACCACTTGACTTTGAAGTAGTCAACTTTTTGTTCTCTATGCATGGTGCAAGGTTTACAACAAACAGATGTCCATGGAAGTAAAAAATAAAATTAATGAAAAAAACCCACGAATGTCTCAAATAATTAAGAGTTCTACATGACAATTATTTTTCTCTAAAATAATGATTAATAAAACATTTATACTATGAAAAATAATAGATTTTACCAAAGAAAATAATCTCTAAACATTAAATGATTAGGAAGAAAGAGTAATGCCAGATGCTGTTAAAATAAAAAATATTGATATATAATATTATCTTTCTTGTAACTGAAAAAGGAAGCTATGTTATATACTTTGTACTCTGAGTGAGACATAGTTTTAATTGGAATTTCACATCAGCTGCTTAGTGGTCCTGAGCCAGATCCTATGTCAATGCCAGGATTCCGGGCTTTACACCTGCTTAGATATCCTTTTTGTTTGTTATCTCCCTCCTATTGGGTAAATTATAATAATTTTTTTAATAATTCAATAATGGGGAAAATAGCTTCCCCCCCGCAAGTGTCTCTCCTCTTTTATACCACATCACCTCTGCTTGTAATAATTTAGTTTGATCAGACACAGTTATGCCATTCTTATTTTAAAATGGCTGATGCACCACACCTCTCATTTTAATGTAGTTATTCTGAGAAGTAAGCAACTACTTACATGAAGAATTCTGTGCATGTATAATGGAAGCTTTTTTCAGATGATGAATTAAAAATATTTGATAATATTCTCAGAGTTAAGATTTTACTTAGTGGTGACTGTGGGTCAGAAATGGCTCCCAGAGCTTTACGTGTGCCAGCGGATAGAATTCCCACTGTAAATGCATGCACAATCTACAGGGGTACATTTAGAGAGCAAGGTGCATTATAATCAAGTTAAAAACAAAGCAAAACATCGGTATCCGATTTCCACCCATAAGTAATCTAACCTCCGCATAAGCTCACCCATGTATACAGCCCAGCTGAATATCAAAGCTCATGCTTTCACCCACAAGCACACAGATACGCTGAGCACAACAAAGCCTTATTTTTCACACGAGGGCCTCCACCCCCGATGGCCATTTTCAAGGCTTGCTATCTGCTAAGCATTGGCACGAGAACGGTGTTCCTTAGACGGACCCATCCACTTCCTCCCATTCCACAGACGCCCTTCTCCCAGGCCATCCAAAGCCTCGAGGATGCTCCTCCTCATCTCCACTTCAGTGTAACAGAAAGCAACATACATGAATGAGATGCTGGTTCTCATGGGATTTGACTCATATGACCCTCATTGTCTATGGCACGATACCACGTGGGCCTGTGAGCGCTGGCTCACCAGGTACTCCTGGTTGAATAAACAAGGGATAAATATACTTCAGGAAGATGAAGAGGAGAAGGGGGGAAACAAACGAGCAAACAGAACCCCTGTGACCTGACATCATGGAAAAAATAAAAAAAGACACTAGGATGAAAAAATAAATAGTGTCATGGTTTACAGGTGGGATTTGGATGGAATCTAGGGCTGTGTTTTCATTCAAAACTCACCATCTCAAAACCACTTCTTTTCATCCGCCTGCAGGACTTGAGGTAAGTACGGATGCGCTTTCTGGCACGCTCTTGGTACTCAGGGAATTGTCGCCTGCATGAGTCAATGATAGCCTGGATCTTTTCTTTGGGCTGCTTAGAGATTGGGACCATTCGGTCCAAGTTTTCATCTACAAACAGCCTGACAAACATCTGTTGGCAAGAGGGAGACAGAGGAGAAGGGTTTGGAGGGCTGCTCTCGGCTGTTCCTCGCTTCCTGTCTTGATCACGGATAGGAAAATACTCCTGTTTTTTTGGTTTATTCACTGGAGAACTTTGCAATGGAAAGCCAGAAATTTTAAGCAAACACCCTTTAAAGACTTTCTCCATGGTTGGATTAAAAAGAGAGAGAGAGAGAGAAAGGGAGAGAGAGAAAGGCAGACAGACACAGACAGACAGAAAAGTATAGGCTATCATGTAGAAAAAAAAAACAGGAGGCCACAGCAGACTGCGACAAGGAAGCACCCCATAAAACTCTGTTAGAGAGAAATACAGTGCGGCCACCACTTCGCCACTCTGCAGGGTACTGGTCTCTGAACACACACCACAGACTCTGTCATGCAGCATGAGACACGCTGGGCAAGCAGGAGGGCCACTGATGACGAGCTATGTGCTCCTCACCCTTGGGGACACATGATACTCACACAACACGCCAGTGGCCGGCCACATCGGGCCTGAACATTCTAAGCAACACAGCAATTCTGGTGTCTGGTTGGCAAAGAGTGTTTCGTGTACTTTTAAATCACTCTGCAAATCAAACAGACACGTCTCTAAAATATCCACAGGTACCAGCAGGCGACATGAGCGCGACGTGGTGAGAACTGAGCCGTCGGGGCGGCGGGGGACTCACGTTGAAGGCCTTCAGCCGCTCGGCCTCCACGCCGTCCGTCTCGGCCACCTTCTCGGCGTCGTCGTGGTCCTCGTGCTCATCCTCGTCCTCGTCGCCCCGGTGCAGGGACAGGTCCTCGGCCCCCCGCTCTCCGCCCTCGTGCTTGCTGGAGTCGTAGCTGGAGTAGCTGTGTGCGGGGGACTGCAGAGAGAGCAGAGGAGACGGCCGGTTACATTCGCTGCCCACACTTAGATGGAAGGGCTTGATTTTTGAATTTCAGCTGTTTCTCAAAGAACGCCTTGCTTAAATGAGTTGATCATTTCAGGAGCTGTGGCTATTCTAATTTGAATAAAAATTAATTAAAATTTAATGAGTCACACCAGTCACATTTCAAGTGCTCAGTAGCCCCACGGAAAATTCCCATTGTGGCACCAAGTTTTATTGGATTTTAGCTTTTTCAGAGCCATTGCTGTTTCCACTCAATGTCCCTGTTCCAAAGAAAAGAAAAGGAAAACCAGCCTGTACTCAGTTTTGCAAGAGAACCATGGAATCACATGTTCTCCGCGATGGAAGTGACCTCAGAGCTGAGCCAGCCTCACTGCATTAGTATTCTTTAAACGGATAAGGAAACTCAGGGGCGCGCATGCTCAGCTGGCTTGCCCAACAGGGACTAGACAAAGCATTCTGGAGACTAGGCCTGTGATTTGTACGACAGCATGCTTTCAACTTAGTTTATAAATTTTCTATGTCTCAGGATGGCATCTGATTTTGGATTAGAAAACAAGGAACCAGGATTCCTCCTAAGATGTGTCACGCGTAGTGTCTCCTAATGCATAAGAGATGACGAAGGCCAACCAAGACAGGGTTCCCAAAGGGATCGTATATCCAAGGCCAACCCTGGTCCTGCTGTGGGGCCTCCTGCTTCTCGGTCAGCCCAGCAGCTTGGCCTTTGAGAAACGGCTTTTGCTTTTCACCATGTGAAAGCGGCGATCCCATGGGCAACAACCTTCTCTACCTTATGCGTGTGCCTCACCTTCCCCTCTCGGTGAAAACACACACCGAACTTGCCTGTAACTGAAATCAAGCCGAGTCCAGCAGAGCTAAGCAGAACCTCATATGGATATCTAGAGTCCACTGTGCTTGAAATTAACCTAAACACTCTTCAGATGTATGATAAAATACATCCTCCTGCCCCCCCCTTTTTATTTTGATTAAATCTGAGTTTTAGTCGCTTGTAATTGAGTCTGGAGTGGCACAGAAATCAATCATTGTAAGGCCAGAGTAATGAGGCAGATTTCACACATACTAATTTAGATACATAGGTGGCTCCCGATACACAGATAACAATATCTGTCAACAGCAGCAGCTTCTCTCAAATCTATCCATAAAGTCAAATCCTTCTGAAAGACCTTGATGATAGAAAATTTTAAATCAACGGTATTCAAAATATGCTTCTGTGAAATGTTAACATATGTGTAGCGTGCTTTAAGGATCACACAAATTTAACTGTATAAGAAGAGGAGAAATTGTAAAACTAGACAACTGACCTCAAAATGAAGTTAAAATTTAAAAACCAGAATATTTTTATAGTTCAAAACATTAAGAAGGTGGGATTACCCAATAAAATACAAGGCAAATATTCCATAGGTTTGAAAAATACACCGCGTAGAATATGTTTTTAAATGGCAATGTGCAATATTTGGAAAATGTTGTAATACACTTATCTGCATTCAAATATGCCAAGCTAATTTATTCTTTCTACACACCCTATGAGACACACACCCAGCATCTGCTCCAAACAGGATCAGCTGGACCACAAAGGATGTATAGTCCTCGTCTCTGCAGGTAAACAAAGCCCATCCTTAATGTATGGAAACATTCAGGCTCTAAATCTAAAGCATAATCCATATAGACTAAGTGATCCTTTACACTGTAAACTAAAATGATAAAAAAACAAAACCTCTGAATTCTGTTTCTCAAGTGGAGTTTCATTTCTTGCCTCTCTCACTGGGGAAGACCTAACCGGCTTTCAAGGCCAATCAGATTAAGTTCCGTTGCTTCAAAGATCCCCACTTGTACCTCAGTCCATCTTGAATCCTTCGCTACACTGTGAACTCATCATAACTATGCGGTGGCCTTTGACACAGAAGTAAACACCTCTGTTGCTCTCTCCTTTTCTTCCCGTGTTCATGTGCACTTTCCTGCCAGCTAGACCGAGATAGGCATCAACGCAGGTCCTCCCACGTTTCCCCTCACACCATCCAGGACATGCTCTCCACAGAGTTGCCGCTCAAGACTAGTTTCCCGTTTTCTACAAAACTAGCGGGTCTTAAAAACGGAAAAAAGACAAGCCACAGACTGGGAGGAGAGAATTGCTGAAGACACGTCTGATAAAGGACTGTAATCCAAAATGTACAAACAACACTGAACACACAACAGGAAAACAATCAGATTACAAAAGGGACCAGAGACCTGAGTGATAGGAAGTCATTTATGAGAAGCAGTTTTTGAGGATGCAATGAAATCATACAGAGGAATTCAACACTATAAACAGATAACAAAAAGTCTTAGTACACAATTCAAGGCATCAGAGAAAGAAGAAGAAGAAGAAGAAGAAGAGACACACTGGACTGGTTACATAAACGCTAATGGAGCAGGGGCCAAGGAGAGAGTCTAAGCCATATTCTAAAATGGGTTCAGAACGACTGCTTCTCAGGGCAGTCTCCTGGCACGCATGCCTCGTGTACTAAATGGTTACTGAAGTTTTTCCTCCTGAGGAAAAAACAATTGCCCATCATTCAACAGATTCCACTTAGAAACAGAAGCCGTAAGTCAAGAGCAATGCGTTTTATTTGAAGTTACTGTGTGTTTCTATGTGGAAGAATTGCTCCTGAGAGAGTTATACATTTTAGCCAATTTGTCAAGGCTTTTATTTTTATTATACAAATGATGACAGAAATGTGTGCTAGGAGTGACATTGAAAGTTTCTTTCAATTCCAAGCTCCTATGATTACACCACTTTTGAGAGAAGAATCCAACGAAGGATATGCTCTTTCAGCTTCTCGAGACAGATGTTGTCAGGGACACTGGCTTATCTTTTATCACAAGGTGGGAACTCGCTGACAACAGAGAAGTCTTGCGACCCAGTGAGTTAAAATGTGCATTCCTGATTTAACTGTTCTTCCAAAGTTTCAAAAACAACTACTGAAGACATGAACCCGTCACTCTGAAGGAGAAATCCCCAAATGGCAAAATTCGTCTTCTAACATTTCAGTTTAGTTCTACAACTAAAATAATAAAAGGGAAATGTAGGCATCAGATCTCAGAATGTCTATGGTGAATATCAATTAGATTTTCTTCAAGTATTTTTAAAAAGACCAAAAAACATGTTACAGAAATCATTGGTGTATTTTCTCCAGAAGCCTTATTTTGCTACTAGTGACCCGGTGCACAAAATTTGTGCACATTAAAAGGGGATTAATTAGAGGAAATAATTTAATATTGCTATTTGCCCTTTCTCTATAATAGAAGTGTCAGAGATGAATGAAAATTAGTAAAATGTATATGAAAACCTTCCTCCTGTCAGAGTCTGGGGCTGACCATGGGACTCAGAGTCAAGTCCCCGCCCACCCACATGCACCTCAAAATCGCGTGAGACCCAGACCCGGCCACCCTCCCCCCTGCATTGGGCTAGATCCAGATCTGGCCAGTCCCACCCTTGTCAAGCACTGCCGGGCAGGGGGCATAACCTCAGGTCCTCTGGCCCAGCCCCAGGAACGGGGGGCATGGCCTGAGGTCCCCCAGCCAAGACCGGGGCGGGGGTCATGCCTTGAGGTCCTCTGTCAAGCCCCGCCAGGTGGGGGACATGGCCTGAGATCCTCTGTCAAGCCCTGTCAGGTAGGGGGATGCGGCCTAAGGTCCCCTGTCTAGCCCCATGGGGGCGGGGGAGAGTGTAGCCTCAGGTCCCTGGTGATTGCTGGTTAAGGCTCCTTATGTGAACTTGGCCTCAGCTGTGGGTGCAGCCATCTTTGTGACAGAGTGATAGTCAATTTGCATATCCCCTCTTTATTATATTTTGCTATAATATTATCTCATACGTTTTTAGAAGAACTTTTTTTCTTTTTAAAGTGAAATTGGAATTTAAAGTGAGCCTTCGAAGTGAACCATTAATTCCATCACCAGCAACACAAATGACTGTCATACTATAGTGGTTTTGAGGCATTATTACCATTTTTGTTCTCAAGGGATGGGGTTGTATAAATATTTTAGCAATGTTTAGTAATAATTTCATCAGCCTAGGCTTCAGACACTAAAAAACAATTGATATTTGACAAGCAGAATGGCCACACATGCTGTCTATTATTACAATACTTTTAACGTGCAGATTAAATGTTTAATTTGTCTTATTTTTAAAAATGTCTAGTCATAAATAATAGTAACATCAATAGTAACAGGAACAAGGATAACTAAGACTTATATTGGGCATAATATGTTTCCGTTCTGTACTTAATACTCTATACAAATGTGTTCTCACAAGGACCCCATGAGGAAATACTATGATGCTTATTTTACTCATGAGAAAGAGTGAAAAATGGTGGAGTTGTGATTTGAACTCCTGCAGGCTCGCTTCAAAGCCCGCCCACCCACACCTCTATGTTACAGAATACAAGATTTAAATCGTACAACCTCTGGTTTGAGATTATTTGGACACTAGGAGACATACTTAATCTACTCTTAAATGTTCATCACTGTATTGATCAATATAATGCTACCTGCTGTAACTGACAAAATCCTCCAAATTTCAGTGAATAAACACAATTCAATTCTCCTTCCGATAGAAGTTCAAATTATTTCCCTGTCAGGGGAGTTTACGAGGTAATCCAGGGACCTAGGCTCCTTCTATCTGTGGAAATCTAGGGCCTAAGAGTCCTCTATATCCAGCCAGTAGAGAAAGAAAGGAGGACCATCCATGGGAAGTTACTATGGGCCCACCCTGGGCCTGGTACATTTCACCTCCACTCACTTCCTATTGCCCAGACCTCAATCATAGGGAGAGGAAAACTTGGAAATTCTGTTTAGCCATGTACCCAGGAAGAAAACTGGATTGGTGGGCAGCTGGCCAATATCACCCACATCTTTATCTATCTTCCTAGTGGTGTTTTCCTCATATTTTCTAACTCCAAAACTAATGATCACTCTACTAGAGTTCTCTATCTTTTCTAGAGATGCCATAGGTATTCGTCAAAGTGAATGCTACTAGTACCTACAAAGGATGTTGTGAAGTTAGAGTAAGAATTGAAAAATGGCGAAACCCTGGCCAAAAGGGAGCCTTTGGGTATTAAGAGGAAGAGCTACATTGGTAGTTCTCCATCAGTGAGGTCTCTACTAACAGCTCCTTTGCTCTTCCAGGAGGAACATTTATTTACTTAAGGCCCCCTGCTCTTTTCTGTTTCTACTGCAAGAAATTAAGCTCTTTGTAGAATTTATAGAATTTCTTGAGAAATTTTGACTGCATGGTTATTGATACAGAGTAAACATCCCAAGATATTCTGGGTTTGTGAATTGTTAATTCAAATAAGTGCTCGGTAAACACTTTGTGCTAGGGATACAACAAGTACTTAATAGAAGCTTATGGATTATTGCTTAGATAATAATGGTTTTTAATGGTAGAGTGAAAAGAAGAGAATCCAAACTATGACTATAAAATAAATAAAGGCTTATGGAAACCTGAGATTCCTTTGCTTTTAAATTTACTTTTTAAAGTAGGTACAGTGGTAATGGTTGAGCTTTTTATATATAAAGCACATGAACTTTTTAAAAAATGTAAAGTCTGAAAACAAGGCTCAATAGACATTATATCATGCTTGTTTCTTAGGTCTCCAGGACAAAATTAAAAACAAAATCAACTTCACATATTCCACTGGATGCGAAATCAATAGAATAAGAGGGCAAGAAGAAGACTTTGATAACCAATAAATGAATTATAATAAGATAATAAGCCAGTTATCGCATTGAAATTTCAGGTTTACTGATGTTCAAATAATATGCCAGGCACAATCATACCCTTTAAAATTATAAATAAAATTATCTGTTCACCTTTTCTTAAACCCATCCATTAAATGATCTAACCATATTGTCTGACTCCGTGACTAGTTAATTGCAAAATAACATACTATCTATTGACAAAATAGCTCAAATTCTGAGATTAATAAATATTATTACAGGTTCATAGTCTTTTATTTGAAGCCTTTGGCCCTAGGTCTGTTGGGGACTTAGAATGCTGTGGGTTTAGATAGAACATGTGAGGGTGAACTACAGAGTGTGAAATAACCCCGAAGTACACAGAAATATTTCCACATTTTTCCAGAAAATCATATGAATATTTACACTAAAATAAAGAAATACATAAATAAAGACTATGAATAGTTTCATGTCAATTTGGGTCAGGTTTTGCAAACATGAGTTTTCCACAATCTAAGTTAAAAGAAAAATTTTTAGAGGAATTTTGATTTTAGAATTGTGGAAAGAAACTCAGAGCTCCTAATCCAATTAAATCATCTATGTTTAAATAAGATATTGTTTCTAAGCTGCCTCTCCATGAAGCAATTTTAATGAGTTACAATTATGTAAATACCTCAAAATTTTCAAACAACTTTCGTATAGTCAGATTTAAAACAATGCTTTTGGTGATTTCTGGTCCAGCATTTAAGCAGCTTAAAAGACATTAACTAGTCCCAACAAGTAAAAAAAAAAAAAAAAGGAAAAAAAAAATCCACAACTGTTCCTCAATCCATCAGAGAAGTGAGGTCACAGGGCGAACTGCTGCACCCCCCAGAGAGTCAAGCAGATAGAGAGAGAGAGAGAACCATGCTTTAGTGGAGCAGAAACTAGTATTGGGGTAGGAAAACCTGAATGCTAATTGATGAATTTCGGAAGGCTCAACAACAGCAGAATGCGTTCTTTTCAAGCTCCCATGAAACATTCACCAAGACAGGCCACATTTTAGGTCATTGAGTGCCTTCACACATTTAAAAGAAATCATACAACATAGCCTCTCAGACCACAGAGGAAATAAATGAGAAATCGAAAACAGAAAGTTAGCTGGAAAATCTCCCAAGTATTTGGAGAGCATCTAACACACTTCTAAATAACACTTAGGTCAAAGAATAACTCCCAAAAGAAGTTAAAAAATACTTTGAACTACGTGAAAATTTATCAAAATTTGCGGGATGCAGCAAAAGCAGTGTTTAGAGGGAATTTTATAGCTTTAAATGTATATATTGGCAAAGAAGCTTCCACTTGAGGAAACCTGAAGGGCAGCAAATTATATTCAAAGTAACCAGATGAAGAGAAATAATAAAAATTAGACAGAAATCAATAAAGTTGAAAACAGGAAAATAATAAAGAAGAAAAGAAACCAAAAACTGTTGTTTTTAACTATCGGTCAACGATGTAAGCCTCTAGTTCAGTGGTTCTCAACCTTTTTAATGCCACGACCCTTTAATACAGTTCCTCATGTTGTGGTGACCCCCAACCATAAAATTATTTTCGTTGCTACTTCATAACTGTAATTTTACTACTGTTATGAATCGTAATGTAAACATCTGTGTTTTCCGATGGTCTTAGGCGACCCCTGTGAAAGAGGTCATGACCCACAGGTTGTGAACTGCTGCTGTAGATCCTAAGACCATTGGAAAACACAGATATTTACATTACGATTCATTAACAGTAGCAAAATTAGAGTTATGAAGTAGCAACGAAAATAATTTTATGGTTGGGGGTCGCCACAACATGAGGAACTGAATTAAAGGGTCGCAGCATTAGGAAGGTTGATAACCACTGCAAAAAAAAAAAAAAAAAAAGAGAGAGAGACACAAGTTACAAATATCACAAATGAAACAAGCAACATCACTATAGACTCATGGATATTAAGGGGATAATACAGGGTTGCTACAAACAACTATATCTACAATTTCCATAACCCAGATAAAAAGAACCGATGCCTGGAAAGATACAACCTGCAAAATCTCACACAGGAAGAAACAGGCAATTTGAATAGGACTTTGCCTATTAAAATTGAGTCATTCCCTTCCGAAAATGGAAGGCATCAGAACCAGATGGGTTCCCTAGTGAAATCTATCAAACACTTATGACATAAATCACCCGTGAAGGACAGAAGCAGAGGGACTACTTCTGGATTCACTCTACTAGTATGAGCTCAAAATTACCCTAATACCAAAATTAGACACACCATGACAAGAAAACTCCAAAACAGTATCTCTCATGAGCATAAATGCGTCTTTAAGAAAATATTAGCAAATTGAATCCAACAATGTATAAAAAGTTGTATACCATGACCAACTGGATTTATCCCATATATGCAAGGCTGGTTGACCATTTACAAATCAATTATGGTTCATCACATCAACACATCAATCCTCACATAAACAGATCAGTTACATGAACAGAAAAATTGAAAGACAGCTGAAAGATATTCCATTTTCACTAATAGGAAGACTCAATATTGTCAAGAAATCAGTTCTTCCCAATTGGATCTAGTGAATCAATACAATCACAATCAAAATCCCAAGTTTTTATATTAATATCAACAAATTGATTCTAAAGTTTATATTGGCAGGTGAAAGACCCAAAATAAACTACTTAATACTGAAGAAGAAGAAAAACAAAGTCGAAGGGCTGACACTCCTAACTTCAATATTTACTCCAAAGCCACAGCACATGAGACAGTACGGCACTGATTAAAGAATGGGTAAATCAATGGAACAGAAATCCAGAAATAGACTCACATGAATAGAGTCAACTGATCCTCAACAAAGGAACAACGGAGAAAGAACGATCTTTTCAACAATGGTGCTGGAACCATTAGATATCCACATGCAAAAAAAAAATTAGCCATATACATGATAATACACACCAACTTTTTTCTTGTCACAGGGTCATATCTTCAACAATAGGGAAACAAGAATGTATTTTTCCCATCAACAAATTAAATCACAATAAATCCACAATACACAATAAATTATGAAGGAATGTAATGAAAGCTTAATCCTGATCCAATTTTCACTCTTACAACTACCCTAGGCCCAAATATAAAGGGAAATATACCTCCAGGGAAATTTACCTCCAGGGAAATTTACCTCCAGATAAACACCACTGCACACTTACATAGAAATATTTTCCTGGGATGGCACAAGTGAATTTGCAAGCTTCCCAAAATGCTGGTCAATTTTATCATTAAAAATCAAAAGGAAAAACCCAAACCAGATCCACAACAAAAAACCAAGTGATTTTTGTTCCTTTACCAACTCTGAAGAAATGTCATGTGGCTTCAAAGTTTTACAAATTATCAACATTAGTCTAAGGGTTAACTTTAAGTAATTCAATTCTCCCTCCCTCATTGCTGTCTGTGTGACCTTGAATGGTTTATTTCGCCTAAGTCTCAGGTTCTTCGGGACAACCTGAGGATGACATTGTACCTGCCTCACAGAATGGCAATGAAGAATACGTGAGATGGAAAGGACAAAAACGGACTGAAGAAAATTATGCCTCAAGGAGAGAAATGCTATAATGCATCAAACCAGTGATTAAAGTGAAGGCTACAGTATGATTAAAAATTTTAAAGAAGATTATTTTTTAAATTCTTTTTAAGAATCAAATCCATCCTAAGTGGTTGCACCAATTGTGAAACCTCAAGAGGTCATTTTTATAGGAATGTTTTGACAGCTAGGGAATTCAGGCATCTGAAAGTGTTTGCTTAGTGATACAGCATTTACCCTCTGGCCAATGGGGAAAATGAAACACAGGCATTTAATCGAGTGTCTAAATATTGTACCTTCCAACATTTTGATTACTTGAGACTTAGTATTTTGTGTGCACTTTAAAATGGTGTAATTTTAGTTTATCAATAGTTTATTACTCTCAGTTATGCCTGGTTAAAAAAAAAAAATCTCCTTTTACACACATTTCCCTCTAGACCAATACTGAAAATTCCACATATCTTAAGTCTTCCTTAATATATTTTTTATTATAGAGAAACACAATAAATAACACAATACGGGATGAAATAAAATGCAATCAAGCATTGTAGTTTTGCAGCAAAGGCTGACGTTCAACAGATTTTAGGTAAAATTCTAACCGTCATCTATCTTTGGTGTATGCTGGGGAAGGTATGAAATATACAGAGAGAGATTTAAATGAAGACCAGCTTCTGACCTCCTTGCTCTCTCTGAATGGACTGCCTCGTCACCACAGACCAAAGCCAAGAGACACAGAGCCAATGGCTTTTACCACTTGGATTTCTACAGATTAAGAAACTGGGATGTAGAAGTGTAGATAAATAATCCCTGAGATTGGTTATGAGTCTTTGATCAAATCAACCACATTTCACTGCTTTATTCTCAAGCCAAAATATAATAAAACCAATAAAAAAGTGTGCCTGATATGAAATATCTTTCTAATATTAGGCTATAAATCTTCATAGTACAAGCTACGTTATATTCCCTTATACTTCTTAGTTTGAAAGGGATATTTATTGAAAACAGTAAAGCTATTTCATCTATTGATTTAATGTATATTAATGCATTTTCAATAACTTCTGAATAACAAATAATAGTTTTCTTTTACAACTGGGAGGAGCTGTTAACCAATGTATAAATAGTCAATTGACATGAAACAGGGAAGTCCAAACAGCAAAGATCGCATATTTAATATTTTATGAAAACAACCATTTGTAAAATGAAAATTAAATTTGAAATTCGGAATTAACCACTGAGTTTATTATTTCTAGTGTATTGATTCCTTATAGGTTTAGATAAAGACATAACCCTCCTGCAATGGAACAACACTAGGCCCAGTTTACCCTGTGTGGCTCTTCCTGTTGTAAGAGAGGCTTAAAAGGAAACTGTATTCAGTGGTCGCCAACCTTTCAGACCTCACTGACCACCAGTAATTCAATTACTATCCTGTGTCTGCGACTAAAATGGGTCTTACTGCTCTGAAATAGTTAATGCCCCCCTGGCCTCGCCAAAGTTCCTAGCTTATAGACTGAGAGCACTTTGTAACATACTGGTGAACTGTGTAAGGACAAGGAGCATTTTTATTCAGAAAGTAGAAGCTAAGCTGTTTGATGGGCTGATCTGCAATACGTTGGTACAGCAAAAGGATATCGATTTTACAGTGACTTTAATAAGGATTAAAATACCTACAAATTATCAACTGTTACTTAACATTCTATAGAAAAAAATCAATCCTTAATCCTTAAAGGTGAAGGGATTAAGCGCAAAGAAAAAGAAAACACAAAAAAAAGCACAACCTCATGGACACAGACCACCGTATGGAGATTACCGGAGGGAAAGGGGGTAGAAGACGGTTTAGGGGGATAAAAGGTGATGAGAGGAGACGTGACGTGGAGTAGGGACACACAACACCACGTGCAGATGCTGCATTATAAAATTGTACCCCTGAAACTTACAATTTTATTAACCAATAGCACTCCAGTTAATTTTTAAAGATCCTTCATTCAACAAAAGTGGTAAAATGCTTCAAATGACTCCCCAGCCCAGGATGTTAGCGGAGTATTAATATGCAGCCCACTGCGTGTCTTAAAGAAGGCAGGCCTAGCCAGACCATTTCCCTTTTTCGGATTTTTGCCTAGAAAAACAGCAACCACACAACCATCCGGAGGGCTTGCATGGCGTTTTCTGGGGAAATAGGTTTTAGGAGACCGTTAGGATGGCTGCCTGGGTCACAGGGCCGTGGGCTTGACAAGTGGGTGCAAACAACTCCTGTGATTCCGCGCGAGGGAGGACAGGACACAGAGCCCGTGCGCCCCCGCCGGGACCCCCTTACCTGCGGGTCTCACAGCGGAACCCGGGGCCCACCAGCCAGGATGGGGAGCCCGAACTGGAGTAACGGACCGGCCGCCGCTGGAGTCCGGGGCTGAGAACCCTGAGAGCTGGACATTCCCAGGGGTGCAATTCCAGGGGCGCCCTCAGTATTGTGAGGATCGCCTCCAAGAGCTTGGCCAGGGTTCCCACAGTAGGTACTGGAGCAGGGTCCCCGGGCGTCCGCAGGGAGAGGAGGAAGGGCGGTGGTGAGATGAGCCAGAGCCCTGCCTCCTCCTGAAATAGGGGCCTCGGGAGGAGCGGATTGATGGAGCCCAGCCTGCTGCCTCTCAGCACCTGCTGGGGGTCATGGGTCATCAGAGCCCCGCCCTGGGAAGGGAGCCACCTGACTCCAGCCCCCCCCCCCCTCCCACCCGGAGGAGGAGAAGGAATCTGAGAAAAGCTTGTGAGGTTCACAGCTCTGAGGCACAGGCTCCCCAAAAGGCCCCAGACCTCATCATGAACTTAGGGACTGGTTGCCCGCCCCCCACACCTCTGCACCAAGGCCTGCTCACAGCAGCTCCCTTCACCCAGTGCTTTGAAACTGGCTACCCAGAAACATCACAAGGCAAAGCAGAAGGCCAGAACACGCGTGGGGGAGCACACAGCGTCTGAATCACACATGGCAGGGATGCTGGAGAATAGACTGGGGATTTCTTAAAAGAAACTATGACTAACCTGCTAAGGGCTCTAACAGATAAAGTAGACAGTGTTAAAATAAAAAAAAAAAAACAACAACACAGAGACCAGACTTGAAAATTCCCTGCGCAGACAAAACCAATTAGTCATATAAACAGAGCTTAATTAAGCTGATTGCAAGGCTAACTGGACCTGGGTAATTTCTTGCGATCTCTCTGGAAACCATAAACAAAACTTTTATTTTCCAAAATTTATATCAGGTAGCCACTAACCAATTCCCTGTCATTTATGAAAATTCTAGTACCGGTATTATAACCAGTCTCTGTGGAGAATAGACAGTCACTGCCTTCTCCCCATATAACTGCTTTATAATAATGTACCCCTGAGCCTCATTCCATGTGCATGTCCCCAGGTCACGAACTCTCTCTTCGGTGTGTGCACAATAAACTCTTACTAATGACCACTAATGCAAGAAGGGATGGGCACTGAAGAGAGGGATACAGGTCCTGATGAAATAAACAAAACAAAAAGAAGTACTAGAAAAAAAAAAAGCTGTAACAGAAATAAAAACGGCCTTTGATAGGCTTACTAGTAGGTTGGACACAGCTGAGGAAAACAAAATCTCTAAGCTAAAGGATGTATCAGCAGAAAAGCAAAGAGAACAATGACCAAAAAAAAGCAAAAAACAACAACAAAAAACAACAACAAAAAACAACCCAGGATATCTAAGGACTATGGGAAAACTACAAAAGGTACAACATACACATTTTTTCAAAGGACAAGAAGAAATATTTACAACAATGACTGAGAATTTCCCCAAATCAATGTCAGACATTAAACCACAAAGCTCCAAGAACACCACGCAGGATAAATGCCCCCGACAGCCTACACACAGGTGTATCTTTTTCAAATTACAGAAAACGCAGGATAAAGAAACCTGAGGAATAAAACCCCTTACCTATATAGGAACAAAGATAAGGATGACAGCCAGCTCCTCAGAAACCATGCAGGCAAGGAGTGGAGTGAAATATAAGTTAAAGTGTTGAGAGAAAGAAAACCCACCAACCCAAATTCTGTACCCTGAAAATTATCCCTCAAAAGCGAAGGAGAAATAAAGATTTTTTCTCAGACAAACAAAAGTTGAGGAAAATTATTGTGGCAAACCTGCTTTGCAAGAAATGTTAAAAGAAATTCTTGACAAAGAAGCAAATAATATAGATTGGAGACTTGGCTCTACATAGAGGAGGAACATTGACAAAGGAATAAATGAAGGCAAAATAAAAGCTTTGATTTTCTTATATTTTTCATCATCAGCAGCAAAACACTAAATAAAATACATACTAGTATATTCAAAGGAGTGCTGGTAGAAGTCTAACAACCAACTCGGGGTGGGGGGGAGGGGAGGGGGTTGGGGACAGAAACACAATAGATAGCACTTGCAGATTTCTGTTGTGTGAATACTCCTATTATGGCCAATGTCAAGCTATTAACATGATGTCACTGAACAGAGTTAAGAAGAGATGCACAGTATACCCTTAGCCAGAAAAGTGGATATTGTCAATATTATTTTTCCACCCTCCCCTATCCCACACTGGGTACTGGGTACTACTAGACCTCTCCTCTCTCCTCCTTTGGAGTGCCCAAGAAATCATATGGAGGTGGAGAGGCTCAGAGTTTCAAGGGATGACAGAAGAGGAAAAGGGGTTGGGGTAGGTGGAGGTGAGCCAAGGGTGGGGGGTGGTTAGGGATGGAAAGAGACTTTGCTTTGGGTGAGGGGTGCACAATGCAGTGTGCAGATTAGGTTTTGTTGAGTTGTACACTTGAAACCTGCATGGTTTTGCAAACCTATGTCACCCCAGTAAGTTCAATTAAAAAAAGAAAATGAAGGAGGAAAAACAAGCAAAGGCTGACAGAAGTATAAAATGTTCAAGCATGAGGAGATACGTGGGTCTTGATTATTTCTTTGGGGAAAGAGAACTCATCCCAGGAAATGGCCCAGACAGTGTAGCCCTGCGCACCGAAGGCGAGACAGGTGGGGTTCGGAACCGGCAGGGGACAGCCGTCTCTCAGTCATTGCAGTCGTGTGTGTGTGACACACATTGTGCACTACTGAAGTGCGAGAAGCACCCACCGAACGATAACTATGGATTTGGGACCACAAGGGACCACGGGTGTGGATGGTGGAGACTCTGACTCAGCTGAAGAGTGGGTAAGATTAATTCCTCAGAGTCACACCCCACCTCCAACCAAGGTAGCTACACATACATGCTAAGCCAGTGGTCGGCAAACTCTTTAGTCAGCAGAGCCAAATATCAACAGTACAACGATTGAAATTTCTTTGGAGAGCCACATTTTTTAAATTTAAACTTCTTCGAACGCCACTTCTTCAAAATAGACTCACCGAGGCCGTGGTATTTTGTGGAAGAGCCACACTCATGGGGCCAAAGAGCCGCATGTGGCTCGTGAGCCGCAATTTGCTGACCACGGTGCTAGGGGGAAGGAGCAAAAGCCACCTACACCACACTGGATATGCATTTTATACAGCAGAGTTCTGTCAAAAGGCTACAGAAAAATACTACTTTGAAAATCCCTACCCTACATACACCATCTCTCCTTTCTGTGGACAATGGCACCAAGTCCAATTTGTGAAATTCCATCAGAAGTATTTAGAGTAGATGTTAAAAATCAATGGCAAAAGTCACCCTGAATCAAGGCCTAAAGCATAAACGGATTACTGACATTAAAGGGACTTGCTGTAATGCACATTGCTTCTTAGTGAGATGAGTGATGGCATCTGTTAATAATTATGAAGCAGCTGGGTAGGAAAAAACACTGAAAATTCATAACACACAACATCTTTAAACAAAACAATGGAGATAGTTTGCTGGAAGCCAAACCAATATAGAAATAACTTTACAGCATCTATTATAGGGCTTTAAATAGTTTATATATGGCATCAGACAAAAAGGACGTGTTTTCATAAATAATGCCTGGCCCAGCAAAGAGCTCCTAAGGATATTCACTTAACCTCATTATAATATTTAGTTTATGTAGAGTCACAGATGGTAAATGACATTCTTATGCTCAGCATTTTTTTTTAATATATTTTTATTGATTTCAGAGAGGAAGGGAGAGGGAGAGAGATAGAAACATCGATGATGAAAAAGAATCATTGATCGGCTGCCTCCTGCATGCCCCCTACTGGGGATGGAGCCCACAACCCAAGCATATGCCCTTGACCAGAATTGAACCTGCGATCCTTCAGTCTGCAGGCTGATGCTCTATCCACTGAGCCACGCTGGCTAGGGCACTCAGCATTTTTCAATTGCTGAAGCCATTTATATATATAAAAGGCTAAGCAACCAACAACTGAACAACCAAATGACTGGTCGCTATGATGCGCACTGACCACCAGGGGCAGATGCTCAATACAGGAGCTTCCCCCCCTGGTGGTCAGTGCGCTCCCACAGCCAACCTCCCCCCAGTCCCTCCTCCCGGGGCCAGCTGGCCAACCTCCTGTGGTCCCTCCCCCCAGCTGGCCAACTTCCCGTGGTCCCTCCCTAGGCAGACCCCCCTTCCCCCATTGATTGGCCCCGATCACTGGCCAGACCGAGGGACCTCACCCGTGCATGAATTCATGCACTGGGCCTCTATAAAACCCAAAGCAAACTTCTTGGAGAACTACCAAGGCAGTATAATAACTCATCATTAATAATTGATGAGTTAATATTAGTAAAGTTGTTAGAACAATTCCTAGCCTATAGAAGCACCATAGAAGTGTTTGATAAAATAAAAAATAAGTACCATAGTTATGTCAGGGGTACTTCCTTGTCAACACCTCACTATAGCTGTCGCATGAGTTTGATGTACACTATGTCATGTACAATGTCCAATAAGATCAGCACAACTCTTTAGCCTCTTTTATTCTCACTATAACATGGCAGAATGTAAATGAGTTATTTTGTTCACCAAATATTTACTGAGCACTTATTATGTACCAGGTGCTGTTCTGAGGGCTGGAGGTGTTGTCAACAAGTGAAACACAGGATCCTACTCTCATGGAAGACTATCTTCAACCAGGGGAGGACTATCACCAGGTGACAATTAACCAGGATGGTTCAGACATTGGTACGTATCACGTAAGTCAATCCAGGTCAATGGCTCCTTCCCTCTTCCTTCTCCCTACCTCTTAAAGTGACCCATCCTTCAAAACGACCCGCCACCTCCCTTCCCTGTGCTCTGGGACAGGTGTTCCGTTTTCTGGACTGGGATCTGCTGGCTGGCAGCTTCCTGTTGGGCGGCCTGTTGACACTCTGAGGATGACCCCTGCTTGTTTCCTCCCTAGTCTTCCTCCTCACTGTTGGCCTCACATTTCCACTTGCCAGCCAGGCATCCCTAACTGACCCTCTAGCACCTGGAACTCCATAATCTCAAAACAGGCTGGCACTGCTCTGCCCTGGCAAAGGCCCTCGTAGCTGCCCCAGGGAAAAGCCATCTCTGCCTCCTTCTCTAGTGCCCTCCAACCGTTCCATGTGGGCTGAGGCCTCCATCCTCCTGCCCAAGGCGCAGGCCCACTGCACCCCTCTCCTGCTCAGATCCTTGCACGGCCCCCCACGCTCAGGGACACCAACCAAGTAGCACACCAGAACTGGACCTGGAAAAAGTCCCCCAACTCGCCTTTAGGCACCCCTTCATCCATCCAAACCCTTCTGCTCCCAGATCATTCTGGTGCCTTCTTACGTTTGTGACTTTATTCTCTGTAGTTTTCCCTCCTCAAACTTACCCCATCATAACTACCTTTATTCTTCGAGTCCTCCATGAAACCTTCTCCGATTCCCTACTTTGTGTTTTCACAGAACATTTTACACATAAAGATTGACATTCATGTATTTTTATCTTTAATTTGTGGTTATGTGGTGGCTCCTTCAGAAATAATTCTGTAGCCCCACAGTCCCGAGGGGGGCACCCTACCTGCAGCAGAACTGAGGGGTATTTGTGACCTGCATAATTGTGACCCAGGAATGTTCTCCCCAAATACTACTACTAGTTTTGCTGAATTATTTCAGCACTATAAAGGCACCTCAGATGAGAAGACTAACACCGGGAATAATGGTTTCGTTAATGAAAATGTAGAAATAAACATCACAGGTTAATTTTGGTTTTTAAAACTTTGTCTTAAGCAGGACAGTGAAGACCCTCTGCATTACCATAACGGTAAACATATACCTATATATCTGTCTGAATCCATAGAATATACAATCCTCAGGCAAACTCTGGACTTTAGGAAATTATGATGTATCCATAGAGGCTCACCAGTTGTAACAAATGCACTACTCTGATGGGGGATGTTGGTAATGGGGGAGGCTACGTGTGTGTGTGGGGGGGGGCAGGGGGACTATGGGAAATCTCTATACCTCCCGCTTAATTTTGCTGTGAACTTAAAACTGTCTTAAGCATCAAAGTGAAACTGATAAAAAAAATCACTTAGTTTTCTTTATATTAAATTTTCACATTTGAGAATCACAAAGTCCTCATAAATCCCCAAATGTCTCCTTTGCCAGCCTGCTATCACTCTATCCTCCTCCATCACCATACTGGAAATTCACTTTATTTTAGTCACTGTTTTCTTTAATTAAAATATATTTGGCATATAACATAGTGTAAACTTAAGGTGTGAGTTAATTTGATACAGTTATATAGTGCAATATGATTGCCATTGTAGCGATAATTAGCACCTCCATAATATCACATAATTATTTCTTTTTAGTGATTGGAATAATTGAGATCTAGTCTCTTAGCAAGTTTGATGATTATAATGCTGTCTTATCTATATTCATTGTACTAGAACTCATTGAAGCTTTATCCTCAACATCTGTCTCTCTCACCCACCTCATTCCCTGGTAACTGTCATTTTGCTCTGATTTTATGAGACAGTATTTGTCTTTCTCTGTCTAACTTCGCTCACTTAGCATAATGTCCTCATGGTCCATTCATGTTGTTGGAAATGGCAAGATGAGTAACTTTCCATTGTATGTGTACATGTATAAATAGCAGTGTACTTATCCATTCCTCCATTGATAGGCACTTAGGTTGTTTCCATATCTTGACCATTGCAAAAGAGTGCATATTCCTTTTTTAAAAAAATATATTTCATTCATTTTTTTTACAGAGAGGAAGGGAGAGGGATAGAGAGTTAGAAACATCAATGAGAAAGAAACATCGATCAGCTGCCTCCTGCACACACCCCACTGGGGATGTGCCCGCAACCAGGGTACATGCCCTTGACTGGAATCGAACCTGGGACCCTTCAGTCCACAGGCCAATGCTCTATCCACTGAGCCAAACCAGTCAGGGCTGCATATTCCTTTTTGATATGCTGTTTTCATATCCTTGGGATACATGCCCAAAAGTGGAACTGCTGGGTCATACAGCTCTATTTCTAATTTTTTGAGAAACCTCCATATTGTTTCCCATAGTGGCTGAACCAATTTACATTCCCACTAACAGAGGGGAGGGTTCCCTTTGTTTTTGTTTTTGCTTGTTTTTAATTTTTTTCTTTATTGATTAAAGTATTACATATGTGTCCTTACCCCCCCCCCCATTGCTGCCCCCACATACTTGCCCACACTTATCTTGTGTCTTTCTGATGCTAGGTATTCTAACAGGTGTGAGGTTGTATCTCATTATGGTTTTGGTTTGTGTTACCCTGATGATTACTAACTTTGAGTATCTTTTTTATGTACCTGTTGGCCATTTAGATGACTTTTTTTGGGGGCAGGGTGTCTGTTTAGTTCCTCTCCCCTTTTTAAAATAGATTTGTTATTATTGAGTTATATAAGCCTTTTATATGTTTTGGATATTAACCCTTTATCCAATATCTGACTTCTAAAAGTTTTCTCTCCTTCTGTAGATAACCTTTTCATTTTGAGTGTTTCTTTTGTTGTGCAGAAGCTTTCAGTTCCATGTAGTCCCATTTGTTGATTATTGATTTTGTTGTTTGTGTTTTCAGTGTCAGATTCCTTTGAGTCAATGTTTATGGTAACATTTTCAAAGGAGAATCTCTGGCCCAGAGTGATAAGAGCGTATACATTTGAACTGGAACAGGGCATAGTCATATTCCAGATTAAGGTCCCGGTCAAGTGCACAGTGGGGAATTTTGGGAAGCCAAACAATTTGAGGAAACTGCTGGTATGAGAAAGCGGGTGGGATAAGATAAAAATGATGTATTCCCACATTGCTGCGTATTTTTCCTTTAGCAAACATTTTATAGGGAGCAAGCTTCATGCATCTAAACCACGTTAGTGTGTGACCGTACAACCCACCACCCTTATAACCTATCACCCATAATCCACCACCCGCCACATTGTCCTCATTCCTCATGAATCTTTCCCCCTGGCTGAGGTGACCAGATCGGTGTCACGGAGGAAGTGGCATTTGAATTGGACAGATTCCAACAGCATAAGCAAAGATTTTAACAAGCAGAAATTGCAAGGTATCCTAGGATTTATTTCTATGAGTACATGTTGTATAGTTACAGAAATAGGTCCTAGAAAAAATGCCTATAAAATGCATCTGGGAATGAATTACATCCAGAGTCATGGAAAATAGGTATAAATATAAGAAAATAGGAAGGAAAAGGGGACAAAGGAAGGAAGAAAAGGAAAGTAGTATTTACTAGTTGAAATGAATTAATATGCTTTTTCAAACTGCCAATCTCATTAAGTGATTTGTAGGCTATTAAAATAAATATTTTTAAATTGAGAACAACTTTGCAAGATTCAACTAAGCTGCAAATTCTGGAGCCAATAACCACCACCACCACCACCACCACCACCATCACCACCACCATTCCGATTGTTATGCGTTTATATGAAAATGCACACAGTCTTATTTAACCTTCACAATTTCCTATAGGGTAAGTGCTATTATCCCTCTTTTACTGATGAGGTATTTAGGCTTAAAAGTTAAAAACTTGATCAAAGTCACAGAAATAATAAGTATAGTTTTTTAAAAATATATTTGTATTGATTTCAGAGAGAAAGGGAGAGGGAGAGAGAGAGAGAAATATCAATGATGAGAAAGAATCATTGATCGGCTGCCTCCTGCTGGGGATCAAGCCAGCCTCCTGCACGCCACCTATTGGGGAATGAGCCCACAACCCAGACATGTGCCCTTGAATGGAATCAAACCTGGGACCCTTCAGTCCACAGGCTGACGCTCTATCCACTGAGGCAAACCAGCTATGGCTAAGTGTGGCTTTTCGGTCAGCAAATAACTATGAGCCATAAAATAGCAGCTGGGGGGGGGGGGTCTCGGCATCAAGTCGAATTTGCTGCTGCTCATTGTCAGACCCTACCCTGTGACCTCAGATTATATTGTAGTGGTTCAAATAATGGCGAAGTTCCAGAAATCCACATTCTAGAAATTCTTAGTGTAGCCATTTTGTAATGTCTGCAGGTCTTAGTTTTCCCATTTGTAAAAAATGGGAATAATAACTGAGCCTAATTACATGGGGTTATTATAAAGATTATAAAAATTAGTTCTTAGAATAGCACCCGGCGACAAATCTTACCTTTTACTAACTCCCATAATTATTTTTAGGCGCCAAGTTTAGGACCTCATTCTTTTTCACTCCATCATCCAAGATTTCTTCTTAACCCCAACTTCCCCCTCCCCGCTAAACTTAAGGTCTCCGTATCAAAAACACACCTTAAAAATGCTAATAGGAGGCCACAGGAATATACATTAAGACTCATCAAATATTTCATATTTTTAAAACTATTACATTAAGACAATTTGGAATATATAGCTCTCTGTCTCTTTCTTCTCCTTCTCTCTCTCTTCTCCTTCTCCCTCTCCCTCTCCCTCTCCCTCTCCCTCTCCCTCTCCCTCTCCCTCTCCTCTCCCTCTCCCTCTCCCTCTCCCTCTCCTTCTCCTTCTCCTTCTCCTTCTTCTTCTTCTGCTCTTTTCTAAAATTTGAGCCCAAACTGATGAGTTTCAATAAGTCCTGGGGTAATACCAATTATTTGAGCAAAACAAATATTTGTCTAAGAAGTGTCAATGCAAGTATTTGCCACTGATCAAGGAACTATCCACTAACTGTACCAGATCTCTGCCTCTCTTGATAGCTTGCCGGGCTCAGTTACCATATGGCCATAAAGATGACCGGTTTACACAGCATCAGCAAGGGGCGGGGGGGGGGGGTGAGGGGGGAGGAGGGAATAGGAAACCGCACAGGAGCTACAGAGTCAGACCCAGGTTCCATACCAGGTTCGATTACTTAACAACTTGTTCAACTGCTGTCACTTAAATGACTTATAATGCCCTGGATTTTATGTCCTTATGCTTAAATGAGGCTGGTAATTACACTTGCTTTCCTTACCACACTGAGTTGGTTTGAGTTCAAAATATGAAAGCATCGTACAAGTGTTCATTATTATTACAGTGGACATGTAATATGAGAACTGATATATCCTGTATCCTGTGGCTGTTAGTTTCCTTCACACCCTCCATCGCTTACCTACTCCCAGTTCTGCGCATGGAACATTCTACCATATTTTAAAGCTATACCCGGATTTCTATCCCCACCACCACCTCACAAAGTTAGGACCCTGTCCTCTGTCAGCAGCCTCCTCCTCCCTTTAATGCCGCTTAAAGCCCTCTTGTATCAAAGATGCCAAATGCCACAATGATCGACCCCAAAACACAATCTGACCATGCTAGTTTGCTCTCCGACATCCTAAGGTATATACCGCTCAACTGCCAAGTTCACGTTTTAAAAGGCATTCGTTCACAGCCTACCCTAGTCTGGCCCCCTAGACCAACTCTCCAGACTTATCTCTTACCACGCCCAGCCTCAATGTTGACAGGTTTTACCTGAATGCTCTCTTTACTGAGAATGCCCCATTCCCTTTTGCCAAATGGCTGCCTCTTACTTAAACATTAAAAGTTAAATGGGCCCTGGTAGGGTAGCTCAGTTGGTATAAGTGTCGTCCAAATACGCCAAGGTGGCTAGGCCGATCCTGGGCCAGGGCGCATATAAGCATCAACCAACGTAAGTAAGTAAGCGGAACAGCAAATTTAAGTTTCTATCTCTCTCACCAGCTCTCTCCCATCCTTTCTCTCTGAAAATCAAGAAATAAAATATTTCAAATAATTAAATCGGCAACTTTCTAAGGCATGGCTAGTAGGCCTAGGAGGGAATCCCACATACAAATTAATTCCTGTATTCTAATACACTTATTTACTTGTGTGTCTATAAGTTCTTTTTTTGTTGTTGTTAATCCTCACTCGATGATATTTTTCCCATTGAATGTTAGGGAGAGCGAAAGGGAGGGAGGGGGAAAGAGAGACATTGATGTGAGAGACATATGTGTGGGTTGCCTCCTGCATGTGCCTTGGGCCAGGATTGAACCAACCTGCAGCCCAGGTATGTGTCCTTGACCGGGAATCAAACCTGGGACCATTCAGTGCAACACTGACCAGGGCAAAATATACGCTTTTTAACGACAGAGACCTTTTTCCCGTTCGCTCTAGCACCCAGGATAGGCACATTTGTGGAGTATATACTATTGTTTCTACCCTGAAAAGCATCTAAGCCAAAATCTCTATATAACACCAAAAAGTCAAGCATTGAAAATCATCAAATTAAAATGATAATGAGCTGGAATAGCCACATAGCAAAGATCAACATGACACTATTCCAAACGTGAATCCATTTTTCTTGTTTTAAAAGGCAACCTCATTACACCTAAATATTTCAAAGAGGTATTCTAAAAAATGCACTTCTGTTCATCATAGCTACATAAAACCACATAGCAATTATTAATGGGAATTATGATAAATATTCTACATACTTTAATTTGAATGGTAATATCCACGTTGGTAAAAATTTAAAGGGAAGATTAATTGATTATATGTCACAAGGACCACGATGAGGAAATATTATTTAAATAAAGTGAAGATTAAAGGGTCTTAGGAACTGAGCCAAAAACCAAGTATGTAGTAACCACAGTGACACATTAACCCTCCAACATTAATCACCTTCCCACCACAGTTATCACTTGAAACATTATTCTTTTGGGAGACTGATTCAGAATATTTTACCATATTAAGTAAAATGAAGCTGGGTCACAAATACTAAAAGAAAAAAGAAAACTAAAAAGATACCCTTGCCAGTTTGGCTCAGTGGATAGAGCATTGGCCTATGGACTGAAGGATCCGGGTTCGATTCAGTTAAGGGCATGTACCTCAGTGAGGCTCCATCCCTGGCCCTGGTCAGGGCATGCAGAAGGCAACCAATCGATGTTTCTCTCTCTCTGTCTCTCTGTCTCGCTCATATCAATATTTCTCTCTCTCTGTCTCTCTCAGTCCCACCCACTCTCTCTAAAAACCAATGGAAAAATATTCTCAAGTGAGGATTTAAGAAAAAAAAAAGAGGGGGGGGACAATAATAGTGTTTTAAAGTTATATATTTCCCCCCTTAGTGTTTTAGTTTTGTTTTTATTCTCCCTTGTTAATAATTTAAAACATATTTACGTCTGTGTTTGTATATTCTTAACCTTTCTTTTTTCCATATAATTAATCCCTTAACACTTCCTCATGGGACTTACTTTCCAAGATTTAATCAACATTTCTACTTTTCTTCTGAGTTCTAATGTTACTACTTGTCCTCTAAAATTGTGTAGAAAAATAAATATCACCTAAACTCTCAATGCAATAATATATTTATTCTTTAGATTGGTTAATATGATTCCCTGCTAGTCTAGTGAGTTAATTTGCATAGTAATAAGCAATCAGTCAAAGGCATAGTCCTGCACAGCTATTCTTTTTAAGAATTTCTAGTCACTGTTTCATTTTTTCAAAGGCTTTATAATCAGTTTTGTTGGATATTATTCATAATAAAATCATGAAATAAATCAATATCAAACTTGCAAGAATCTATGCTTCTCAGAGATACTATGTAATTAAGCTTTCATAGTCCTCCAAGGTAGAATAGAGACTAGCCTGAAACATGCTGGAAGTTCATAGTGGGGTCACTTTATCAATCAGCACAGAACTGATGGGACAATCCTGAGAGCTGCAAAAGGCAGCAATGACTGAACAGAGAAGCATTAAACCTTTAGCGTAACGTTCACCTTCTGAGAGCCTTGGGGTCAGACAAGAGAGCCAGGGGCCCTGGAGGACTCTGCATATGCATTCGGATTGCTAGAAGAATCCCTAAACACGATTCCAGACATTGTCTTCTTCACAATTAAACGACTCAGCTCGCTTACCCCAATCCAATTTCCCACGAATTAGGCTAATGTTTCATCGGCCATGTGTTTTGAGTGCAACTCTTAGTATTAACTCTCCTAACCACTGTCCAAATTAAGACCTCGACCACTTCACCTACGGGTTGCTCCATTTAACCACTTACCACTGTTTTAAAATGCCCTACATGGTTGCTTCTAAAATACCTCCCTTTCTTATTTGGTTGCCTTCACTTTCCTTTTCAGTTCTTTCTCCTCCACAAACTGCCTTTACGCCACTTGCTCCTGGGGGTTAGTCTTCTGCAGGATGATACATGTTCACTCTCTTCTCCCCTCAGTCTTTGCTTTCCTGAGGTAATCCTATCAACCACATCAGCTTCAGGCAGCACTGCTGCTCTCAAATCTTTCTAAAGTTTCTCTCGCCAACTGACTTTTTTTGGAGCTGACACGTGTTCCCCAGTGCCTGTTAAACATATCCAAAAGATATATACATGGGCACCATAAGCTTCACACGTCAAAAGTGCTTCTACAATTGTTCCTCATCCCGAATCTTAGGGAATGGAATCATATCCACTCACCAACCAGCCCCAAATCCTGGAGTCATTCTAGAATGTTCTCTGCTTCATTTCCTACATTCAATATAACTTTATTTCTTCAAAATATCTGAGGAACTACTATGTACCAGATATTAAGTCAGGTGCTAGACATACAGCAATAAGCAAGGTAGCCATCATGTTTATACTCATAGAGTTGGCATCCTAATGGGATGTACAGAGGCAAAGAGGCTATTCATATGTGAAAGACATTTCCAGGAGTTTGGCAATATACAACCCATAGAACTCTATATAGTAGCCCTATAAATACAATTTCAAAAGAATAGAAGGAACAATATCTCTGCATTCTTTTCTTTCTGAACTGCCACAATAGCTCTCTAACCAGTTTTCTTTTTTTTTTTTCCTGGTCCCTATCCTATTCATCCACTATAATGTTGCCAGAAAATTCTAAAATTCCAAGCTGAACACAACCTTAACCATGCTAAACTCTACTGTTGGATACAATGCAGAGTCCTTAAACTGGCCCACAAAACCTTTGTTGATGGAGCCTCCTTATACCCCATCCCTCCATACATACTCTCTGCTGAGGCCATGCTCAATTCCCTACACATCTCCACACCAGGTAAACGTCTCTAGAAAGTCTTCTCTGAGAATCGCTGTAGTCCCATGGGTGCCCCACATCTGTCCTCTCTCTCATCCCCCTGCCATATGTCCATCACTGTACTGATAGAATTAGATTACAATCACAAGTTTGCCTCTCTTTCCTGCTGGACTACGAGTGTTTGAGGGACAGGGACCCTGCTTTGTGCATGTCTATGTTTTTGCTTCCCACAACAGTGCTTTGCACGTAGGAATCCCTTGCATGAAGTCACACCTCGTTCTGAATGGACAATGCTTCCCAACCCCATGAAATCAACTCATCTTCCCTGTCTGCATTCCAGGCCCTTCACGGTGAAAACAGGAGACCCCTTTTGGGGAAAAAAAAAAAAAAAGGTCATCTTACATTTCCTTCAACGTTTGAGATTCATTCCTTCTAAGAAGCCCTCTTTAGCACTTCAATAGAAATAGTATTTCCTTACTTCGAACTCTCAATATTTTAACACAGGAATCTGTATTTGCCCATACTTTCATTAAGAAATGTCTCTATGTATATGTACCTTCTTTACCCAAACTACTTATCTAAGAGCCTCATGAATAAAGTCTGCTCTCTTTCAGTTGCCCCTGCTGACTACTTCATTGGTGCAAGGGTGACAGGTATTTAAATTTGTCCCTTTTGGTGAATAGAGTCCCTCTGGATTCTGCTCCCAATGTGCTCCCAAGCAAGGTCTCACAGTTCAACTATTTTCTCTCTTCATCTTATTTGCTATCTCAGCATTGGTCATCAGAGCTGACCACGCCCTCATTCTTGAAAGTGGAAGTCACTGAGCTTCCTACACTTGATCTTAGCCAAAAGGCCGAGAAGCGATGGAAGTCACTGAGCTTCCATACTCTATACCCTTCGGATTTGCCCCTGCCTCTCTGGCTCCTCCCCACTCAGCTGTGGGAGAGGTTTTTCCTTTACCAAACCATCCAACTTTCTGTGCCTGGGGAGTACCTCCGCCCCGGGTCCCTTCCTCATCTCATTCCTCACAAGCAGCCCAAACAATCTGTGCCTGTGCATAGCTCTGTTTGAGTAGGAGAGCAAAAGTATCTTCATTCTGTTCAACGAGTGCGAGAATGTGTTTCCATGAGCAGAGTTCACATGGTAATCACAAACAAGGGGATAAAGAAGAGAGCAAACCACGGAGTTTTTTTTTAAAATCAAGACTCATGGTGTACAAAGGACATTACATGATTATTCAAGTTTTATGGAGACAGGATTATGTGGCTGGCAGGGAAACTTAAGGGTTGTTTTGTTCCGTAAAATGTCACACACAGACACAGACCCTGTTAGTGAATATAAAAGCATGCCTGTTTGTGCGACTTGGCGTTAAACCACTGAAGAGGACACTTGTGCGTTTACCACCAGCAAAAGGCACAGCAGCCTCCCTGAGGCGGAAGTGCTTACGTGTCTGGTGATGTCCAGTGACTTCCCTAAAAGAGGATAAAACAACGCACCCTCAGGCGAGAAAGCAGATTTAAATAGAGCCATTTTAGAAAGCTGAGTGCCTCAGCAAAATCAGGAATTAATCCAGATGAAGACATTTTGCTTTTAGGGGATCTACGTACTAGTAAAAAAACATGTTCTACAACTCTAACTTAGAGTGGGGTCGGGGGCATGAAGTCAAAATGTATACCCTATAAAAGTCCCCCTGTTTTTAAAAGTATACCTTGAAAATTATAGAGCCACGTCACCAGCATGCGTTATTTCCAACTGTAGTAATATAAGCTTAATTAAAAAAAAAAAATCAGGAACATTGTAACTTACTCTAATATAAAGAATCTAGTTGTGAGATAGCATACTGTGGTTTTAATTTGCATCTCCCTGATGACCAGTGATGTTGAGCATCTTTTCGTATGTCTATTGGCCATCTGTATGTCCTCTTTGGAGAAGTGTCTGTTCAGGTCCTTTGCCCAGTTTTTTAATTGGATTGTTATGTGTTTTTGGTGTGAGTTTTATAAGTTCTTTATAAATTTTGGATATTAACCCTTATCAGATGTGTCATTGGCAAATATGTTCTCCCATTCAGTGGGTTGTCTTTTCATTTTGTTGGTAGTTTCCTTTGCTGTGCAAAGGCTTTTCAGTTTGAAGTAGTAGTCTCATTTGTTTGTTTGTTTCCCTTGCCTGAGGAGATATAGCAGAAAAAACATGGCTACAAGAAATGTCCTTGATTTTACTGCCTATATTTTCCTCTAGGATTTTTATGGTTTTGGGTCTAACACTGAAGTCTTTTATCCATTTGAGTTTATTCTTGCGTGTGATATAAAAAGGTGGTCTAGTTTTGTTGCAGGAGGAGGTAACGGGCCAGATCTCTCAGACTCAGTGGGAGTGAGGTCCTTGGGGTGCCGCTGGAATGGGCCTTTTCAGAAGACGCCCCATGAGAAAGAGAGGCGGTAGAGGGCTTTATGTGTGTGGAGTTACATTCCTCGGGTTGTAAAAGCCGCTGCCCCTTAACCCTTTGCACGCGCTTGCTTTTTTCTCGATTCCTTTATTCTAATGCTAACCGTGTCGAGTCACCCTCGACATCCGAGTGCAAAAGGTTAAGCCAGTCCTGGCGCTCCATTAGAGACAAAAGCAAGGCCAGCGTCCAGGGTTTCTGTTCCACGTTGCGGCCAGATCAGCTCGCATCCAAGCTAATCAAAGTCCATCTCTCCATTGTGTGGAGTCCCACAGGGCTCCGAGCATGTGGGGGGGGGGGGGCGCTCACCCCCAGCAGGCAGCGCAGGAGCCCAGTGCGCCAGAGGGAGAGTACAAACCGAGAGAGCATGCGCCTCTGTTCAGCACAGTTTATGGTAAGATACTTGTCGGACCCCTTATTTAACCTGCACATTCCTTCTAGAACACAGACCCCTTCTCCTCTGTACGTGCAGTACACTACTGACCAAAGTCCTCAGGCCTCTCAAGTAAACCAGAGGCTTTGTCTATAGCAAACTTTATTGCTATAGACACCTGTCTAATCTTGGAGAAGCCAGATAGTGATTTTTACAGTTGAAAACACACTCCCAGACACAGACTCATAAAAGGTTATGTAAACGAGAAACATTAAATCAAGTAATTCCATAGATGAAAGCACACCAACAACTTCTCCTGAGACATGATCCATTTTGCTCAGTCGTTCCTTAAATTTACCGCTTCTATTACAGGGACACATGATATCCGTGGTTATAAGTTTCTTGGTAATATATTATCGGGACTTGTTTAAAAATATGTTTAGATTTTTAGATTTTTTTTTTAACAATAATCTTCATATCTTTATTTCTTTGTGACCTTCATGGCCAAATTAAAAAAGTCCATGAAAATTGTAATGTGATCTTACCTTGCTTCCATTTTCTCTCGCCTCCCGTTCCATCTTGAGGTCTGAAATTAGAAGACTCTTGTATTTGTTTTTCCCATCACTGCTGTGGTCGTCGGTTCTGTATTCCGAAGTGAGCTGTGCTGAGAGGGGGCTGTCGCTCAGGTTCAGTGGCTGCTGGTCCTGCTCCAGCCCAGGTTTGCCATCCCCATTGGAGTCGCCCATCTCCCTGCTGTGTGTTCCCCCTGAAGCAATTGAACTTTGCCCCACAGTCTCATTGCCATTAAAGCTCTCTGCAGCGGAATCATCTGTCGAAAAGAAAAAAACATTTTGATTTTAATGAATGTGCCATTCAGTTTCTACTTCAACTAGCATTCACTATGCTCCTACTATGTGCTTGGCATTGTGCTAATTTCACATACAATGTGTAATTTATCTTTAAGAATAAATTGGTAAAGTTCCATTGTTACTTTTAATATAGTAGGCACATTCAGCCACAAGAATAGGTGAATAAAAATAAGAAAAAGAATAAAAAAAAAGAGAAAACAGTTTAATCTCAAACAATCCCAAAATGTAAATTTAAACAAAGAGAATAAGATAATTGTCAGCTATTTTGCAAATAGCATTTGTTTTTCCAGTGAGAACAGCCATATTTGGTAAAAATGCTCTGATAAAAGCACTGTCTATCCTGCTAATGGGGTACATATTGATTCAAGCTTTGTGGGTGTTTAATATGCATCTAAAGCTTTAGAAAGGCTCAAAAATGCCATTCTGGCCATTACACGTCTGGGATTTTAAGCATAAGAAGTTTAATCACTGTGTGTACTTCTGTGCAGGTAAGAAGACATTTATGCTAGTGCTGTTTACAATGGCAAAAACCTGATATAAATTACCGAAAAAGGAGACTTAAGACACAATGGAATGATTAGAATATTATGGAATAATTCAACATTCCATTTTAAAGATATAGGAAAATGTGAGTCAAAGTATTACAGGGAAAAATCTAGCTACAAAGAGCATGGTCAATGTAATCCCAATTTCATAGAGCAAACATATAAACATGGATGGAAAAGACTGAAAAGATATAATCCTAAATGTTAATATTGATTTCTTCTTAATTATATGGCTCTGGATTTTCTAATATTCTTTATTATCTATAACATACACTTTTCCAATAACAAAAATAAGATAACTATAGAATAAAAGAAATATAGGGAAGAAGTGGAAGCAGCAGAATTAAAATTTTTCTGGCTTTAAAATCTATATATATAAAAGCCTAAGTGACCGTTTGACCATCTGACCATTCAAACGGTAGCTATAATGCACACTGACCACCAGGGGGCAGATGCTCAATGCACAGGCATGGAAACATGGAACAGACTGATGAATCTCAGAGGGGAAGGGAAAGGGGGGAGGGCAGGAAGAGATTAACCAAAGATCTTATATGCATACTAGAGGCCAGGTGCACAGAATCATGCACCAGTGGGGTCCCTCGGCCTGGCCTGTGGGGATTGGGCCAAAACTGGCAGTTTGACATCCCCAAGGGGTCACAGATTGCAAGACGGTGCAGGCTAGGCCAAGGGACCCCACCAATGCACGAATCCGTGCCCTGGGCCTTTAGTAAATAATAACCTTGTTTAGAAAAAGTATATTAATGATACTTTACTGAGACCAAGAAACAAGTTTACATAAAACAATCACCCTTTATTTCTCTTAATTTCATCTTCTCATATATAAGAATTTGCTATTAATTTTAAAGGATTATGAGAACACATATATTTAAATGTTTTAATTAGTTAAAGGCTATTGATGAAACCATATAAATATGAATAAGAGTAATAATACTCAATATTTTTTATTTTTGTTTCATTTCTGATTTATTTATTTACTTATTTTTTAATCCTCATAAGAGCATAATTTGCCATTGATTTTAGATAGAGTAAAAGGGAGGGAGGGAGGGAGGAAAAAAAGGAGGAAGAGAGAGAAACATGGATTGGTTGCCTCCCTCACGTGCAGGGACTGGGTCTAGGATTGAACCTGCAACCCCGGTATATACCTTTAACCAGAAATTGAACCCACAACTCTTTAGTGTGTGGCCTGATGCTCTAACCACTATGTCACAGCAGTCAGGGTGATTTCTGAGTATTTTTAAGTCTGCTTTACTTTTTTAGAGTTCAATGTAATATTTACTGCCTTCTAGTCAATTAAATTCATGGAAATACTAAAGTATAATCATTTATTCAGCTGCACTGAGTGCCCACTCGTGGCCTAAAAGGGGTTGAATACTTGGCCTCTGGAGATTCTGCCTTCAGTAAGTTCACAATTAAAAGGGGCAGAAAAGCAAATGTGCAACTAGAACTCACAGCAAAAAAAGGGCTATGATCCAAAGCAAGCTATGATCCAAAACAATCCAGAACATTTCCAAAAGATGCTGACACATGACCGAGTCCCAAAAGGGGAGGCGGCCTTACCCCCAGCTGAAGCAGTTGGAGGATTGGGTCTCCCACCTGGAGATCGGCAGGTGCCAGTCAGAGAAAAGCACCTGCAGGGCTGAGCACAGAAGAGAAAGGAAAGAACCAGAAACCTGGACAGGGAGGAGAAGGAGGTGGTGATGGGAAGTTTTGAGTCTGAGAGAGTTCGACTGCAGCTTGAGAGTCAATAGAAGTGACTTTAATTTATTGTGGGAAATGATGTGTTAAAGAGATTACTCTGATTCTGATGAGAATGGGGTGAAGGCAACAACATGGAAGTTGGGGAGACCAGTTAAGAGATCTGCACGTCACCCACATCAGCATTGCTGAAGGGAAGCTCAGACTATAGCAGCAGCCGTGCAGAGACGGAGGGGACCAGCACAAGCCTGCGGAGAGACGGGGAGACTGACGGTGGGCTGGCCAAGGCCCGGGAGAAGCCAGGTCTCCAGCTCCAGTAAAACATGGAAACAGAGAGCGCTGAGTTTAATTTTCAGTAAAGTGCTCTTTTAGAACAAGTATTCTAAAAGTATTTTGAGGAAAAGTTAAAATGTGTTCAAATATTCTCCTATTAAGTTATTCTTTTTGTGTATCCACTCAAGAAAAGACTTCATGTGGAGCGGAAACATACATAAGGAAACTGGCCATACGTAATGTGAAATTGCACTTTCCATACTATTAGTTTGAGAAATCAAAAACATCATTTTAACAATGAAATAGCTAAGGTGTTTCAAATAATTGGGGAAAATATATATATATATATATATATATATATATATATATATATATATTAACTTACATATATGTAATTTGAAAAATTGTGCATATTTTTTGTTATGTCAAATCCTTAGGCTAAAGTATGAAAGGTAATTTTGGGTTAAGTTATTCCTTTCCAAGGAAGTCCAAAGAAAAACATAATAGACATATACATGTTCAATTATTTAATTTATGAAGAAAAATGTGATTTAACATTTTGTACTAAAATCCTTTAAAAATTACTAAACATTTCATGTAAGAAATTTTATCAATATAGTAAAAGAATGAATAACCCTGAAGAAATATTTCATTTTAAAATAAAATCTACATTAGCATGAAACAAATCCAATACCCATTGTAGTTAAAATTCAAACATGCGATATTTGTTCCTTTAATCTGAAATCATCATCAATATTTAATAAACAGTGTACTAGTTATTCATTTTTCAGGGAAGATAAACATTACTATTTATCAGGAAAGTCTTTAATAAAAGTCATGTATTTATGATTTTGGTACAAACAGTAAATGAATAAAGAGAAAATATTTTTAGACAAAGTAGTTCTCTCCAGATGTTACCAAGGTAACTAAATTCAACAGCCTTACATATTTCATTCCTGAGTAAATAAGTCTTTTTTATGATGAACAAATGAGTGATTTACTCATTTGCATCAAATATATATTCACATATTTTATAATGTAAATAGTAAAAGAATCAGTAATTGTCACATGCCACTATTTTAAAAATCAAAATTCAAAACAAAGTTTTTGTTGTCTACATTAGAGACATTCAATATAAAGAAGTGAGCAGACATTAAACGGAGGATAAATTAAACGTTTTCTATTGTGTAGTTTTGGGTGACCATGTTAAAGGTTTTTATTCTCTCTTAAAGAGACTTTTTTCATAATCAAAAACCACAAATCCCAGACTCCTCTTTAGCATAACCAGCTCACGTCAGTTTATGGCTTTAAAAAGGGGAAATGTGTTTTCTTACCCATCCTGAGTGGCTGCTGGTGTGTGGACACCGGGCTGCTACCCGGAGGGTGTGGTCTTTACATCTGGAGGAAGGGCCTTGGGCTCACAGGCCCAGGGCGACAGTGCTTCTCCCCAAATTTAGCCTGGGCACCAGGGCATTTGAGCCAAAGTCTCTGTATTCCAGTCCCCAGGGGAAACAGCCCCCGGAGCTTGGGATAACAAGATTGCCCAGGGTACCTAGCAACAGAGGAAAACGTGGGAAGCGATGACAAGGAAGTGTGGAATCCAGTGACATCAGAAGGGCAGTTGGATGTCTGGGTGGCATTTGTGCTGAGGTTGGCTTTGATGGGATGGACTTAGTATTGTGGGGAGGGCCGTCCAAGTGAGCTCGGTGGGGGGGCCCTTGTCTGTAAGTTACAGTAACGCGAGCTAGGCGGCAGGCCACTCCTTGTCTTCTCTCTCCTTCCGTCCCCTACGCCCCTTTCCCTGCACCCATTAGTACACATTGGAAATATGATGGTTTACGTAGTTTCCATCAGCACCAGACTCAAAGGTCAGCTCTTGCTACTGAAAGAGAATTAACCTATAACAATGTATGGTATGTATTTATATGTATATCTGTATTTACATGTATGTATGTATGTATGTATGTATGTACCTACCTACCTAATAATATGTGCTAACTGTGTTGGAGATCTCCCAAGCACCTGACCTACTTTCTGAGTCAGCTACTTTCAGTAGCTTTTTATTATGGTCTTTGAGCCAAGTGCCTTGGGCAAAATGAAAAGGGAAAATATATCCTCCTCATTTTAAGACTGATACTTGGAAATTTAGTCCTAAAATCCAGGTCAGATGCTAAGAGTCCAGAAGCTTTTAATGGTTCCCCCAAGTATACCACAGTCTCAGTGCTAGTCCTTTGATGCCTCCTCAGAAAACCTGCCTTTCATATCTTACCATGAAACTGACTTTTAAACCGAAAATATGACTTCACTCCAGAAAATCAGTACCTTAAGAGCCAAAGAGGTGGACATATTTTTAAATTCTTCAAAGTCTACTTACACAGGAGAGTTTTGGTGCAATTCCTGTCATTGCTCCTGATGTCTGCTCTGTCTTCTTGCGGCTCTGGGTCCCAGTAAAAAAATGTGAACTTATCCATTACTAGACTGTACCTTACATCTTATGCCTTACCTGAGAGCTCCCTCCACTCTTCAACACGAAGCAGGCCATCAGGTGCCAACGGATCCTTGGCAGCAAGCCCACAGCCCTGTCCTGCCCACCGCCCACTGCCTGACTCATCCCTGCCTCGATACCCCCTTTGCCCATCTTGAAATGCCTTCCACATTATTCCCATTTCCCCTCTTCAAATCCTTCTGATGGCCTTTCCATTCTTTGAATTTCTATTTTACTAAACCCTGAAAATATAATTTTTAAAATGTTAAGTAAACACCTGTTCTGTATTTCATCTTTTGTTTTCTTATATGCAAAAACTTCATTGTTGACTACAAAAGCCCTGGATTTCCAAGTCCTCAATACCACAAAAACCTTTGAAAAAATAAATTTTAAAAATGCAATGTTCTGAATCGCAGAGGGGAGGCGGGGGTGGTTGGGAAGAGATCAACCAAAGAACTTGTATGCATCTATGCATCACCCATGGGCACAGACAACAGGGTGGTGAGGGCCTGGGGTGGAGGTGAGCTAGAAGAGGTCAATGAAGAAAAAAAGGGGACATATGCAATACTTTCAATAACAACAAAATATTTTTTTTAAAAATGCAATGGTCTATTTTTGTTTGTATTTTCAAAATATTATCCAGGTTATTAATGCTTTGTTAAACATGTACCAAAAAATTATGCTACATTTGGAAGTCAAAACATTTAATACTAAGTTTACTAATGTAGATAAATACATACGCATGTACATATTTATGTGTGACTACTGCTGAAACGTTAAAGGGCACTGATTTTAAAATGATAAAACCGTCATGGCCGGTAAGAACGTAACAAGGGGATTCAGTTTTCCACTAACTTAATTTTGCAGGGAGGGTGGCCCTGGGTTGGGAGCTCCTCATCCAGCCTTGGCTGTTAGAAGAAGGGGCTCTAATTTAAGAAGAATACAGAGAAGGCCCAGAGATCAGCTGCACGTTTTATTTTTTATTTTTTAAATATATTTTATTGATTTTTCACAGAGGGGAAAGGGAGAGGGATAGAGAGTTAGAAACATCGATGAGAGAGAAACATAGATCACCTGCCTCCTGCACACTCCCTACTGGGGATGTGCCCGCAACCAAGGTACATGCCCTTGATCGGAATCGAACCTGGGACCCTTCCATCCACAGGCCCACGCTCTATCCACTGAGCCAAATCAGTTAGGGCCAGCTGCACGTTTTAAAGCAATAACTAAGGCTCAGCACAGTAACTCAATAACAATATTTCGGTGCTGTCCATGCGTAGGCAATGCACCTTCTTTATGTTACATTCTCTAAAAATGTTAACCAAATACCTACTGTGTGCTAGGCACCCTTGTTGGCACTGGGAGTCAATCGAGACTCCATATGGAATCTGGTCTTAACTTAGACTCTAACTAAATAACTGCAATGCCAGGTAGAAGGGAGTAGCTAACCCAGGAGAGCACCATGTAAGGCAACAAATAAACAAGGTCTTGCACACAAAGAAAAGTCACCTGTGACCGCGGGGGACGAGGCCGGTATCAGGAAAGGCCTTCACAGGGGGGCAGTTTGAAGAGGGAGAGATATACTAGTATGCAGGCGCATGATGGTGATTCTGGGTCCGGAGAATGTATAAGGAACAGCACCAAGGCAGGAAAGAGCCGGAAGAGCTCAGGGATTGATACTCTCTACACACTAAGGCAGGGAACGGTACGTCTCCGAGTCTCCGAGTCCTGGACATTTGCTGTGTACCCCTTCTCTGTAGCCCCTATGGGTTTCTTTCCCCAGGGCAGAGGCCTGGGGACGTGTGCAGTGCTTCCCCCCATTCCGTGAGTGTGGCCTGAGAAGCGTCTCTCCCTCCCTCCCCGGAGCCTCTGTCAGCGGGCCTGTCACAGAGCTTTCTCCAGGTTCTGCGATGCTCGCTTTTTACGAAGGCCATTAACGCGAGCACTTAGCCATAGTTTCTCTGCCTAAAAAAAGTATACACTATTATTTTCATGCTCAGGGTTTCAAAGAGCTGGGTATTTTATAGAAAGTGATGCACATAAACATTTTTATATAGTTACAATGAATTAGAAATATCTATGCTTTCTTTTGCTGATAAAATCACATTACTGTGAACACCACTGTACTTTACTGCCTACATTCACAATACAATGCCATGTTAAATTTCAGTTAGAGGTAAGTGAAAATTTAGATATAAATATGTATATTCTCCCCCCAAGTCATGAACCTACTGATGTATTCATGGACTCCAAGATAAGGTTTTGAACTAGATGACATGTCGTTTTTTTAACTTATCTGAAATGTACCATAATAATCATATTTGTTACAGATTTTCAGATATCTACTCAAATCCTGATATTCTAGATTTCAGTAGGGGTTTGTTTAGTCTTTTTTCTTATCTTACAACACCTGTCATCTACGATTCTAAAATCTACATATTTTATTTACCAGTTAGACTGTAAGCATCTATATAGTATGTATTTTACAGGTCATAGTGGTCATCTAGAGAAACCAGTTTAGTGCTTTACACAAAGTTGACATGGTAGAGATATGACTTTCTGTCTCTCTACAGATAGATCGATATATCCATCAATTGATTGGTAAATAATACAAAGTCATAAAGAGTATAATAAACTCATGCAGCTGCGTAACGCATTCCTGTAGCGGCAGCTCACTTACGAAGCTATTTACTGCTACAAATGGAAACCAAAGCAATTAACACTGTGGGTTTTTGATGTCCTGTCTCATCCAACAAGCAGAATATAAAATGATAAATTCTCACGTTAAACTTAAAGTGAATCTAAGGCAATCATTAGACCGCAGTCCAGTGTTTTCAAAGAGAGTTGACAGCTAATCACTGGAGAGAAATGTCTTAGGAAACATTAAATGTGCAATAGAAACCAAGTCATATAGTATTATTATAAAGTCATTCTCTTAGAAAAATAATTGGACAATTTATAGAAGAAATGGCTCAGGGATTTATCATTAATTATGCTAAGCTGATAACTAAGTAAATGGGGGGGGAGGAGTCACAGATTTGAGATCAGTTATTCTGAAAAGAAATGTTCTAATTGAGACTAAACTTAATGTGATCCAAAAGGACGGTCCCCTACCTTGGCATGTAGCCAAACAACAACTTCAGGGTTTTGTTGCCTTGCCAATAATAAACCAGGAACTACATGATCCTAAGAAACGGTGAAGCAGTGATAAAAACAAGACCCAAGAATAACATATTGTTTGAAACAAGTCTGGGCTATCATCATCTCTATCTGGATTCTTTTGTTTGCTGTCAAGTGTCTGAAGATTAAAAACACCTTCCTCGTGTCCTTAAGTTTGATTTCCACTGCTGTACCTAGGGTGTGGTGGCGGTGGATAAATATACGAATTCCTCCATTAGTTGTATAATTTCAGTTGTCCCGGAACTAGGAGAGGCGTGCGCATCACCTGGCGATCTGGCCTCAGAAAAGTGGGCTCTTCGCTATCACCTGAGCCCACCGGCTGGCCAGGACCCGGATGAGTTCCACTGGGGGGAGTGGGGCCGTTTGTGGTGTTCAATCAGTTCCACTGGGGGGAGTGGGGCTGTTTCTGGTGTTTGTGAAAGAGGTGGTAGGCATTCAGTACAATTATATCTGGATATATGGAGAGGTTGTGTGCTGGGTGCTGGTGTGCGTGTTTCAGCAGCTACGTCGTGGCATGTACCAAGCACCGACAGGAATGGAAACCTAGTGCACACAATCCCTTCCAAACACACAAGCACAGGCTCCAGGAGGCATGATCTCTTGCAACCCTGGAAAGATCTGGAACTATGAGACAGAGAGAAAGGGACTCATCCGACTTGGTATTCGTATGCTAGCTGTTAGGAACAAAGCACAAAACTTACAGTTGCTGGCATTACCATCATTTTTTTCTAAAACTGGGGCCGCCTTTCATTCTTGCCTTTCCGGATTCCTGGGGGACCAACTCTTCCATGAATTTTGTGAGAGGCTCCAGCACCCCTCCAACAGATGGTCATTCTTTGTATTGTTTTTGCTTAATTTATCCAAAGACAATTTGTAATTTGGAAAAGCAGCAGTAACTGATGCATAATATTTGTTTTACTTTTGGAAAAAAAAAACACCACCAGGAAACAGATTAAGTGAATTGACTATGTCCGGTTAAAAACATAACTTACATGTTGAAGGGACTTGAAATCATGTAACAAAATATGGTCAAATAAGTAGGAGTTTCTATCCTGAAAAAAAGAACGCTTTCAGAAATAATGGGCAGAGATATAACTGGATCAAACATTTGAAGACGGTTATATTTTTAATTACCTGTCAGAATTTCAAGGACTTGAAGTCATACAGAATCATTTTCTGTGTAATAAGTGGGAAACGAGTGTGACAAAATTACCAAAATATCAAACAGGTTTCTAAGAGGTGTGTGAGCACAACATGTTAGCTATTAAAGGGCAAGTTCCAGCTCTAATTCCTGTATCAGTTGGTGATTGGCACACAGGAAATATTCAGTAACTATTTGTTGCAGTGGACAACCACAAGAGACCACATTCACTTGTATATCTAGTGTGTTTAGTAAATAGACTGTGAGTCCTTTTATGTTCTTATAAGAATGTTCTTGAACTACTCATTGTATGTATTACTGTGCTAGGTACTGCGCAGGGCGGATATCGATGTGCCCCTCCACCAAAGATCCCACACCCTAATTCCCAGAACTTGTCAATATGATTAGGTTGAACTTGTGTGATTGAGCAATGGCATGTGGTACAGTGGATCTGAAATTTGGAAATGAACCAGGTAGGCCAGATTTATTCAACTCGGCACTTAAAAGCACAGAGTTTTCTCTGGTTAGTGGCAGGAAAGGAAGTCAGAGAGATCCAGATCCAAAGCACAAAGGTTTCTCAGTGTACCGCTGAGGACTTGAAGGTGGAGAAGGTCACATAAGACGGAATGAATGCAGGCAGTTTTACAGAGCTGGTAGAGATCCCCAATGACAGCCGGCAAGGAAACGGGGGACCTCAGTCCTACAACCACAAGGAGTTAAACTCTGCCAACAACTTGGTTTAATTCATCTTGCTCAGGAGCAGGGAATCCGGAAACATTCCTTCTCATACAAGAGTTTATGTGAGACGTCAGCATAGATAACATCCAACCACTAAGGGGTTGATATGCAATTGTGGGAGGCCACTCTTGATAGCAAGAGAACTAAATATGACTGACAGCCTTCAAATCTGGTTTAGAAAGACTGAACCTGAGGTTATATCAATCCCGTGTAGTAAATCTCTAGGAAATTTTCAAGAAAAGGAGGCAGCAAACCAAATATTCTCTCCCTTAATCAAAACTAATAAGCAAGAACAGTGTGGCCTCACTTCTTATAAGACCCATAAAAGGATATGATATGGCGCAAAGAGCTTATATATGTACTATAGGGTTAAAGATGTTAGTGCAGGGAAAAAGGTCACCTTGATTACCTTAACAAATTCCTGGGAAAAAAGGTCTTTACTGAGGTCAAGTGTATATTTACAAAGATCAAGAATCTTTGCCCATAAAGTAGAGCTGTGTACTGTCCGAGTATTAACAAGCTAAAATCACTGTCAGTTTTGCTCACATAGTAGGTAAAGAGTATCATTCTAGAGCAGTGGTCGGCAAATTCATTAGTCAACAGAGCCAAATATCAACAGTACAATGATTGAAATTTCTTTTGAGAGCCAAATTTTTTAAACTTAAACTATATAGGTAGGTACTTTGTTATTAACTTAATTAGGGTACTCCTAGGCTGGCCTTTGCTAAAAACTCAAGGGACCAAAGAGCCGCATGTGGTGTGCGAGCCGCAGTTTGCCGACCCCTGTTCTAGAGGAAATTGTCCAAAACCTTCAAAAGTTGCCCAACTGGCATGATTCAGGGGTTGAGCCTATGAACAAGGAGGTCACAGTTTGATTCCCAGTCAAGGAACATGCCCAGGTTGCAGACTCCATCCCCAGTGTGGGGCTTGCAGGAGGCAGCCCATCAATGATTCTCTCTCATCATTGATGTTTTTATCTCTCTCTCCCGAAATTAATAAAAATATATGTATATTTTAATCTTCAAAGGTTGTTCCCTGGGTCCTTCATGTTCTCTATTCCATCTTTATGGCAAATCCTCCAGCTATTTGTATGCACACTGGCTCTCTATAAGTCATTTTACTGAGAAATAGACTGACAGATTGATTGATTGATTATCCTTTGACTGAAATTCCCCCACAGGAAAATGTGACTGCATTTAGACACTTGTAATTCAAACCTTTTATCTCTAATTGTCTCTAGATAGTTCCAGCCATTAGGAAGCAGGCGAAGGAGTGCATGGTGCTTAGGAGTGTGCATAGAGGGAGAAATCCTGCATGCAGACTAGGTCTATTTAACACCCAGGTCTTAGAGAAACTTAGAGGCTGATACTTACAGTGCATGCTTCATGATGTTTTCTCCCAAGCCCTCCTACGCCACTTTCCCCAACCCCAATGTTTTCCCCGCTCCCTACTGTAGTGTGTGAGCCAGGACTGCTCACTCAACTGCTCAGCCATGTTCCAACGTTCTGAGATGATGAGAAGCCTAAGTCGCCAAGCACTTCTTGGACTTAAAGAATGAGTAAATCCTAAAATAAATATATGAACAGCTCCCCCCCCCCGCCCACACACACACACACACACACACACACACACACGCCTTCATCTTATACTGGTAACTAGAGGCCAGCTGCACGAAATTCATGTAAGAGTAGGCCTTCCATCCCCCGGCTGCCGGCACCGGCTTCCCTCTGGCACCTGGGACCCGGGCTTCCCTTGCAGCCCCGGCTTCATCCAGAAGGACGTCTGGTCTAATTAGCATATTACACTCCTATTACTATAAATTCTCTGGTTTGATCTCAGATCCTCTCTTCCCCCTTTCTTTGCAAAACATTTCCCAGTTTCCCTTGCCTGTTACCTTATGACTTGGCTCAAAATATGGGAGATACTGGCGAGAGCTTGAGGCTGGGTATCCCTGTCCCCGTCCCGTGCACATACCCTCTCTGGTTCAGGGGGCATCTTCAGCTCCAGCGTGGAGTGCACCTGCACCACGCCCAGCTCTTGCCAGGAAGCATCTTCGGGGAACCTCATCCCACCAGGTGGCTCTGGCTCTCGGGCTCCAGGAATACCAAACTCCTTCCTTGCTTTCCACCTGGCTGCAGCAGGCACCCAAGCAAAGGACCATGGAACCAAAAGAGGTCAAGGCCACACCAATGTGGTCCAACTAGAAAGGTGAATTAGATCAAGAAGACTCTGTCTCTTAGAATTGGAGCAAATTTCTCCTCAATAAACAGCATCAACATCACCTGTGAATTTCTTAGAGCTACCAAATTTCAGGCCTTACTCCAGACCTGCTGAATCAGAATTATGCCATTGCATTTATATTCTCAGTAATAACAATAATAAATGCTCAGACTTTCAATTTATACCTGCTCTGTCTTAATATCTTTAAAAAAAAAACAAACAAAAAACAAGAACAATGCATCCTAAAATACCATGTGCCCAGGTCAAATAGTCACAGAAGCCAGAATTCCAATTCTCTTAATACCTTTGCTTATTTTTCCTTTTAGGGACAGAAACAGAAATATAGGGTGGATATAGTGTGTGTGTGTGTGGTGGGGAGGGGCAAGACACAATGCTTGCCACATAGTAGGGGCTCAATGAATTAAAAAAGAAATAGCCCAATGGATGAAAGGAAAGGAGGGAAGAGGAAAGGCTTAGGGATGTAGGCACACACTCTTTGGCGATCAGAAAGAGAATTAATAAGTAAAAATTGGAAACTGGAATAGCTCCTTGTTGATTATGATTACTGATAAGATACTTATTCTACTACGTAGATTGATAAATATCATGAGAAATATACACCAGAGTCGGTGAAAAGCAAATGAAAGATTAAGGAGGACAGAGGGAGAGCAAGTCAGGGGAAGAGAGGTGAACGGGTGCAGAGGGAACAGGAAGGAGAAGACCCGAGGCGGGAGGAGAGAAGGGAGAATGGGAGGGGGGAGTGGAGAGGAAGAGAAAGGAGGAGAGGGGTTGAGGAGGAGCACTGGTTTCGGTCTGAATAGTAACCACTTAGGTATGGTTAACAGCTGGGTCTCCCCCAGGACCCCAAGCTCTGAAAGCATGAGAACGGGGTCAGTGCTGCTCTCTGCTGCATCTAGCACAGCTCCAATCCCCAAGTGCTTCTCAGACAATGTCATGACAAATTGGGTCTTTTTATTTCTCATCTGGCATGGACAAATAGTTCACAAAATTAAAGAAAAATCCTGGAACATGACATGCCAAATGCAAGCCCATTTGCTTATTATTAAATTCTACAGAGATAAAACTGTTCTGTTCCAAATCCTGTACTTCTCTCGTCATGGGCCAGTTAGTCTTCAGGCCCAACCCGGGGCCACTAACTGCTCCCAGACCTGGTAGAAACTCATTCAGAATTTGTAAAATATCTAGTGTGGACATCATAACATTAGCAGTTCAGCAATAAACTATAGCATTTTTTCTGGAACTTGATCTATTTCTTTCCCCCCATTTAACTGCTACCACAATTCTTAAAAGCTAACAGGTGGTGAACATGACCCTACTTTAAAGTGGTTTGAGGAGGAAGGACAGGCTTGCTAACTTATGGTCCCTTATGGAGTTGCAAACTAGAAGAGACCTCGGTTCTCTTGACACCCAGGCCACTGCTTTTTCCAAAGGTCTCAATGGCTCCCTTTTTCCTGCAACCCTGTTGGACAGGCAGCGTTAATTAGGGAGCTTTGAGCACTTCTGCCTTCACTTTGGCTAGCAGAACCTCTAATTTACACATTTCAGCTCTGCTGCTTTTCAATTTGGCTTAGCCTCTATTTCTGTATCTATAATGTTAAGATGTATATGAAAGGGTACTCCTGCAGTTAATTAATTTTGCTACAATTAATCAATTGTTCCCAAAAGATAAGTGTGTTGTTAGTCCCATTCCACTTTTCTTTAGTCTATAAATTAAGTCTCTGTAGTAACAGCTAGTATAAAACAGCTAGTATAAAAACAATATAAAAGCCATGAGAACTCATTTGCAAATCATTAGCAAAATGCTCTTTCCAACAACTGATTCAAAACAATGATAAAAAATGAAACCTATATTCAAAACCTTGGTGACCACTTTTTGAGGATATCAATTTTTTAAAGAAGAGTTTATTGATTATTAGACAGAGGGGAAGGGCGAGGTTGAAAGAGAAGCATTGATGTGTGAGAGAGAAACTTCTATTGGCTGCATCCAGCACGCCCCCTACTGGGGATCAAGCCTGCAACCCCAGCATGCACCATGACTGGGAACTGAACAGGCAACCTTTTGGTGCAAGGGACCACGCCCAACCAACTGAGCCACACTGGCCAGGGCTTGAGGATATCTATTGAACCATCTATCATTTATCTATCTTGTCTAAAAAAATACATCTGCCAAACTTAACAGAAGTTGTCTATTGGGAGTACAGTGGGTTGGGAGTGGAGAATAGGGGAGCCTTCCTTTTTTCTTTATACATTTCTGTATTTTTGGAAATTTTTCTCATGAATACATATTTAGATGAATATGTAATATTTTATTAATAATACATGGATGATAGAAGCAATTCCAGTAAGTCTAAAGACTTTCATCATGTATATTTTAAAACAAATGTGTCATATTTTATTACTGGATCCATTAAACTTTGAAGTAAAACCATATGCAAGGCACATCCTTAACCCTTTAGTAGACAGATGAGGAACCTACTGTGGAGATAGGAGATGAAGTTCCAAGGGGAATATAGGGTGTCCCAAAATAGTGGACACACACTTTACAGCTGATGCTCAATTGATGTTTCTTTCTTTTTAGATGTAACCCATGGGAATTAATAATTATTCCAACTGTGCATATATTTTTGGGACCCCCTGAATGTATAATGCCAAAGTTTGTGTGCTTCCCATTTCCCTGTGCTGCGGGGCAGTGAAAAATGAATAGATTGTGTCTTTTAACAGAATCTCCTTGTATTTTTAACTTCGTCATCACGGGGTGGCAAAACAACAAAAAGGTGACAGTGATACAACCCAGAATGCAGGTAACCTTGGGCCAAAATTGCCCATGCAGCTTGGCTCAGAGAATATTTCATATTTTAATCATCCAACTCCTTCCCCCCCCACCCCCCCACCCCCAGTCACTGTAAAATCAGTAAAACATCAGAGACGGGTGCAGAGAGCAGGTTAAGTTGGCAAGGATCACATCCCACTGGAGATTAATTTACCTGACAAGCAAAAATAGTCTAAGGTGGAGAAAGCATGATGAAATATTTGCCAGGTTGTAAAGCTAATTTTTCATCACTGGCCCACTAACCCAGAATTTGCTTCTCATTGGTGATTCCCGAAAGCCTAGCAGTTTCGAATGTTTAAGATAAAAGAGTTACTAACGATTTCATGCCAGTCCCAGCACGGCTGTGTCTCTTGACCAGATCAGAACTGATACGCATTTTAGGCGAGGGCAGGTCCCTGAGACAAACGAAGCTTTGGGGTCAAGAAGAAATGGTTCTAAAGTTAACGGGTTAAAATGCTAAGCTCTGAAACCTTAAGAGAAGAACTTGGAATGCTGTTGTGAGGATTTGTAACAACGACAACAAAAGAGCAGGAAATATAAGACCATGTTCCTGAGGTCCCCCCCGCACCCCCCTCCGGCTGCGAGGACCAGCAGCCAGAGGAAGGGACTCCAGGAGGGGAGGACCCCGGCACCCCCTACTTGGCAGGTGACAAGAGAAGCACATGTCTCCTTCTGATACAGGTAATAGTCATCCCTTGGGATCTTATTAGCTAAAGGAAAAAAACAAAACTTGGTTATCCACCTTCAATGTCCTGCTTGCCTAGAGCAATGTCTGAGACAGCACGCACATCAGGCAGCATGCTCTAACACAGATGGCTTCTGGGATTGCCCGAGTTCCTCAACTTCTTTCTGAGCGTTGGCTTGCATGTGCTTGCCTTTCTTTCTTTCCTCTTTTTTCACTAACGGGTTACCAGTGTTAGACAAGGTTAGACCGTTTAGGCAGCATCAATCAAAGTTTGTTTCTTCTTCTCCTTTTAAAAAAATGACCTTAAGTTTGTTTCACAGATCATGGTATTGGCCATATTGTAATGTGGAGTGCTGGTCTTAAAATTCATCGCACGGGGCTAAACTTGATCATCTCAGAGCTGGCCTGTACTGCAAGGCGGTAGATATGAGTGATTCTGTCATGAAGTAATTGCCTCCAAAGCGTGTTCTGCTGCAGGGAGTCCTGCATGAGATTTGAAAGGACAGGCTTAGGCAGCGACGTAGACTTACACCTGGATGTGCTTCAGGACCAAAGAGTGAAAGCTTTTTCTGTGGGATACAGAGTTTGCACATCCTGAAGTCCGCTTGGAGGTTCTGACTCCGATACTGAGCCACTGGTCCCACTGAAGACCGGATTATACATTTGGCCCTTTCCTTTCTCTGGCTCTAATGTCCTGACCTTTCTCTCCAACACAGTCAGTGAAACCTACAAACAAAGGCTGCATCCAGGAAAGAGCCGACCTCCCTAGCCAGTGATGGTACCCTCACTTTCCAAAATGGAAAACTCCCAAGGTACCCCTCCAAACAAGCCCCCCTTTCTCTGTAAATTTAAAGAGAAAAAAAATGGACCAAAAAGGTGATGGTGTTTTCTAGAGTTTAGGGGAATGTGTCCACCATTTTCTAATCCCAATTGTTATGAACTCCAGTAGATCCATACGGAAGATTAAATGTTGGGGAAAAGTTGTCTATGGATCTTTAATTAATAATCGCTCAAACTTTTAGGCAAAATGAAGGAAAGATAGCCTGTATATTCACAGACTGTTTGTGAAACAATCAAAGAAATAAGAAAGAAAGATAAAGAAAACCTAAGCAGTAATTGGGGCTTAAATTGGTAGGTGTGTGATCACACGGGGTTGCTCTCTTTTATGAAGCACCCGGAGAGCAAGTGTCTGTGTATAAGAAACTCCCAAAAGAATCCCATGTAAGAGTTATCATACAGAATGACTGTGTGTGCTGACTCTCTAAAGAAGACTATACCACAGAGGCCCTCCTGGAGGACCGCCCCATGATACTGCCAGGCTCTCCTTTCTGTCAGTACTGTACCTGTACCACAGCACCTTCCATATCTATGCAATAGGCACAGCAACATTGTAGTTAAGAGAATGAGTGCATTTTGCAGTCAGAAAACCACAGATTCAAACCTGGGTCTCCCACTTACTAGTTGAGTGGTTTAGACATAAACTTAGTCTCCTCGTAGGGACAACAGGGGCAGGGATGGCATCTACAATGATGAGATTAAATTAGTTAATGTTGGCAAAGCATCTAGCCCCTTACCTGGTTCACATCAAGGAAGGCTAAGTACTGTATTTAAGAGGAGAGACAGCCTCTGGTTTCTCATTTCCCGCAGTGTGCCTATGTAGAGGCAGGCCCAGAGGAAGGGATTCAAATGCTGGTGGAATGAATGATGAGTGGACATGTGAATGGACAGATGAATAATCTTAGGAAAGCATTATTTCTATTGAAGCCCCAATTGTCTTCAGCATTTCCCTCTTCCTGGAGGACAAGATGGTTCTGTGACAGGAAGTGGCTTCTATCAGATATTAAGCACCCAGTGCAGTGCAAGTTTCCTTATGTTAGTTATATCCTTTCATTCCCCAAACAATTCCTCGACATATTATGTAGAAATTTCATCTAGACTGTGTCCAAGGGCCTGCTTATTAAACATAAGGCACACGCACGCACACACACACACACACACACACACACACACATTCCAGGCAAAAACAATAAAAATGATTGTTTCCTTATCATTAACTCTCCATGTAGCATCCAAAATGCCTCATTTAAGAAACGATAATGCAAGTTGCAGAGTGATCTGGAATAATCCTCTGCTATTAGTCTTATGACTTTAAAAATATTCCTTGACCTTTCTAAGCATCAGTTTCCTCATTCTAAAACGGGATATAATTATGTGTGCCTGGCAGTGTTGTGAGAATTAAATGAGATCATGTGTATAAAAAGGCGTCTTATGGAAGGATAAGACGATAAACTTTCCTTGAGGAGAGAGGCTGCTGCCTCCCCACCAGCCCCTTTGTGGTGTGTCTTTTGGAAAACACAGAGGTGTGAAAGGGGACCAGCCATTTGGTTGCCAGTGCAAGATTAGAACTTCTGACCATTCAACTTCTAAGTGCATGCCTGCAGAGTTCGCTCAAGGCTTTCACAAGGTAGACAGAAGATAATCCACAGGTGCATCTATTTCTCTCTCTAGGCAATGGAGAAGTTGTAATTGTTCCTTATTCTACTTGACCCTATAAATGTGTGTGAAAGTCTACCCAGACTTTGCAGTCACTTCCACAACACCTCACACCCTTACTGCATAATAAACTGTGTTTCCTTTTTCTTCTATATGGGCAGAGAGGGGTCTTATTTTGGCAGGATTGTTTTATTTCCCCATCCGTTATGAACTACAAAGGGCCAACATGTTAACTGTTGAGGTTGTTATTATAATTATTATTATCATTTCGGGATTACACGGATAGAAAATTACGACAGTTCTCCACATAAAAGAGACAATACTGCTGTCCCTAACTGGGTAGGTCCTATAAAAGTGGTTTTTCTAAAAAATTCAGCTGACTATGTACTTTCCCCCTATGTATTAAATTTACTTTTACCATTTATTAATGCCAAGAGCGGAGCGTAAAAGTTCTCTAGCAAAAAAATTATTAAATTTTGGAATTGTCAGACTCTGGTAATAAGTGATAAACTTTTTAACCATACTAAAAACTGATGTCAAGTTCTCACCTACTCTGATGGCTATACACACATATTAAAGAAGAAAGGACAAAGAGAGAGCAGCAAAATGAATGCTAAAGATGCCATGGAATTTCACCACTAATGTGAACTAAAATAAACTACACTATGAGTAACTTAACTATTACAATTAAATGTAGTATTTATATTTTAAGACTTAAAGATCAAACAAGATGTCTGAAACAAGATTTACTGCTGCCTCCATTACCACCATTGATTTCCTCCCAAACCCCCCCTTCCTATTGACTTCCCCTTTGTCTACCAGTGGTTCTCACCAACCCCAGAGCTTTCAGACCACCCAGGTTTCCAGGTTTGAAAGAATTTTTTAATGCTACCCAATCATCGGCCAAGTTCATACTCTATTTGCTTTGCCATACTGCTTAATACAAGATATATATATATATATATATATATAATTTCTTTTTAAAAAATATATTTTTATTGATTTCAGAGCAGAAGGGGGAGAGAGACCTAGAAACATCAATGATGAGAGAGAATCACTGATTGGCTGCCTCCTGCACGCCCCACACTGGGGATCGAGCCCACAACCCGGGCATGTGCCCTGACAGGGAATCAAACCCTGACCTTCCTCCTAGTTCATAGGTCGACACTCAGCTACTGAGCCATGCCAGCTGGGCTATATATTTTTTTCTATAATATTTTTCAATTACACTTTACCCTCAATATTATTTTTTATCAGTTTCAGATGGACCGCATTGAGTTTTCTATCAGTCATTGTCACCACACTGTTTGTCTGAATGCCTGACTTTAACATTTTGCATCTGTCTTGTCACCTGTCACTTGGCAGAGGCTAAATAAGTCTTGGTTGATTTAATTAATACATGAATTCCACCGATTATGTGTCTGTGACTTCTTTCTCATTGGGTCCCTAGTTTTAATTCTCGGTGCTTCCCTGCTAGTTTAGGCTCTCAGTCCTAATCAGCTCCCCTGTGGCCCATACCGTCTATTCATCTCACTCCACATGTGTAGGATGTGCCTCCACAGAGCACTGCTCCCATTTCTTCCTGCTGGGTCACAAACTCTCACTGGCCCCCATCTGCCTCCAAATGTACGTCATCAAAAGTTTACAGCCCAGACTGACATTCTGGTCTTTCCAAAACCTAACTTCAACAAGTGCGCCAGCCATCTTCCCCATACACCAGGCTACCTGTTTGCTTACAGGCAACCCTAAGAAGACAGATAAATTTAGCATCTGACATATTTCTCCAGGGACATACAAAGCCAAACTCTGAAAATAGAAGGAGAAGGTTTTTTACATCAGCATAAACCCTAAAATTTAAAAACGAGAAGATGAATCATTGCTGTCTCACAGTTCTATAGAGTGGTCCTTCTAACCAACAGTGTGTCATAGAACTGAACCTTACATAATAGTCAAATGGAACCTTAATGCGGTTTTTAAAAGCAAAAGCAAAGTGTTCATGCCACCGTGTTGCCTTTTTTGTTAAGTCAGTACGTACATTAACCGCACTGGGTGGTTCAGAAGCCTTCCTCGGCTCCCACGAAACCTGACCATTAAGAAATCGCGCCTTAACGCCCCTTGCACCAGGTTGCTTGGTGAGTGCTCCCTACAAGCCGATAGGTGGTTCTCCCCCCTCTCTCTCTCTGTGCTCTGCTTTCACGTGCAAATGCTCGCACCATGTCTAGGTCCCCAACCCCAGAGCTTTCAGACCACCTTGATTTCCTGAAGATTTTTCATCTTCAACTGCCTCCTGGCTTTCCCAGGGACACTCCGAACCTCTGCGGCCAGCTGGGGACCGGGGCGGCCTGTGCTTTCAGACTCCCCAGGGCTGACTCCCCAGGACTGACGGGGCGCTGGGAGGCGACCTCTTCTGCCCGAGCAAGCCAGACCTGGGCAGAGAGCAGCAGAGGCGGCGCACCCCACCCTCTGCAGCCGCACCCCCACCCTCTGCAGCCTACAGCACTGGCAATGGTTCGGTCGCCACTTTATCACTAAAAGAAATCAAGCAAGCACGTAAGACAGGAATCGGGAAATTCTAAGCGCCATAACAAAAAGTTATGTTGTTTTGCTTTTCTTTCACTGGTTAAGAATACCTCTAAGAAACTGGTGAAGGTAGTGAATGAGCTAAGTCTCTGACTCAACTGCTTTTCAATTATTCTTTAGTAATTTTTGTACACTTTATTCTGTGATCTCAACAAATGGTGCCCCTTTCTTCTTCCCAGTTCTCTTCGACTGATTCTGAGCTCAACCTATGGGAACCCCAAGTCTCTCTCTTTTTGGCCTGAGGTCATCGGTTTCCTCATTTTTTCCCCCCAAGTCCATGAAGAGAGAGAGATAGTTACACTAATTTGTTTTCTATGGGGGGGGGGGGGGGGGGGCGGGGGCGGGGGGGCGGGGGATTAGCAGCAGCAGATTTGCTCTCTCTCTGTGACTGTGAAGGGCCCTATCGTGAACTATTGGTGGAAATCACTGAAGAGAGGCTGTGGGCATAACGAGCCCTCATTCACCAAAGGGGCTCCTGACTTGCTGCTTTGTCTCCATTTTCTTAAGAGCATCGGGCTTCTGCATCGTTACAGCCTGAATGCCCGGAAGCCAAGTATGACCCTTATGATTCTGTGTGTATTCCCTTACATACAAAGAGAACGATTTCATGTCCCCTTCTCACATGGCTGGCCCTTCGCGTCTCAGACCCTGGTCTATGCGAGCATTAAGTTCCAGGGAAAAGGAGTATGCGTGTGGTCTCTGCTCCGCTTCGGCGGCAGCACCCCAGCCTCTGCCTCCTGCTCAATCAGAGCAGCACACTTCAGATGGCAATTAACGATTTTTCTGGTAATGGCTATCCTTAGCCTACTCGGTGATATTAATTGTAGTGTGACAGTACGTTAGGATCCTAGGCTTTGGTACACAGAACCCAGTCTAAATATATATTATAAATAAATGGCCATGATCAAAACAACAGAAAAACATGACAGACCGCATAATGAATTTTCACTATGAACCCTTTAGATTGAAAATACACACTTTTAGAGTCATACACACTGAGAGTCAAAACCACACAGTATACATATGAGTAATACAGTAGGCAAAACCTAGGTATTCGTGAAATGTTTTTTTATGTTTGGAGGTGGATTAAAGTATACTTTGAAGTAATTAAGTTTCTGAAAGAGCAGACATCTCTATTGTAGCTATTAACATCAAAGAGTTCAAATCCACAACGAGGTTTCCCAGCTCTTCAGCTAAAATATAATGAATCCTTAGTAATTGTGGAAAGAACTGTGCAAATACAAATCAAGGGAGGGAAAAACTAAATAAATCCACCTCACAGCACCCCCAGAACAAAATGCATTTGAGGCAACAGAAAGTCTTGGAGGATTTACACACTGTACTGCCTTATGCTGACAAATTAAAGCAGTAGCACCACATAGAAGAGCTAAATTAATTAATCTTCCCCAAAGAACACCTTTTTGTCATATTATAACTAACTTAAAAGAACGATGCCACTTGTATACTTCTAAAAGGATTTTGGAAAAAAAAAAAAAAGTATACATAATAGAAAAAGCACATTTGCAACCCTGAAATGAAACTCATCACTTTTGGTGTTGAAAAACATACCTTCTTACACATATAGGTTTTTTTCACGAGTCTTTCGCTCTCTCTATGAAATTTAAAAGCACAAAAATAGAAGGTCAATACATTAAGTGCATAAGCATATGAATACTTTTTTTTGCTTATCTAATGTTGACATGCTCCCAGGATTTTAGAAGGATGCTTCAAAAGTCTCCAAAACGTTCCCTCAAGTTTCTGACGTGGCCAACCCTTTCCAAACCACCTGGACTGGGAAGGCACCGCTCATCTGATCAGAGCCCCTGCAGTCACTCTCCTGCTGCCCCGTCCATCAATATCCTTGGCTGCGGGAGCTAAGACTTACTGTGAATTCTGCTCTTCAACTTAAGCCCCCGTGCCTGTGGCGGGCCAAGTCTATCACTGCGGAGGCGGCATCCCTCAGGCGCGGTCCACCCTTTCTCTCCAAGTGCACCCAGGGATTAGTCTGACTTCCCCTAAATTCTCTCCTTTGCACAGTAAGAGCTAATCTTTCCTGTATGAAGCAGGAGGTGGTGTTGCTATGACAACAGAGCACATTCTAGCAGTGGGACTACGGAGATGAACCTTCAAAGACTCGGGCAAGCAGGCACTCGGTTCTCCTTCAGGGCCATGGGCTCCTTCCTCCAGGATGTGATCCCCCAGCAAGTTCACTGGCGGCTGGGCTGCTGATAAATTATCGGTGCATTTTGCTACGGGGAGATCGCTGGGGAGGAGCGTGGCTGGAAGATCACAGGACTATTTAACAGAAGTGCCCTTCTCAGTCATGCTGCATTGCCAGGTGTCAATGCTCTGGAGAGCTGTTTTAAAACACTACCCTAATCTTCAAGCCTTCTGTTTACTCGAAAGTTTTCCTGCAATGCGAGTAATGTGTTAGGAATGGCATCATGAAGGGGCAAGCTCTATCTTTTTTGTTTGTATGTCATCCGACTGTATCTACCTGGAGCTTAGACACACACACACACACACACACACACACACACACACACACACACACACACACACACCCATTTTCTCTCTCCAGCATCCCTCTCTGGGGCCTTGAGGCTTCCGGGTAGGGGAGGGGCTATGCTAACAAAAGCACATCCTTGCAGCCACATTTGCATACAGACATTAGCCCAGGAATAACCACCAGGAGCCGTAATCACTTAGAAAAATCCCCCTCAGTGGCGTGCCGGCGCCTGTGCAGCAGCAGAGGAGAGCCACCATCAGCTCACGCTGTACGAGGGCACCACAGCGTATTCCTTGCAAACACAGCAGCTGCAGTTTTTGGAAAATTATTGACACATACATTATTACACATTTTAAATAGTCAACAATGCATTTCTTCTTCTTTAGTTTTTAATTAAATTTATGGAGGCCACAATAGTTAATAAGATTATGTCATTGGAATGCATTCTACTAGTCCTGACTGAGTCCAGTTCTGAACACTCATTTCTCTTCAGAAACATTCCTGTGGATTCAGCCCGTCCATCTCTTTCATGGGAAGGAAAGGACACGGCACGGGGCTGGGTAAGTTTTCTTCTCTCGGCAGCAGAGGTTGCATTTACTACCCACCCTGAGTGCGGTTTCCACCCAGGGAGGATCCACATGTCCCTTCTACTCCGGGGTTCCTGCTGTCCTTCCCGCTTCTCAATCCCCTGTGCCCGGAGCCTCTTCTACAAACCACCCTGCCCCCGCACGAGGCTGTCATTACTCTCCTTTGTGGCTGAAGCAACATAATTAGCATCATCTACACCAAGCATGTCAAACTCCCGGCCCGCAGGCCGCATGCTTGTTTATTTGGCCCATGTGAGGCTTTGAGTTTGACATGCTTGATCTACACCTACTATTTTGAGTGCAAAGGGAGAACATCACTTTATGAATGTTGCTGTCACAGGTGAAGGGACCTATAGCTTAGATGGATCCAAAGTCCTATCGTAGTTACTTGTTGTTTATCACCCAAATGTGTGGGAAAGCCTTAAGATAGCCCTGGCTGGTGTTGCTCAGTGGTTAGAGTGTGAGCCGAGGCACCTATGGGCCCTGGGTTTGATTCCCGGTCAAGGGCACGAACCTGCCCAGGTTCAATCTCCACCCAGACAGGGTGCGTGCAGAAGGCAACCAATTGATGAGTCTCTCTCATATCAATGTTTCTCTCCTTCTCCCTCCTCCCTCCCTTCCATTCTCTCTAAAAAGCAATGGGAAAAAAATATCCTTACATGCAGATTAACAAAAAAAGAGAGAGAGAGAGAGAGAGAGAGAAACAACAACAAAAAAAAAGAAAAGCCTCAAGAGATTAACTACTAGTAGAATGTCAATATTGCAAGTAATGCGTGTTTACACTGAGTCATACATATAACATGGACAGGGCATTGTGAAACTCATTTGGATTTTTAATTTCTATCATAGTTAGAATAACAGTGAAAGGTGTTTCACGCGTGCCTCGGTACGTGTCTGCAGGACACATGCCCTTGCCTCCTGGGTACGAGCAGAGCATTCCCCCATGATCCTATTCGCACAGCTCTTTCCAATACATTCTCATAATTCAAAAAGTTACAGCAACTGCTTCCATTATGTGCATTAGTATCTAATTAGTAACAAGCGTTTTTTTTTGTTTTTTTTTCCATTTTTCACTCTCATCTTCAGGGAAACTGGATAAATGCCAAAACACGTAAACAACATATGGTACTTTCAAAATCAACCAACCAGAATTACTTATTTCTGATGAACCTCAGCTAAAAAAAAAAAAAAAAAGTTAAAAAATAATTTCCTGCTCTAACAGCTAATGTTTACCATCTGCTAATCCTTTAAGACTAACTACCTGGAAATCAGTCACATTATATGTTTTCCAGCTCTCCTTTGCCCCAAAGGATAATATTCTTTTTTTAAGTTTATTTTTAAGTAGGTCATGCTGAGAATGCACCAACTTAGACTTAAATTTTGAAAGCGATTTATAACCTTTCACTAAGGTTATATAAATGCTAGAAATCAATGCTGTTAGACATTTAAGAGTTTTATAATTATTTTTCATGGGTTAATTTTATGAGCCCATAATTTTTCAACATGATAATCAGTGTAATTGTTAAATTACAATAATACATTTGTCTTGGGAGAAAGAGGGGCAGAGAAAATAGGGGGAAGAGCATTGTTTTCAAAACCAGTTTTGAAGCCAAACCCCAAGGAAGCTCTGGGGAAAGAGGCCGAGAGAGACCCTGGCCCAGGGCTAGAAACCACCTTTTGTAGAAAGCCTGAGGACCGGTCTCTAGACTTTCAGGATTCTGCGCACAGACAAATGCATTACTAATCTTGCCAGGCCTCAGTTTCCTCATTTTCAAAATGGGGGAAATAACAGTGCTTATCTCATGGAAATGTTATGAGAATTAAAGGAGTAAACATACTTAACGATCTCATCACAGTGCCTAGAATATGGAAAATATTATGTAAAAGTTAGGTTTTATTTAGGATTTTGAAGACAGAGACTAAATATTATTCACTAGAGGCCCAGTGCACGAAATTCATACACTGGGGGGAGGGGGATGTCCCTCAGCCCAGCCTGCACCCTCTCCAATCTGGGACCCTTCAGGGGATGTCCGACTGCTGGTTTAGGCCCGATCCCACAGGTTGGACATCCCTCTCACAATCCGGGACTGCTGGCTCCTAACCGTTCTCCAGCCAGGCTGATCACCCCCTAACCACTCCTCTGCCAGCCTGATCGACACCTAACTGCTCCCCTGCCGGCCCAATTGCCCCCAACTGCCCTCCCCTGCCGGCCCAGTTGCCCCAACTGCCCTCCCCTGCTGGCCATCTTTTGGCGGCCATCTTGTGACCATATGGGGGTGGCCATCTTATGTGCGATGGCGTGACAGTCAATTTGCATATTACCTCTTTATTATATAGGATTGTTGTTTCTGCTGTTCCAAACACAATGTTAGCTACAGGACATGTACTCAATAGTTGTACAAAAGTATTTTTCATAGCATCTATATGATTTTAATATTAGAGTAAAATGAATATATGTTATCTAAGGATTCTAAAATATATCAGAAGAGAAGTATTAACCCTATATAACTAATTACTATGGGTTTATAAAATTCAATACATAAATATGCATTCAAATAATGAATGAAGTCAAGTTTAAATATGTAGATCTTGTGTATTAATTCTGTTTGAAGAACTATTTGCTGAACAACTGCTACTTACTACAATTAGTGGGATATTTCAATATAAATGACATAATCCCTTTTAGTTTCACAAGAGAATGAGTTATTTATTATATCTATATTTTAACAAAGCCCTGCTTTAGAGTGATATTCCAGGTGCTGTCCCTGTCTTCAGCAGGTTCACAATCTAATAGCAACTGACATTCACTCAGCACATGCTCTGTGCCAGGACAGTTTGAGGAGCTGGGGATACAAGAGTAAACCAGAGAGAGAAAAATGCCATATCTCTAGAAGTTTACCCCAGTGTGAGTGTGTGTGTGTGCGCACGCACGCACATGTGTGTTTGTTGGGGGCAGACAATGTGAGCATGTAAGTACACTATAACTGCTGGAGGGGAAACTAAGCGAGATGAGGAACTAGGAAGCACAGTGGAAATAAAGGGCCCTGGGAAGTTAAGAAAGGGAACAGCTAACTTTTCCCCAAGGAATCTGAGGAGGCTCCCTATGGGGGATGGAGGGAGGGAGAATTCCAACTAGGATTTTTAAAAATAAATATGTAAAAATTCTTAATTGTACATGAAAATGTATTTTTTTACATCATCTATATGATTTTAATACCTAATGCCACAAAGTGAAAAATAACATTTAAAAATACTAAAGCATGTCAAAATAGAAAGATAAATCTACTAACTAATTATTATGGGTTTACACTGTTAAAAAATATTGCAGTCAATTAAAAAACCTGTTATTTTTGCAACTTACTTTGACACTACTGTTCATTCTCCTAAGAAATAAAATAAAAAAAGAAACAAATAACTCAGTACTATGCTATATAACAAAATAAATTACAGACGGTTTAAATTAAAAAAAAAAGTTGTAAATGCACGGTAAAAATATTGAGATTTTAAAAGCATAAACATAGCGAAAAACAAACTCTGAAATAACTGTTAGATAAAGGGCATCCCGTGTGGTCCAGAAACCTACACATACATGCCTATCTCCACTTTTTAATTATTTATTAAACGATCATTTATTCAGCAGCAATCATGTGTCAGGAAAGGAAATGCAAAAAATAAAAAATAAAAATAAAAAGATGATGTTCCTTCTAGAAGTTTACGGTCTAGCAGTAGAGACAGACAAATACACAGCCTCTACCGCTTGGTGACAGACACTACCATGAAATGACACCCAGGATGCTACTAGAGGACCTAGAAGAGAACTGTCCGGGCCCAGGGAGGCAGGCACATGGTATCCTCAAAGGAGCAGTAGATGCCGCCATAATGGAATAGATTGGTGCAGGCAATGCCACCACTGAGGATTCCCAGGAAAGCAAATGTCTAAAAGCGCAGGCTTCAGGTCTGTTTGAAGGCATCAGACAGCCAACAGGCAACCGGCACTTGAGAGCCCAAGCTGCCAGAGAGAAGGAAATTAACGAACTGTGACCCAACATTCCCTAGGCAGCTTTCCCTCAGGACAAATGCCAAATTCCTGTGGAGAGAGACCAAGAATATCAGCATCTGTTGCTCATAGGCAGAGAAGGGAAGAAGACTTTCGGAAATCTCATGATATCATGATACTATAAGAGGGAAAAAAGATGGATTTCACATCAAAAAAGGTAGCCCGGGTGTGAGTAGGCAAGTTCCCATTGAAAGAGTAGTAGGACGGAAGTGAGACCACAACCAGCTACCATTCCTGAGAACCTCTGCTACTTTGAATACACAATATCTATAAATTACAAAGTATAAGGCAAACCAAGAAACAGGATCTAAGAAAAATACTGGTCATAGAAAAGAGACAATGGACATACACAGATAATCCGGTTATTGGAGTTATAAGAAACAGATTTTAAAATAACTGATTATTATGTTAAAGAGGATAGAAGAAGTGTGAATTTCATCAGAACTGCAATCTATAAAAGGAAATTCAAGAATGTTACATGTGAAGTAATTAAAATTCAGCATTTAATAGATACCATGGATAATAACTAGAGATAAACATAAAGAGCACTAGTGAGTTGGAAAACAGACCAGTAGCGTATATGCAGGTTGAAACACTGAATGCAATGTTTGAAAAGCACAGAGTGCCTGTTTCCTGATTTCTCCCAAGTGCCCACAGCAATGCCCGGTATGTGTGGGTTGAATTAATTCACTGTTTTAGGAGAAAATGGACATATTTGTGAGAAAACCAGAGCTTAGAGAAGGTCTACAGTTGGTTTCTAAGGAGGAGGCCTACATGACCTGAGACAAGAAATCTTGCTTCTCTGTGTTTGGCAGTGAGTGCAGAAGGCAATGGGTAGGGGTGAGGTGCTGTACATGGAACGCCCTGAGCTGCTCAGCACACAGGTGCTATGCAGATGCAGAAACACTCTGCCTCACTCTGTGCTTGACTCCTAATTGCAAAGGTATTTCTCAGACATTCAGTATTAATTTCTCCAGAAAACAAAACTTCAAATTAACTTAGAGGTGGATATGCCCTAAGTGGCCCAAATTTCATACTAAGGTGTCTTATAAAACAAAAAAGGCTTTATATTATCATGTAGCAGTGACTTAAGTGTATTATCCTATCTAATAAAAGGGTAATATGCAAATTAACCATCTGTCACAAAGATGGCAGTGCCCATAGCCACAAGATGGCGGCGCCCAGTCCTCTCAGCCCCGGAGTCCCCCAGTCCCCGGGGAGCGGCCGCTGAGAGCGGGCAGTGTGAGCGGCCTGGCAGAATGCTTGCTTCATCACCACAGTGACGAGGCAAGAGTTCCCCACCCGGCCAAAGATGGACTTCTGGCTAGGCTGGGGCATGGAACACTTGCGTCTTCACCCTGGCGATGGGGCAAGCGTTCTGCGCCCAGCTGCCGATGGGCCTCTGGGCAGCGGGCGCGGAGTGGCCAGGCCCCGCAGAGAGCTACTGGTGCACGAATTCGTGTGCAGGGCTACTAGTAAAGTATAAAAATGTGAGAGAGTATAATTAAGAACTAGCATATACATGTATTTAGTTTAATCACTAGTGCATAATAGATATGTGAAAGATGTTTGCCGAATTAGTGTTGAATGAATAAACACTAATCTTACATATAGTTTTAATAATAATGTTTATTATTAAGATAATAAGCATTATCTTAATGGTGCTCTTCAAGATACATGACTAAGAAAAATGCAAGGAGGTGTTACTACCAACATTGTAATCCTGTAGGCCAGTGGTTCTCAGCCTTTCTAATGCCGCGACCCTTTAATACAGTTCCTCATGTTGTGGTGTCCCCCAACCATAACATTATTTTCGTTGCTACTTCATAACTGTAATTTTGCTACTGTTATGAATCGTAATGTAAATATCTGTGTTTTCCGATGGTCTTAGGCGACCCTGCTAGCGGTTCTCAACCTGTGGGTTGCCTAAGACCATCGGAAAACACAGATATTTACATTGCGATTCATTAACAGTAGCAAAATTACAGTTATGAAGTAGCAACGAAAATAATGTTATGGTTGGAGGTCACCACCACATGAGGAACTGTATTAAAGTGTCGCGGCATTAGGAAGGTTGAGAACCACTGCTGCAGGCCCAGCTGCATGGGGAGCGAAGAGCGCGGGTGATCTCTCATACTGTGCAGTACAGTGGTCCTACATGGAGACAGCCGAGCGCGCTTTGGAGGAACACCATGTACTCTAGATGACGTGTGGGATGGTGGCCAGGGCATCACAATGGTCCCACAAGGTCAGCCAGTGGCCTGGCTAAACTCTCCTTCAGGGCACATACCCAGCACTGGAGGGGTTACACTGTCGGGCTACGAGTAACTAACTATAAAGCTGGCTGCATTTGCTGTTGTCATCAGCTCTCCACGAATGGAACCTCGCATCAGTGAAGGAAAAGGAAGCATAGCCAGTTGTGTTGTGACATCTAGAGCCTCTTCTACATATTTATGTGTCGGGTAACACTGTTAACCAGCAGTATTCTAAGTTTATTGGGGTGAAGGGCCCACGTCTTAACTAGCGGCTGTGTCTTACCACCTTCCGGGAGTGAACACTCCATAGGCAGTTAACATCGTTTACCAGAGTTGCTGCAACTCCTCTACGTATGTTTCTAGGAACAAACTCTTGCTTCAATCATCAGAGGAACAAATTATGTATTATTTAGAATACCATATACCAAAAAGGACATTACGTGGTTCCCACCTGGAAAAAAGATAAAGCAGAAACACGGACACAGTGAGGTGAGGACAAGACTGGGTGAGGTAAGGAAAGGGACCAAAGAGGAAAATTAATGAGGAATGAAAATGAGAAATGGAAACTATCAAAGCCTGAAATATTAATGAGTAACATGAAGATGCATTTGAAGGGACAATACAGAGAGCAACAGAAGTCTCACAGAAGAGAGAGAATGAAAGATAATAGTTAAGTACTTTAGAGAACAGAAATATAGCTGTTTGAAACATTTTAAATGTAAAACGAATATGTGGGTTATTAATAGTAGTAGAGGTAATCCTTTACCTATGAATTGTGACATACAATTCAATAGTACTGTTAACTGTGATATAAACTTCTATAGTTTGTCTTTATGTGGATATTATTATTATCCACAATAAGAGAAAATTAGAGTAAACAGATGAGGATCAATAGCTCACTCAGTTATTTAAATTAGCCTGCCTGAGCTTTTAAAGAATCGTTATTAATATGTTAAACAATTTATAGCAAAAGACTGATATATTGGGTAAAGTAATAGCATATTTCAGTAGCTAATTGGAGGCTCTAAGAAAAGCACCAAATGGAAATTATGGAACTGAAGAATACAGTGTCTGAAATTAAAGTTCATTGTATTGTTAATTGTAAACAGAAGACTGGACATGGATAAAGAAAGAATAAGTCAATCTGAAGCCAAATGAAAATAATTAAACCAAAGCATAGAGAGAGAAAGACTGTTAAAAAAAATGTCAGTGATGTAAAAGATGGCGACCGGCAAGAAGGTAGGGAGAGAGAGAGTGTGAGTGAGGAACCCATAGAGGAGAGTGTAGACGTGTAGACGTGTGTGGTGTGTGTGTGTGTATGAGCTAGGGTCAGTTAGATTCTGCAGGTCTTCCAAGGGGCTGCCTAACCAGGCAATCCTAGACGGCGGAGCCCCGCGCACAAAGCGGACACTTCTCGGCGGCTGGTGCGGACGCAGAGACCACGCCATCTTGAGAAACAGAGCTGCCTGAGACTCGGATCCTGGCTTCTGACACAAACCAGGACCCTGCAGCCACTGGGGACAGAGAACTGCTATCACAGCTTCAGACAAAGAAACAACAAGAATCCAGACTTCCCGGCAGATTCCCGTGAGTCAAAGAGCCTATCCTCCTCCCCGCAGGCGCGAGGATAGCGCCATAGTAACTGATAGACACGCCCCTTGCCCAAGCTGCAGAGCTTTGCGCAGGGACGTGCTCCCCCTTAGGGAATTTGGCGCAAAGGACAGAAGCAGCTCACCTTCGGGGGAATCTGTCAGTGCGCACAGAGGGCTCCCCTTCGGGGATTTGGAGGGAATTTGGCTTGCGGGTCACAGCTCCCCTTCGGGGAATCTTAGAGCATGCACAGAGGGGCTTCCCTTTGGGGAATTTGGCGCGCAGGATGGACTCCGCCCCTCTTCGGGGATTCTGGGAGAGTGCACGGAGGCCGCCCACCTTCAGGGATTTGAGAGTGTGCGCCCTAGCCAGTTTGGCTCAGTAGAGAGAGCACACACAGGACGCAGCTCCACTTCAGGGAATTTGGCACGCCGGACACAGCTGCCTGGGATCCCTGACTCACAGCGCATTCACACTAAGAGCCAATGACCCCAATTGTTGGTGCATGCACACACAGGGAACCTGATTCTCAACGAGAAACTGCACAAGGCAACAGAGACTCTGACACTCGATTCTTGGTGCAGACACAGGGAAACTCTGACTCCTGGCACATGCTAAGGATCTCATTTTCGGCACATACCAACAGTGTGGTGCAGACAGGGCCCCTGATTCTAAGTGTGCACACGAGACCACACGGAACACTGGGGACACTGACCCTGGGCAAGTCTGGTTCCCACCAACCAAAGGCAGCCACACGTCCTAGTGTCAGAGCACTTCAGTGAAACTCGGGTGGAGCGAAGTCCCCACAGCACATGGCCCAGGTCCACGCAAACGGAAGCTTGAGCTTTCTGGTGATAGCCAGAATGGGGAAACGAAATAACTCACAGAGGAAAGAAAATGTGGAGTCGCCAAGAAAGGAAATTAGTGAAACTGAAGCTTGCAACATGACCGAAAAGGAGTTCAGAGTAATGGTCGTGGAATTTATACATCGGATGGATGAGAAAATCAACAACTTATGCAAGAATCAGGAAGAAATGAAAAGTGATATAGCTACAATCAAAAACACCATGGAAAGTTTCAACAGTAGACTACAAGAAGCAGAGGACCGAATTAGTCAGTTAGAAGATCAGGTACAGAAACAAGCTCAATCTGAACAGCAATTGGAGAAAAAAATTAAAAAGCAGGAGGAAAGCCTAAGGGAGCTTCGGGACAACATGAAGCGAAGTAACATGCGTATAATAGGGCTGCCAGAAGGACAAGAAGAGCAGCAGGGATTAGAAAATCTATTTGAAGAAATAATGACAGAAAACTTCCCGGATATGGGAAAGATAAAAGTTACGCAAGTACAGAGAGTCCCAAGCAGGATCAACCCCAAAAGACCCACACCAAGACATGTCATAATTTCAATGGCAAATATAAATGATAAAGAGAGAATCTTAAAGGTGGCAAGAGAGAGACAGAGAGTTACCTACAAAGGAACACCCATCAGATTGTCAAATGATTACTCAACAGAAACACAACAAGCTAGAAGTGAATGGAAGGAGGTATACAAAGTGTTGCAAAGCAAAGGACTGAATCCAAGAATACTACATCCAGCAAGACTATCAATCAAAATTGAAGGGGAAATCAGGAGCTTCGCAGACAAAAAAAGACTCAGGGAGTTTATCACCACCAAACCAGCAATGCAAGAATTGCTAAAGGGAATACTGTAAAAAGAAGAAATAAACAGGTAAGAAGGAATACAGACACAAAAATAGATATGACTACAAACAAATACCTTTCAGTAATAACTTTAAATGTAAACGGACTAAATGCTCCAATCAAAAGACATCGAGTGGCTGAATGGATAAAAAAACATGACCCATATATATGCTGTCTACAAGAGACCCACCTCAGAACAAGAGACTCACACAGATTGAAAGTGAAGGATGGAAAAATATCTTCCAGGCAAATGGAAATGAAAAAAAAAGCTGGGGTAGCAATACTTATATCTGACAAATTAGACCTCAAAGTAAATGCCATAACAAGAGATAAAGAAGGCCACTTCATAATACTAAAGGGAGAAATCCAACATGAAGAAATAATTCTGGTAAACATATACGCTACCAATATAGGAGCACCCAAATACATAAAAAAACTCCTGGAGGATATCAAGGGAGAGATTAATAGCAATACAATCATAGTAGGAGACTTTAATACCCCACTATCACCATTGGACAAATCCTCTAAACAAAAAATCAGCAAAGAAACAACAATCCTAAATGACTCACTAGACCAGATGGAATTAATTGACATTTTCAGAACATTTCACCCCAAAGTCACAGAATATACATTCTTCTCAAGTGCACATGAGTCATTTTCAAAGATAGACCATATGCTGGGTCACAGGCAAAGTCTCTTCAAATTCAAGAAGATAGAAATTATATCAAGCATCTTCTCAGATCACAGTGGCATAAAACTGGAAATCAACTACAATAAATACAATCCAAAGAAATCAAACACATGGAGACTAAACAGCATGCTATTAAACAAGGACTGGGTCACCAGAGAGATCAAAGAAGAAATAAAAAACATCATGGCAACAAATGACAATGAAAACACAACAATCCAAAATCTATGGGACACAGCGAAAGCAGTCTTGAGAGGGAAGTTCATAGCTCTACAAGCCTATTGCAAAAAACAAGAAACAATGGTAATAAATTACCTAACCCTACAACTCCAAGAGCTAGAAAAAGAGCAGCAAGAAAAGCCCAGTGTAACCAGAAGGAAGGAAATAACAAAGATCAGAGCAGAGATAAATGACATAGAGACCAAAGAAACAATACAAAAGATCAACAAAACCAAGAGCCGGTTCTTTGAAAGGATAAGCAAGATTGATGGACCTTTAGCCAGGCTCACCAAGAAGCAAAGAGAGAGGACCCAAATAAACAAAATCAGAAATGAAAGAGGTGAAATAACAACAGACCCCGCTGAGATACAAAGGATTGTTACAAAATACTACAAACAGCTCTATTCCAACAAACTGGACAACCTGGAGGAAATGGACATATTCCTAGAAAAATACAACCTTCCAAAAATCAATCAAGAAGAATCTCAACAGCTCAATAGGCCAATAACTATGGACGAAATTGAAGCAGTCATCAAAAAGCTTCCGGCAAACAAAAGCCCGGGGCCTGACGGCTTCACAGGAGAATTTTACCAAACATTCAAGGAAGAACTAAAACCTATCCTCCTCAGACTATTCCAAAAAATTCAAGAGGAAGGAACACTTCCAAGCTCCTTCTATGAAGCCAGCATCACCCTAATACCAAAACCAGATAAGGACAACACAATGAAAGAGAATTACAGACCAATATCCCTCATGAACATAGATGCCAAAATCCTCAACAAAATTCTAGCAAATCGGCTCCAGCAGTACATCAGAAAGATCATATACCATGACCAAGTAGGATTTATCCCAGGAATGCAAGGATGGTACAATATCCGCAAATCAATAAACGTGATACATCACATAAACAAATTGAGAGATAAAAATCACATAGTCATATCAATCGATGCAGAAAAAGCATTTGACAAAATCCAACACCCTTTCTTGATAAAAACTCTCAACAAGGTGGGAATAGAAGGCTCATACCTCAACATAATAAAAGCTATATATGATAAACCCACAGCAAACATCATACTCAATGGACAAAAACTAAAAACATTTCCCCTAAGAACAGGAACAAGACAGGGATGCCCACTCTCACCACTCCTGTTTGACATAGTACTGGAAGTATTAGCTATTGCAATTAGACAAGAAGAAGAAATAAAAGGCATCCAAATTGGAAAAGAACAAGTAAAGCTGTCTTTATTTGCAGACGACATGATATTGTACATAAAAAATCCGAAAGACTCCGTCAAAAAACTAATAGACTTAATAAATGAATTCAGCAATGTAGCAGGATACAAAATTAATGCCAAGAAATCTATGGCCTTTCTATACACCAATAGTGAAATTACAGACATAGAGACTAAAAAGGCAATCCCATTTACCATCACACCAAAAAAATTAAGATACCTAGGAATAAACTTAACTAAGGAGGTAAAAGACCTATACACGGAAAACTACAGGACACTGAAAAAAGAGATAGAGGAAGACGTAAACAGATGGAAGAACATACCATGTTCATGGATTGGTAGAATCAACATCATTAAAATGTCCATACTACCCAAAGCAATCTATAGATTCAATGCACTCCCCATTAAAATACTAACGGCATATTTCACAGACCTTGAAAGAACTCTCCAAAAATTCATCTGGAATAAAAAAAGACCCTGAATAGCCACAGCAATCCTGAGAAAGAAGAATAAAGTAGGAGGGATCTCAATACAAGATTTCAAGCTGTATTACAAAGCCACTATTCTCAAAACAGCCTGGTACTGGCACAAGAACAGACATATAGATCAATGGAACAGAATAGAGAATCCAGATATTGATCCAAACCACTATATTCAATTAATATTTGACAAAGGAGGCATGAACATACAATGGAATAAAGACAGTCTCTTCAATAAATGGTGTTGGGAAAATTGGACAGACACATGCAAAAAAATGAAGCTAGATCACCAACTTATGCCATACACAAAAATAAACTCAAAATGGATACAGGACTTAAACATAAGACGGGAAACCATAAAAATACTAGAGGAATCCACAGGCAGCAAAATCTCAGACATATGCCAAAAGAACTTCTTCACCGATACTGCCCCTAGGGCAAATAGAAGCTAAAGAGAAAATAAACAAATGGGACTACATCAAAATAAAAAGATTTTTTACAGCAAAAGAAACCATCAACAAAACAACAAAAAAGCCCACTGCATGGGAGAACATATTTGCAAATGGCATCACTGATAAAGGTTTAATCTCCAACATCTACAGGCAGCTTATACAACTTAATAAAAGGGAGATAAATGATCCAATAAAAAAATGGGCAACGGACCTAAATAGAATCTTTTCCAAAGAAGACAGAAGGCCAAGAGACACATGAAAACATGCTCAACGTCACTAATTATCCGAGAGATGCAAATCAAAACAACAATGCGCTATCATCTCACACCTGTCAGAATGGCCATTATCAACAAATCAACAAACGACAAGTGTTGGTGAGGATGCGGAGAAAAAGGAACCCTCCTGCACTGCTGGTGGGAATGCAGACTGGTGCAGCCACTGTGGAGAACAGTATGGAGTTTCCTCAAAAAACTGAAAATAGAACTCCCATTTGACCCAGTAATCCCACTCCTAGGAATATATCCTAAGAAACTAGGAACACCAATAAGAAAGGATATATGCACCCCTATGTTCATAGCAGCACAATTTACAATAGCTAAGATCTGGAAACAGCCTAGGTGCCCATCAGCAGATGACTGGATCAGAAAACTATGGTACATCTACACAATGGAATATTATGCTGCCATAAAAAAGAAGGAATTCTTACCATTTGCAGCAACCTGGATGGAATTGGAGAACATTATGTTAAGTGAAATAAGCCAGTCAATGAAAGAAATATACCACATGATCTCACTCATTTATGGCTAATAAAGAACATTAAAAACTTGAACAAAAAGATAGATACCGAGGCAGTAAAGCATCAAACAGTCTGTCAAATTACAGCAGGAAGGTTAGGGAGAGGTGGGGAAGATAAGAGATCAATCAAAGGACTTGTATGCTTGCATATAAGCATAACCAATGGACGCAAAACTCTGGGGGGTGAGGGCATATATGGGAGTGGAGTGGGGTGGGGGGGGCAATGGTAAGATATGTACACATATAATACCTTAATAAAAAAATTGGGAAAAAAAATGTCAGTAATCTGTGACATAATATCAATTAATATACATGCAATGCTATTGGAATCTCAAAAGGAGAGAAGAGAGCATATGGGATTGGAAGTTTGAAGAACTTGATTTAAAAAAATCTCAAACCACAGAGCTAATACGCTCAACAAACCCTAATCAGAATTTATACAAATATACACACACAGCCCTGGACATATTATAGGTAAACTGCCAAAAAACAAAAATAAAAGAAAATCTTAAAAAAAGACGGAGACAAAATACACAAATAAAGAATGAATATAGGATGGGTGAGAATAGATTAACCGAAGATCTTGTATGCATATATGCATAACCCATGGACACAGACTATAGTGTGGGGAAGGCTGGAGGAAGGGGAGGGGTTAGAAGGGGTCAATGGGGAAGAAGGAGACACATGTAATACTTTCAACAATAAAGGTGACAACAAATAAATAAATAAATATACAAGTGGACAGTTATTAATTTTAATATAATTTTAATTAGAATGTTTCTTTAAAAAACTATATTTCTGATTTTATTCTAAAAAAAAGGCAGTTTTAATAGTTCTTACTTTCTCTCATATACAGGACTTAGTGTTTTAGTTTATATAGTTAGGTTTTCTTTGGTTAGAATATTAAATCCAAGATAACAGGTCTCTTGTCTGCCTTTTTTGTTGCTATGGTCCCAGCAGGTAAATGTTTGGCTCACAGTTAGGACACAGTAACTGAGAAATGGCTGAATTATTCTTAAACCCAGCGTGTTGATCATTGTACGTCTTTTAAATCATATTGATGAAATGCTTCCGGAAGTAGTAAGTGAAAATAATTTTTTTTTTTCATTTCTTATATCATTTTGATCCCAGTTGAACGAAAAGAGAGAGGGGGCTAACCTCATGGAGATTTCACTGGAACCTTGGCCTGGGAGGCGTGGCCGAAGGGAGACGGATTCTAAAACGTCGAAGGCCTGTCCTCCTTCTGCGCTCTTCCCCCGCAATCTGAATAGCTCACAGGCGGGTGCTGCGTGCAGCTGGGGGATGAGTGTGTTCTACCATGAATACGTACGCACGCTACTGTTCCTCTGTGTGTGTGTATGTTTGAAATTGTTTGCATATAGTTTGTACACACACACACACACACACACACACACACACACACACACACACACACACACACACACACACACACGCGTCCCATAAATGCAAGAAGAAAAAAAGCCCTTAAGTTCCTATGAGCCTTCCCAGATAGCAGATGGTCATTTAAATGTAGGTATTCATTCACAGCTGTAAAAGTTTTGTTTTGAGGGGTGCATGTTGTTTTAATTTTGATAAGGATGAGAACATAAGAACCTCCCCAAAGGTATAATGGCACAATTCAATGTCCCTGAAGGTGAGCACAGCACACGGGGTGGGGTGCCTGGAGCAAACCCCAGAAAGCCTGGCCTCGGGCACCAGCTGCTTCCTCTTGGCAGATACATTGTCAAAGATGCCCGCTCCTCGGGAGGGTGCAGCCCTGCACCAGGCCGTTGGCTGGCAGAGCAGAGCCTGCCCTGGCGCCAGCCCTCACTCACCCGGGGCCAGCAGCCTGGGCAGGCGCACAGACTTCGGTCCACGCACAAGCACCGCAGCGATGGGGCCGCCGCCCGGCAGCCTCCACGTCCTGCAGGCGGCAGGGCCTGCGCGGCTCACATCCTGGACTGAGTAAAATGCAACCTAGCAACACCTGGCAAACACATGTATGTGGGCTACCTGGACTGAACGGAAGTCACCCTTTGCTCCTGCCTCCTAGGTAGAGTGATGTCTGAAAATAAACCCGGGGCAGCTCACTAAATGTTCCAGAAGCCTGGCCAGTGTTGCTCAGTGGTTGAGCGTCAACCTATGAACCAGGAGGTCACGGTTCAATTCCCCGCCAGGGCACATGGCCGTGTTGTGTGCTCGATCCTCAGGGTGTGGCATGCAGGAGGCAGCCCATCAATGTTTCTCTCTCAGTATTGATGTTTCTATCTCTCTCTCCCTCTCCCTTCCTCTCTGAAATCAATAAAAAACATATTTTAAAAAATAAATAAGTGTTTCAAAAAATGTAGATACAGTGTTTCCTTAAATTCAGATTATTTTCCTTTACTGCAGATGCATTCATAATTATTTGGCTGCTGAGGAGAGGAATCCCAGAACTTACACATTTCCTTCCTCCTCTTCCCAACGAGATGGCACCGGGTTTCCAAGCTCACTTCTCGCCTTTGCAGGATGAGGGGGCTGAGGCTGGAGCAGAGTGAGCGGAGGAGGAAGGTGACTCTTCTAAGCGGGGACTCTGCCAAGCACTGTGGATGCAGGAGAACCTGAGACCACCCGGTGTGTCTCAGTTCTTCAAATGCCCGCTGTGCTCCAACAGGGAGACGGACCGTCCCAGGAACAGCATGTGCTGGGTTCCTCCTCAGCACAGGGTTCAGAGGTGGGCACCTTCATTCTGGCACACGGATTTCAACCGCTACCTTCTTTTGTATAAAACGAAGTAACATGGCAAATCATGTTGAATAGCAACAGTAACATTTCATACTTTCAAGGTCCTTACACACAAAATTTCTGCATAATGTTGGCTAGCAACATTTATTATTTCTCACAAAATAGAAGGCATCTGTTTTTAGCAACGGGACTGAACAACGTTAGTCCTTGAATGGTGAACTCGGCTTACATTCGATTTGCATGCACATTGCAGACTCCCTGGAGGTGCATTCCCAAGTCAAAGTAAAAAATGTGTAACACCAGGTAGTCAATTCTGGCTTTAGAATCAAATGGAATTCATATGGCCCACGGAATAAAAAACAAGACAGACGTTTCTTCTGCACTAATAGATGTGTGCGTGAATTAAGTAATCAGTGCCCATCAAGCACGTCAAAGTTGTGTTCCTCAGTGAATAGTCACAATACAGTATTTAAACACAACCTGAGGGGAAAACAAACAAAAACCTAAAACAAAACAAAACAAACCCAAACAGAAATCCAAGAAACTACCACATACCCTTAATTTTATGTGAAATTAAAAGTCTGCAGAATGAAAGACACATACAACAACAAAGAAGAAGCAATTCACTTAAATTCACATGAAAGTGTCCATTTCAAATATTTGTAGAAATGAAGGATGTTGGCGGAAATCTGATATCAGTAGACCTCTAGTGGTTACCACAGCAATTGATGATTTTACTGTTTTTCATTACTGCCTCCTTCTACATAAAACAAAGTATTTAAGTGTTCCACCATATCACCTTCCACAACAATACGGTAAACAGTAGCAAATAGCTATTCATGTCTCTGGAAAAAATAAATAAATTAAACTAACTTCCAAAGTAGGTTGACCACAAACTACCAAATAAATATATTCTATTATATTTACACTTGAAAAAAAAAAGCCTTTATGAAGAAGGGATCCAACGTATATCTGTGTTTACTTCTTGAAGCATTTTAGCATTTGCTTGAAGCCAATGTGTTTCTGTCTACATGTAAAGATGTGAGCAATAAGTACATGCGTATACTTGCAATGGAGGCGTTAAGTATCCGTCTTCTCTTTACACGAGAATGAAATGAATGCCATTTTTGGAGGAGGATGGACTTAGGCTTCTCAGCATTGGTCGTCATAGAAACGCACATTGGGTGGACTTAAGCTGGATTCTAATTGAAAGTGGCAATGTCTCAGGTGAAGTTAATTTCCTTCTTCTAGATTCAAGGCATTCTTATTAGTGATGGCTTCTGTCAATAGAGACAACTGGCAAAATGCAGAGGGTGTCTTCAAGCAGCATCACTTGTCAAGCAGCACGGATGTTGAAGATACAGAACAGCTCCAATGAGACAGTGACACTCTCCATGCCATCACTGAACAGTGTGCTCCTTCGCTCCATCTGATCAAATACTAGTAACTGGTCTGAACGTAAGTGTAGAGCAGTGGTTCTCAACCTTCCTAATGCCGCGACCCTTTAATACAGTTCCTCATGTGGTGGTGACCCCCAACCATAAAATTATTTTCGTTGCTACTTCATATCCGTAATTTTGCTACTGTTATGAATCGTAATGTAAATATCTGTGTTTTTCGATGGTCTTAGGCGACCCACAGATTGAGAACCGCTAGCAGGGTCGCCTAAGACCATCGGAAAACACAGATATTTTCATTACGATTCATAACAGTAGCAAAATTACAGATATGAAGTAGCAACGAAAATAATTTTATGGTTGGGGGTCACCACAACATGAGGAACTGTATTAAAGTGTCGCAGCATTAGGAAGGTTGAGAACCACTGGTGTAGAGGATAAAACACTTAATAAGTTGTATTCATTACAACTGTGTAGATATAGTAATGAGCCAATATGAAAATCAGTAGTTCAATAATTACTCATCTGGTGTCAAACATCTAGCATAATTCTGGAACACGTGTCTTGATCTGGAGGGGTTTTTCCAACATGCCTAATGACCCCTTATAAAGAATACAGGCTGTAGATGAACCTGCTTTCTATTTTCCTACAAGGCATTCAAAAAGGAGGAAAATTGATCAGGATGATAAGTTTAAGGTCATGTGAAGGTGCCTTAGAAACGTTAGCTTCCTGGTTCTGCCCAAATTCAGTGCCAATGATGTTTGCTTTCCATATAGGGCTGGGGTAAATTGGCACGGTCACCGATTCAAGAATACGAAACAGAGGGCATTTCCCCTTTTTAACTGAATTCAGTTTATTTGCCTCACTTCCAGTAGGGAGGGCCATGTATGTCAGATTAAGATGATTGGGTCATTTCCAGTGAAAACTCAGTCTTTTTGTAAACTAGGCAGTTCTAACCACCACCAGCCGGTTGAGTCTCCTTCTCCCTGGGCGCCTCAGGGTCAGCGTGTCCTGTGGGAGGAGGGAGGGGGGAGGGGGAGCACAGTCTCTTCTCTCCTCACTGTCCTGCAGGGACCAGCGGCCTCCCCCTCCGAGGTCCGTCCTTGCTGAACTGGCTGATGACCCTGCCGGGGCTCCCGGGTGATAGATTCAGGCCTTCTCCGCCCACCCCGGGGCCTCTTCCTGCTGCTGGCCGCCATCCCGTCCCCCCGTCCCCCGCGGTGTGTGCTGGGCGGCTTTCCGTCCTCCTGCTACCGCAGCACCTCCTGCTAGTCCATGGCAGCCTGCAGATGCCATGTCAGACACGGGCACCTCCCCACGAGGTCTGCAGTCTCCCTGCCCACACCTGGGGGCTGAGGCCCACGCCCACTCTGTGCCTTTACCCTCCATGCCTGTTCCCATCAGCCTGCTGCCCTGCCCCGGCCGCCAGGCACCGCCCAGAGAACTCTGCAGCTCATCTCTCTGATTGTTCTTCCCCGCACAGAGTGGGGTTGTTCACTTCTCCAGGGAGGGGAAAAAAGCTCTAATGTAATGATGCATTCTTGTCCTTTCTATAATGTATGCGTTCAGACCTCCAGGCCCATGCTCCTGTTCAAAGTCCATTTCTTAGCATTATGTTCTATGTCTGCATCTTGCCAGCATAGCCAAGGCTTTAAACATGCAGACCTATGCTGTTAACTTTAAAGTATGTTCTTAAGCACTCAAAACCCAAGCAATTTTGTTTTTTTTTTCTTTCTATACCACGCTTAGCCCGAGGGCAGGCCGTTTAGAAAGCCCTGGATTCTGCTGGAAAGGGGATGTGGCCGCAGAAGTAAGACGATTTGAAAAACAAAGCACACATTGCCTATCAGAAGATTGCTCCATTATGCCTCCCCAGTTCACCAAGCGCAGGGCCTTTGCACGTGCTGGAGTGCTCTCCTGCTGCTGTCCACTTGGGAGCTGCCCTTCACCCCCTGATCTCTGTCCCTTCTTCTGAGAGGCATGCCCAGCTCCTAGTCCAGCCAGGCCAATCGGCGCCCCGCCATCCTCTCTACTGAGGCTCTTGCCAGTCACAGTGCGTGTCACAGTTTGCAGTGATCAATTTCCTCTTGTGCCCCTGCCCCACTTGGCCATGTACCATGTGAAGGGTGTCACCCCCTTTTATGCTTTGCACTCTGCTACATTTTCAGCACTTGGTATAATTCTGGTGCATAGTGTGGTCAATAGATATTTTGTGCAAATGACTATATCATCTTACTGGTTCCTGCCACAGACTCTGTGATGTTAATAAGGGAAATATTACCCTTAATTGGAAATAGAGGACTAATGTATGTGAAATTGTTGCCAGAGGAATCAGGGGGCCGGATTTTCCAGGCATGAGTGGGAGTGGGGTTCTCGGGGTGCAGCTGACATAAGCACTTTCAGAAGCCCCCCCGGAGAATGAGCTGTGGTAGAGCGCTTATTTGTGTGGACTTACACTCCTCGGATTGCAAAGTCCAGGCCCCTTAACCCGGCCCTGCAAGAGGGGCAGCTGAGGATGCAGCAAACCCAAAGGAGGGCAGTGTCCGGACTTCCCTTCCATGCGGCAGCCGGGGCTACTAGCAGCTCAGCATCGATAATGCAAGTCCGTTCGCCCCTCTGTGGATCCCAGCAGCCTGAGCCACGCGGTGAATGCAGGGGAGTGCGCCCTGCAGCAGGAGTCGGCATGGACAGCGGACAGCGAGCCAGCCAGCCAGCCAGGAGCCAAGGGAGGGCAGGGCGAGCCTTTGCTCAGATGTTTAAATGTTCAGGGTTCCTGCCCTTGCAGTGGCCACGCCCGAGCAGGCCAGGTGTGACTGACAGCCAAGCCCCTGCCCACGTCACCCAGACGTTAACAGGCTTGTGTCTAAGCTGCCTCTGTCCATTCCCTTCCCACATCGGTCAGCAGGGAACAGGCCTGGAGAGCATTAAATGCAGCTTTTTGACCACGCTGCATACACGGTATGCATCCATTCTCTAGTTTTCCCGTATTCCTTCCCTGTTGAGTAACAACCAGGTTATTACAATGGTATCGAAATGGCAGGCCTCAGGTGACACAGATCATGTCACAGAACTGGGACCGAAACTTCGATTCTGTGACTCTGGGCCACTGCTGTCCACTGTGTCGTGTCCCTGTTCACTGTCAGCTTTAGCAGCAGTTTGAAATCTGCTTTGCTTAACAAGTTAAAACATTGTAACCACTTGCTTAACAAGTTAAAACATTTTACTAGTAAAAAACCAGCATGATTTAAAAGAAAGAAAATAAAAGGCAGGATTTAATTTTGAAATGAGAGTAATATGTGACTCAAAAGACTACTTTGATTATTAAACCATACGACAGTTATCATAACATGACCTCAATAGAGTAAGAAATTTTTTTCAAAATAAAGTCAAAATACCTGGAATATCTGAAAGTCATTTATAAAACTGTCATACACAGAATAATGTGTTGTAGTATTCTTTTTAAGTAGGAGTAGGCCTTTGCCTATAGAAGCTAATGCAGAAGCTGGTCTATTTACAGACTTGCTGACCAGCCCTGTAAGACATGCAGGCATTCATAACCATGACACAAAGGACATGCCAGCTGCCAACTGGTTCTATGACTCATCTCTCAATCCACCAGATACAGGTTCTCAAAGCTACAATATCTTGCAAGCATTTAATAAACTTCATTGGTCTGGTTTTGTTCTTTTCACAAATGTAAGTAATTTCAATTTATAATATTAGAATTTTCTCTTGAAGTTTGATGTTCTCTCTCACTCTGAAAGTTTGCTCACATTTGAGGAGGGCTGATTATCCCATTATTATATACATTTACAGAATCTGGGTAATTTCCACATTAAGCACCCATATTTTATTTAAGATGTTTTAATGAGATTAACATGACTATCATTATCATATAAAGTATGTTATTTTAAGGCATGTGACTTGAATAATTATTTCAAAATAGCCTATTCATCTGAATGCTTTTATGAAGAAAAATAAGGCCCTTTTATATTTATAAAAGAGGTGTAACCTTTATTGTTATTTCACACAGAGCAAAGCTGAAATGTTATGCAAAAAAAAAAAAAGATTATAAAATAAGATAAATAATTATTGTCATGAGTGGATAGTTATGAGTGAAAAGTGTTTTGTTTTGTTTTTTTCCTTCTCCCAAAGCTGAGTCTTATTATTTAGAGTAAAGCCTGGTAAAATAAAATGAGACGACTCAAAATAATGAATGCAGTACAGGAGGTCAATCACAATTCCCTCTTGTCCTTTCCATACCGGAAAAGAAGAGGAGAGATGAAAGAAATTGTCAAAAGTCAATTACACATTTAACAGATAAAAGGAAATATGAATTTTAAACATAGGGTAATGATTGTCCAGAGACGTTACTGAAATAAACAGAATTTTAAATGTGCTACTCCTGTTTTAGAAAGCTAGATGAGACCAACGGATTTCAATGGCAAGAAATAATCATTTCTTCACGACAATGCAGACACAAAGAGATATGTGCGTGAGGAGGGGCAAGTATGGGAGAACATCTATAAGTAGCTATTATAGACAGTGTAGAAAGCACAGGGATACTAAAATATTAGCCAGAATATTAGTTCTCTGTGTAGAAAATATGAACCTGAAGGAAGGCTGGACGTGGATGGCATGAAGGAAGGTATGTGAGCAAGCACAGTTACCGAGCAGAACGAATGCAATGGTACAGGGGTGTGCTGTGGCAACTGAGAAACTCCTCTTTGCAGACCTAGCTCCAGATCCAGGATGCCCGGGTCCAACCTGTTGGTACCACTGAGCAGTTGGGTGATGCCAAGCTGGTTGCTTAGGCTCGGTGTCCTCATCTACACCATAAAAACAGTCCTACTTCATGCGATTATTGTGAAAACCTACAAAGGTAATTCCCGGGACAGTACCTGGCCTCCGGTAAGCACTCATCATTACCTAGCCTCGCTTTGCGTGGAAGTATCCTAAATAAATTTGATTTTAGATGGCTGAATCTGGATGAGGATATAGATGTGCTCACCAATTCTAAAACAGAACTCTGCACATGACATTACAAGCAGCCGCCGATGCTGCTGGCAGGTGTGGGAGAGCCGGTGTGTCCGCGATGAGAGCAGCTGGGAGCGCTGGACCAGTGTTCACGGTGCTAGGCCCACGGACCTACCATGCTAAGTGGATCTTTCTTGATTACTTTATCAGGGATTTGAACAAAGAGAGAGGTAAACAGCGATGAGTACTTTTTTTTTTTATTCTATGATGGTAGACTCTGTTCTCCAAGATACTGTAATAACAATATGTTAGTGAATAAATCTCCATAATGAGAGACGAGCTGATGAATGATATGCCAAAGCTTTAAGGATGTTGCTATTGAGGGAAGTCCTAAGAAACCTGCCAGTATCTAAGAATCTCAGGATAAATTTTATGAAAAGCACTTGAAGGAAAATAATCATTATTTTTTCTTTTTTTAAAAATACTCTCTCTCCCCACATACTCACATACCACACATGCATATATATGTGCATACACATGTACACATATACACTCAGGAAAGAATAAGGGATAAATGTTCTTATTATGTTCAAAAGAAGAGAGGGGGAAGTGTTAATTTTATGTTTTAGCTATAGCCACAAGCCTTTGGGTTGACCACAGTTTCTTACGGAAGGAATGGAAGATTGGCGGCAAAAACATGGCAGAGAATGACGCTGGATGATTCTTGCAGTCAAGCCTCAAGGGAGAGTGGGGCGTCTGCTCCGTCAGTAACACCCCGGCTTTCTAAGCACTCCTCACGTGTGCACCTTGGAAGCAAAGTGGCTCTTTACAGAAGGGAAGCGCTGGCTGGGAGATGGAGGGGCGTGTCTCCATCATTAAAAACACTTATAACCATGTAGAGATCTGTAGGAAATTATGGAGTCCCATTTCACTGTCTATTTTATCTTTTTAAATATATTTCTACTGATCTCAGAGAGGAAGGGAGAGGGAGAGAGATAGAAACATCATTGATGAGAATCATTGATTGGCTGCCTCCGCCACACTGGGGCTCGAACCCACAACCCCGGGCACGTGCCCTGACGGGGAATAGAACCGTGATCTCCTGGTTCAAAGGTCAATGCTCAACCTCTGAGCCATGCAGGCCAGGCCCATTGTACTTTCCAAAGGAAAGTGTTTTGTCAAGACAAAGACAGTGGAAAATGCTATGGATGAGAAAGGGCATCCTGAGAGGGTGAGTACTCAGAGCGACTGGAGCTGGAATGAATCTCAGAGGCTTAGCTAGGCTTCTAACTCACAGATGTAGAAATGGTTGCTCAACGATGTCAATAATCTATACATATAAAATCCTAAGCAACAGTTTGACCTTTCAACTGATAGCTATGATGCACACTGACCACCAGGGGGCAGACGCTCAATGCACAGGCATGGAACAGACTGGTGAATCTCAGAGGGAATTGAGGAGGAGGCAGGACAGGAAGAGATTAACCAATGATCTTATATGCATACTAGAGGCCAGGTGCACGAATTCGCGCACCAGGGGGGGGTCCCTCAGCCTGACCTGCGCCCTCTCTCAATCTGGGACACCTCAGGGAATGTCGGAGAGCTGGTTTCAGCCAGATCCCCACAGGCCAGGCCAAAGGACCCACCGGTACACGAATCCATGCACCGGCCTCTAGTTCTTAAATAAGGCTGCAAAACTAGTCATGGTAGAGCTGGGATAGGAAACCAGGGCTCAAGATTTAAAGTGAAGTGTCCTCCTGCTGCCTTCTTAATGCATCTACTTCAGAATCTCAAAGCGACTTCATGGTCCCATAGCTCCTGAGTGGCTCTGGGAGGTAGACAAGGGAGACACACAGGCTTCAGGGACCCCCAAGGGAAATGGAAAAAGAACAGAATATTCCTTCGTGGGCAAGGACATCCCCTACCTATCTCATATCTGGCAAGAAAAGAAATACTGAGTGCACTTTCACTACAGAAGCAAGCAGGTGGGGAAGAAAGTCCAAAACACTATTTCAGTTCAAAAGCTGTGTTTTACTGCGTCAAACACGGTTTGGCTTCAGAAGCAGTGTGCAAGAATGCCCAGGTCTACCGCTTCCTGCCCCCAGGGCGCTCCCAGGCGGATGACGAAGTGAGGCTGATAACAAAATAATTAAACTCGGCGTTTATAATAAAAATCCTTTCAACTGCTTTCTTCAATACCCTCTGACAGTTCTTTTTTATCAACCTACCATGTAATGGTTGATACAAAAAAAAACTTAGCAATTAAAGATTTTTATGGTCAATTTAGACCCATTTTGCAGCTGATTTATTTCTAATGCAACACCAGCTTCAAAGCCCCATCCAACATTGAAATTCTGTGGCCTAAAGGCTAACGCTGTGCTTTTCTTAAACACACTACCCGCACTCACAACAACAAAGTTGTAAAGAAACACAGCAAGGTGTTGACTTCACAGTGGGAGTTTACAAAGGCCAGCCAGGTGACAGTAAAACAAACAAACTAGTGTCTGAGATGTTCAAATTGGGAAAATTAGAGTGGTTCTGATTCTATAATGCAGCCGGGTATGTGAATTTATAGGTTCAGAATTTATTTGGCCCTGGCCAGTGTGGCTTAGTTGGTTGGGTGTTGTCCTGTGCACTGAAAGGTTGTGGGTTCATTAATCCCCCATCAGGGCACATGACCTGGTTGTGGTCCCCACCTGCCATAGGTAGAGGGGATACAGGAGGCAGCCAATCCATGTTTCCCTCTCACATTGATGTTTCTCTCCCTCTCCTTTCCTCTCTAAAAGTCAATAAAAAATTTTTTATTTGAATAAATGCTCAAAAGACATTTTCTAACATCTCTCATATGGATTCTTAATCTTATTTATTATCACACCGACAGAATTTAATATTCAAAGATAAAAGGACCCAGTGTCTGCTACTTAGTTCTAACAGAATTTTGGTATTTCCTTGAGGTGCTAAGACACTAAACTTTAAATCCATGTAGTCATTCCTGGACCAGCGAACACTATCATGAGGATAATGTCAAACCACAGAGCAATACCTCAAAAGCAAGAACCAGCCCAGAAGAAAAACTCCCAATTAACCTGAAATCCTTCACTGACCAGATTAGATTCTCTAAGACAAGCCTGGAACCTAGGCAATTTCTCCCAATTTTCCACAGGCCCAGGACCTAGCTAAGATTGGACTGGTCTCTAGGGTACACAAGCTTCAGACTGAAGTCAAAATTTAAATCTCTAAATAAGCACTCACATGGAAAACCACTTATGAAATATGAGTAAAGTATCAAAAATCAGAATTTTAATTTCTGAGAAAAGTAAACTTTCAAATATTATGACCCTGAATCTAAGAGAGAAAAAAAATAATCCCCACAAAAGCATTTTAAATAAATCCAAAACTTCAGCTTCTTTTCTCAATACTTACGATTTATATGTAAGCTAAATCACTATTGATTCTACTTTTGGGAACAGAGAGTTACTACTTAACCCTTTCAAATGATTACATACACACACAAACAGTGTACATAATATTACAAAAGAATCTAGCAATCCAAAATTTCCTCTAATTCATAGTAACTTTCCTTCTAATTATTATATTACTTATAAAGATACTTTGTATTTCTGAAAATTCTGATATATAATTATTTATAGAATAAGTTCCATGAAAATAAAGCTTTCTAAAAGTTTCATCAGTATATCTACCTCAAGTCAGAATAATTAATTCAGTTAATTTATTATGCAAATTATTTCTTAATCTGGCATTAGAACAACTGGAATTAAGAAAAAGGACCGGCATGCTATTACTTTCAGGTATTTTAAAACCAGAAGTACATACAACTTAAAAACTGAGAACAATAACACTGTTAAGAACAGATGCAATTTTTTTGTTTTTGCATAAATTAAATTTGCGCAAAAACAAAAACACAGTATTTTAATCATTTTGCTTTATGCAAAGTTTCCTAGGCAATTAGACACCATTAAAGGAAAAGAAAGTTGTAGAACAAAGAAAATGTCTTAGGTAAGAAAGTAGGAAATTTGGTATTCAGCCTAAAAAAACTTTAATAGTGTTTCTAATTAAAACTCACCATCATAAAAAATTAACCACTAGATTTAATTTCCTATTAAGTATACTGCTTTACATCATTTTTTATTAAAAACATGTTTTATTAGATTTTCCAACTAAATTAAATGGTGAGTGGTAGTTGCTTTTATTGCCGGTTTATATGCTTTAATAAATACTTGAACATATCCTATTCAGCTAAATTAGATGTAATTTTAGTCACAAACATACTTTTACTAAAATTTTATTTGCATATACAAGGAGCAGTAAAAGAGTATTATGTGTTTGTGTGTGTGTTCTTAAATTAAATCCCAGGTGTGCAATAATCAGATAAGACTGCAAACAAAATGTAAAATATATTAGAAGGGTGTTTTTAAAAGCATTCAAGAACTGCAGTGCATGGCAATTGTCATAACTAAGAAAACAGTATTACCTGAAACCCATACAAATATGCATATTAATCTTCACTCAGGTAAGGCAGAAGGTAACACTGGCCAAATTAGCATTTGAGCATGAACTACACCTACATGACTCAATACCCTGTAGACAGCTGCCATCTTGGCACTCCAAAACTGTCAAGTAGAAATATGAGGAATGTCTTCAAAAAAATGGTCTGAAACACTGGCTCCATGCTTTTTCCCACATGCCTGCCAGTCATCCCATCTGAGATGGGTCACATAAATCTGTGTGTGTGTGTGTGTGTGTGTGTGTGTGTGTGTGTTTTAAGTTCCCAAGGTAGGGGTCTATGCTCAGCATATCATCTAAATTAGGACAGAAGAAAAAGTGAAACTCCCACCACCACATCTCTTTCCCCACTGATTTATCTCACAACTAAATCACTATTTTTAATTTACTTCCTTCCGTTTCTACTCCAAACAAGACTATGGTCATTTTACAAGTGTACAAGTTAAGATATACAGTGCATGTGCCATTGTTCTGAAACAGAAATATTTCCCAATTTCAAAAATATTTTGCTTTTTGCCCTAGCCGATTTGGCTCAGTGGATAGAGCGTCAGCCTGCGGACAGAAGGGTCCCAGGTTTGGTTCCCGGTCAGGGGCACATGCCTCGTAGGGGGTGTGCAGGAGGCAGCCAATCAGTGATTCCCTCTCATCATTGATGTCTCTCTCTCTCTCCCTTCTTTCCTGAACTCAATAAAAATATATTTTAAAAAAAATAAATAAAAGTGTTCTTTTCTTTAATAAAAATAAAAAAAATTTTGCTTTCACATTCTCCATGTTGCAGCATTTTAAGTTACTTGAGAGCTTGGCAATTTTGTATTGTTCAACTTAATATATCACATCCGTGCCCGTAACCTCATTGTGTGGTTCACTGTAGAGTTCAATAGATCATTGTTGAATGAGTAATGAAATACTGGGCCTCTCACCACTTACCCTTGCCTAAGTATACTCAAGACTCCACGTAAGAGACTTTTTAGAATTATTTCTCTGAGTGGGGCCATCTGTCTCCATTTTGGCTACCTCGCTCTCCTGAACAAGCTTCCTTGTTTGGGTGAATGCTGTGCCAGGTAAGTCTCAGTGGGAGGCAAAGATCCCCACTACATAAACCAAAGGTGCCAAAGAATTTTGGAAAAATAATTACCACAGAATTTTTTTCCAGTGAATTTCTTAATAACATGTCTTTGGAAAACAGTGCAATATGGATTATAATGTATGGGAAAAGTGTTCTAGACTAGTAATATGGGAAAATGCTCTAGACTAACATGGTCTCATACAAAAAAATCTATGCATTCCTGAAAGAATGAATCTAATGTTAGATTCTAGAGGGGGATATTTGTTCTAGTCATTGATATATAGGCTTTAAAAGACTTAAGTGGACATCAATGGGATTCGACTTTTTTCTCAAACAAGGTATTCTTATAAGTTTTAAAAGCTGTCTTACTGACCTTTTGACCTTAGAGCCACAATATATTTAAAGGAAAATTATGATTTTACTCATAGGTAAGCAATTTAAATCTTTATAATGCAGAATATTTACCTATATTTATAACATGAATACATTATCACTTAATTTTCACTAAACTGATATTTATGGTAAAAATTTACCTATTCTTAGCAGTGAAGTAAGACCTAAAGTTTTTTAAAGTTTATTGTAACTAAGCATGATTTTGTAAGCTCTATTTATCCAGCCACACTGCAGTTAAATGCTTGTGTGCAGGTTAGACACTAAATTCAAATTCAATTTCTTTCCTATTTATCAAAAATGGCCTGACCAATTAAAGCATATCAATACATTTCTAGAATACAAGTATTATGCAGAAAGAGGAGATTTTTAAATTCTGGCAAATGAACTATGTATTTCTAAATGCTGATAGAATTATCAAATAGATTTCTGAATGAAAAAGTTACCTTGAATACATTTTTAAAAGTTCATCACAGATAGAAGTTGAGGTAAATGTTGTTGAACTCATTAAGAAAAATTTTAACTCTCAAGTCCTTTTCCCTCTTCATTTGTTTCTAGATATTACCACATCCCTTTACCTGACAGATAGAACACTGTTAAGATTTAAATGTATAAACAAGCCACTACTTGATAAATTAATGAAGTAACAAACACTACAAATAAAAACTATATTAAAAAATTTCTACACTACTCCATTGAGTCAAAAGACAATCCAGGGCTATTGAAGACACTCTCCTAAGAGCAATATTCTGAGATGCCAACACCAAAATCATAAAAAAAAAAAAAAATGATGGCTAAAGGACATCGTATCCTTTTTTTTTTTCTTATTGCAGTCTCTTAATTTTAAAGCTTATTAAGCTCATGTGCAGAGAGTTGAGGGTTTTCCTCAACTTCCCTTTGCATTCCTGTAATCTAAAAAAAGGCAAAAAGATAAAAATTAAAAAAAAATTGTGTGACTTAAAATATAAAATTTTTACTGTTATCTAAGAATCTTTTTAAGTTTAATAAAGCACAAACATTCCCTCACACAAGTATTAATAGTTTATAATAAGGTATGAACTCAGAAAACCAGTTAAAATTATTTGTATTCATCTATCAAATGAGGCTGAGTATTTATCATGAGTCTGTTTCTATATCTGACACTTTTCTTTTGCCAGATATTCTTTTTTGTTTTTAATCCTAACCCAAGGATATTTTTTCCATTAATTTTTTTTTTGAGAGAGAGAGAAAGGAGGGAGGAGAGAGAGAAACACAACATCCTTGTGAGAGAGACATCGATTGGTTAATTGGTTGCTTCCCACAGGCGCCCGGTGGTCGGGGGTGGGGGAAGCTGAGGATAGAACCTGCAACTGAAATACACGCCCTTGAACCTGAGGCTCTTCGGTCTGCAGACTGATGCTCTAACCCCTGAGAAAAACCAGCCAAGGTTACCAGATATCCTTTAATAAATAACCTCAGACAACAACAAAAAAAATATATAGATCAACTGTTTTTAGAATGTAAAAAGAATATAACGTGTTCATGGATTGGTAGAATCAACATCATTGAAATGTCCACATATTACCCAAAGCAATCTATAGGTTTAATGCAATCCTCATTAAAATACCAATGGCATATTTCACAGACCTAGAAAAAACTCTCCAAAAATTCATCTGGAATAAAAAAAAGACCCTGAATAGCCACAGCAATCCTGAAAAAGAAGAACAAAGTTGGAGGGATCACAATACCAGATATCAAGCTATATTACAAAGCCACTGTTCTCAAAACTGCCTGGTAGTGGCACAAGAACAGACATATAGATCAATGGAACAGAACAGAGAACGCAGAAATCAGCCCAAGCCATTAGTTCAATTAATATTTGACAAAGGAGGCATGAACATACAATGGAGTCAAGACAATCTCTTCAATAAATGGTGTTGGGAAAATTGGACAGATACATGCAAAAAAATGAAACTAGACCACCAACTTACACCATACACAAAAAATAAACTCAAAATGGATAAAAGACGTAAACGTAAAATGGGAAACCATAAAAATCTTAGAAGAATCCATAGGCAGCAAAATCTCAGACATATGTCATAGCAATATCTTTACTGATACAGCCCCTAGGGCAATGGAAACTAAGGAGAAAATAAACAAATGGGACTACATCACAATAAAAAGCTTCTGCACAGCAAAAGAAACCATCAACAAAACAACGAGAGAGCCCACTGCATGGGAGAACATATTTGCCAATGTTATATCCAATAAGGGCCTAATCGCAAAAATTTATAGGGAACTCATACTTCTTAACAAAAGGAACATAAATAATCCAATAAAAAAAAATAGACACTTTTCAAAAGTGGACATACAGAAGGCCAGGAGAAATATGAAAACATGCTCAAATTCACTAATCATCAGGGAGATGCAAATCAAAAGGACAATGAGATACCATCTCACACCTGTCAGAATAGCTATCATTAACAAATCAACAAATGACAAGTGCTGGCGAGGATGCGGAGAAAAAGGAACCCTCGTGCACTGCTGGTGGGAATGTAGACTGGTGCAGCCATTGTGGAGAACAGTATGGAGTTTCCTCAAAAAATTAAAAATGGAACTCCCATTTGACCCAGTGATCCCACTTCTAGGAATATATCCCAAGAAACTAGAAACACCAATCAGAAAGGACATATGCACCCCTATGTTCATAGCAGCACAATTCACCAAAGCTAAGATTTGTAAACAGCCTAAGTGCCCATTAGCAGACGAGTGGATTAAAAAACTGTGGTACATCTACACAATGGAATACTAAGCTGCTGTAAAAAAGAAAGAACTTTTACCATTTGTAACAGCATGGATGGACCTGGAGAGCATTATGCTAAGCAAAATAAGCCAGTTGGAGAAAGGTAAATATCACATGATCTCACTCATTTGTGGAATATAACGAACAACATAAACTGATGAACAAAAATAGAGCCAGATGCCAGAAACCGAACATTGTCACTTGGTAGTTATGTGAAAAGGGAACGCCGGGAAGGCTGGTCAACCTTGAAACTAAAGGTCAGAGCAAACCACTCCCTATCTAATTGAGACAATGGTAACTGAGGCAACTTCCCCACCAAGTAATCATGTAAATCCTTATTGATAAGATAATCTGTCTGTTACTGGAATTACCTGCCTAAGGGCAATGGGTGTATCTCAGAACCCAAATAAAAGAGATGGCAAGGCCAAAGCAAGAGTAGTCCTCCCACTAGAGGTGGGCTCCCGCCTGGCCCTCCATTTTCCCAAATTGATTCTTTTCTAGCTTCTCTTCATTTTGATTGCGGCCTTCTCCAGAAACCGGACCTGAACGGGAACCCTGAAACACGCGGGACGTGACAAGGGATCCCACAGCCAGAGACATAGAAGTATCAAACAGACCATCAAACTTTAAAGGGAAGGAAGGGGAGGGTGGATGTGGGGGGTAAGAGATCAACCAAAGGACTTGTATGCATGCATATGAGCATAACCAATGGACACAGACAGTAGGGGGGTGAGGGCAAATGCTGGGGGGGGGGGGTGGCCAGGGGAAGGTCAATGGGGAAAAAAGGAGACATGTGTAATATTATACAGTATGTAGTACTTTAAACAATAAAGAATTAAAAATAATAATCGATTAAGAACAAGAATACTTTTTTTAGCTTCTCCACTCTCCCACAGATTTCTAGGGTCTGGGATTTAAAGACAAAAGCCTAAGTGACATTTCTACTTACAATACATGTAAGTGAATGGCAGAACAAGCACACTTACAAACTGCTGAACTTGTGAATACAGAGCACCTGTGAGCTTTGGATCCTTGGACTGCTCCTCGGAATTCCGTGAAGCACCGCGCAGCCCCGCACACAGGGAGCCGCTGTCACAGTCGGCCCCTTCGTTCCACAGGGCTGCGAGGACCTCATCCGAGCGTTTATAAGCAAAGCTAGTGATTATACAACCTTTAAGAGAGTTTAACCTCAAGGCAGTATTTTAAGTCTCCAGAAAACCTGTTAAGTAGCTTAACATATTTTACTCAATGTTTTTAAGTACTCCCTATGCACTTTCTGTGCTTTTTTTTTTTGAGTTTCTGTTTTTATTGAGTAAAGGAAGCACTATAAACTTAAAATAAGCAACATTAGCTAAGAATTATGCATTTATCTTGAAGCATCCTTCTCTAAATGTTTTATTCCAGTCGTCTTGTTGTTCTTTACCTGGTTATCTAGCCTGCTAGCAAGACATTTCCCTTCTTTTCCTCCTGAGCCCCCGCATACAGACAACACATACAGGCTGGGCCAAAGGAAGGTTTCTAGTTGCTTGTATGAGAAATAATACAATATGTAATAAGAATAAACTGTTTCACATACAGCTGTAAACCTACGTTTGCTGACCTATGTACCGTTACGAAGCTTCTATTATAAAGTCATATATCTCTAACTAGAGGCCTGGTGCATGAAAATTCATACACTACAGGTGGGGGTCCCTCAGCCCGGCCTGCCCCCTCTTACGGTCCAGGAGCCCTCAGGGGCGGGAGGCGACCTGGCAATCAGGGGAAGGTGATGCCTCTATTACACCTCTGTTGCTGCCACTGCCAGCAGCACAAGCCTCGGCCGGCCCTGGTTACCTGAGCCTCAGGAAGCCCTGGGAGGCTGGGCAGCCGCCATCCAAGGCTTGCCTGCACCTTGGGCCAGCTCTGGGCGGCTGAGGGGCTGAGGGGAATGAGGGACTCTGGAGGCAGGAGCCCCAGCAGGGCTGAGGGGCCTGGGCACTGCCATCTTGTGACTGTGGGCATCACCATCTTTGAGGGCATGGAAGTCAATTAGCATATTCCCTCCTTATTGGCTGTGGGCGCCGCCATCTTTGTGATGGTGTGAGGGTCAATTAGCATATTCCCTCTTTATTAGGGGATATGATGTCTATTTTATATTTGTTTTTTCCCTTGATATTAAATAGACTGCAAATCTTTATAACCATGGGAAGGTGAAAACTGGAAAAAAATGTTTTTGAGTCTGCATTTTATATGGTGTCCAATAAAGACATTATTCTAACTACCTGTGTTACAATTACTAGGAAGGATTCTTAAAAATCACAATGTGATCTTTCAATTTACTTAAAATAATTAATTATGTAGTGTTAAAAAATAGAACTCTCTTATTAACTTTTACAATTTAATATTGTTCAGTCCCAATTTACAGTCCTAACCCCCAGAATCTCCACTGATTTGAGAAAGAAGCATAAACTAAAAGTTTTACTACTATGAATTCTTGTTTTTGGTAAGCAGGAATTTTCTCACACTGGTTAGGTGAACTCTAATCAAATGTGAATGTTACCATGGATATTTTTATTCCTTTAGATAGTATGTTACATAACGGTAGGGACCATGTCTTTTTTTTTTCCTCACCATTATATATACATATTTTAACATACAGAAAACTCTAAGAGAAAGATAATATTACGTGAGTAATAGTGCAGGTGATATGAACCTCTTTTTATAAAACAATGATGACAAAATCTCTGAGCATGTACGTATGTCTATGTGCCTGTGTGTTGAAGTAGAGAGAAAAATCAGGAATGATACAGTTGTTTGTCACTATGAGTGAGACCTAGGAGAGTGCGCCTGTCAGGGGAAAGGGGGGAAAAAAAGAAAGAAAGCACGGAAAATATGTAAAACTGATATCACAAATCATGATGATGGTAGAGAGTTATTTTAATCACGTAAATAATGGATCACTTAAAAACTATCTCAAATGAAGAAACTAAAAGGAAACCAAAAGCATAAGGTATATTCATTAATATGGTATTTGCATTTTAGAAGAAAAACAGCTAGTAGGTAAAAACAATATGGTTTCATACAGTGGTAAGTCCTCTGAAAAATGTTAGGATTTAGGTAACAGGTAGGGAAGATTATCTTGAGGTCAGGAAAGCTATCAGGGCACGGATAGTATGGAAAGCCACAGGGCTCAATGTGATTTTGTGGAGAGTGGCGTGGAGGAGAGAGTTAAGAGCTGTGCCCTAGAGCACTCCAGCATCCCGAGATCAGGATGTGGGAAGGAACGCCCAGAATGAGCTGAGTGTGGGAAACAAAGGGTGTGTTTTCCTTTGAAGTCAGCCTTGAAGATGAGAAATAAGGTCTGACCAATGGATCAGGCAACATGGAGATTGCTGGTGATATTCATAAAAGCAAATAAAGTAGAGGGGCGAGGATGAGTCTACCTGAGATGAGCCAAAAAAAAAAAAAAAGTAGAGGAGAGGAAGCGGAGATGCTGAGATAACTCTTTCAATGAGTCTCACTGTGAAGTATGTTATAGGGAGTTGCAGAGGAATGCAATGACTGGGAGGACAAAATGGGATCACAGGGGCTTTCATAAGAGGATGTGTATTACATCATGTTTATGTGATCATGGGAAAACCTGTGATGCAGGAGAAAGAAGAGATGACTTCAAGAGCAGACTCAATGAGGAGTATGAGAAGACGGCATTTAAACAGTAAGGAAAGGCTCAGGCTCAGGTTGGAGAAGGAACAATTAAACCGGTGTTTATCCCGGAGGCACACATCCATATATGACGAGAAAGGGCTTTCTCCTCAGAGTACCTAACACTTGAAGGTGTTCCACTACATTTTATTAAAATCAGTGTAGATTTAAATCACACCAGCTGTCCCCAGCCCAAGAGCCACAACTGGCGATTTCAATCAAGAAAACCATCATGACATTTTCACATCATGACATTTTCTTGTTATTTAAATTCTCCAAAGTTATAGGCTAAACAAGATAATAGTATAAACACATAAAATATATATGAACAATTATTAATAGTGAGAAATACATATATATTTTTCAGTTATTCTATTACCCCAGTGAAATGCAATTTCCATTCAAAATCCAACTGTGAGCAAGTCTCCATATATTAGAAGAAAAGAGATAGTTCATATCTAAACCAGAACTTCATTCTTAGAAAGTTCCATATAGATGTGTCCTTCCTACTACTCTAGCTATTTGACTCTGTGGCGAATAAGATGCAATTTTAAAATCACTGATCAATGCACTCCTAATTTATGCCAACAAACATCAGCATCTTTTAAACTCATCTATAGTGTGAAAAAGAAGCCCCCTGCCTTTTGTTGGATGTTTTATATGCTTAAAACTAGAGCTTTCTTAAACCTTAAGCACAATGCTAACAGCAGCTAGAAATTCAGCAATACATATTTTGCAACCAGTGTTTCTTTTCTTTCTTTTTTAAATTGATTTCAAAGAGGAAAGGAGAGGGCAAGGGAGATAGAAACATCAATGATGAGAATCACTGATCGGCTGCTCCTGCATGCCCCACACTGGGGATCGAGCCCGCAACCTTGGCATGTGCCCTGATCGGGAATCAAACCGTGACCTCCTGGTTCATAGGTCAATGCTCAACCACTGAGACACACGGGTCTGGTGAAAGAAAACATTTTTATTTCCCTTCTACAGATGTAGGCACAAAACTATATGGTCACAGAAAATTCATGTAAACTCATTACAAGAATCAAAAACTGATGTTGATTAAAATTGGCCCATATCCTTCCACTTATAACCCTTAATTTTAATCCATAACTACCCAAGTAATACATTTACTTACATGCATAACTTCAAACTTACAAAGACAAAAATCTACAAAGATAGTTTTTAAAGATCTCTGAAAATATTAGACCTTAAGTGTCTTAACTACCAAGTCTACTTTCTCTGCATATCCAGTTTTCTTGCTATCAAGAACAATGGGGTGATTCAGGAATCTTCAATGGGCCAAGGAACATAAGAGATCATCAGGGGGAAGGGGGTCAATGGGGAAAAAGTGGGACATCGGTAATGCTTTCAACAATAAAGATAACTTTTTTTAAAAAAAGCATCATGATCTTTCTTCCCCGTACATCTGAGTAAAAGAGCTCAATTTCCCAGCAAAAATCTTCTTACCCAGCAAAATCACTCCGGTAAAATTACCTTTTTATATCCACTGTTTTTAGTTACCACCTTGTCTTTTAGTGAAATAAAAAATCCAGATTACCCACATGATCATATTTAAACTCTTCATTTAGTCGGAAGAATGATGGCCCGAGAAACCACAGCAAGAAACCCAAAGTAGTTCAGGGAGCAGAACATGGGCAAGCTTGGACTTTTACAACTAACATCTGTTTCTAAACCAGTCTAACACCCCAGTTTTGAGCAAGGTACTTGAATCCCAGCATAACAAAGTGGATAATACAACCTGAGCACACAGAGAAAGCCCCCTCCGAAACAGGTGACGAATTGACACGAGAGTAAGCAGCAGCTGTTTTAATACCTTCTGAGTGTTGCTGCTGCTGCTTTGTGTGTGGGTATGCGTTCTTCAGTTTGAAGGACTTACCATCCTGCCGGCCTTGAAGCGCCTGGGGACTCTGCACTCTGTCCTCAAGGTTGGAGCTGAGGTCCGAGTTCACAGCTGACATCCGCGTGGAATCGCTCATGTCAAATTCGTCACTTTCTATTGAGCTTTCATCCTGAAAATGATTTTAAAGCATCTTCAAGCAAGATGACAATATTATACATCCACATAGCGGCCATTTCATCAGTAGGGTCAGTTAGAGTTTAGTCAGTACTGTTACAGAACTCACTAAAATATGTTACACATTAATAGATACTTGAAATAACAAATAATGGAATAATATCTCCTGTTAAGGAATTTCAAGACTTGTGAAGATGCAAGCAACGCATCTATGTAGGGGCCGGTTTAAAAGGTAAAATAATGTGTTTAGTCCAGCCGGTGTGGCTCAGTGGTTAAGCCTGGACCTGTGAACCAAGAGATCATGGTTCGATGCCCGGGTTGGGGCTCGATCCTCAGTGTGGGGCGTTCTGGAGGCAGCCAATCAATGTTTCTCTCTCATCGTTGATGTTTCTATCTCTCTCCTTCTCCCTTCCTCTCTGAAATAAATAAAAATATATTTTAAAAACAAGTAAATAAAATAAAATTATATGTTTAGGGAGGACAGAGTTGGGGATTTATTCTGAATTACGAAAGAATGGATTTCTTAAAATTAGCATAAAACTTCCTAAAGAGTCAATCACAAAACATAGCATAAAGAGAAATACATGCTTCGATTTTAAAAAATGAATGACCTAATAAAATAATATAAGCAAAAATCTTAGATTGCAATAAATAAAAAACCAAAAACTTAACCAGAAAACTACTCATTGGCAAACAGGAAGTGGACTCGAGTAATAGACAAACTTACATGACAGATTCCAAGGCCACATTGCTGGGAGCAAGACAGCCTAGCACCGTGGTCAGCAAACACATTAGTCAACATAGCCAAATATCAACAGTACAACGATTGAAATTTCTTTTGAGAGCCAAATTTTTTAAACTGAAACTTCTTCTAATGCCACTTCCTCAAAATAGACTCGCCCAGGCCGTGGTATTTTGTGGAAGAGCCACACTCAAGGGGCCAAAGAGCCGCATGTGGCTCGCGAGCTGCGGTTTGCCGACCACTGGCCTAGCACACCTGTCCCTTCCTCACAAGGGAATATACATCGTGCTGCAACCACAAAACGGAGTTCTAGGAAAAGTGTGAAAAAGCCACATACCGAAAGCCAGTTCACCAAATAGCTAAACTAGCCAAAGGCTAGTTTGCCAAATGGCCAATTCATCAAAACCTGTCCAATATTAAACAATACCTAAAATATTTTGCAGTAGACATTGCACTGAAGAAAACCCCTTTTGGAGAACTGACTTTTGGACAAATGGCGTGATTATGTAGACAGGAAGGCCTGAGAAACCCGTGTAAAATATAGTAAATGTTTAATGGAAATCATTAGGTTTGCCTCTCGTTTGTAAGTGTTTGAGGTGAAAGTTCCACATTAATGTAATAATTAATAGTAGCAGTGCTGCCATGTATGTTGCAAACACCATTCTTTATATTTGTTCACTCGCTTCATCTTCATCACAACTATGAGTTTGGTACCAGGATTCATCCAATTTTACAGAGAAGTTGAGGAACAGAGCAGGCAAAATGTTGTCAATTTATTTACTGTTTATCTCCTTTATCTATAAGAGTATCGGTTACATAGAAGGTACTCAATAAATATTGAATTAATTTATCATAATTTAAATACAACTGATCAGAAAGGACCATTTCACTTGAATGTCATTTTAACATGACTTAACTTCCTTAATCACCTTTCTATCTTCCTATAGTTACAACTGCTAAAATTTTTAAATAATACCATCATTTATCTGCATATTTTTAAGACAATGTACATCTAATTTGATATTTCAAAATTTAAGGATAAGAGGTGTTTTTTTTCCCAATCCAGTTATAAATTTGAAAGAATCTAATGCCTTTGTGTGAAATACTAATAATTTTTTAGAAGCCAGAAGGGCTCAGCATATAAGAGGTTTATTGTTGGCACAAAGTTGATCATCTTACTTTATGGCCTAGTAATAAACATGTCAACATCTAAATGAGCTTTCTACAAACACTTTAACAGCTTTAACTAGTTTATGAGATTGAAAATATTTTTTCAATTATGTGATGAATCATGGGAATAATTTTTCCAATGTCAGGGATGGGTTGATATTAATATTTTGTTAATTGTTTCTCATGACTGTAACCCAATAGTCTATATATACAAAAGGCTAATATGCAAGTGTCCCCGCAGGAGTTCGATCGGGAGACCAGGAGTTCTATCGCTCTCTATGACATGTGCTGACCACCAGGGGGCAGCGCAGAACAAAGGGAGGCCCCGGCTGGCAGCCAGAGGCCCCAATCGGCCCTGATTGCTGACCAGGCCTAGGGACCCTACCCATGCGTGAATTTCGTGCACCGGGGGGAGGGAGGGGAGTCCCTCAGCCCGGCCTGCACCCTCTCAGGGGATGTCTGACAATTTAGGCCTGCTCCCTGCAAGCAGTCAGACATCCTTAGCACTGCTGCAGAGGTGGGAGAGGCTCCCGCCACCACCGCTACGCTCGCCAGCCGTGAGCCCAGCTTCTGGCTGAGCAACGCTCCCCCCTGTGGGAGCACCCTGACCACCAGGGGGCAGCTCCTATGTTGAGCGTTTGCCCCCTGGTGGTCAGTGCGTGTCATAGCAACTGGTAGTTCCACTGTTCAGTTGATTTTCGTATTATCCTTTTATTATATAGGATAATTCATTTAACCCATATATATAGAGCCATCTGGTAATATGGAATCCGACACTACTGTTGCAGTAATCCAGATATTCTTAAAGAGTGTACCTGTACAGTCTTTTGAGATAAAACAATTTTATAAATATAGTTTTGAAATTAAATCTGCTGAGATAAAGAAAACCAAAAATCTAATTTGAATTTTATAAAGTTAGCTCAACAAAGTAATTTTGAAAGAATGTAATAAGACTTCACCAAATAATGCTATATTTGAAGAATGGATATTTAATCATATTCCTGTTACAGTGAAATTTTAAGGACTAGAGAATTTATTAGCCTGAGAAATTATTCCGAATATAGATAATCTAAGTATGTTTATCCATTAATGGCTGCTAACTAGTTAACAAGGACTTACTAGGCCCATATTGTTATGTCTTTTGGGAAATATACACAGGGTATATATACAACTTGATAACTTGGTCCCTGCCTTTGATATACTTCAACTAAACTGGGGAGTTAATTAGCATTCTAGAGAGGATTCATCAAATGCACATTTTGTGTCTAATACATGGCAACAAGAACATTGCAAGACTGTGTCTATACAAATTAAGTAGAATAATTTGAAACATCAAAACACCTCTAATAAGAAGAATCACTACAAGTTGTCTCTAGATCTAGAAAATGCATAAAAGTAGACAAATACATAGAATGGTCAGGTGAAAGATAACTTTAACATATATGCAAGATTTGGATGGTAGAGAAATAACTATACTTGAAATACTTATTAAATTAACTTTTCAGATTTCCAGACAACGTAGCCTTAGCGCTAAAGACTTGGATACTCATTTTGGATACTCCCGCCTGAAGTTTCTAGCACTGTACCAAGGCCAGCTTGGTGAGCTCATTACAGAAAATGAACCTTCTTGGGAATGAACAAATTCCCACCTGGCACTAAGGCAGATTTGTTAAAACAGGGAATCTCTACGGTCTTCGTCTGTGCAATCCCGGTGACCTGCCTTTCATTAAGAAATAAATTACCATCGTCAACCTGCCATGGTGCTCCATAGGACAGTCATGGTTATCAAACGCAATCCCAACGTGTGATCACAAACATCGGGGTTTCCGCCTTACCTCGTCTTGCTGTGAGCTGAGCAGCTGCAGTTTCATGTGCTTCATGTAGGCCATGGTGATGGGCATGTTGTAGTCAATCATGCTGGTCACCAACGTGGGAGGCTTCCCATTATCTGCAAGGAAACATAGTGAATGGGTAACGAAAGGGTCCTGCGTCCCACCTGCACTTTCAGAATGACTCCACTTGTTCACACGGAAATGAGTCCCCAGAGACTAAGTGTCTAGGAGACTGCAAGCATCAGAGCTGGATTGGAGAGAAAACAACGAGTCTCTTCAGGGGTGTCGTGCGACAAATTCGCACTGTGGGTAAAACAGTTATTTCTAACTTCGGGAGCGGGGTCGGGGGGCTTTTGCTATCCTGGGTAACAATGACTGAAGGCGGTATAGTAATTAAGCACAATTATCTGTACTTTTGCATTTTTCTCTTTTGATATAAACGTACTTCATATATGTACTCGCTCTTTTTTTTTTTTTTTTTTTTTTTGGCCAGTCTACTTCTTCATCCTCGAATAATCTAGCCTAAATGTATATTTGAGATTAATTTAACCTGAGAATTGTATAGATTAGGAAAATAAACCTAGGTATGTTTTCAGGAAAGCTAAAGCCTAATTACAATTTGTATGTAAGAATTTCCAATGAAGGGGCTCCATACTATTCACCACGTAGAAACAAGGAGCTGGCAGATTTAAAAGGACACCAAAGGAACATCCATTTCCTTGCGAACATGTCTAAAATACCACCAAGTGCACGCCGTACGTGAATATTAGGGCATTGTTTTAGAAAAAGACTATTCGCGGTCAACGCTGTCTTTATTGTGAGAGCGGGCACTGCACTGCCCTGTGCGTCCACACTCAGAGCTCCCTGCGTCCCCCTCCAACAGGTGAGACCATGCACTTGTGGAACTGCTTCGTCCACCACGTTCCCGCTAGAACGTGAGGTGCACACGGCCACCGTGACGAAACCACCCCCCAGCTCACCCTCTGCCCCCGCGCTACCTCTGTGATCGGCTCCGTCGGGGTTTAAGTGCATCCTTTTCTGGCACTCGGAGCAGCTCATGAGGAACCGTGTCACCGCCTCTCTGGGTAGGAAGGCGTAGCTCTCTGAGATCTGCAATGGGCCACAGAAGAGGGGTGTGAGGGCACAGGCCGAGCCCGCGGTTCGACAGAGATGACCACTGTATTTCCAAATAAGGCGCCTTATTCCGTAAAGGCAGGAAGCACAATGGGAGCATGCACTGCGGACCATGCATCATTTCCAGAAATATCTATCCAGCTCGGCTGCACGTCTCGTAATCACAGTTAATCACGTGACGTGGAGGGAATGGATCTCTGCTTGTATTTCTGCATTGCTTTCAGTAAGAACAATCACATTTGTATAGGCCGTCTTGTGACTTTTCCATATTAAAAATTGCCAACATTGTTTTTAAACGTTACAGCTAGCGTCAGCAAAATTTTATCCAATTGTACATATATATTTTAAAATTTTGCCCCCCCAAGTAGAAGCAATAAACTTTGAATTTTGCGTTAATAAGCATGTCTTCATTATTGCTTTTCAAAATGTTGTCAGTGGAAATAAAGAGAGTGCTAACCGTCCTCATGTATATATTCACTGCAGTGAATCATCCCGTCCACAGAAAATGACACACTTGGAAATGCATCTGGCCACCTATTTTGTTATTTTCTCCGTTTATTAATATGTATGTCCCCAGTAGCTCACAGTGTCAGAGCAAGCTTTCCCTCTGCCCTACACAGAGCTACTGTTTCCAGAACTATGATCTAGAGCCAAGTTAGACATTATGTTTTTAAATATTAACTTTCCAAAAACCAAGCTACTTCTCTCTTCAAAGCAAAGAATCTCTAAAGTGAAACAGATAGATTGTTCAGTATTCCTAAACAAAAGTTAATGCTGACTCAAAAGTTAAGTGCTACTAAGAAGTCAGATGCAAGGCACTAGTTTTCCGCCATGGCACTAGCACTGGTGCATGAAATATGAGATAACCCGACGATGAGTAAATAAGATGCAAAAGATGCAAATTAGGCACAAATGCCACAGACGATGTCTCAGTTGCATAATGACTATTGTGAACACTAATATATTTTAAGTTTATAGAAAGGGAAAAAAACATGCACCTCATGCATCATTGAATACAATTCCATTAATGGTGACGAGGTTAATTTCTGCTTCTCCATGCTGCAGAAGCACAGCACTGGGAGACCCTACATGTTCAGATTGAGAACTGTAAGCCATATTTTCCCTGAACTTAATATTAAAACCAGCTTAAGTCACTTAGCCTGTCCCATTGACTCTCAGGGAAAGAAGCCATGAGAACACCAGAGAGATAGGGATGAATCTATAATTAGAATCTACCAGGGATGATCCATATACAGGTAATTACATTTCAACTTTACTAGGATTTGAAGTATGAAACTCTGATTTGTAATATGATTATCATTTGTAAATTAAAAGGTCCAGCTTTTTAAAAAAAATACGTCTTCGTATTATACAAGAAATGTGGAAGAAAAGGCAGAAAATTTATTTCATCAAACTATTTCATGTTAGCTATCCTAATATATAAAAAGCCAGGGGCTGTCATGACTGAAACAATCAGACGGACAACTGAATGCTGCGTGGGGCAACAAGGCCGGCAGGCAGAGGCAGTTAGAGGTGATCAGGCTGGCGGGGGTGGGGGGGGAGGGGCAGTTAGGGGTGATCAGGCAGGCAGGCAGGTGAGCAGTTAGGAGTCAGCAGTCCCGGGTTGTGAGAGGGATGTCCGACTGCCGGTCTAGGCCTGATCACCGGGATCGGGCCAAGGCCGGCAGTCGGACATCCCCCAAGGGGTCCCAGATTGGAGAGGGTACAGGCTGGGCTGAGGGGATCCCCCCCTCTCCATGCATGAATTTCACGCACCGGGCCTCTAGTTAAATAATAAAAATATATAAACAATTTAAATGCTCATTCACTCTCTTTTATGCTCTCCTTCTCTACACACATGCATGCACACACACGAATTTGATTCCTATTCATTTATTATGCAGAAAGAACTAACACCTTTGCCTGACTTATTTTATCTGACTAGAGATCATTTTTTTCTGACTCTCTGGAAGTCTATATTACCATAGTGCTAAGTAAAAACAAAATTTATGATGCATTCCCAGTCCTTGTACTTTATTTTTCTAACTTACATGGAACTAATGGGCTGACCAGTCAATTCATTAACAAATAAGGTTTGAGAAGAAGGCTCCTTTGGTTTTTACCAAGGATTTCTATTAAACCTCTCCTCTCCTTACATAAAAGAGAAATCTTCCACAGAAGCAAGACAGGCCAGTGATGGGGTTGGAGAGACGCCCCATTGGCCCCCGTGGTCCTGCTGCAGCCCCATCATCTGCCCCATCTGTTTCCAATGCTGGTAAAGCACTTGTATAGGAACCCCCTCGGGACACATTTATGATGGACCCCGTCTTGGGGCCATTATTCACACACTGCATTTCCCTGGTAGCTCTACTCTGAGAAACAAGTACCTGTATGGTGACAAATATGTTTGTGTTCGTGTGCACCTGTGTGCAGGAAGTAATTTAAGGTCCCACTTTGCATCATAGAAAAGGTGCTTAGCAAATATTCCATCACATTATTCTCTGCGGTGTTATTCTGCACAGTGTTTGGCATGCTACTATCTGTTATATACGTGGATAAGGGCTCTTAGGTGAGTGTAGTTTTCTTTGTGTTCAGCCCATTTTATGGGGAGACCTGCCTCTGCTTCTCACTCTCCTCAGATCTTTTCTCCCCGACCTCATGCTCACTGGGCCCACCCACCACCGCCTGCTTAGGTACCCGGAGGAGAAAGCCTCCAAACAGACGCTCTTCGTCTCCCACTGAAACTGAAACAATATTTCTCCTGCCCTGGAGGTGAAGAGGGAAAATGGTTCCTTTTTCTTCATCTAGGATCTTTCTTCTCAGATCTCTCTGAAATTAAGAGTCCTAGGCACCCTTCATTACTGGGTTCTTAGAACATTCTTCAAAATGAAAAAAAAAAAGTCTTTAAAAATTATTAAATGACGGTCATTAGAATAACTGCATTTCAGGATTAAAGCCACAGGATGAAACCCTGTCCTTTGATCATGTCCCCATCCCTTGGTGACCTCCTTCAGAGAACGCTGAAAGCTTCCATGAGGAGCCTCGTTTGAATGTACAGCCGGGGCTAAACGCCCCTCTGGCCTCGGCTCTAAGGAAAGGCCCTGCTTCCACGGATGTTTGAAATGCTAAGTCAACCTTAAACAGATGCTCATGAACGGTGATAAGACGTGTTCTACTGGGTTGTCCATTCATCACAGTCCTAACATCCCTCGTGCGATAGGAAAAAGCAGCTGCAGGTAAGACCGAGCAGTAAGGGGCAGAAATGGGAAAATATTTGGATTCAGCTACTTGAGATACCATTTACTAATGCCATAATTAATCACATAAAAGGCTTTACTCATTCATAAATATCTCTTGCCTTGACCCACTTTTCAAATTGAATCACATCTCCGTTTCTAGGAGAGAAAGTGGATTTTGAATACACAACACAGGCCTTTGCTAGCACGTGGGTGAGGAGAGCACTTCACTTGAAAATGTATTCGTGGAAAATACCTCTATATCTGGGGAAGAGAGAGAGAGCACTTCCCTAGAATTTGTTTTTGAACACAGAAACCATGAATGCATCATGTTAATAACAGGAAGCAGAAGATAACATGAATTGATATTAGTCTTGCTCCCTCTGAGCTAAGCTCTAGAAAGGCAACTGCCACGTGACCAGCCACATATATTGCTCATAACAGAACTAAACATACAAAGGAAGGACTAGAACATGGCCACAATGAAATAGACACACTAATGACCTAAGCGTTACTCATCAGGTAATTTCCTTATTAGCAATGTTATTTTCTACAAATCTAGACTTGTTTCTTACATGTATATATACTTTATACTTTTCCCTGAGTTTTTGCACCCATTGTTTTAAACAGTGGCTAAAACAGAGGTTACAAATCCTGATTTATATCTATAAATGGAATGGGCCTTGGTGGGCTTATCCAACAGACAGAGTAGATGAATGCTTAAGGTCCATGGGAAGCAGGCGCATCGAAATCGATATTTAAAAACTTTATATTTAAAAACCCCAGAGAATCAAAGCATTATCATAGGACAAAGTCAGCATTTGAGAAACTTTCTTAAACTTGAGTTATGGCTGAAGATGTGTGGTTGCTCTTTAACTTTGAATGAGCTATGGTGAGGGGGGGACGCGGAGGCACGCCATGGCTTGTTACTTCTACGGACCCTAATCAATTGGTGTAGTGAACACTGCCATTGTTTTCAGTGAAAATATTAAATTCTAGGCCCATTAAGACTGGAATTCATCAGTAATGCAGAAAATACTAAATCCCATATAACATAAATTACAAGTTGAAATTATCTCTCCCATCAAAAAATACAGTAATACTTCTACATAAAAACATTGCACTAGAGCATCTTTTGATGGACTAAACAATAAAATTGGCCTCTGGAGCAACAATAGTGTAACATTAGTAATCTAAAGACAAACTGACCCCCGAAGAAGGCCGAAGGATCAAGTCCCGTAAAGGGCACTGCTACTGATATTCCACTTATTGGTTAAAATTTAAATATGTATTTTATATCTATATCTATATCTAATTTATATCTATATCTATATCATCTATATCTATATCTATATCATCTATATCTGATCTAATCTATATCTATATCATCTATATCTATATCTATACCTACATCTATATCATCTATATCTATATCTATACCTACATCTATATCTATATATATCTAATCCATATCTATATCATCTATATCTAATCTTATCTATATCTATACCATCTATATCTATATCTATACCTATATCACATATATCTATATCTATATCTATATCATCTACATCATTTATATCTATATCTAATCTATATCTAATCTAATCTATATCTATATCTATCTATATCATCTATATCTATACCTATACCTATATCATCTATATCTATATCTGATATATATGGAACACCTTTCTGAAAATTTTACTGACAAATGTCATAATAGATAAGATGATGGGCATTTACCTTGTCAGTGTCCCTGGCTTTCTGAAGAAGGAACAGATGTGCTTTTAAAAACCTTAGAAGTATAAAGCCACTTTCTGGCAGTTCTCAAGTGCCACTCACCTTCCTCTCAACACAGCTCAGTTAAGGTAAAAATGGCAGTTATAAAAAAAAAATTGATATAAAAATAAAAAGTGATGTTTCTCTCTCTTTCCCTTCCTCTCTCTGTAAAATCAATAAAACCATATTCTCGAATAAGGATTTAAAAATAAATTCATTTTTAAAAAGTACGCAGAAAGTTTTGTGCTGTATCTATGACATATTTTCAAGGGAAGTCATTTCAATAGGAAAAGTCTGAAATTATTTTAAAATGTGAAAATAAAATTCTCAGCCTTAACTATTTCCTGGCCCCTTAACTATTATAACTCCATGTTTATGCTTACTTCCATATTAAAATGGTTTCTAAAATAAATAAAAATGAATAATTTTATCTTCAGAAATAAACCCCCTTTCTTCTTGGATGTGAACACATGAAGTAATATAAAGTTATAAAAATTAATAAAGTTAATTAATCAAAACTGTAATAAATGATTGCTTTGCTGTGTGTCTCACAATTACATGAAGTAAGTTTAATTCATTAATTCAAGCCATAATTTTTTGTAAATTGGGAGCAAAATTGATAACAGAACATTTTAATCCAGGATTATTTGTACTATGTCTCTCTTCCTCACCCTCAAGCAGCCTTCCTCGCTGATTTTTAACTGTTTAATTCCTGAACATTCCTGGTAGAAAGGCCCTCTACATTTCCTCGGCTTGTGCATAAACCGGAAACTCCCTGGTGCCTGAAATGTTAGAGAACTGACAATTTTCGAAATGAAGACTCTCGTTCATTATATGATCACTATCACTTACATTTGGCCGTTTTACACAAAAGGAAATGTTTCTGAAACATTGTATGTGTGTTTGAAGTTTTCCCTTGAGTGCTTAATGAGTGGATTTTGCTGGGTGGACTTTGATGTGGATTTTATCATTTAACCCTTAAAACAATCCCAGGAATAGATTCTTATCATCTCTGTTTAACAAATGAGGAAGCTAAGCTGGAGAGAGGTTATGTAACTAGTCCAACAAGTAGAAGAGAGAGGACTCACGTGGTGACCTGGTTTCAGAGCTCCCCTTTAACTCCTGCATTTTAAAGTCTTTCCTAGTCATCAGCATTAAAGAAAAAAGGGGGTGGGAAGACCGTCTCATCCATAAAGAGTTGCCATATTAACCTCACAGAAGAGGTTAATCACGCCGAAATGTTTTAAATGTTCCCTGGTGGGAGATTCTTCAGAAAATGCTCTCACCAGTTGGAGGTGACCCTCTGAATACCAGGGCAGCCACTTGCTCTGTGCCTTGTCCTAGGTTGCGAAGCCCCCCAGAAACCAGTCAGATTACCCGGCAACCGTGCAGAGTTCCGCCTGGAGGGAACGCACAGGCTGTCTGTGCTGTCCCAGCACAACTGACAGCGAGAGCCCCCATTTCCAACCGTGGTGCCCGGCACACTGGGGGTGCCACTGGAGGAACACGGGTGTGCCGCGAGGGTTTTTAAAGCACATGATACCTGACTATGTAGTCAGGGGCACTGACCTCTGTTCCCTGAGATCATCAAATAAAAAAACAACAACAGCCAATACAACAATAGCCACCTGGTGGGAATGGATCAAAATCATAGCTCTTATTTCGGCCAGGTCTGCGTAAAATCTATTCCTTGGAGTGCCGCAGAATTTTAGTCATTAGCTTAGGTGTGCCACGAGATGGAAAGGGTTGAAAATCGCTGGCGTAGCCTACTTGTAAAGGAGTAGGCCTTCTCGTGGTTAGAAGCCATGCGCCAGGAGAGCAGTGATTCCTGGTTTAAGGTTTGTACCTAATGCGTGAGCTGAGATAGAGACACCGCCTGACACTGTGAATAGGGAGCATGAGCGATCACTGTTTAAAGCAAAACAAAACAAAATGCTAAAGTCACAAGACTATCCGTGTTACCAAATACCAGGGATGGGGAAAGCCATGGGCAAGTGCTGCATCTCGAGATCAGTTTCACTGCTCCACAGAGTGACCGGGCGTGCTTTGCTCCACATCAGACACGGAGCTTTAGCGCAAAATGAAACTGGCCTCCTCACAATGTTTTTAAAAATGGCCTTCTCCACCTTTGCTTTGTAAGAAGAATTTAGAGAACGGCAGTAACATGTTTGTTTTACTGGAATGATGACATTAAAACCATGTTTTGTGCTAAATACCACACAGCACCCTCGATGAAAAATTGGTCTGAAGAGCCAAACATTTGAGTTTTCGCTAATGAACACTCTTGGGATTAGGAATAAAGAACAAATCCTATATAATAAAAGCCTAATATGCAAATCGACCAAACGGCGGAATGACCGGTGGAACGACCAGTCGCTATGATGCGCACTGACCACCAGGGGGCAGACGCTCAATGCAGCCCACAGGCCCAGGCCAGCCATGGCGGGTGCCAGCGGGGCCCCTGATTGCCCCTCCAGTCACCCCGCAGAGTGAGGCAACTGGCGGTGGCAGCAGGGGGTGGGGCTGGCGAGTGGGCGGCGCCAGACCAGCCAAGGTGGGTGCCAGAGGAGGCCCCCCAATCACCCTGCTGGTCACCCCACAGAACAACTCTGATTGCCGGCCAGGCCTAGGGACCCTACCCGTGCTGAATTTCGTGCACCGGGCCTCTAGTTACAAATAACAGCCTAGTGGAATGTGTTTAGCCTACCATATGGCTTATGATTTTTAAACATTTAATATTGTGATGTTCTATCACAAACCACCTGCACTGCACATAACTGGATAATGAAACTAGAAAATTTATTTTTTAAACTAATTAAGTTAAAATATTCTTCAACAGAGCCTGTAAATCCAGGTGCTATTAAAGGTCCCAAAAGTCCTGATGCATAAACACAGGGCCCACCATAGTCCAGGGACGCCCCTGTCTGAGGACGTAAAGGCGTGGTCCTGGGCAACATCTCTAATTCAACAAGGACCACTCTGCCTTCATCTGGTTGGCACATTGTATGTCTTTACATACTTTTCAAAGGAAGGCATTATGATACACACATGGTTAATTTTGAAGTTTTTCAGGAAAATACTTTTATCCAGAAAACAAATATAAATACTCTAATTAAAAGTGCATTCATAGTAATAATAAATTAGACAAAAAGTTGGCCCGTGTAATCAAATATGCATTCACTCTGCACCGCAACAATTTTGCTTCAGAACCCTAACAACTATTTTAGAAAGACTTGTGCTATGTTGAATCTGTCAGACCTATAAACGTTTGTTAAATAACCAACTATTACATTTTTGTTAATCCTCACCTGAGGATATTTTTTCCACTGATTTTTAGAGAGTGGAAGGGAGGGAGGGAGGAGGGGGAGAGAGAGAGAGAGAGAAGCATCGAAGTGAGACACACACATCCATTGGTTGCCCCCTGCATGTGCCCCTACCGGGGCCAGGGATCGAACCCACAACCCAGGTGATGCCCTTGTCTGACAACCGAACCCATGACACTGCAGTACAGGGGAGGGGAGGGCTGACTCTCTAGCCACTGAGCACACTGACCAGGGCAATTCCTGTTCTTTAATCATGTCGCTAATTCCCAAACCGGGACGCTGCCAGATTTACACTTTCACCCCAGCGTCGCCACTGCTCCCCCTGGCAGAGGTACTCACCCTGTTTGGGTTCCTGGATGTTTCGCTCTGACTCTGGTTGTTATCATTTACTCCAATTTGCTATTTTCAGTTCCTATCACTATTTCTTCTTTCTTCTCTGATCCTCTTCCCGCATCCAATCTTCACACCCACTCATCAGCTCCCCTGGCCTACTCGGGAGTGATTTTTAAATAGATTTAAGATTGCCAGCTAAAATATAGCACATACAATTCAATCTGAATTCCAGTTAAGCATGCAATATTGGGGCTGACATATCAAAAACTATTATTTATCTGAAATTCAAATATACCTGGGCATCTTGTATCTTGTTAAAATCTGGCCACTTGACCGTGTGCATTTATCGAAGATGAATGAAAATATGGATCAGAGCCTGAAGATGATTTAAAACTTGGAACAAGTGGATACGTTAGGAAAACCTAAGACGATGCCAGGAGCAGAAGTGAGAAGCAAGGCCATCTGCCGGGGGTTTGAAATCGCAGTGCCCGATTTAAGCTATGTTTCCCAACTTTGCAGACCAACACCACAGGTATGAACATATTTTACATACACACGTATGTAATATCATTTCTACTCTCTTCCATTTCACTTTTTAAAAGTGATCATGCCCGGCCAGCGTGGCTCAGGGGTTGAGCATTGACCCATGAGCCAGGAGGGCACTGTTCTATTCCCGGTCAGGGCACAGGCCCGGGTTTCAGGCTCAGTCCTCAGTGGGGGGAGTGCAGGAGGCAGCCGATCAATGATTCTCTCATCATTGATGTTCCTATCTCTCCCACTTCCTTCCTCTCTGAAATCAATACAATCAGCTTATTTTAAAAAATAAAAATAAATAAAGTGACCACACCCACCACCCTGACTGGACAGCTCGCTAACCGGTTAGGACAGGCCCCGTAAACATCCCTGGTAGGAAGCAGAGGGAGACAGCCTGCCAACCCACACACATTGGCTGTGTGTGGTGCTGAGAGGAGACGGCGGCTCTGTGGTCAAGTTTAACATGAAGGCTGGCACACCCAAAGGAGGGCGAAAGCAGCGGGACTATTTTTAGGCAGCTCTGGCCATCTTGCAGGCAGCCACAGGCGATTTGAAAACTCGAGGCAGATGCGTGAAACGCAGGCTGAGGGGAATGGAAGGGAATGTGGAGCCGGGACAGAGGTCAGCATCGTGCGGGGATGGAGAAGCGGTCCCAGGGGAGGCAAAAGGCAGACGCTGGGTTTGGGCCCATGGTCGTCGGCGAACTGCGGCTCGCGAGCCACATGCGGCTCTTTGGCCCCTTGAGTGTGGCTCTTCCACAAAATACCACGGCCTGGGCGAGTCTATTTTGAAGTGGCATTAGAAGAAGTTTAAGTTTAAAAAATTTGGCTCTCAGAAGAAATTTCAATCGTTTTACTGTTGATATTTGGCTCTGCGGACTAATGAGTTTGCTGACCACTGGTTTGGGCGAAGGCACAGGAATCGCTGTGTGACGAGACGCCAGAGGAGGACAACAGAGAGGTGACAGCATCCTGGGCAGCAGGACATCACGACACAGGAGCAGGTCAGGTATCAGCAAACGAGAAGCAAAATGTGATTAAGTTCATTATAAATAATCAGATTTTATTGGAAAGTTTTTGCTTCACTGATTCCACTTCAATGCTGTATTGCTTTGCCCTCCCCCCCAAGAAAAAATACCCTTTATTTTCTTTGGTTTCATATAGTAAAGATAAAATAATGGTGAGCATCTTTAATTTGGAGCTGTTTCTTGCAATAATTAAAACAGTCACCGACGGAGCAAAAGAGACAATGTCAAAAGGAGTCCAACTGGAGTCACAGCTCAAAAGCGTGGGCGCTGCTTCTGTGTCGCTTTTGTGTGATGGCAGAGTAGTGAGGTGGGAAGGAACAGGCCATGGTAAATGGAGAATTATGAGATTAGGAGGGAAAATGAGCAGATGGGCTCCGGGAAAGGCTTTCTTCAGGCGTTCCCTAACAGTAAAATAGAGACACCCCGTAAATATCCCACGTGAAGGGACTCACTCAGCAAATTGAGATGTCTCCGTCCTGGCCCCATGAGGAGCTACACTGAAATCAGCAGCCACCCCTGGGGAGGGTGGGCCACTGACTGCTCCCCTTTTCCTGAAGCGAAGGTATGACACGATACATCCGCATTTTACTGTTCAGGCTCCTGTCTGCACCCCGCCAGTCAGCGGGAAAGCCCTGCTTCTTCTGGAAGAGGAGGCCAGAGAGTGTGGCCGCAGCCACTCAAAGCGGCCAGGATCAGCCAGCTTAGGGGGAGGCAGGGGAGGTGAGACAGGACTCCAGGGCACAGCTCTCCAGGCAGCACTCTCGAGGCAGCAGCGCCCCGAGTCTGAGAGGTGACCAGGGGGTGCCCCGGCGCAGGCTGCCCTGTCTGAGTTCTGGAACGCGCACCTCCTGGCAGAGGATGGAAACATCTTTCTGAGACACTAAGGAGAGACATGGCCACATGGTTTCCTGGATAAAATGTCTCTCAACTTGGGGTGTTGACTGTGCTCTAAATGGGGCCTTTGCAAATGGGGAAGTGGGTGCATTTGATCCCAGTAACTGGGGCCTGGTTCCTGGAACGTTACACCCAGGGGTTAAGGAATCAAATTCCTGGAGCACCTGGGGCAAAGCCGACTGTCTTCCCGAAACCTGGAGGCCCACCATGAGAAATACTGCTCTAGACCCTGGGGCAGGGGGGAGGGAGGTGGGCTTCTGGTTGCTTGTATGGAAAATAACACAATACTTAATAAGAATACAAGAATAAATTCTGTGTTTTGCATACTCACAACTGTAAACCTACTTTTGCCCCCATCCTATCTAATAAAAGAGTAACATGCAAATTAACCATCACTCTGCTACACCCACCAGCCATGCCCACCAGCCAATCAGAGCAAGTATGCAAATTAACCCCAACCAAGATGGCTGCAGCCACAGAGAGCAGGAGGGAGGCTTGGGTTTCCCTGGCAACGGAGGAAGCCAAGCTTTCCACACACCCTGCCAGGCCCAGGCCTCCACTCAAGGCTACAAAGTTTCAATTATAGAAGGTAAATAAATTCCAACAGAAATGGCTGCGGCCACAGAGCTGGAAGAGCAGGAGGCTAGGGTTGCCCCGGGCGATAGAGGAAGCCAAGCTTCTGCAGCCCTGGCCGGCTCAGACCTTCACTCTAGGCTGCAAAGATTCAATTATAGAAGATAAGTAAATTCCAGATACCAGGGCCTCCACTTGGGTCGCCAGGGGGTGTGGCCAGCCTGCAAACCACCACAGGCCCCTCACCCAGGCTGCCCCATACCCCAAGGGAATACCCACCCTGATCCAGGATACCCTTCAGGGCAAACCAGCTGGCCCCCACCCCTGCACCAGGCCTCTATCCTATCTAATAAAAGAGTAATATGCAGATTGACCATCACTCCAACACACAATATGGCTGCCCCCATGTGGTCCAAGATCCTGCCCCCATGTGGACACAAGATGGCCGCCACAAAATGGCCAGCAGGCGAGGGCAGTTGGGAGGCACCAGGCCTGCAAGGGAGGGCAGTTGAGAGGAACCAGGCCTGCAGGGGAGGGCAGTTAGGGGTGACCAGGATGGCAGAGGAGGGAAGTTGGGGGAAAACAGGCCTTCAGGGGAGCAGTTAGGCATCAACCAGGCTGGCAGGGGAGTGGTTAGGGGGTGATCAGGCTGGCAGGCAGAAGCAGTTAGGGGCAATCAGGAAGGCAGGCAGGCGAGCAGTTGGGAGCCAGCAGTCCTGGATTGTGAGACGGATGTCCAACTGCCCGTTTAGGCCAGATCCCACCGGGATTGGGTCTAAACGGGCAGTCAGACATCCCTCGAGAGGTCCCAGATTGGAGAGGGTGCAGGCTGGGCCGAGGGACCCAACACCCCCCCCCCCCGCGCCCCCTGTGCACGAATTTCGTGCACCGGGCCTCTAGTATACAAATAATTATACAATTAATGGATGCACATCACAAAAGGTACCATGCTTGCATGTTCTCCCCTGTAGAGAAAAAGCACCCCAAGAGATAAATGTTTGGGGTCTAAATCCCAGATTCTCAGAAGCAGCAGCTAAGTCACCACATCAGTTTCTCTCAGGATCCCCCCGTTTCCCACACCACGGTCAGGGGGCAGAGCCACATTCAGACACAGTCGGGCTACAAGTGCATTGGAGAGGACATTCCCAGAAAAAAAGAAAGAGGAGGGGGAGGAGCAGAGCAGATACAAAGATTTAAAAAAATAGGTAAAGGGCCAGCTGGCCTGGCTCAGTGGTTGAGCCTCAACCTCTGAACAAGAAGGTCAGTTTGATTCCCAGCCCCAGCTGCGGGCTCGATCCCCAGTGTGGATCATGCAGGAGGCAGCCAGTCAGTGATTCTCTCTCACTGAAGTTTCTCTCTCTCTCTCCCTCTCCCTCCCTCTCTGAAATCAATAAAAATATATTTAGAAAATAGAGGAAGGGTGGTTTCTTTTTGCATACCGTGAAATCTAAGACTTACTAATCCAGCTGGTGAATAATCTCAGTGCTGGGAAAGTCATAAATGAAGACAGGGCGGGTGGCATCCATAGGTCACGGAGGAGCACAGGGGACTCAGAGAACCTGACTTTTCAGTGGCTAATTATGATTTTTTTTAAAAAAGCTGTTTACAGCATCTGGCACCCCACAAACAACTTCATACAGGTTTGAAGCAGTTACTATGTTCAACACGTTACATATATTATTTCTGAGCTTCAAGACAAACCTACTAATAACCCATCCCAAAGTCATCCCTAATAGGACTTTCCTCTTCAGGGTTTAAGTCCACGTCCAGCTGATATCACTAGTGCTCTTCCTATTACATTTTATCCAAATTAATTCCATTTCCAGGTGCCTGCACAGGTGCACACGGGCACATCCTTGCAGGACTTCGAAAGGTTTTATTTATTACCGGTCACCGTACCCAGGAGTACCTGAACCTCTGGAGCTGAGTGGTGTAGGCATTAAATGTCCTGAGTGGCTTTAGAAGCTGCACTGGCTCACTTTCACCACAAGGGTGCACTAAAGTAGCAATTTATGTCTAGGCTGGCCACAAAGAGTTAATGAGGTTTCTCCAAGGTTAATCCCTTTCAAGGAATATATCTATTTACTGGGATATTATTGTTTAATATGGAAACTAGCAATGACAGGGTTTGTGATGATAAGCTGGTTTGGGTGAGCGCTTACGTCTTTTGATGGTCTCCACTTCCACCTTCCAAGGAGACAGCATTGTGCGCTGACTCTTGCCCTCCTGTGATAATTCTAACTACACCATATGAGAAACAAATCCATTTTGATGAATGGCAGTACACCATTCTGTTTTAGGATTGCTACTTCATATTCTAATCCCCATGCCACTTGGATCTTTCTTTCTGAGATGTTTTAGACACCTGACTTATTAGTCTGAATAATATTATTTTTAGTTATCCAAACAGTGGGCCCTGGCCAGCATCACTCAGTGGTTAGTGCTTCGGCCCGAACACCAAAGGGTCGCAGGTTCGATTCCCGGTCAAGGGCAAGTACCTGAGTTGCAGGCTCAGCTTGCCCTGTTGGGATGGGTGCAGAAGGCAACCAATAAGTGTCTCTCACCTGGATGTTTCTCTCTCTCCCCCACTTCCTTCCCTTCTACTCTCTCGGAAAAATCAATGGGGAAAAACCTTGGGTGAGGTTTTAAAACAAAACAAAACAACAAAAAAACAGTGGGACTATTCTAACATAAAAGCAGATTGAATATTATGTGTACTATGTTTAAATGTAATGGCTGTCTTCAATATTTAGAAATCGCCTATGTGAAACCTACATACGTGTGTGGGATACACCGGTATGGGTGTGGATCTGATAAAAATAAACCACGTGGGAATTTTTTTCCCTGAAGAGCAAACAGGAAGCACTTGTGTTAAATAATGTGTTTACCTCATCCAGAGCCTCCGAAATGGCATAAATCCACTCCCTGTTCAATGTGAACATGAGCTGTGCAGTGCCCAGCCTTTCCAGGCCTGGCTACAGCTCTCCTTCAATGTCATTATTTCTATTTATGGTAACCTCTTTATCCTACTGAGCAGGTGTCACAAAGGCAAGGACTGCACAGACGAGGAGAGCGTACGCCTTCAGCAGGGACCTGCTGAGGACCTACTGTGAGACTGGTCTTCTGCTGAGCTGTGTGCTGACACAGTGATATGAAAAACAGACATGGTCTCCCACTAGCAGGGACTGTATGACATTTTAACATCTACTCTAGCCATAAAAAAAAAGAAAAGTAACCTCACAAAAGTACCATAAAAGATCTATAGCTGTACCATAAAACATATGTAAAAGTGCCATAATACATATGTGTAATTGAGCAATGGTTTATGCTCATAAACTTTCCAAGATAAGCTAGTTACAAAATATACTTCTAAATCACTGACCTAATGTCTAACAGTATCATGGAGTTCAATATTAGAGAATGTCCTTAAACACATTTAAATTCGCAGTAATTTTAGGTTTTATCTCTATTTGGTCTCCAGAACAGTCATTCATTCACACCACTCTAGTTTATAACAGTGACATGAAATGAGCAGTGCCATCTGCATCAAGAAGGCAGTGCCCATATCTGTTTACTTGCTGCATTGCTGGTGCCAACCTGCTCCTCACATTGGTTACCACCTTCACTGTGCCCCCAGCACAGTGATGGCCCCACACACATTCTCATTGGTGTCATTCCTTCAGAGTTTTAAGAAAACTGAAATATAACCCTCTCGTTTTACATGTCAGCAAATTGTGGCCTAAGTAAAAAAAAAAAAAAAAAGGTTAAATTAATGGTTTGGAACTCACGGGTTATAGTTTAGTGCTATTTTTTTCAGACCAAAATGGTTACAAATTTTGGGCATTTAATCTTACTATGTGTTGACAAAAATTCTGAGAATGTTAACATGACAAGCTAGCAAGCTAGCAGAAACACTATCCTACTGAGCAGTAGAGATGATGAACCAATAGGGATTTATTTATTTTTTTAAGGACAAAAAATGATACTAACTAAACTTTTAAGGTGAAGTGTTCTAGCTCTAATAAAATAAAGACTTCCCTTTTTAATTTTCAGACAGGAACATAGAAATTCCTCATGAGATAGAATTTTCCTGTAGTATGTATCTGGAAAGAAATATTCAATAAATATTGAAAACAAATTCTTTAAATAGAGCCAGTTTTTAATCTCTAACATTTACAGGGAACTCATACAACTTAACAAAAGGAAGATAAACAATCCAATCAAAAAATGGGCAATGGACCTAAATAGATACTTTTTGAAAGAAGACAGAAGGAAGGCCAAGAGACATATGAAAACCTGCTCAAAGTCACTAATTATCCGAGAGATGCAAATCAAAATGACAATGCTGTACCATCTCACACCTGTCAGAATAGCTATCATCAACAAACGACAAGTGTTGGCGAGGATGCGGAGAAAAAGGAACTCTTTTACACTGCTGATGGGAATGCAGACTGGCGCAGCCACTGTGGAGAACAGTATGGAGTTTCCTCAAAAAACTGAAAATGGAACTCCCATTTCACCCAGTAATCCCACTTCTAGGGATATACCCCAAGAACCTAGAAACACCAATCAGAAAGGATATATGCACCCCTATGCTCATAGCAGCACAATTCACCATAGCTAAGATTTGGAAACAGCCTAAGTGCCCATCAGCAGATGAGTGGATTAAAAAACTGTGGTACATCTACACAATGGAATACTATGCTGTGGTAAAAAAGAAGGAATTCTTACCATTTGCAACAGCATGTATGGACCTGGAGAGCCTTATGCTAACTGAAATAAGCCAGTCAGAGAAAGATAAATACCACATGATCTCATTCATTTATGGAATATAATGAACAACATAAACTGATGAACAGGGACAGAGACAGAGAAGCATCGATCAGACTGTCAAACCTCAGAGGGAAGGTAGGGGAGGGTGGGGGTAAGGGGGAGAGATCAACCAAAGGACTTGTATGCATGCATATAAGCCTAACCAATGGACACGAACACCAGGGGGGGTGAGGGCATGAGTGGGGGTGATAAATGGAGGGATGAGGACACATACGTAAATTTAAAAAATAAATAAATAAATAGAGCCAGTTTTTAAATTTTTTCGAAAATTAATTTAACAGAATTAACCTGTGGAAAAGCGTAATGAAGTAATTAAAACACTCATAAACTCAATCTAGCAAGAGAACCCCTAACCACGGGGATTCTGCCTTCTTTCATGTTGTCCTTCAGCCCGGGCAAACCCTGGCTAAAAGTTACAGGGTGGACCTCCAGGGATAGTGCCACCTACAGGATGCACACGAAAAATGCGCAGGTTATTGCCATTATATTTCCCAACAGGGGAGTGGGGGTGGCAGGGAGGAGGGGAGGGGGCAGGCAGAGGAAATTATGTCCACCGTATAATTAGGGCAGTGGCAGCCCTGTGCTATTTGTCCCCGTTTGCCCTTCTACCTGGAACATGAGTAGTGATTAGATAAAGAAGTAACACTATTCAAACGTTAACCAGATGCCAAGCACTTCACACATCTTAACTCACGTATTTTACCACACCACACGTACCACTGTCTCCCTCTAGACCAGTGATGGCGAACCTATGACACACGTGTCAGTAGCCATTTCTGATGACACGCGGCCGCATGCCGAGGATGAAACATTTGCTGCTCCTGAGGATGAAACATTTGCGACTAGAGTCTTGGAGTTAGATTTTTCCTCAAAGTGACACACTACCCGAGTTATGCTCAGTTTTTTGGCGAAGTTTGACACACCAAGCTCAAAAGGTTGCCCATCACTGCCCTAGACAGAAAGAGAGAGAAAAGGAGATAATGTGCCCAAAGGGACACAGGTGGAAAGAGCCAGATTTGACATCTGAAACTGAGTTGGTCTGGGTTCTGGCCTATTTTCTTTTAGCTGAAGTGCACGCTAGCCACTCTGAACTAAACGAATGTAGTTCCTGGCAGCTATGCGTGTGAACAACACATGTAGGCTTATTGCATCACACTACAAGGGGTGTGTGTGCGTTGACATACACACACATACATATGCAGACTGTTCTCTCTATTGACAACACGAACATTCCCCCTCAGTTCCTGAATTCCCACCAGTTACTCTAGTTTTCTGGTTGTTTTTTTCATGAAAGAGCCTTGAAACGGAATCTTTCAATGGGACCCTGACATCAGAAAGGCCTGGGAAGGCAGCTGTGCTGAGCCTGTGATGGGACACAAGCCACAAAGACCTCCAGAGAGGAGCAGGGCAGTCCCTGAAGGGGAGCGCAGGACGCGCTGAGGAGAGGTAGACGGGAAGACACACCAGCACCCACACTAGTTTTGTAGAATGTTGCATCGTTCATTCTGAAGGGACTCTCCAAATTGTAAGTGCCTGCCTTCGATTTTCAGTACAAAAATGCATTTTAAGTTCAAATATATATAACTGAATGATCCACACCTCGTCTCCGCTCTGTTGATGTAGATAATCAAGAGTTTACTCTAGTCAAGTCTATTGAAAAACACACATTCAATGGACCAATTACAGTTAATATGGCGACAGTGACAAAAACAGAGAAAGTAGCTAAGACACTAAAATTCAACAATGACTGAAAATAATAACCATGATAGCCTTCACATATTCCTAAAATGTGTCATTTTATGTGGATTTTTTTTTTCAAAGAACTCATGAGTAATAGAACATATACCTTCCAATTTTATCTACAGCCAAATCAATTTGCAATAAACTTTAAGTTGCAGAATGCCTAGATATTTCAAGGAATGATATACTGCAGATAGGTAAAAACAAATAGCATTCAAAGTTAATCCGATATTAAAGAACCACCATTTCCTGCAGAGTGAAAACAAAGAAAGATTTGCAAACAAAGGCAAAGTAAATAAAATGACCACTAAATCTATTGATAATATTATTAAGACAATCTGAGACGCTTTAATGATTAGTTGTATAAGTATGGTTTCTTGGCCATGTAGGAAAAGGAAGAAAAAGGTCAATAAACATAATCATGCATGCCCTATGAGCTAATTAATGAGTTAGAAGTAGAAAAAAATCCTAAACTTAATGGAACCATTATAATTGCTATAGGTGTCTAACTAATTCTACTAATAACTAGCCAATCCCTATATTAGTATAGAGAACTCAACTCTGACCCAACATCACTCCATTCCAAATTGCATTTAAGTTTTATGCTCCATTACTTGAACATTTATATTAATTTTTAATATTAGACTTAAGTTCACTGCAGAGTCTAGTACACAGTTTTGCTGGCATTGCAGCAGTTTTTTTCTACAATGAGTTATTGGTCCACAAAATGGAAATGTTTCCTAATTAGGGTTCTCTGTAGAGATACCAGAAGGTAATTGGTTAGGCCAAAAAAGAACCTTCATGATATTAGGAAAAGGTTGAAAACACTTTAGATGTGAAAATAAACAATAAACTTGGGAAAGAGAAAGATCTTCAAATAGAATGTTCTCAATAGGGATTAGATGATGTTTTAGATGCTGCTTAGACTTTAAAAGTTGGTATCCTGCCCTGACCGGTTTGGCTCAGTGGATAAAGCGTCGGCCTGCGGACTAAAAGGTCCCAGGTTCGATTCTGGTCAAGGGCATGTACCTTGGTTGCGGGCACATCCCCAGTAGGAGGTGTGCAGGAGGCAGCTGATCTATGTTTCTCTCTCATCCCTCTCTATCCCTCTCCCTTCCTCTCTGTGAGAAATCAATAAAAATATATTTTTTAAAAAGTTGGTATCCTTACCCCAAAATGCAGAAAATGTCTTTATAATGTTAATACAAAATAATATATGTTAAAACATGTTTACCAATATACTGAGAGTGTTTAGCATGCAACATGGGAATGGATCAAATTCTCACATTTCATTTCAGAAAACAAAGGTGAGCTATTTGGGTCTACGTCTCTGACTCATGTTCCCACTTTAGTTTAAGATCTCAATCTAGCGCATTGGAAAGATTAAGTTATTTTAAATTGCTTTTGGCATTTAATCAGATTTGGCTGCCACCCTCCTACAGACAATGAAACCACTCATTTCTTGTTAGCTTTTCATTTAATACAATTAAACTGATGTATGTCTACCTTACAAAGTCCTATCAAGTTCAGGTAGTTATTTCATGAAAACAGAACTATCAAAGAGTACACAGTTAGTGATATTAGTAGATCAATATACAATTATTTTCCTATTGCCATCCAGAGATAAAACCCTGGCTTAGGAGACAGGTGAAATGAGCATTTGCAGGAATATTAGTCGACATAAAACTATCCTAAAGAAGGCAGGCCTCTGCCATTAGTCATGAGAGGAGTAAGTCAAAAGAAAGTTTATGTGGCAGAATTATGTGAGGAAACCTACAATAGTGCCTCCCACAAACCATGCAGTTTGGAAACAGCCAAGAAACAAAACCATAGAGAAGGAGAGATAAATACAACATGTATTAGGGGTTATTATGCAACTACACAGGTTCGCTATGACCCTGGAAATATAGCAAAAAATAGTTATGGAAAAGAAGCTCTTTCTTATGCTCAGTAGCTAGTTTTCAAACATAGGTACCTGTATCTGAAACTTTGAGCATTTCACACATTTTTCTGTATCTGAAAAAAAATGGATCCAGACTGATATTGTGTATCAATACAGCTGAAAACAGTTAATATAAAGGCAGCCAAAAGCAAAGTTCAATAAAAATTCTAAAAAAGCATATTCTTCTGATTGCTGATAAAGTACTTCTGACGTACACTTGGCTCATATTGGAAAAGAATAATTTACTGTTCCATTTTCCTAGAAAGGATGAAATAACGATATTAAGAGGATTCCATAAACTTTTTAATTAAATAAAAAGCTAGATTAAAGTGTCTAGATCAAACAGTAAGTAATAATTAGACACTTTAGAAATAATATATAACTCCAGCTTGACAATATATATTTCAAATCTAACAGTAAATTAAACCTTCTTTTTACATAATTTATGATATAAACATTACATATATATATATATCCATTCAAAAATGTCCAAGGGCATTAAATCTATAAAAGTTACACATATCTTTTAAACCTATTCTGTAAGAAATGTATACCCTTTGGTACAATGTATTTATATAAGGAGACATTTAAAGAGTACATAAAATTTTCTTATCTGTGTGATTATAAGCATTAAAGAAGAACTGCCTAAACATATTAATATGATTTGAAGGGGAAGAAATGTTAAAACTGTAGTGGTAGTATCAATATTCAAAAGTTCCAGCCATATTATGATGCAGTGAATAAATAACACGTTTGACTGGGACTACCACATATTATGTATATTTACAGAAAACTCTATGAGACTCGTAGAGACAGGTTTAAATTACATACAACAGACTTGGTGAACACACGACCAAAACAGAACCAGTAATAATTAAATTACAGTTTAAATGTCGGGTGTGACCATGAGATGGTCTAATTTATGTCGCAGATAGAATATTTATCCTTATTTAACCCCGTTTTAATAAGCATTCCTAACACCAAATTTCCAAATGCATGCCTCGTCCCTTTTTAGGGCCTTCGTAACTTACTGCTTTGTATGTTCTCTTCTGCCCAGCGTGCTTCCGGATCTGTTCCCCATTGGGCCCTGTCTCCACGTGCATGGAGTAGATGATGTCGAAGAAATCTTCGACCACGGCAACCCGCCGCAGGGACAGCTTCTCGTCCACCCCTACGCCATCCTGAAACAGAAGCAAAACAAGCAGCACAAAATTAGTAAAAAAAAAAAATTTTTTTAAATGTATTTAACACAAAGTGAACACATAAAGTTGTTTAAACAAAAACGTTTTCACACACTGAACCAGGGAATGTAAGTAACTTTCTCAATCATTGCACTGCACTAGGTCACACACCCAGGGCTCCAGCGCTGAAGCAGGCTCCCCTGTGAAGAGGAGAGAGACAGGAAAATAGACGTTTTCACTGTATCCAGGCAGAACGGGCTCGTTCTCAAAGTGGCCCGAAGCTCTCTTTTCAGCCTCGGGGGCAGACCCTGCCATTTGGCCCTCAGGCCTTCAGTTCACTCACATATTCACAAACACACAGACAACGACAACAAAACATCTGGTACAGCAAATAATTTGTAAAAATCTGGAGCTGAAATAAATCTTTGATTTTATGTATTGACTATTGAATAAATTCACCCTAATTATATAAAAAATAGCACATTGATAAACCAAATTATGAACCTTTAATCTGCAGCATTCTTCAGTATCTTCTAAAGTGTTTGTGACAAACCATTATTTATTTTTAAAAAGGGAAACAACAAAGTAACTTGTAAAAAATCAAACAATATTTATGGGAAAAGAAATAAAATAGAACAAAGTAAAAGTAGCATAAAGAGAGAAATGAAGTATTTCCACCTAAAATAATACTTCAACCTAAAAAAAAAAAATGAGTGTTTTGAGTGGCAACCCTATAAAAATGCATTAATTTTATACCAGCAATTCATCTGCAAAAATAGAGAACATGTAATTCCACTTCTTTCCAAGATTGATGGTTTACCCAAGAACACAGTATTGAGGTCCAAGCTTATGCGTCTTCAATGAGAAGACAATTACAAGTATTTACGGAGCGTGTTCGTTCTCCTTCCGCACAAACAGAAGCCTGAGTCCCGAGGCAGCCAAGGCCTTGGGCACAGAGCAGCCTGGGCACAGAGCAGCCTGGGCAGCACTGCCGGCCATATGCTCCGGCTGCGAGGAGCTGCCTGTCAGATGCTGTCTCGCAGGAGTGGCTCTCACCGCCTCTTCCTGCTGCTGCTGCTGCCCAGGAAGCACAAACCACTTTCCCTCTCAAGGTCCTGATGAACCACGCCTCATTGAGGCTGCTTGCTTCCTTGCTTTTCTTCTTAAATACCGTATTTTCCGGCATATAAGACGACTTTTTAACCCAGGAAAATCTTCTATACGCCCAGTCGTCTTATACGCCAGAAAATATGGTGTATTCTTATTGATTTCAGAGAGGAAGGGAGAGGGAGGGAGAGAGAGAGAGAAACATCAATGATGAGAGAGATTCATGGATCGGCTGCCTTCTCCACGCCCCACGCTGGGGATCGAGCTTGCACCAGGGCATGTGCCCTGACCAGGAATCCAACCGTGACCTCCTGGTTCACGGGTGGACGCTCAACCCCTGGGCCACGCCGGCCGGGCTCCCCTGCTTTTTCATCATCTCCCCGCACTAACATCTATTAACAGCTTACAGAGTAAACAAGGACAAGGTAGAAAGGAATTTCCTCTCCCTGAAAACTGATTTGTTTTTATGTAAATTTAGGGTTCATCTGAAGATTTAGTCAACTGAGCCATCTCCTTTGGTCACCATTGTGGATAATGCAGTATTTGGCTGTGACTGAGAAGCACAAAGGCATCTTCTCTCATTTTCCCTTAACCAGCAGACACAATCAGTAGCTGAAAGAGTGGTCAAGTTACACCCTTAGTACTAAGAACCAGAGCGAGGCAAACAAAAATGAGTTTCAGAGATGCTAGTATTCACTGAACACTCAATGATAACAAAATTAACAGGTCAAAAGACATATGGTGTTCGTGGCCAATGGCCTATAATGCATGAGTATATTTGGAAGGAGATGCTAACAAAATAAAAAATAATTTTTAAAGCCCTTACAGCTAAGAAACCCATCTTGTGAGTCATAGTCCCAGGGGGAGGGAGGGGGAGGAAGGAGAGACAATGTTAGGAAAGCTCTGAGGGTAAGAATTAAGCTATGTGCATTTGACAAGAAAGTAAAAATTATTGACCTAATCATAAGGAAAGGAATTAAAGCTTAGAAATAAAGGTTCTTTACTCTAAATTGATCAGAAAAGCTACAGTAGACTTTCTCTGAGAAGTAAATGTGAACATTAATTAATGAGATGTGGAAGTGTGATCTTTGTCAAGACTACCACACTTCCCCAAGAATCTAGATGCATTCTGTGCCATGATTTATTGCTATTATTAGTATTAATGTTACTGTCACCCAGATTCACAATATAAAAGTCTGAATCAGTCTCTTATCCAGTAATCAAATAATTCTACCTGTGAACTAGCTCTCCAATCTACTCCCTCCTCTTTTCCTACTGGGCTCCTGATTCATGAACCCAGCAAATGACTTTTGGAACCTCCACCAGAAGTCACCTAGAGTGCATGTGCCAAACCTACTTTTGATAATGTGTGTGCAGTGTTCAAGCCTTGTTTTGACTTGGTGAGGAAGAGTACTTTTCTGGGTTAGCATTGCCTACTATGGGCTAAACAATATGAGGTGGCTCATGTACTGACTTTCTGCCAACCTTGGCTTAACTTTGGGAACAGCATTCTCTTTACCACTTTTCTACTAATTTCTCTCTATTCCAATGTGTCCTCAAAGTGTCCAAATAATCTTCCTTAAAAGTTATAACTATCTCTGAGACTAATGTAATATTATGTTAACTGTAATATAAAAAATAAAAAACATGGTAACTACATCAATTTAGGATTTACAAATTTCTACTAGACTCTCACACCTCTAAGATATAATTCACACTCCTTAATTTATTATACATTTAAATATTCTTAATCTGATCCTAATTTACTTACCACTACCCACCTTATTTCTTATCATTCCAACACATTCTAATGACAATGAACTCAACTTTCCCTGAGAATTTTTATGAAGTTTCCATAAAATTTATGACTTAAGACTTCCCCATTAGAATCTAAGCTTTCTGCAGGCAAAAACTACATTCGTCTTTTTCACTGCTGCATCATAAGAACATAGAATTATACCAAGCAGAAAATAAATGGACTATAATTTTTGAGTAGATAAATCAGAAATCAATAAATGAATGTGCGCTCTGCTTTTCCCCTAGAATATCTTTTGACTGGCAAATTCCTGTTCAGTCTTCAAAACCCAGCTCACATGACTAGTCTTCCATGAAGCAATCCCTGACTCCTTAAAGCTACATTACTCACTTATTTCCCTGTGTTTCTACCTCCCTTCGCTCATTCCAATTATTGGCATTTCATATTTTATTTTGTTTTTTTATTTCTTTATTTTTTTATAATTTATATACAGCAAAATGCTCAGATCTTAAGTATTTTGTTCAGCCAGTATAAGTAAATGTATCAAATAACATTCCCATCACCCTAGATCTGTGGTCAGCAAACCGCGGCTCACGAGCCACATGCGGCTCTTTGGCCCCTTGAGTGTGGCTCTTCCACAAAATACCACGGCCTGGGCGAATCTATTTTGAAGAAGTGGCGTTAGAAGAAGTTTAAGCTTAAAAAATTTGGCTCTCAAAAGAAATTTCAATCGTTGTACTGTTGATATTTGGCTCTGTTGACTAATGAGTTTGCCGACCACTGCCCTAGATAATCCTTTCATATTCTTTCTTAGTCAAGTCCTTAAAAGCAATGACTGATGATTTCAACCACCAGGTTAGTATTTGCATATTCCAAACGTTTACATACTTGGATTATAAAGTACATACTCGTGTACTTCCGTGTCTCACTTTTTCCATTTGGTATAATAATTTAGAGATGGATTCATGTTTTTGTGTGCATCAGAGTTCATGCTTTTTACATCTGAATAATGTCCCGTTGCATGGCTAAGTCACAATTTGTCCATTTTCCTGTTGATGGGCATCTAGGTTGATCCCAGTTTGGCACTATTGTGGGCGGGGGGGGGGGGAGGGGGAAGGACTAGGTTGTATTTTAAATTATCTCAGCACTATCAGATCCTTACTCTGCACAGTGAGCTCACCAGGAAAAGACGCTTAGTGATAATTACTGAGAAATGTTAATACCAAGAGTAGTCCTTGGTGTATAGTACTTGGTCAGTAAACATCCAATTAGAACATAATGTGTGTCTCTATAACCTGGATAATTTGTACACACTCTTTGCTAGTTGGCTCATGCTTATAGGTATTGGGAAGAGACAGCACATTATGCCTCTTTGAAGTAACTATCATATTCCATCATTTACTTCCCAAGTTTCCTTGGGCAATTCCATTACATTTATTTGGTCCTTGGATTTTTTTCATTGGAAATATGAAGATCATTATAACACTTATCTGTTTGGCTTGATTTGAGGATTACTGGAACTTTGCATGGAATTAGTAAGCACTCAACAAAGGTAAGTTGTGATTTTATTACTAGAGGCCCGATGCCTGAAATTCGTGCAAGAGCAGGCCTTTGTAGCCACGGCTGCCTGGATCCCTCCATCGCAGCCGCGGCAGCTGCCTTGATCCCACAGCTGGAGCCCCAGCTTCATCCTGGAAGGATGTCCAGTCTAATTAGCATATTACACTTTTATTATAGACTAGAGGCCCAGTGCACGAAATTAGTGCACTCAGTGGGGGGTTCGGGGGAGAGGTCCCTCAGCCTGGCCTGAACCCTCTCACAGTTTGAGAATCCTCGGGGGATGTCCAACTGACAACGTAGGTGGCAGTCATACATCCTTAGCGCTGCCCGGCTTCTGGCTGAGTGGTGCTCCCCCTGTGGGAGCATACTGACCACCAGGAGGCAGCTACTGTGTTGAGTGGGATCGGACCCATACCAGCTCTCCAACATCCCCCGAGGGGTCCCAGATTGACAGAGGGCACAGGCCAGACCGAGGGACCCCACTGGTGCACAATTGGGGCCAGGGAGGAACGCGGGAGGTTGGCCAGCTGGGGAGGGACTGCAGGAGGGCTCCGGGGTGTGTCTAGCGTGTCTCACTCAGTCCTGATTGGCCAGACCCTAGCAGCAAGCTAACCTTCCGGTTGGAGTGCCTGCCCCCTGGTGGTCAGTGCATGTCATAGCGACTGGTCGACCAGTTGACTGTCTGCCCCCTGGTGGTCAGTGCACATCATAGCAAGCGGTTGAGTGGCCTTAGCATATCATTAGCATATTACACTTTGATTGGTTGAACGGACGACTGGGCACATAGCATATTAGGCTTTTATTATAGAGGATAATGTGTGTCCTTCTAATGCCTGACTAAGCCTTTGACATAAGAGACAGAGTTCTAGTGATAGTTCCCTAAAAAAAAAAAAAAAAAAAAGTAAAGGGCACCCAGAAAAGCCAACACGATATTAAAGGAGAAGAGCAAAGTGAGAGGATTGACGCTACCCAACCTCAAAGTTCCCTAAAAGCTACTGTAATCAAGACAGTTTCATACAGACAAGAGAACAGACAACTGGATCAATGCAACAGAATGTAAGGTACATGAGTGGACCCACATAAATATAAAGTTATCTTTAACAAAGGAGCAAAGGCAATACAATGGAAAAAGATAGTCTTTTCAACAACTGTTGCTAGAAACATAGACATCTACATGCACACAGAAAGAGAATCTAGACCCAGAGCTACACTCTTCATGAAGAGTGATTCCAAATGGAGCATAGCGCCAAATGTAAAAATTCCAAACTATACAAACACCTAGAATATAGGAAAAATATCTCCATGAACTTGGGCATGACAATGATTTTTTTTTTTTTTGGTACAACACTGAGGTACTATGAATGTAAAAAATAATTCATAGGATGGACTTCATTATAATTAAAAAGTTCTGCTCTGTGAGAGACACAGTCAAGAGATTGAAAAGATAAGTCACACACGGGGAGAAAATATTTGCAAAAGATATATCTGATAAAAAATTATTATCCAAAATATACAAAGTCTTAAAATCCTACAATAAGAAAACAGAAGTCCGATTACAAAATGGGCAAAATATCTGAACGGATATCTCACTGAAGAAGATGTACAAATGGAAATCAAGCAATGTGAAAAGATGTCCTACTAATATGTCATCAGGAAATTGCAAATTAAAAAATGAAATGCCACCACAAACATGAGTCATAATGTTTACAAAATACTGTGTTAAGACAGAGATTGTATCGTAATAAAAGGACCTCCAGATATTGTAGCTTAAGTAGATGGAAATGTATTTATCTCTCATCTAACAGTCCAGTGGGCTGGACGTGGCTCTACTGTCTGGACGTGACTGCCCAGGGCTCTCCAGACTTCACTATTTCCCACCCAGAAGTACAAGTGAGAGAGTACAGGAAATAAGGTGTGCTCATCATGCCTGCCAAAGGTCCACACTCCATCAGTGGACCACGCCGAGAGGCAAGGAAAGCGAGCAAATGCAGCCACGTGTCCCGCTGTGAGTCAGAGGGTGCTGTTCCTCTGGGGAGGAAAACAATGAAGATGAAGGACAAGTGGCAGCTTCTGCCTCATTTACTGGCCAGACCTGACAGAAACATAGGACATGTGCAAAGATACAAGGGAAAAGGAGTAGAAAATGGGTTTAACATTTTAAAGGACAGTACTATTTGACAAAACAGGCCGTCAGTATGGGGAGATGGGAACCAATGGAAATGTAAGTTTGGAATCACTGAGGAGTGTTTACAACGGAAGGAGCAGGGCAGGGAAAAGACCACCACGGAGCAGCCAGGTCCAGTTTTTCCCACCTTAAAGGCATCCCATCATTCTTGCCATGATTCACAATTCCATGTTCATCTTTCTTTCTGAGCACTCAGATTAAGAAAACTAAAATGACAAAACGCAGGCTTAAGGAAAGTGAGTTTCAAAACAATCAGCAAGGAACAAGACGTTCTTTCCACGAAGAGAATTTTCCCAAGAAGAGATATTCGTGGAGTAGCAACTGAAAATGCCTATTTGCGAAAACGTTTCCAATGTCCTCCGCCGTGAAGGTTAGCATATGCCCTTCCTCTTCTGGTTCTTAGACTTTCCGTATGTTAGAAGTAAAGGCTGCGGAACTTCCCCCAAGTGGCGGCATAAAAATCCTTTCAGTGAGATCTCAAGACCCCCCTCACAGCCGTCTTCTAACATCAATTGAGCACTTACATGCACTGGGTAATATGTGCACTACAGTAGGTCCACAGGTTACGTGGGAGATCCGTTCCTACGACACGACATAACACGATTTTCGCCGTTAAGTCGGAACCCACCTACATAAGCACCTACGTCACTCACATGGAGCACATACGCAGCAGTAATGAAATGAAACAGTAAAAAAAAAAAGTAAAAGACAGACAACAATTCCTGACCTTTACTTGTGGTAAATAAATAATAAAAAACATAAAGCACATATGTACATACATCGAAATGACAGAATTTTTATAAATAAATTAGCAGCCCTGCGCACGAATCCGTGCACCAGTAGCTCACCAATAGCTCGCTGCTGCCCTCCAGTAGCTCTTAGCCTGCTGCCCCGCCCTCCTGTAGCCCCCCCTTTCCCCTCCCCCCCCCCCCCCCATAGCTTGCTGCCCTGCCCTCTCCTGTAGCTCTCCGCTGCCAGCTTGTAGCTCGCTGCCCCACCCTCCTGCTGATCCATGATCCAGTTGTTATGCAGTCAGTCGTTACGCTTCAGGCAGTAACTACCATTTGCATATTACACCTTTATTATATAGGATGGGAGATGGCGACGTAACCACAAAACCACGTACGTCGAATGTCGAGTCCGATGTAACCCGAGGACTGCCTGTATTTAACTCCTGCCAAGTCCCGAGAATAGCAGAAAGGTTAAGCAATTGTCCCAAATGACACAGCTAGCAAGTTGTGGAGCTTGGCTATGAACCAAGGCAGCTTGATCCCAGCGCCAGCTTATCCATGGTTGTCTGCATGCTCCACGTCAGCTACCGTGTAACTATCACGGAACGTGAACGTCAGAACAGAATAAGAGGTTGGAAAGGGACAGGGTTCAGTCAGGGACGGGTTGAACTGAAGATGGCCTACAGGGAAGACAAGTATCAAGGTCCATGAAGGAGCTAGAAATAGGGGTCTGGAGTTCAAGTGAAGTCTGCACAAGATAACACAGAGTAAAGAGACAAGAGAATGACAGGGCGTGTGAAGCTATGGATGGGAAGGAGAAGGCCCAGGAAAATAGGTAAGATGGATAAAACGGAAAAGCAATATGCAATAATAAAAAAAAAAGAGGAAAAAGTGAAAGATTGAGAAAGAGCTTTCGAAGAGGGCAGAGAAGTGCCAGGAGAGATGGGGAGATTTTCAAGGAAAAGAACAGGTTAGGTCAAGAGGGTCCAGTTCTTAGCAGTGGGATGACAGATGAAAGGCAGAACCAGAGTCCGTGCTTGGGGAACACCCAAGTGATAGGACACCGAAGATAAGCGTGTCTCACATTCAGCGCTTTACCGGGGGCTTGGACTATATAAAACTCTCCATGACACAGAAAGTGTGGGGAAAACCCAAATCATTACGTGCCTCACCCATCGGCTTTAGCAAAGAAATAGTTGTCCTGCATTGTTGGGATTTTCTAAAGACACAGTATTCAAGTCAGCTGAAAGGGCTGCTCTAGTCAAAATTGCAGAGCTATGGGAGGAAGCTCATGATTATCAGTAGCAAAAGCTCCCGGGAGCTTTCGGAGCATGAAAGCCGGGCCGTATCCACAGGAAGCAGGCAGACACTGAGAAGCCAGGGGTTGTGACCAACAGCGGGTGGCAGAGCCTGCCGGGTGCGGCTGGCAACCCAAGGTCACGGATGCCGCCACCTGCTCTCATCGGGCCGTCCTTCCTGCTAAGAGCATTCACGTCTGCAGTCAGGAGAGAGGCGTCCTGCACTTCATCTGGAACCTGAGCTCAGGTATTCCAGGCCACCCCCTCCCGCCCCAGTTCAAAGGCAGACCCCGGCTAAAACAGCCCCCTTTGCAAAGCCAAAAACTGACCTCAAACATGGAAGAAGCAGAGCCCAGAACAGGGGGATTTTCGCACCGGACTGGCATATAGAGTTAGGGGGGAAACACACACACACACACACACACACACACACACACACACACACACACAGCAACAAGGACAGGCCTCTGAGCAGTCGGTGTTTTTCTCTATTTTGTCCCCAGATATTCCAACACCTGTGATCTCACTCGTGTGTCAAAAAGCAGTTCATTTCATCTGGAGGACATTCCTACGAATGGCATCCCTGTCCCCTGTCCTAGGGGTGAGCCCGCGGCACTGCACGCGTCTTCCACAATGAGAAGGACCGGGCCTGGAAACGCTTTCTGCTGGACCCTGCAGGTGGTGAGGACAGTGTCCTGCGGAGCTGGGGAGCTGCCTGCGAGCAGGAGAGACTGGCAGGCCCCGCGCCAAGGGGCCACGTTCCCATCCTCCGCGGTTATTGCGGGAGAAAGCTGGGTGGAAAGGCGAGGAAACAAAGGCGTTGCGGGGAGGGGGGGGTTGGGACCCGGGGTGACTTGTGGACACCTGCCCTCTCATTCCCTGTTTGCGGGAGGCCGGCCAGAGGCGGCAGCTGCTGGGTTGGGGTTCCTGGCGGAGCCGCTGGGGCAGGAGGGCTCTGGTTGCTGTTTCCACTCCAGCGCCTGCAGGGGCAGCAGCGGGTGCAGGCGAGGCTGCCCCCGCGTCTCCATGACAACCCAGGAGGGGTGGGCGGGAGGAAGGGGCCCTGCACCCCACAGCCCCCGCCGGGCCTCCAGACCTCGCTACCTGGCGCTGGGCTGGTCCTCCACCCACGCGCCCCGCGCCAGCCCCGCGCCGCGCGCTCCGCCTCCCGGGTCCCCGGCCAACCGCACAGTTGCCCTGGCAACGTCAACGCCTGCGGGAGGCTGGCCACGGCCCCAACCCACCCCCACCTTGAAGCCGGCCGAGGCCAGGAGACCCCGCTGGACGGGACTCAAGGCCTCACGCCCTCTGCGTCCCTGCCCACTGAGCAGCACTTGTCGCCCACCTGCAGTGACCCCCAGGGCCGAGGACACCCACCGAGCCCTCCCCCTTCCCTCCGCCCTTCCCAGGCGCGCAGGGAGCGCAGGGCGGAGGGGCTGGAGGCGCCGGTGCAGCCAGGGGCTCAGGGGACCCAGGGGACCCAGGCTTCCCAGGGGAGACGGACGGGACTGGGGTTGGGGTGCAGGTATCACCCCCAGCCAGCTGAACCCTGAACCGTGTCCGGCAGGGGCGCCCCTAGCGGACAACTCAAAATTTGCATTCGGAACCTGATGTTGCTCGGAGCCTGGAAGGACTGAATCGGGTGTTTATTTCCTGGAGCAAAACCCGCTCAGGCAGAGAAGGGCGCCTCTCCCGGCAGCTGAGTCAGTGGGGGCTGCGGCCTTGCTTTCCAAAGCATCCAAACGCGCCACGATTTTGAAAGAAAGAAACACTGTTGTTCGGATGTAAAACAAAGGAAAAGCCAAAGAAACTGCTGTTCACTCTCTGGTTGAAATTTTTTTAGCACAGATTTTCCAATGTTTACAAGGTGCATCTGTCATCCTCTTGGACAGTAATTAATATTTTATGGAATTTTCATGATAAAAAGCTTTTGTTATTATCTTTTTAATACGATCCACAAAATTTGAAAACAAATCATAAGCAATATATGTATTGCTGAATATACACTGTTATCATTGATTTTTCCAAACGTATGTGGGGATGCTTGATAAGTCGGTGTATTGCTAAATGTTGACTTCCTGACCTAGCACATTTGGCAAAGATAATATTTAACTGGAGAACATACACATGGAAACAAAAAGTAATTGTCAATTAAAATTAAGTTTACTAGTTTGCCTAAGAAATTTTAAGGCAATCTTTTACATATGTGTACATGTATATATTTGGGAGCTAAGTAAATCTGGATCCTAAAACAAAGGATCTTTGGGAGAGAGTTCTGAGATTCTGTATGTGCCTTAAAACGCAAACTGAAGCGCTACCTGACTGGCAATTCGAGTGGGCCCTGGTGTCTGTGCACTGATACACTCAACTTTACAAGGCAGTTGTTTCCCAAGGTGATTTTTCTAAAGAATTCCATCTTAAATGTGATGTGCTGTAAGTAGGGGATTAATAAAGACAATATGTCATTAATCATCTCCAAAACGGCCAAACTATTTTTGTAGTGGCAGAAATCTCCTATCTCCCTCGGAATGTGACTCACGCCCTCAGATACCAAATGTGGTCCCCCTTTGCCCATTTGAGTAAAGGCAACTGTACAGCATGTGCCACTTAAAGACTAGGATGCGTTCCAAAAAATGCATCACTAGCCAGTTCTGTCATTGTGCGAACATCATAGAGTGACTTACACAGACCCAGATAGATAGCCTGCTACACACCGAGGTCATAGGGTATGGCCTACTGTTCCTGGGCTGTAAGCTCTCCAGCATGTCACTGTACCACTCAACTCAGGATTAAAGCGAGCACCAGAGCGAATGACGCAATCAAGAAAGTGACGTGGTGAACACGAGATGAATGAGGCTGCTGTCTGCATAGCAGCATATGGTATTACAACAAACTTTTTTTTAAGTACAAAGAGTGAACTCTAAAATAACAATACACATATAGTAAATATATGACTAGCAATATAGTTTTTATTATCAAGTGTAAGTACTGTGCATACTTGTATGTGCTATACTCCTATGGGACCTTCCTCCTGGAATCAAAGGTCTCAGTCTGTTGATGAATAGAGGAATATGCAATCTTAATATCACCTGTCATTTTTTAATACATTACTTTATTACTATTTTCTTTCAATCTGGATAGGGTATTTCTTGAGACAGAAAACAATATTGTATTTAAAATTCCAATAATCTCTAACCTAGAATTTAATATATATGTATGTATGTATGTATGTGTGTATACACACTGTACATATATATTATATATATACTGAGTGGCCAGATTATTATGATCTCTGAATGCATAATAATCTGGCCACTCAGTGTGTGTGTGTGTGTGTGTGTGCGTGCGTGCGTGTGTGTGTGTGTGTGTATGTGTGTGTGTGTATTAGAGGCCCGGTGCATGAATTCGTGCATGGGTGGGGTCCGGCCAGCCTGGCCAGGGGGAGGGGACATGGGCGGTTGGCCGGCCTGCCTGCTGGTCGAACTCCTGGTTGAGGGGACAATTTGCACATTAGCCTTTTATTATATAGGATATACACTGAGTGGCCAGATTATTATGCATTCAGAGATCATATTAATCTGGCCACTCAGTGTATATATAAAAAATACATATATAACATATTTTTCAAATTATTACAAATTATATTTTTACAACCTAGGTGAGGTTCTATTAAATACTTAAATTATTAAATATTTCTACTATATCATCACCTAGCATTATAATATCAAGTGACCTAAATGTTTTTTGATAACTACATCAATCCTATATAATAAAAGCCTAATATGTTAAGTGTTCAGTCATCTGGTCAGCTGTTCAACCAATCAAAGCTTAATATGCTAATGATATGGTAAGGCTGCTCAACTGCTCCCTATGATGTGCACTGACCACCAGGGGGCAGTCGCTCCAACCAGTAGGTTAGCTTGCTGCTGGGGTCTGGCTGATCGGGACTGAGCGAGACGGGCCGGACACGCCCTGGAGCCCTCCTGCTGTCACTACCCAGCTGGCCAACCTCCCAGCCCCAATCATGCACCAGTGGGGTCCCTTGGCCTGGCCTGCGCCCTCTCTCAATCCAGGACCCCTCAGGGGATGTTGGAGAACCAGTTTTGGCCCGATCCCGCAGGCCAGGCCGAGGAACCCCACAGGTGCATGAATTCGTGCACCAGGCCTCTAGTATATTAATATTAATCTATTAACTGATGTAATTTTGAAGTATCCAAGTTTAAATGCTGATTAAGATAAGAAATTTTCATCTTCTAAATTAATTAAAATATAATTATTTTTAATTTTTTAATGAAAATAAAGAAGTAAATATTTTATAAATAGAAAATCATTTTCTCCTGTATCCACCAAATACTAATAAATACTGAAAACACATTCAAAGACTATTTAAGTGGCACCAAATTACCAACCTGCTCTGGGGCTCCACATATCTTGATCTATATTCAGAGTATTATATTAATTCTCGAGTGGCAATTAATTCTTTGCCACACTCACAGATGTTACAAATGTATCAAAATCAGAATTTTGGCAGTGTCATGTGTGGTCTACATGTGCTTTTACTAGGGGAAAAATTCATCCCAACATGGGTGATACGTTTTTATCAATGTGAATGGTAATATTTTAACTTCAATCATAGTAACTGTTCACTATTTCTTCATTTGGGGACCTCCTTTTGATGGCAATTGAGGCTTCTTTACTGTTTTAATTAAAGTTTAAAAATTCCTTAAGAAACACAGGACCTCAGAGAGTGACTCAGAGCAGCTAACTGGTTCAGCCCCATTTCGCAACCAGATAAGTGGACGATGGTTGGCAAACGGCCCTGCTTTATTCAGTGAGCAGTGCCCGACCAGTTTGCTTGCTCCTTTAGCGTGGTCCTGAGCTAACTGCCAGCCTAACCCCACACACATGGGCGGGAAGCTTACTATTAGCTGTACCATTCAAATTCAGTGTATGGAAGTGACATCAACCAAAATGGCAGAGTGAGGACCTCTGAAAATATGCTCTTCCTAAAAGCAATGGAAAAAAGTGGCAAAAAAAAGGTCAGAATCAACTTTCCCAAATCACTGGGCACTCATGAAAGGCTTACACCAACCCTGTGATCATGCATCAGAGAAAAAGGCCTGCATCTTGGAAAGAACGGGAAAATGTACGGTGCTTTAACTGGCACTCGATCCATCCCCTCCGGTGTGGCTCTGCAGTACCCTGGAAAAGCCGCAGCCCACATGATTAGTACAGCCTGGTAGGCATCAGAGAGAAGAGAATAAAACTGGAACCTTGTCAAAGCCTGGGTACCAGAGGACAGCCGTATTCTTTCACCTGTCTAGCGGGTTCTCTGGGAGATCCCATTTAGCAGGCTGTCTGAAGTCGACATGACTCAGAGCTCACCCAGTGTGAAAGCCTTCTTCCGGGAGAATTTATGGAAAGCAATTATAAAAAAAAAAAAAAAAAAAAAAGTTTTCCCATTGCAGCTGCCTAAGACAGTGGGTAACATTTAAGTCAATATTTGACTCAGACTAAACACAAGCTTCAAAGTAAAAACTATGGAATGAGATGTCCATTGGGTACTGAAAGGCTCTGACATGCTGATGTGTGCATGCTCACTGAAGCCTGAGGTCTCACTTCTAACTGTCCTCCAGACTTTACAAAGGTAGGAAGTAAAGATTAGGAAATAGTTGTCAGCTACATGGCTCAGTGTCAAAGTTTTGCCCTAACATAGACAGCCCCTTAGCATATACTGGGACATGTACTGGTTCCAGAAATTTAAGAAAGTCATTCTTCAAAATTAGATAGACTACTCTCGCAGGAAAAAGACATCAGTGGCTACACATGACAAGCAATACAGACTTGACAGAATTAATTCAGAAGATTCATTAAACCAAAAAAACAATACAACTGTAACCGGCAGCAACAACAAAACCTAGAGAGGAAAAAAAATTTCATTTCCAGAATTCCCACATCATGCTATTGAAAATATCCATTTTTCAATAATAAATTGAATGACATATTCAAAGAAACAAAGAAGTACCCATACACACGAGTAAAATCAATCAATAAAAATGATCTCAGAGGAAACCCAATTGTTGGATTTTCTAGGAAAACAGTTTAAATCAGCTATTTAAATATGTACAAAGAGTTTAAGAACATCATGTATAAAGAACAAAAGTCTGAAGACATTATCATACCAAACAGAAATATCAATAATGAGAAAAACTATTGTCTTAAGAAAGGACCCAATATGAATTCCAAGTTTGAAAAGTAGAATCACTGCAATGAACAATTCACGAAAGGGGCTCAGCAGACGAAAGCAGAAGAACCAAAGGCAAGAGTTATTTGAGCAGAAGAATCCGTGAACACAACGTCAACTGAAATGATCCATTCTGAAAAGCAGAAAGAAAAAAAAAAATATAAAAAAATGAATAGCACCTGAGAGACCTGTGGGACACCAATGCGTAATGACAGTCCCAGGTTGAGAGATGTGAGAAAGGTGCAGAGAAAGCATTTGGGAAATGAATGGGGAAAACTCCCCAAATTCAATGAAAATAATGAATCTACACTTACAGAAAGCTCAATGAACTCCAACTAGGTTAGAATTATGGACGGATTAGTGTATGCCCGTAATTCATAGTTCGAAGCTGTAGTCCCCAATGTGATGGTATTTGGAGATGGGGCTTTTGAAAGGGAATAAGCATGAGATGAGGTCATGAGGGTGGGAACTTGTGTTCCTTTCCCACCAGGTGAGGACAGCGACTAGGTGGCCACCTACAGGCTAGGAACATAATTCTCAACAGAAACTGACTATGCTTATACCCGGATATTGGACTTCCAGCCTCCAAAACTGAAAAAAAGTAATTATTGCTGTTTAAGCCACCAGACTATGACATTTTGTTATGGCAGCCCAAGTAGCCAAAGACACGTAGATACTTCATCAAACTGCAGGCAGTTAAAGACAAAGGACATATTGAAAGCAACAAGAGAGAAGCAGCTCATCATTGGCAGAGATTCTCAGTGTGACAGTTTTTTTTTTAGTCAAAAACCAGGGAGGCTTGAAAGCAGGAAGGCCAGACTATATGTTATAAGTGCTAAAGGAAAAAGAAAAAAAAAGTATCAGTCAGAATTCTATATTCAGCAAAACTATCCTTCAAAAGGAGAAATTAAAACATCCCCAGATAGTATGTCTGACCTAAAAGAAATACTGAAGAATAGTCTTCAGGCTAAAAGGAGAGGAAACTAGACAGTGACTTTAATCCACATAAAGGAATAAAGAGCTCTGGTTAAAGGTAACTACACAGATAAACATAAAAAGAGAAGTAAATATAGCACAATGTATTTTTTGTTTGAAATTTTTTTCTCCTATCTAATTAAAAACATAAATGTATAAAGCAATAATTAGGAGCAAAGGTTTTGGCTACTATGGAAATTCTCATGGTAAAAATCCTAGCTGGACTATTATATGTTAAGAAGTTGATGAAAATCTCCACAGCAACCACTAAGAAAATTACTCAAAATATATAGTAAAAGAAATAAAAAGAAAACTAAAAAGGTACATAAGCAAATAATCATTGAATACAAATGAAGACAATGAAAAGGTAGAAACAAGAGAAATGACATACAAATTGTAAACAAATAACAAATTAGTAGAAATAAGTCCTTTTTCATCAGCAGTAACATCAAGTGTAAATAGATTAAGTAGAACAATTAAAAAAACACATGGCAGAATAGATTTTAAAACATCCAGAAAAAATGCCTATGAGACACATTTTATATCTAGACACAAAATGTTGAAGGATAAAAAGACATACCATGTAAACATAAAGCAAAAGAGAGGTGAAGAGGCTATAATAATAGACCAAATATATTTTAAGATAAAAATTATTCCTAGAGACAAAGAATGATATTTTATAACTATAAAAATGCCAGTCCTCAAGAATATATAATAATTAACAAATATACAACGAATAACAGAGCCACAAATACAAGAAGAAAAAACTGACAGAACTGAGGGGTGAAATAGACTTCAATACTCAACTTTCAAATAATGAATCAAACAACTAGACAGAAGAGCAGCAAAGAAATAGACAACTGGAACAACATTATAAACCAACTAAACCAGACAGACATCTCTACCCAGCAAGAGCAGAAATACATATTCTTCTCAAGTTCATACATAATATTCTGCATTTTCGGCCATATGGTAGGACTTGAAATGTGTTAACAAATGAAAAAGAATTGAAATCATAGAAGATATATTCTAAAGTCACATATAAAGAAATTATAAATCAATAACAAATAAAGTTGGAAAACTAGCAAATCTGTGGAAAATAACCAGTGAGTCAATACTTTAAGATAAATAAAAATCAAAAACACCTATATATATATAAAAGCCTAAGCAACTGTTATGACCCGTCAACCAAAAGACCAGTCAACCGGTCACTATGATGCACACTGACCACTAGGGGGCATATGCTTAATGCAGGAGCTGCCCCCTGGTGGTCAGTGTGTTCCCAAAGCCAATCTCCCGCAGCAGGCCAAGCTCCTGCAGTCTCTCCCCCGAGCCGGCTGGCTCCAATGGGTCCGATCAGGACTGGGCCAGATGGCTCTGATTGGCCCCAATCACCAGCCAGGCCGAGGGACCCCACCCATGCATGAATCCGTGCACCAGGCCTCTAGTCTATTTATATAAAAGCCTAAGCAACCAAATGACTGAACAACTGGTCGACCAGTCGCTATGATGTGCAGTGACCACCAGGGGGCAGACGCTCAACGCAGAAGCTGCCCCAAGGTGGTCAGTGCGCTCCCACAGTAGGCTGACCGACAGGCACCAGACATTGGGCTCACAGCTGGCGAGCACAGATGCGGTGGCGCGAGACTCTCCTGCCTCCATGGCAGTGCTACTGAGCCGGCGGGGGTGGCAGGTACAGCGGGGCCGGGATGAGTGGGAGCAGTGTGGCACCTGGCCTGAGCTCGGGCTCCTCCCAGGCCGCCTGCCACTTTGCACACTACTACATCCCTCGGGGGATGTCGGACTGCCGATTTCGGCCTGATCCCCGCAGGTCAGCTGAAACCAGCAGTCCGACATCCCCCGAGGGGTCCCAGATTGTGAGAGGGCACGGGCCAGGCTGAGGGACCACACTGGTGCACAAATCTGTGCACCGGGCCTCTAGTAACTTATAAAAACTTATGGAACACAGCAAAAGAAGTGCTTGAGGAAAATTTATCATGGTAATTGCCTACATTTAAAACGGGTGGGGAACCTTTCTTCTGCCAAGGGCCATTAAGATATTTGCAACATCATTCGCAAGCCATACAAAATTATCAACTTAAAAAGTTGCCTGCTCTATTCGGCCAAACATTTAATTAACTCACCCCAACGCTTTGGCAGGGCCAGACCAAATGATCTCTTGGCCCTTATATGGCCCACAGGCTGCACGTTCACCCTTGATTTAAAAGAAGAAAATAAATAGCCTAATTTTCCACATGAGGAGCTAAAAAGACAAGCAAACTAAATGCAAGCAAGCATGAAACAATGAAATAAGGAATGAAACAAGAATCGATGAAATCAAAAGTTGGCTCATGGAAAAGATCGAAAGCAAGGATGAATCTTTAGCTAGACTGACTAATTTCAAAAAGAAGAAAGATTCAAGTTACTTAAATAAGGTATTTAAAAGGGAACATTACTACCCACCTACATAAATAAAGAGGATTATAGCTGTTTGCAAAAACAAATTCAATAAGAGTGTTTTTTTCCTAAAACATTGAACATACTAACCTTGCAAAGTAATTTAAAACTTAAGTGCTAATTGCTAAATTTTTCTGAATAAGAAAATAATTTCTACCATTACTATTATTATCATACCGTTATAATATTATACAATATTATGCATATTATAGTATATATGTCTGTAGCAATATATATTTTATTATATGTTTATATATAATACCATATTATAATTATATTTCTAAGAAGGACATTTCAATTAAAAATATACTAATCTATGCCCAGCTGGTGTGGCTCTGTGGTTGAGCATCAACCTATGAACCAGGAGGTCATGGTTCGGTTCCCAGTCAGGGCGCATGCTCAGGTTGGGGGCTCAATCCCAGTGTGGGGCGTCCAGGAGGCACCCAATAAATGATTCTCTTTCATCATTAATGTTTCTATCTCTCTCTCCCTTCCTCTCTGGAAGCAATAATAAAATATATTTTAAAAACATATGTACCAATATAATGGAAAGTGGGCAAGCCACATGAAGAGAAGTCAGGAGCTTTTATACAAGGATAACTAATACTGGTATGCTTGTATGCTGTTTGCATTACTTTGATATTTCACCCCAAATGTCAGCAAAACCTACAACAAAGAGAGAGAACATGGAGTGAGGCAGGGGGCAGTAAGGAATTCAAGGAAGAGCCTGAGTTTCATGTTTGGGTGATTTCAGTCTGATGACACAGCAAGAGCCACAAAGGACAGAGTGAATAACACGAATTCTGAGAAAGCAGGGATTCAGATAAAAAATGACCTGGCAGCCTAGCTGGTTTGGCTCAGTGAATAGAGCATTGGCCTGCAGACTAAAGGGTCCTGGGTTCAATTCCACTCAAGGGCACATGCCAGGGTGGTGAGCTTGATCCCCAGTGGGGGGCGTGCAGGAGGCAGCCAATCAGTGATTCCCTCTCATCATTTATGTTTCCCTCTCTCTCTCTCTCTCTCTCTCTCTCTCTCTCTCTCTCTCTCTCTCTCTCTCTCTCTCTCTCCCCCCCCTCCCTTCCTCTCTGAAATCAATAAAAATATATATATTTTTTAATTACATGGCAATAAAAGTCCCTCACGAATTCTCAGAAATTTGGGGAGAGCATTTGACTTTTCAAATTTCAGAATGGAGGCTCAACCAATCTCCTTTAGATGGGAAGGTGAAAGGAATACCTAGCTGATATAAAGGCTACCTGTGTGATTTACGGAAGTAATCACATGGCCCACTGTCAAACTCTTTATGAAAATAAACCACAAGAAACCACATGTTTGCATAAACAAATGTGAAGAAAACACAGAAGTAATAAATCGATGAGACTGCAATTAGGGAAAGGAAAAGTTAGGGTTCCAAGATAATTAGTAGAAATCTCTGTGGAGGCAAAACATTATCTCAGGGGTTCACATTTTTCTTTCCTGGCATCTCACCCACTCACTATACTCACTGTCTATTTTGTCCCTAGTTAAGGATTTCAGTTACCTCATACTGTTCTATCTTTCCAATTATCAGTTCACTTCTCAGTCTCGCTTGCCCTCATGCCCCCAGACCCCCTGGGAAACAATGTCTATCTTAAAATCGGGATAACTGTCAAGAACTATGAAGGATATGAGATTCTGCCCTTCTTGCAAGCTAACAATTTAGCTCCTCTCACTCTGCCTCAAAAGTGAATAAAGTATCATCTGTCTAGAACCGTTGTTGGCAAACTGCGGCTGGCGAGCCACATGCGGCTCTTTGGCTCCTTGAGTGTGGCTCTTCCACAAAATACCATGGCCTGGGCGAGTCTATTTTGAAGAAGTGGCGTTAGAAGAAGTTTAAGTTTAAAAAATTTGGCTCTCAAAAGAAATTTCAATTGCTGTACTGTTGATATTTGGCACTGTTGACTAAGGAGTTTGCCGACCACTGGTCTAGAACATATACATATATTTTTATTTTACACTCTATGCCTAATGTGATGTGACAACTAACAGTCCTTTGATCAGAAAAATATTTTCCCCTTACTTTAGATTAGTTACTAGACTTATAACTACTTTCACAATCCTATATAATAATCCTATATAATAAAAGGCTAATAAGCAAATCAACCGAATGGTGGAATGACCGGTCACTATGATGCGCACTGACCACCAGGGGGCAGATGCTCAATGCAGGAGCTGCCCCCTGGTAGTGCGCTCCCACAGAGGGAGTGCCGCTCAGCCAGAAGTCTTGAGCTGGGCTCATGGCTGGCGAGCGCAGCGGAGGTGGCGCTAAGGATGTCCCACTGCTGACTTAGGCCAGATACCCTGAGGGCTCCAGGACTGGGAGAGGGTGCAGGCCGGGCTGAGGGACCCCCGCCTCTGAGTGCACGAATTTTGTGCACTGGGCCTCTAGTGTTATCAGAAACAACCAAGCTTGTTTTGGCAAAGATACCTTCAGTTTTAGAAAGTGTCACATAACTTTTTGGCCTTGCCTTACTGATTTATTTTATTATAGAAACTGTTGTTTCAGTCTTGCTTGAAAGACAGTTTTGATTGCTTTACAAAGATATCAGAGTGTTTTCTCTTTTAGAAATTAAAGCAAAAACTTTCATGACAAGTGCTGTTTGATAGCTTTACTAGTGCCAACGTCAAGGAAAAGAGGATGCATACATGCACAGTCAAAAAACAAACTTTCAGATATTCATCATTATATTTTCTATGTAACTTTACTTTTCGGGTATCTGGGCGGAAATACTACACATGAAAGTCCATTTATCCTGACACAGGTACACCCGTATTCTCTATTTTGTTCACTTCATTGTGTTACATTATTTTTTATGTTTTAACACATCTAATTTCCCTGGTCCACTATGGTGAATTCAGGATATCATACAATATGTCAATATGTAAATTTCACAAATATAAACCATAGCATAAAATTACGTTAGCCAACCTGATATGTTCCCTGGCAACCAAAACCAAGTGACCAGTACTCCCCTCAGAGTCCTTCAGCAGCAGGGATATAATAGCTGTGAACCGCTATTGAAAATGGAAGTGAGAATGTATAAGAACAGAATCCTTTGACTATCACACACCTAGAATAGCTGAGAACGGATACATGCTCAACAAAAGTTCACAGAACTTAAGTGTGCACACTTCTCTTGTCCTTTTCTTTACTCACCTTCATACTTTTGACTCCACCAAGTTTGCAACTTGTATAAGCATGACTTGCAAACCAGTTTGGACTTCTTTGAATTGTTCACTCTTTATTGCTAATTCCTTGCTAGAAATTTCTCACTTATTTGTTAAAAATCTTCAAGTTTCCTATTTCCAAAACAAACACTTTATGTGTTCTACATACATCAGACACAAATCTGCCTCAAGTCTCCCCTTCTGCTTAACCCCATTGCACTAATAATCCAGGCTCAAGCTCTGAGTCTATTGTTCTTCCTCCCTCACCCACTGTCAATATTAAAGCCCTATTATCCTTTTAAAAACATGTTTAGTTGCAATCCTATATAATAAAAGCATAATATGCTAAGTGTCCGACCGTTCATGCGCCCATTCGTTCGACTGTTCTACTAGTTGCTATGATGTGCACTGACCACCAGGGGGCAGACGCTCCAACCAGTAGGTTAGCTTGCTGCTGGGTTCTGGCCTATCAGGACTGGGTGAGCCCTCCCTTGGTCCCTCCCTGGCTGGATTGTAAGAGGGCACAGGCCAGGCTGAGGGACCCCACCGGTGCATGAATACATGCACCAGGCCTCTAGTCTAAACCTAACTATAAAGAAAATAAATATCCCTGGCCAGTTTGGTTCAGTGGATAGAGCGTCGGCCTGTGGACTCAAGGGTCCCAGGTTCAATTCCAGTCAAAGGCACATGCCTGGTCTGTGGGCTCGATCCCCAGTGCGGGGGTGTGCAGAAGGCAGCCAATCCATGATTGTCTCTCATCATTGATGTTTCTCTCTCTCTCTCCCTCTCCCTTCCTCTCTGAAATCAATAAAAATATATTTAAAAAAAGAAAACAAACATGTTTTAAAAGGATAATAGGGCTTATTGTAAGAGATAATATGATAGATAGTTGCATAATAAAACAGTATCTACTTCAACCCCAAATCCCATGTTCTGCTACTTTTGCACAATCAGTGTTTATAAGTTGTCTATGGCACAATGACGACGATGCCAAACCCAAATTCATGCCAAGTCTATCTTTTCATTTTCCACTGCCGCTACCCTAGCTCAGGTCTGCCCTACCAAAATAACAGTGTTCTCCATGTTTCAGTCTGTCCACTTTGTCCATGATCCATTCTGTTCACTTTATCATACAGATCTTAAGATCATGTTTTCTTTACCATTCTCCAACATTAAAACCAATGGACAACTGAGTAAAGTCTAAATTCCTTATTTGAACATTCAAGGATCTTCTCTAGTTAATAAAGCATAAAATGACCAAAAAAGGGGGGGGGGAGGCTAGGAATTAGGTTAATAAATTCATCCATTAGTAATTGTGTTATCCGACCTCTACACCTTCTTGTTTATCCATATCAGTGATTTTTTAAAAATATTTTTTTATTGATTTCAGAGAGGAAGGTATATACCAGCTGCCTCCTGCATGCCCCATATTGGGGGACTGAACCCGCAACCTGGGCATGTGGCCTGACCTGGAATCCAACTGTGATCTCCTGGTTCCTAGGTTGACGCTCAACCACTGAGCCACTTGGCAAGGCAGTATTTCGACTACTTTTATACACATTATATCTTCACTTTAATTACTAACTTAAGGATAGCCAAAGTTATTCACCTTTTTGTTATCCACTGGACGTACTATAATGCCTTGAATTAGTTATTGAATAAGGGCTGGGATTCAAGTAAAAAAGAAAAAAAAGGAAGGAATTAAAAAGAATTGTCAATTGATTGGAAGGATGCACTCTCCCTTGGAGGACTCTAGGAAACAATGCTGGAATTAATCATTATTAGAGTTGTAATTTTGAGTATTTGCAAAAATATATTCATATAGTATTTATTCATAGATGATGTTCTTTCTCATCACAATATACATTTGTGACCCCAAATGGCCTTGTGTATGACTGCTGGGATGTTGCTTGTCTGGTGGCGAGAGATTAAAGGGGACATGAGTTGGATGACTTCCCAATCCTTGAGCAACGGCAATTTGACTTTCCAAGTTAATTCATTCACCAAACATTTATTGAGTGTTTACTATATACTGGGCACTATTCTAGAGTAAGTAATACAGGGACTGGCAAAAGAAGGTTTATAGTCGTGAGTACCTAAACACAGAATTTATTCTTGTATTATTATTTACTAACTAGTGGCCCGTTGCACAAAATTCATGCATGGAGGGGGCGGTTCCCTCAGCCCAGCCTGCACCCTCTCCAATCAGGGACCCCTTGGGGGATGTCCGACTGCTGGTTTAGGCCCGATCTCACCCCCAACTACACTCTCCTGCCAGCCTGGTTGCCCCCAACTGCCCTCCCCTGCTGGCCTGATTTCACCCCCAACTGCCCCCCCCCCGCCAGCCTGGTTGCCCCCAACTACCCTCCCCTGCCAGCCTGGTTGCTCCCAACTGCCCTCCCCTGCTGGCCTGATCTTGCCCCCAACTGCCCCCACCGCCAGCCTGGTTGCCCCCAACTGCCCTCCCCTGCCAACCTGATCTCACCCCCAAAGGCCCTCCCCTTCTGGCCTGATCTCACCCCCAAAGGCCCTCCCCTGCCGACCTGATCTTGCCCCCAATGGCCCTCCCCTGCTGATCTGATCTCGCCCCCAACTGCCCTCCCCTTGCCGGCCTGGTTGCCCCAACTGCCCTCCCCTGCCGGCCTGATCTCACTCCCAAATGCCCTCCTCTGCTGGCCAATTTGGTTCTAATTGGTCAGTGTCTATGCCAGTCAATGTCAAAAGCTCCACCTCCTAGGCAGCTATTGGCTCCTCACAGTTGACCCAGATTTGGTTCTGAATGGTCAGTTTCTAAGCCAGTCAGCATCTCTGGGCCTATCAACAGGGCCTGATTAGAAAGGCAGTCCTGATCAGCAGTCCCCCAGTGGAGGCTGGAAGAGAAATGGAGGCAAGGCTGCTGGCCAGCCTTGGAGGGAAAGAGAGAGGCAAGTGCTGGTCAAAAGCTGCCACAGATGCTACAGATCAGCCCCTGCTTCTCTCTTCAGGTCTCTTTCTGGGCCTGATTCAAAGCCCCCTAGCAGTCACTGCTGGGTCACTGGGCCTGCAGCCTCAGTAGTCAGTGCTGGGTCGCCATGGCAACCCAGCGCTGACTTCCAGATGGTCAACCTTTGGTTGTGATCGGTTGTTACACTCTGGCTCTTTATTATAGAGATTATTGTACTATATTGCCACTGTCACCCCTGTATATTGTGAGCAAATCCAACAGTTTCTATTACCAATAATGTTATTTTGTTAGATTAAATTTATTGGGGTGACATTGGTCAACACAAAATATAGGTTTCAGGTGTCAGGTGTGGGTTTCTATGTTCCAAGATCTGTATATTGCACAGTGTGCCCACCATCCAAAGTCGAATGTTCTCCTGTTACCATAATGTTAATCTTTTGCACTCGGATGTTGAGTGTGACTCGACACGGTTAGCATTAGAATAAAGGAATCGAGAAAAAAGCAAGCGAGTGCAAAGGGTTAATGATTATCAAGATACACATTTAAGCCGAAACCGGTTTGGCTCAGTGGATAGAGCGTCAGCCTGCGGACTCAGGGTCCCAGGTTCGATTCCGGTCAAGGGCATGTACCTTGGTTGCGGGCACACCCCCAGTGGGGGGTGTGCAGGAGGCAGCTGATCGATGTTTCTCTCTCATCAATGTTTCTGACTCTCTATCCCTCTCTCTTCCTCTCTGTAAAAAATCAATAAAATATATTTAAAAATAAAAAAAATACACATTTAAGTTTTTCCCTGATAGCTAAAAAATATTTCAAGATCATATACCATTTGGTATATTTTAAATTGTTACTCTAGTTTTGGAGTAAATTGATTTGAAAAGGCTAAGGTTAAATCCTTTGAGTTCAAAATTTTTTATTTCCATTTCTCACATATGGTTAAATATTTGAATCCAGAAAATTCACATTGACACTTGGCTTGGAGATGCATTCTTAACCATCTTTTTGCTTATTGCTTTGACCTCACCAGATTTCCCATCTAAACTATATAAACTACATATTGAACTATGGTTGCTTAAGTTACAATTTAAATAGTAGAGGAAAAAAAAAAAAAAAAAAAAAAAAAATATATATATATATATATATATATATATATCTCCTATCTAATAAAAGAGTAATATGCAAATTAACCACCACTCTGCTACACCCACAAGCCACACCCACCAGCCAATCAGGAGCAAGTATGCAAATTAACCCAACAAAGATGGCTGCAGCCATGGAGAGAGCAGGAAGGAGGCTTGGGTTTCCCCAGTGATGGAGGAAGCCAAGCTTTTGGCACACCCTGGCCGGCCCAGGCCTCCGCTTAAGGCTACAAAGTTTCAATTATAGAAGATAAATAAATCCCAACAGAAATGGCAGCAGCCACAGAGCTGGAGAGAGCAGAAGGCTAGGGTTGCCCCCGGCGATGGAGAAAGCCAAGCTTCTGCAGCTCTGGCCTGCCTTGGTCTCCACTCAAGGCTACAAAGTTTCAATTATAGAAGATAAATAAATCCCAACAGAAATGGCTGCCGCCACGGAGTGAGCAGAAGGCTTGGCTCCACTCCAGGCTACAAAGTTTCAATTGTAGAAGTTAAATAAATCCCAGATACCAGGGCCTCCACTTGGGTCACTGGGGGCATGGCCGGCCTGCAAACCACAACAGGCCCCTCGCCCAGGCTGCCCCACACCCTAAGGGAACCCCTACCCTGATCCGGGACATGCTTCAGGGCAAACCAGCTGGCCCCCACCCATGCACCAGGCCTCTATCCTATCTAATAAAAGAGTAATATGCAGATTGACCATCACTCCAACACACAAGATGGCTGCCCCCATGTGGTCAAAGATCCTGCCCCCATGTGGACACAAGATGGCCAGCAGGGGAGGACAGTTGGGAGGGATCAGGCCTGCAAGGGAGGGCAGTTGTGGGTGATCAAGCCTGCAAGGGAGGGCAGTTAGGGGTGACCAGGCCGGCAGAGGAGGGAAGCTGGGGGCAAAGAGGCTGGCAGGGGAGCAGATACACATCAATCAGGCTGGCAGGGAAGTGGTTAGGGGGTGATCAGGCTGGCAGGCAGAAGCAGTTAGGGGCAATCAGGAAGGCAGGCAGACGAGCAGTTGGGAGCCAGCAGTTCTGTATTGTGAGAGGGATGTCCAACTGCCTGTTTAGGCCCGATCCATGGGATCGGGTCTAAACGGGCAGTTGGACATCCCTCGAGGGGTCCCAGGTTAGAGAGCGTGCAGGCTGGGCTGAGGGCCACCCCCCCTCCCCCGTGCACGAATTTCGTGCACCGGGCCTCTAGTATACACACACACACACACACACACACACACACACACACACACACACACACACACATTCCACTGGACACAGGTAGTATCCAAATGAATTTCAGCATCTCTATTTTGGCAGGAATTCAGATTTATAAACAGCAGGCTTTCATCTGAAATTATAGTCTATATAAAAAGGCAAAACAGATTGATATTCATTCACCAAAATTTACAAGAGCTGAAAATGCTTATCTCTTAATAAGGATGGCTACAGGCCAGCTGTAACAGATCACATGCAAATATAAGCTTGGAATATAAATTACCATAGTTTCTTAAAATGTAACGCAACTGGACAAATGATATATAAATGATTTTTATACCTCTCAAATGCTCTTCCATAAATAAATATCAAATAAGTTTAAATTCAGTACAATTCTATTATGTTTACATACTCAATATTTATATGAATGGATGTACTGTCCATTCCGTATGAAAATGAATGACCCAGTCACCACGAGTAAGATGTGTGCTGGTAATTGTTGGTGGGGTTTATCCGTTTAGAGGGAGTCACGGTTTCTTCCTCCTTGTGCTACACACTCATAACCTGAGTGAACTTTCAAGGAAAGAGTCCAAAGACCCTGCTAATATACGAAACAGTGAATGCGACTTTAGGTTTTGATAGTTTAAAACTTAAATAACATTTTATTTAAATATACATGTAACCATGTTTTGACAATAACTTCAAAGTTACTTTGCATTTTATTATGGTTGTATATTTATTTCCCACTCTAAAAATGTAGTGTGACTCCATTCACATCAATATATTATAGGAACTACTTTGTATTTTAAAACAACTGTATGTGATATTTTATACAGAGGCATGATGTAAAACTGTTTTATATGCAGTTACAAAACCATGATGAAAGCCAAATAGCCAAGCAGGCTTCATTGTATAAAAAGTATCCTATGTTATTGCAAAGCATGGAGATACTGCTCAATAATCACTGAATAACCTAATAAACTCATTAGCAATCATAGCGCAGACACGAGAACCCAAGTTTAGCTTTGTTTTCCTAAAAATATGGCTATTTCACTATGGATACAGTTTCAGGAGGCTCTGGACATAGGAAATAAAGCAAGAAAATGCCATAAATACTTGAGTGCATCTGTACCCAATTCTAATAACTTCACTGATTTACAATATATACACAGGCACATATTAAATATAATGAGAACAATTGACATGTGTCAGTTAACATGATTTTTGCTGTAATAAGCAAAATAGCTGTCTTAAATTATTTATACAATTAATATTTTGCACACAAAAATTCCCGGGGGCAATGTTGTTCCAGATTTGGTTCTGAGTCAAGGAGATGTTATTCTGCTCCAAGTAAGTACTTCCCATGGGTCTCCTCTCATCACCCCATGCCAGCTCTCACTCTGGTGACTGGAAGACGGCTTCCGGAGCCCAGGCTTCCCGTGGTACACACCACCACTCCCAGCAACGAAGAGTGTCTTACACTTTTTATCTTTGTTTATTGATGGAAAACTAACTTTCCTGAAGCCTCACAAAAGACTTTCCCTAGCTTCCACTGGCCAGATTGAGTTTCTATTCCAATGCCCTAACTACAGGGAAGCTGGGAAAGCAAATATATAAGCATATTCAACCTTTACGTGGGGAGCAGGCTCTGCCAGCAGAGATGGACCAGAGAGAAATGCGGATCGGGGGGCTGTCCATAAGTCTGCCACATGTCTAGATGTGCCTAATTTACCCTACGTTGTTCAAACTTCATCTACACACACACACACACACACACACACACACACACACACACACACGTCACTTTTCTTCTGCAATTATTAGCTTGTATAAGTGAGGCGCTGTGTATTATGCTGTGCTAAAACATCGTATGTAAATCTCTCCACTATGTCCAGATAATCTATTAAAGCTCTTAAATCTTGGCTGGATTTTTACCTAAATGTATTCAGAAGACTTGGTTGGCATCTGCACAAAGAGCTCTCACAAGTGTGTAGCTCTTTGAAATTTACTGTTTTGACTATTAAGGGAAGCAGGTAGAAGAAGAAAGAATAAATGTAGCCAATTTTTTGTTAAACTTATGTATCTTTTAATTTTCCATGAAAAGATGTTACTTGCCCTAACTGGTTTGGCTCAGTGGATAGAGTGTCGGCCTGCAGATTCAAGGATCCCAGGTTCGATTCTGGTCAAGGGTATGTACCTTGGTTGTGGGCACATACCCAACAGGGTGTGCAGGAGGCAGCTGATCGATGTTTCTCTCTCATCAATGTCTCTCTCTATCCCTCTCCCTTCCTCTCTGTAAAAAAATCAATAAAATATATATATTTTTAAAAATATGTTACTCATTTTGTCCCATCTTAATCATTTTCCAAGAGCTACTATATTAGCTCTCTCAGCTTCAGCAGTATTTGAATAAGACTGTCGATTATTTTTGCATGTAATTAATAGAGATTACACACCTAAATGCAAATATATTTTAAAGAGCTAAGACTTAACATACAGATATTTAACTGACTCCAACCTAATTAATTCAAACTAACAGAAGTTTACAGTGAAAAGGGGATTTTCAAATGACTTACCAGATTCTTGTGATTACAGGTTTGTGTAAAATCTTACAAATAATATTGAAAATGGCACTTTATCAGAAATTATTGAAAGAGTTTTTATGAAATACTAAAGCATGACTGCATCCTTTCTCTCAAGTGCAAATTTTATGAATTTTATTTCTGACCTGTATATGCCCTTTCAAATTACTCTTTCTCAAAGCTGAAATTAATAAAAAGAATAATCTAAGGATGAGTCACAAATACCAAATTAATACTTATCAACAGAAAAATCCCAGCAGCCAAGTAAAAACAGAAGTTGCAAATCTTGATGCTTCTGTTAATGCAAAATAATGAAAAGGCTAAATGAGCTTGTGTAAATTTTATGTCTATTGATAGTATCCTTTTAAAGTCGTACCACCAGGTTTTCCTTTAAGTCTCAGTGTCTGTAAAGCACGTGAGTTTTCCCAAGACGTATGCAATTTAGCTGTGCACCTATGTGTGCCAAAATAAGCTTTTAAGTTGGCATCGCATTGAGGCCAATTATGCCAATTTTATAAGTGGTTGTATGCATTTTATTCTCCATTAACATTGGCCAAGATATCTGAAACCTTAATAAGTGTCTCCCTGTCTGGAATTCCTTGCTAGCATTACTCCAGTAAGGTGAAATAGCATGACATTGACATCAGGTGCAAAAGTGGATTAATTTTTTTTTTAAAATCTCTGCCAATATATTATGAATTTATTTTTCAAATCTCCAATCTAATCCCTACCCAACTTTCCCACTTAAAAAACTAGATAACTATGGAAGACCACACAGGAAATAGATGTATTCACGGAGACCCATAAAAGGTAATAAAATCTCATTTTCTGACCAAAAAAAAAAAAAAAGGTCATTATGCACCATGTGCATGCACCTTTGTTTTCTTATGTTTGGAAAGAATGCATTTATTATTAAATAACAGATTCCCTTCAGAAATGCCCTTGCTGAAAAGAGTGTTTCCTTTATACTCCTCTAGGATGCAGAGAAATCATCTCTACTATTGTATCTGGTTCATGAAATCTTAAAGTTAGGAGGAGACGGCTGCTTACATGCGCGCGCAAAGAAGTACCAAGGACAGTCAACTAGATTACAAGGACTCCATCATCTTGTTTTAATCAAAGTAAGGAAATTGCTCCTCAGAGCCATTTGGGACTGGAAACCACACACATTCACATCTTAAACCATTAGAGTCAGATTCACAGTTAGAATCACAAACTGGTTTGAGAACACACTCTAATTCAATAAATAATACTAGTAAACTAAATGGCCATCACTGAACTGCTGTCAATACAACATGAATTTTGTGCAGATGTTCACAGCAGGCATTTGAGGGTCTTCAAGCAAATATTTCTCTGGAGATTTAAGTCACCCTTTCACTGCAAAACAGGAATTTGCAGTGAATTCCCATATAATGGAAAGAGTTCTCGGCCTTTACAGAATCACTCAGGAAGAGACTTTTCCCTTGCAATAGTTTATGTCACATTGAGTTTGCCTTAGAGAAGCCACACTTGAAGGTTCAGGAAATAATATCCAACAAATGACTATTTCCTCTAAATTGAATGACTGTGATTTAATCATATATGGTACAAAAACACAATTTTATAACTCCTTAGATATTTCTTTTTTACTTAACTCATTATTTCCGTGAAGTTGAATGTCATTCTGATCTTTGATCCGATATAGGTAAGGTATTTTATTCCTCTGGTTTCTTTCAGGATTTTTTTTTCTTTATCTTGGGTTTTCTGTAATTTGAAAATGATACCCCTGTGTGTATGTTTTTTGAGGCATTTATCCTGCGTGGTGTTCTTGGAACAGACTAAGGGCTTGGAGACCAGGCCAAGGACCACTGGAGGTCTCCTACCATCCGGAGCTGATCGGGCTCGCCCAGATGAGAGGCAGTGAAATGCCTCCCCTGCCATACACAGTACATGCTTCCTTACAAAGAAGCCCAGACGAGCGGGAGCACGTGCTTTTCATGTCATACAAACACGCTTGATTCCTCCTCCTGTCATACAAAAACGTTTGATTCAACTTACGTCTTAGGTGAGACAACGGGCATTGCTGAGGCTGGGGCTGGGACTCCAAACAGGAAAATTCCTGGCGGTGCTGCAAATAAGAGTCCAGGCCTCAGCCCCGAGAAACCCCAGTCCAGGCAGCAAGTGGGATCCCCAGTACTCACCTAAGGAGTCCCCTGCTTACATCCCCTTCCTGGTTGCCAGAATATGTAACCAGACCATCAATGGGTCCATGCTGCCTGTCACTACTTGAGCCAATTAAGCACAGACAGGGTTGAATCACATATGAGCGTTGATTTCAATATTGCTGGCAGCATGGGGGAACAGCAGGTCATCCACAGAAATCTGCTCTACACCCCAATAAGCTGGAAGCCATAAAATACACGTTTTAATATCAAGTTTTCATTTAATACTTTGCTTAACTCTTTTTGTCTAAACTTTTGAGATAGGACAAAGGTGTTTCAATGTGGGCCTACTGATTGGCATGCCGCTTGGAGCCCTCTTTAAATATGCATTGCTCTGATTTCCAGTCTGTTACTTTAAAGGAAAACGAGAAGCAATCCAGGCAGAGTAGAAACCTGTTTTCCTTCTTTCCCCCTATTTTCCCAGTTGTTTTTAGTGATTCACATGTGAGTCTTTATAAAGCAGTGTATTAAGTTCTTGCAATCACTTCATCAGTTTATGAAATATTTAAATCACATACTTACAAATGAAACTAGCAAAGAGAGGCATGCATACAACTCAATTTTATGTGTGCAAATTGCAAGTAACTACAGGGCGGACTGCTATGCATGAGTGTGTCCACACCCTGGGAGTCAGTATGTTGTAGAGAGAAGAGAGATTTTTGGTTCATTTACTAGTGATGCTCTAAGAGAGCTTTTATCATATTTTCATGCAAGATACCATCCAATCTTAAAGCTTGGTAGCCTCTCTGTCACTTTAAAGTGACTTTAAATATCACTGAATTGCTTAACTTTGATTATTTTAAACTTTTAATTCTAGAGGGATATACTGTCTTCCTTATTTGGAAGTTCCAAGAAACAAATCACTCTTAATGCTCTATGCATTGGCAACAAACACAGTAATGCAAATTAGCTAACGGGTACTTAATTCATAACACTTACTATACTAAGTAGAAACCCATTTATGATTAGTTGGACATATGAATTGTTTATTTGAGGATAGAGCTGGTTTAAGGAAAAGTTTTTTTCTCATTACAGAAGATAAGCATGACCCCTTGCTATCTTATTAATTATGAATTTGCAGATAAATCCTCCTTTAATAGGTAGTTCAAGGTAGTGGCATTCTACCCCTGTTCAAATTCATGCTAACTCTAAATTAACATATTCCAAATAAGTGAGGCCAATCACATCAGCAAATGAATTGTTTTGTAATGGTAGCTCTCAGAGAGAAAAATGAGCTCTAACAAATAGAGCAAAACTCATTTCTTGACCTCAGGTAAACACCCATGAGCAGGCCAGCAGAGACCAGCAGGAGAACGACGGCCCACAGCTGCAATACAAACAAACCTTTGATATTAGATTTGAAAATCTCATCTAATTAGGTCAATTGGTTACAGAACAGTACGAATATGGCCCAGCTAGGACACTAGATCCTAACATGTGCGACTCAGTCGTGACCCATGTCCCTAGATTAAAGCCTAAACCCTCCACCATCTGGCAACTGAAGTTAGGTCCTCTGAACACCCAGGGAAAGGCTGTCTCTGCTCACTTCAGGCCGAGGCTATTCTCCCCGACCCAACCCTAACTCCAACAACAACAACAAAGCTTCAAAAAACATCGACCAATCTCACTTCAATGACTACTCTCCCCATACCGAATGACGAGACACAAATAGTCATGTGATCTTTTCTGAAAACGCATTATAACTTTAGAAAAGAAGAAAGAAAAAGAATGACTGCTACTGAGAACACCAGCTCTGCCTCTATGATAGGTTATTTCTTCTCGTTATTACCCACATTAAGCTTTCAATTCCTGGGCTTATTTCTAACTCTTCTCCTCAACCTTCCGGTTTTCTTACAGTTCCAAGCACTTGAAAAACCAATAGCTATGAGAAGAACTACCACAAATGAACCTGATTAAAATTAGGAAGAGTGGAACAGAAGAGCCTATTGCATAAACCTCAAAGAGAAAAAAGGGAAGATAAATCAAAATAGTTTTCCTTCTCTATCATTTCCAGTTCCCTCTAACATCTTAACAACTGAAAAAGATCAACCTGTTATGGTTATTTTCCATATTCTACTCCCACAGATTATGTATTCTTTAAAATGTATAATATTATATTAGAACTAGAGGCCTGGTGCACAAATTCGTGCATGGGTGGGGTCCCTCTGGGTGGCTTACAGGGATCCGGCCGAAACCCACAGTCCAACGCCGCCTGCAGCTCCTACCTGCCACTCCCACTCATCCCGGCCCCACTGAGCCTGCTGCGGGCTCACACCCAGTCAGTCCCGATCAGGAGAGGCTTGCGCTGCCATGAGCCCTGCGTCTGGCACCCTCCCAAGGGGAGTGGCCTGCGGGATTGAGCTGAAACCAGCTCTCCTACATCCCACGAGGGGTCACAGATTGCGAGAGGGCACAGGCCAGGCTGAGGGACCCCACTGGTGCACGATCAAGCCGGAGTGGGACTGAAAGAGGGCTCCAGAGCGTGTCCAGCCCATTTCGCTCAGTCCCGATTGGCCAGACCCCAGCAGCAAGCTAACCTACCGGTCAGAGCATCTACCCCCTGGTGGTCAGTGCACATCATAGCGAGCAGTTGAGCAGCCTTAGCATATCATTAGCATATTACGCTTTGACTGGTTGTCCAGTTGTTCTGTCGTTTGGTCTATTTGCACATTACCCTTTTATTATATAGGACTAGAGGCCTGGTGCATGAAATTCGTGAACTGGGGAGGGTGTCCCTCAGTCCAGCTTGCACCCTCTCTAATATGGGACCCCTTGGGGGATGTCCAACTGCAGGTTTAGGCCCGATCCCTGTGGAATCGGGCCTAAACCTGCAGTTGGACATCCCTCTCACAATCCGGGATCGCTGGCTCCTAACCGCTCACCTACCTGCCTGATTGCCCCCTAACTGCTCCCTTGCTGGCCTGATTGCCCCCTAACTGCTCCTCTGCAGGCCTGATTACCCCCAAATACCCTCCCCTGCTGGCCTGGTCACCCCCAAGGCTTTTATTAGTATAGATATGACCCTGCACAGAAAATTTTACTAACCCTGCTTTACAATAAGGGCTTGATGATTGAAATCATTAGGACCAGACACCAAAATTTCCTTTCTTTGAATAGTGGAGGGAATACTTATCTTGTCTTTAAGTTGCCCGGAAATTAAAATGAGATAATGACTTAGAAAAGTATAAAAGCACCATATAAAGACAACTGTCTTTTTAATGAAGTGGTAAAATGAAAAACACTTTTTATTCTCCCCTTCCTTCCTTTACAGCTTTTATTTAATCTTTGAAATTTATAAAAATTTCACTCCAATTTTCATTTCTTTACATTCAATATTATTTTGTATTGGTTTCAGGTTTTATATTAGTTACAGAATAGTGGTTAGACAATCATATACTTTACAAAGTGTTCCCCGATATTTCTAGTACCCACCTGGCATCATACCATCATTACAACACTATTGACTATATTCCCTATTTAAGTGACAATGGGTTTACAGTTCCTTTCAGTCTTTCTTTTGTGTTGCTCGTCCTTCCTTTTCTTTCTCACTTCTTCCCTCATTTTCTTTATATAGTATCTCAATTGGCCATTAAAGCTCAGTGAAGGCACTGGGACACGCTTAATCCATTTTACAGACCAGGAAACTGAGGCCAATTCCAGTTGGCTGTGGAACTTGACTCAGCACACAGGAAGCCCTCAGAGCCATGCTCTTTGCGCTTCCTAAGGGGCAGCCGCCCAGCAAACAGAACAAACCTTCCAGTCAGGCTTCCGAGCCTCTTTCTCAAGCACCTCTTCATTACGGATGCTTCACATTCTTTCCTCTCCCCCCATTCTTTACTGCCCCCCCTTCTCCGAAGCAGGTGGAAGGCTTCCCACTCACTGCCTAGGCATGCTCTGCCATGGGGCAGGGTGTCGCGAGCTTGCTTTTGGGTCAAGGCAGGAGCAGGAGTCACTGCCTCTGAAGTGTGAAGGCCGCCTGAGCGAGGCCGGTTAGCACTGGGAGCTTCTCTGAATCACATCAGTCAGTCCAGTACCCTGCAGTGCAGCACCCCTCCACTGAGGTGGCACCACCCCTCAACCCCCGCCTCAGGGGTGAGGGTCCTTGCCCCTCTGCCAGGAGTCCTTCCATGCCCCTTGATCCCTGGCTGGGCCCACCCACGTCTTGGGGGCACTGCAGAACCTCGGTCTCTCTGCAGATGAGGCAGATCCCTGCCCTAGGTCTCCGCAAAGCTATGAATCTGTGGTCAGAGGCCTGGTCTGGGTCTCAGCAACCACATGTCTACAATGTTCCCAGGGACCCCAGGAGCGGCTGGGCGGGTCCGGCCACACACCCCCGGTTGCCAATCTCTGGGAGCTGGCTGAGCCGGCTGGCCACGCGCCCCCGGGGTTGCTGATCTCCCCAGGGACTCCCGGGAGAGGCTGGGCGGGCTCGGCCACGCCCCCCCAAGTTGATATCTCCCCAGGGACCCCCGGGAGAGGCTGGGCAGGCCGGCCATGCCCCAGTTTTTGCTGATCTCCCCAGGGACCCCCAGGGGAGGCTGGATGGGCCAGGCCACGCCCCCCCCAGGTTGACGATCTCCCCAGGGACCTCCGGGAGTGGCTGGGCAGGCCGGCCATGCCCCCCTTTTTGCTGATCTCCCCAGGGACCCCCGGGAGCGGCTGGGCAGCCAGGTCTCGCCTCCTGGGGCGTAGATCTTCCCAGCGACCCCTGGAACTAAGAGGACTGGGCGCCGCCATCTTGATCTTCTCAATGGCCAGATAAGCCACCCGGAGTCCCGCCCCCAGCCTCCCGCCGGCCCAATCGGCCCAATCGTGGGCGTAGCGGAGGTGCGGTCAATTTGCATGTTTCTCTATTATAAGGTAGGATAATTATTTAAAAATAAAATTATAGAATGGTTATTTCTATAGATCAGAACAAACCTTATGTTTTGTCATAGTTTCTTCTATGTATTTTTTCAAAAATTCTTAAGCCTGGCCAATGTTGCTCAGTGGCTGAGCGTCGGCCTATGAACCAGAAGGGTACAGTTTGATTCCCAGTCAAGAGCATGGCCAGGTTACTGGCTCAGTCAGGCAGCCAATCAATGATTCTCTCTCATCATTGATGTTTCTATCTCTCTTTCTCTCTCCCTTCCTCTCTGAAATCAATAAAAATATTTTTTAAAAACTTTTAAATGCGTATTAATATAATTATGTGAATAATAATCTCCTGGTATGTGCCTTCATCTGTCACCATACTCTCATGAAAAAGATAACACAGTAGGCCATATTGTGTTCTATTTAGGAGAAAGATAAAATATAATAAAAATGTTTAAAATTAAAACATTAGAAGAAAAATAAAGGTGATTTATATATTGCATATATGTAATATATATACCATCATTAAATATTTTACATTATTTGTTAACAATTATATATTTTACTAAATTATGGATGACTGTCTCATCAAAAACTATAAAAATGGCAACACATTAGGATAAAAGAACATTTAAATTGTTCCCAGCTGTATCTTAAACCAAAAATAATCTTAAGTCAAATAGGTTTTTTAACGTGTAGACTTGCTTTAACTGCACAAATGCTTTTGGGAAAATTAATGCCAAACGCTTATGCATTCATTTTCTTTTGCTACATAACTGATCGTGACAAATTGGGTGGCTTGAAATATCACAAACTGATTATCTCACAATTCCTGTGGGTCAGAATTCCAGCACATTTCAAATGGGTCCTCTGCTCAGGCCCTCATGAAGTTGGAATCAAGATGTCAGCCAGCTGCATTTTTATTTGGAAGCTCAACTAGGAAAAGATCCACTTCCAGGTTCCCTTGTGTTGCTGGCAGAATTAAGTCCCTTGTGGTTGTAGGACTTGGGTCCCCACTGTGTTGCTAGCTGTGGCAAAGCATGCTCTCAGCAATGTCAGCTCTAACCACATGGCCCCCTCCATCTCAACAACAGAGAATCTTCTTGAATCCATTTCAGGCTTTGCAAGCCTCTCGCTTATCCTGCCTGGAGCCAGGAAGAAAGCTCTCTTTCTTTTTCTTTTTAATATATATTTTTAAAATATACTTTATTGATTTTTTACAGAGAGGAAGAGAGAGGGATAGAGAGTTAGAAACATCGATGAGAGAGAAACATCGATCAGCTGCCTCTTGCACACCCCCCAATGGGGATGTGCCCGCAACCCAGGTACATGCCCTTGACCAGAATCGAACCTGGGACCTTTCAGTCCGCAGGCCAACGCTCTATCCACTGAGCCAAACCGGTTTCGGCGAAAGCTCTCTTTCAAAAGGCTAGTGTGACTAACTCAGACTCACTTGAAAGATCCCCTTTCTTAAAGCAAATGGTACCTACCAGACAGCACGACAGAAACACAGGAGTCACAGCTCATCATATTCACAGGTTCCACCTACACCCAAGGGGGAGTTATTGTAGAATCCTGCCTACCACAAAGTATAAAACCATGGGGAAGACCCTTAATGGCAGAGACAGATACATGGATACAAAATCAAAGAAACAACTTGGGATAAGATTTAGAACATTGCCTTAAAGAATAAACTCCATGTGTGTTAAGAAATTTTTCAATTGACGTTCACTTTACTTTGAAGGTCTGTGCTTGAATAAGTCTTCTATATAGAATTCTCTACTTGGGTTTTTAGAAAGATTTCTTTGGGAAGTCTTTGCAATCGTTGATGTAGTAACAACTAAGAGGTCAACAATTATTTCTCCTAGGCCCCCAACCAAATGAAACTAAAATCCACTTATTGGTCCAGACATGTTCTTTTTAAGTGCCTTTAAATCTATTCTTTCTTAAGTTTTATAGAATTTTACTTTTAATATTTTCTTTGAATTAATGAAGACATATCTGTACAGGTGATTCAATTACACAGCAACATCAAATATTGAATTACATTGATTTACTGCTTGATAATTTGATTTTAATACCCATATAACATTTATTTATAACTACAGATCAAACATGATATTGAGTCAATGGAACTATTTAACTTTTATTCTTTAATCATCTGATTTATATTCTGCAACATAAACCACTGAGAGACATCTATTCTCTACGTATAAGAAGACCTAAATCATGACATATCTGCTTAAACACTTTCAGTAGCTGCCACTCCCTACAGAACGAAGTCCAAACTTTTTAACATGGCAGAAAAGAGTTCCCATCATTTTTTTCCCAGCCTAATTTTCCAACCTCATTTCCCACTGTACCCTACACGTCAGCTCTTAACTGGGCACCTTTCCCTGAATAGGCCTTTGATGAAATCTCTTCCCTCGTACCAACACCAAGTGCATATAATTCTCTTTTGGATGTCACAGATTGGAATGGCTTAGATCTTATTTCAATACTAGCATTCCCGTTGCAGGAAAAATCCTGCAATAGGGTTTCCTGCTGCACTCTACCCCGCCCCGCCTGCTCTCCTCCTTTCTCCCCTGCCCCGCCTTCTCTGCCAGCCTGCCTGCTCTCCTTCCTTCTCCCCCGCCCCGCCTCCGCTCCTCCCTTCTCCTCCCCCTGGCTGGCTTGCTTCTCCACAGCTTTGCTCCCTTCTGCAGCTCTTGGCTTCTTTCTACGCTGTCTTGATATGCAAATTAGCCACCATCTTGGTTGGGGTAATTTGCATACTCATCCTGATTGGTTGGTGGGCGTGGCTTGGTTGGTGGGTGTGGCTTGGGCATAGCGAAGGTGTGGTCAATTTGCATATTTGTCTATTATTAGGTAGGATTGTGCAGGTGAAGTACAGAGGCACCCCTGTAATAGAGGTGATCATATGGAGCTGAAGGGTAAGGTCTTAACCACAATGTTCTGCTGTGAAGCAATATTTCACTATGGATTAGAAGAATTGTCTCCAAATTCGTATATGTATACCCCAAAGAGCATATGAAATGGCCTATTGAATAAGCAAATAAAAAATGTATATTTATATGTATTTTAATATCATCCCTAAATATTTATTCATTCATTTTAACTTTATTTTTATTGTTGACACTATTAGAGATGTCCCTATTTTCCCCCTTTTACCTGCCTCCACCCATCCCTTACCCCCACTTCCCTCTACCATCACCACACTGTTGTCTGTGGCTATGAGTTATGCATGTATGTTCCTTGGCTAATCCCTTTGCCTTCTTTCATCCAGTCCCATCCCCTCCCCGCTCTGACAGCTGTCAGTCTGTTCCAAGTATCCATGCCTCTGGTTCTATTTTGTTCATCAGTTTTTTTTTTTGTTCATTAGTTTCCGCGTATAAGTGAGGTCATATGGTATGTGTCTTTCTCTGACTGGCTTATTTCATTTAGCATAATAATCTCCAGGTTCATCTATGCTATTGCAAAGGGTAAGAGTTTACCTAGTTAAGTTGTACTTTATGAAAAAAAAAAGGCAAATGAAAAATGTTTTCAATTGCAGACAGATCTCAAAGAACAGAACACATGAAACATTCCTGAGATTTTTTTTTTTTAAAAAAAATTCAGTAATGACAGTCTATCAAGTAATGAATCAAGTCAAAGATTCAGAAGTAAGGAAACCCAGGCCAAAGAATGGATAAGCTTTGAAATTAAGACAAAGGAAAAATAATTGTAAGAACTAAATTATATGCTATAACATAGACACAAAAATACTTGACAGTAAAAACAATTATAATATACTAGAGGCCTGGTGCACGGACTCGTGCACCAGTGGGGTTCCTCTCCAGCCGGCTGGACCCAATAGGCCCAGATCGGGACTGGGCGAGCCTGGCTGGACATGCCCTGGAGCCCTCCTGTGGTCCCTCCCTGCCCTGACCATGCACTGGTGGGGTCCCTCATCCTGGCCCGCGGGGATTGGCTGAAATCAGCCTGGTGCACGGATTCATCCAGGGCGTGTCCAGCCAGTCTCGCCCAGTCCTGACTGGCCAGACCCCAGCAGCAAGCTAACCTACCGGTTGGAGCATTTGCTCCGGATGTTTTATTTACTTCTGCCCCTTGGTAGTCAGTGCGCGCCACAGCTACTGGTCAAATGATTGCTTTAGGCTTTTATATATAGAGAGATAATATGATATAATAAATACAATAAAAACAATATAAAACAATCATACTATAATAAATGTAATACAATATTAATAGGAAGTAACAAGGAGGTAGAAAGTGAAATAGTCTTGTTCCTCATCTACCATAGGAGAAAGTCAATGATATGTATAACATTGAAATGTATAGGTAAAAATAATTCCATCTCTTGATCTTTTCTATTAACTTCAGAAATAAATACCCCTGGGAAGAAGTATTTTTCTATTAGCAATTTTTTGAATTTCATGTCTTTCTTTTGTTACATTTTGGTAATATTTTTATTATTCTTACTTAAATTGGCATCTAATTATCAACCAGGTTTGAAAAATTATTTCTGCCTGTCCATATTAATCATTATATCAATTGTTATATCTAATACTTTGGTATAAATATTAACAGAGACATCTATAATAATACTCATAGTTAGTTAATGGTGGTTATATCTAGGTGAGCAATTTAGTATGACTTTTCAATTTTATTTCCTTTTCACTTAGATTTTTTATATAATGGGAATATACCGGTTTTACAAAGTCATTTTTATTTTCTAAAAATGAAGTAGGCAGGAAAAAATAGAATAATACATATATATATATATATATGTATATATATATATATATACACACACACACATATATATATACACATATATATATATACACACATATATATGTGTGTATATACTATTTTAACTCTTTGTTACCATGTTTTGAGTTTATAACATATACCCAATTTTCATTATATCATGGTGTTCTTGATTTCTTAATATATTTAAAAGAGTATCTATGTTTTAGCATTTATTATGTGCTAGATTTATGCTATATGCTTACGAATTATAATTATTTATTCTTATTCAAAGCCAGTTAGATAAGTATTATTATTGACAGTCACAAAGAGAAACTGCATCTTTAAGAAACTTCCCCTAACTCCTAGCTCCAGTAAATATCAAATCTAGGATTTAAATCTTGTTCTAAAATCTACACCCTGCCATCTATGTGTCCAAAGTATATTTTATCTTGTTATCCCAGTATTATGAAAATGAATGTAACCTAAAACGTATTAGATTCACTTTCATATCTCCTGGTTAGATATAAAGAGTCTTAGCAAATACAACAGCTATTAGGGAAAAGTCTTTATGCTCTCTACACAGGATTGAAGTTCTTAGAACTTCTGCTGCCACATCCTTGTACTTGCTTCTTCATCTTTCCTTTATCCTATGCAGAAAGTCTAGACTATAAAATCCTTAAAAGTTGAATCTTAGCTGGCTCAAGAGGTTTAGAAACAATATATATGAGTGCTGAATCTTGCCCCTCATCCTACTGAGGTTACTAATAAGACAAGGAACCAATGGAAAAGTCAAGAATTGGTATCAGCCTTGGCCAGTAGGATTCAGTGGATAGAGCATCAGCCTGTGGACTGAAGAGTCCCAGGTTCGATCCTGGTCAGGGCACATGCCTGGGTTGGGGGCTCAATCCCCAGTAGGGGCCATGCAGGAGGCCCGGTGCATGAATTTGTGCATGAGTGGGATTCCTCAGCCTGGCTGGCAATTGGGGCCAATTGGGAGGCCAGCTGGCCGGGGGGAGGGACCATGGGAGGTTGGCCAGCTGGCTGGGGGGGAAGAACCGTGGGAGGTTGTCCGGTTTGCCCCCCCCCCCCAATCGGGGCCATGAGGGGGCCAGCCTGGGGGAGGAACCATGGGAGGTTGGCCAGCCAGCCCCCCAATCAAGGCTGATGGGGGGACCCGCCAGCTGGGAGAAGGGACCACGGGAGGTTGGCCGGCCAAAGGAGGTTGGCTGTGGGAGTGCACTGACCGCCAGGTGGCAGCTCCTGCATTGAGCGTCTGCCCCCTGGTGTTCAGTGCATATCATGGCAACTGGTCAACTGGTCGTTTGGTCGTTCAGTTGCTTAGGCTTTTATATAGTTTTGTGCACTCTTGGGGGAGGGGGCCCCTCAGCCTGGACTGTGCCCTCTCGCAGTCTGGGAGCCCCTCGGGGGATGTCCAACTGATGGCTTAGGCCTGTTCCCCATGGGGAGCGGGCCTAAGCCATCAGTCGGACATCCTTAGCGCTGCCGTGGAGGCGGGAGAGGCTCCCGCCACTGCTGCTGTGCTTGCCAACCATGAACCCAGCTTCTGGCTGAGTGGCACTCCCCCTGTGGGAGCACACTGACCACCAGGGGGCAACTCCTGCATTAAGTGTCTTCCCCTCTGGTGGTCAGTGCACATCATAGTGACCAGTCGTTCTGCCATTCGGTTGATTTGCATATTAGCCTTTCATTATATAGGATAGATTAATAGGGTCTGATTTCCTCCTTATATTCAGGTGAGTTATATCTACAAGCCTCTTGACCCCTAATTTTCATGCCTTCCGGAAGCCAATTCCAGCATGTCATAATTACAAGAGTTTCATCAAAAGGTTGATGAAACTTGGGGACTCAACAAGGGCTGAGTCACATATGCAATCACCTGTTAGAATGGCTGAAAGGCACTGCCCCCAAACCTGAATAGGATGATTGTTCGCTGCCAGACAGCTCAGGGCATCTTAATCTACATGTTATTGCCTCCTGTTGGCCAAACACCTGAACAGCCGTAGGCTATTCCCCAATCTGAGAATGCTTCCGTAGCCTACCCTTTGAAGTGTTATTATCTCCACTTTTCCTTAGGAAAAATTGTGTTAATAAAAAGCAAGTGTCCTGAGACAAGGAGAACTTTAGCTCCTTTAGCTGAAGCTCCTCTGACCCCCAATGCCTTTCAAAATTATCTTTCGTCTTTGGACTCTTAATCTATGCACAGCCTTTCTCCAGATTGCTGAACCCTTTGTAATGCTGGAACAAGAACCCCGGCACATGCCAAACTTGTCTCTAGTAAAGGTACCCACTATTCCCTGAGAGCCTTACATAGGCACTGTGCTAGGGACTTGCCATTCACAATTTATTCCTCAGTGCAACTCATAAGGGGCCACTAAAGTCAACTAATAACCTACATTGCTGAGATTCATACGGGAATCTTTTGACTCCAAAGACCTAGTCTATGTAGGGAATGTCTCTAAACACTTCAAATGAAGAGAAAAATGCATCAGGTATCAATAGCAATGCCCACTGTGAACATATCAGGGGATAAGCAAAATTTCCCTTATGTCTCAGTGACTACAATTATGATTTGTCTCTGTCATAGATACAACGTCTCCTAATATATAGCTAGTGCTGCTCCTCAGCTCTGTTTTCTGAAAGTTCTATAGCATCCAGATCAAGGCCTAATATATGTGATATATGCCTTAGGCATGAAGTTAGGCCCAGGTAGGATGTATATAGACTCTGTATGAGGCATTATTTCCTTCCATCTGATGTAGCCTCAAGAATTTATAACCAAAAACAGAGAAAACGAAACAAACAAAAAACCAGTAACTGTACATGAACCAGTCCATGAATATTTATTCTAATCACTGTACAGTAACAATTAGTAGCATGCACAGCAAGACCAATGTGAAATCTACGGCTACATGATTGCAGAACTGAATAAATCAGCCTTTTTAAATGGTATACTACAGATAATGCATTTTCCTTCTGGATAAAAAATTCATTTCATGTTCCCCAGTGTAATAAATAGAAGGGAAAAATACATGAAAGGCAAAAATTAGATGCAAGTGTCTGTCCCTACACACACAGGTCACGAAAAGCATCACTCACGCTATCTGATTTTACGGTTTGGATATTCATTAGCCTGTTTGAGTAAGACTGAAAAACAAATAAAAATGCGAGTTCACCGAATTTCCTACTGCTCTATACAGTGTAGGGGGCTTTTTACAAATACACAATAATGCATGAGTCACACGACTAATGGAAAGCCTTAATGAATTTTCTGGTTATTTTCCAAATTTACTTTTCATAATATCAAGTGATATAATGTGTTTTGGTAGTTTAAATTGTGTGTTGTTTCAACTAATTGCTGCCAGAAAAAAAAAAATGTCAATCAAGACGAAAAGTTGCTAAAAACAAACTAAACTAGAACTCTTAACTTTGTAAACTAGAGTAACCATAGAAATGCTAATTTAAAATGATCACTGATTGCCCTAACTGGTTTGGGTTAGTGGATAGAGTATCGGCCTGTGGACCGAGAGGTCCCAGGTTCGATTCCGATCAAGGGCATGTACCTTGGTTGCGGGCACATCCCCAGTAGGAGGTGTGCAGGAGGCGGCTGATAGATGTTTCTCTCTCATCGATGTTTCTAACTCTCTAGCCCTCTCCCTTCCTCTTTGTAAAAAAAATCAATAAAATACATTTTTTTTAAATAAGATCACTGATTAAACATTTTTTGGAACCAGTGTCAGAAACTTGCTGTCTTTTACAGAACTATTATAAGTTAGTTATTCAGCATGCCATTCTTCTAAATTTCTGACACCTTTAGTGAAAGAACATGTAAAAATAAAAGTGGTAGTATGGGAAAAAACCTAGATGCCATGCTCCACAAGCTGCGTGTGTGTGTGTGTGTGTGTGTGTGTGTGCGCGCCTGCGTGCACACGCAAACAGGTCCCACCTAGGCCTAAAATGGCTGAGTTGCAGGATGCTGTTGCTTGGTGACCAATCAGTATCTCCTCAGCCACAAAGTAATCTAAACAGTGAGAGATATGTCCTCTCAGCGTTAGCCATGGCCAGGACAAATATTAAAGGGCATTTTTATCTTTTCCAGTATTCTACATATTTTTTATTTTAAGCCAGTTGACACTTGCTTGATTTGATCATCGGTTAAATATGAGCTTTAGGAGAAAGCATATTCTCAATGCTACATCTGTATTCTTTGGGGAAAATAAGAGGTAGAGCCTAGCTTCTTTCGGATTGAAAGATATTGTTTCAATTAACTGTGTATGGGGTGTCTGCTCTCTCCTAGTACAACCAACCTCCCAGTTGCTATCAGCCTCCCTTTCTTTCATTTAACACAAGTAGTTAATTAGCCACAGCCTGTCCTCTCCCCTTCTCTCTTTCCCTTTTCTCGGCAGTAATGATGTCTAATTATCAACAGCAACCTCAGGTGCAAATCTCTCTCACTGACAGCAAGCCAGCTTCAAGTAGCTGGAATGAGTCTCAATCTACTTGAAAATACCATTAAAATACAGCATTTTACTTCAACCCATGTATGCCTTTGAAGAAAAAGAAAAAAATGGTTTCTGATTCTCTGGTGATTGCACTCCGGCTATTAAAAAAAAAAATCAAGTTATTTCTAAGGAAGAAATAATTTGAGATGTGGGGAAACACTGGCTAAAAAGGGACCATTTTTTTTAACTTGTTGAAATGACGATTGGCTGTCTCTCAGAGAAGGAGGAGCCTATAATTCTATGTCTGGAGCAGCATAAAAATTTCATAAAGAGCAATAGAAGAGTTCATGAATTAAACACCTCTTCAACATTTCAAAACAGGCTTGAATGAAGAGCAGGGCTTTTAAATACTCCATGGAAACTGTTAACCAAGAATATCAATTGATGGATTACATTTTCTCCCCATAAATATGTGGAATCTTTACTGAAAAGAAAAAAAAAGGTGTTTCTTTATTTGTAACCCAGGAGTTGTTACGCTATATTAGGTGAATTAGCAGTAATTCTTTAACAACTCTGCATTAATTTTCGAATGAAAATGTGTGTATCTGAGTATAAGAATGCTGGTTTGAATTACTGGCATCCATGTTTATCTCAGTGCCTCGGTAACCATTACACAATTTATATTATTTAGAATTTTTAATTAATGTCTTATACATAGTGGATATAACCAAATTTATGCAAGTATAAACTTACTGGACCAGATGAAGCTATCAGCAGGTAACATGAAAAGAATGAAAAACAAACTTCCCAGCTAGCAATGTTTTAAAAAACATATACAATATTATTAAATCATATTTAGGTAAATAGATCTTAATTATTTTATTCATTTAATTACCTCAATGTTGCCCAAAGGAAAATACAGTCTGATGCTCTGAATTCCAATTCTGTCTAACAATAATTTGTTGTTGTTGTTTTAAATCGGGTTCTTAATGCTCCTCCTAACACAAATGAACCAAAACACTTCATTGGCTACAACAGACTGGGGCTCATCCAGCCGTAAATGAACCTCAGTTTTAATCCATGGCCATCTCACCCTCATTATTTAGTGAAACAAGACAGTAATCTCAGCATTTTCTTTAGCAACGCCGCATGTTAAAGAAAGCTGCATTTACAAATGACTTCCTGGAAACTTCTAACAATCACATTTTTTAAAAAAAAACACAACACAGCAGAACTTTTATGTGTTTCCCTTCACCTTTATTTCCACTTCTCATAAAAATTCCAAAACAAATACACTTCCTTCAAACACCTACACCTAACCTCGGGAAGCCACAAATTGTTTTCCAAACCTAAAAGAATCCTGGAAGAGCCCGTGGAAAAACCTTTCCTATGCCTATTTCCAGTTTAACATGCACCGTTTGAGACAGAAGAATGGCTCTCCACGCCCCTCCTTTCCAGCATCCTCCAGGAACGCTGCACGGAAACCGTTAGCAGTGGGGAGGGCGGAAGAGCAGCAAACGCTCCAGCAGCCCCAACGCCAGGCAGAAATGCGCAGGGTGCCAGACACCCGCCCCACCCTCCTCCAGGCCGGTACCCACCGTGGCGCGATGGAGAACGAGGTCTCGGGGATCTGATCTGAAATCCTACCGGTTCCCATCTTCTCTCAAAGGAAACTGCCGCCGCCGCCGCCGCCGCTCCCGGCCGCCTGGCGAGGCGGACCCACTGGGCGCCCCGCGCCGGCACCTGGCGGCGCCCGGGCCCAGCGCGGCGTGGCCACGAGGCTAGTGCCATCCCCGGAGGAGACACCAACACCAGCCCCATCCGATGGCGCCCCGGCCCATCTCTCTTTGTGGTTCACCGCGTAGCGGCGCCTTTATTTGTGGAAGGGGGACGCGGGGAAGGGGATGGGGGCGGGGGGGCGTGATTCCAGGACCCCATCTACCATCTAAACGGTCCAGGCAGGATCTCCGGGAGCCTCCGCGGCGATCGGACCGCCGCGCGCCTCCCGGGCGGCTCTGTGACAATAAAACCTGGCCGTGTCGGGGAGGGGACCCCGCAGGCACGACTAGCGCCACATTCGGGCTTTGTACCAATAAGGAGACACCGTAGCCTATCGATCAGAATCGTCGGTGCTGAGAGCGCGCGGCTGGGGCTCCGGCGCGGCCTGCACGCGCGGCGGCGAAGGCGGACACGCGCCAGGCGCCCGGCGGGACCCGGGACAATGGCCCCGCACCGGGGCGCGGGACGCCGCCCGACCCCGGGCCGGCGGCTCCGGCAGCGCGTCCCGCAGCGGGGGCGCACGCGAGGGGCGGGCGGCGCTGCCGCTTTAAAATAAAGGACCACAAAGCCTCGGCGCTGGGGGGACCCGCCTGGCTGCCGAGAGTGGGGGCGACTTGGGGAGGGGGTTGCGGAGGGAGGGGGCACACGAGCCAACGGTGGCTCACGGCTCCCCCCTCTCCCCCGCGCCCCCTCCCCGCGGGGCTGCCGCCGCAGACAAATAACCGAGGCGGGCGCGGCACTCACCGTGGTCTTGACCGGCACGTAGAGCACCGGCTTGGCGCCGCCGCCCGCGCGCACCTCCTCGGGCTGGCCCAGCTGGAAGCCCTTGGACTTCACCCAGAATTTAAATTTCGCGTTGTCCGTGGAGCTGGACTCGGAGCCGTGGAGGAGCTGCACGATCCGCTCGTATTTTTTACGGGTCACCGTCTTGGTCTTGCCTGAGTCCCCGTAAGTCCGGAGGCACCAGTCCTGGAACTGGCGGTACATGTCGCGCTCGCTCTCCATGCTCGCCGCGCCCGCCGGGCGGCCGCCCGAGGCTCCCCGCGCGCTTCGCACCTGTTCACCCCGGGCTCATGAAAAAGGCAGCCCCCGCCACGCTGCGGGCACACGAGGTCCCGGCCGCCGCCGCCGGAGCCCGTCTCGGGGCGGGGAAGGAATGGGGGTCCGGCCAGGCACCCGCGATCAATGCCCCGTGCGGCCAAGTCTCCGGTCCATCGGTAACTGCAGCGATGGCTGGCTCGGACGCTCTCCTCCTCCGCGATGGGTCTAAAATTGTGCGACTAGGACCATCCCACCAGCATCGAGCCGGAGGAGCTGGGTTTTGAATAATTAAAATCTCATTCCTTGGTTGATTACAAATCCCAATATTGGCTTCAGGTGGCCCCTCCTCGCCTGGCCTCGCCTGGCCTCGCCTCGCCCCTGGGCTGGGTCCTGGGCTGGGTCCTGGGCAGGGCAGGTGCGCGCAGCGCCGCCTCCCCGCGTGCGCCCCCGAAGCCTGGGCCCCGCGGGCCGGGAGGAGGGCTGCGCCTCCGGAGAACAGCCGCCCGGCCTGGCGCCTCGGAGCTCGGGGACCCCGGCCCCCGGCTGCCCTTCCTCCAGGGCCCGGTTCCGCCTCGGCCTCCCCTGCGTGGGGCGCTGAGAGACTAGGAGGAGAGAAAGTTCTTACCTGTCGTGTGGTTAAGCCTATCAAATCCTGCTACACAGGACATTTTTAAAGGGTATTTTTGAAACGGCTTAAAATACCATTTCTTCAGAGGCATTGAGGCTAAATGCCAGCCCCCATGCAGGTTCCGGGAGTTAAGTCCCAGAATTGGCAAAAGGCATTCATGGAGACTGGGCCATCGTTCCGGGGGAGGGAGAGTGGTCTCCGCTTCGGGGAGGTGCGGGCGGACGAAGGCAGGCCGCTGGGTGGAGGCAGGGCGCCCCGAGGGTGCTGGGTCCTCAGACAGGACTCCCGTGGTGCCTGCGGACCTGGGCACAGAGGAGGACGTTTGTGATACAGATGCTTAAAGCCCTGCGCATGGAAATGAAATCTATGGAGAAACCATTTCCCCCCTTGCTTGGTTACAGTTTGCAGTTCGCACAGGAGGTTCCGGGCGTCTGTGTTCCCTCTGCCACGTCATGGACACCCCTCCACCGCTCAGAGGAGCCAAATGTGAGTTCCTGGGCACGATCTTCTCCAGCAGACGAAACCAGCGGCTCCTCCATGCAGGCTCTCCATCGTCCGCTAAAGAGCCGGGGATGGGGGAGTTCCCGTCCTCCGCGCTCTGCGATTGCGGCCGCTCCTCTTTATTCCACTCTCGGCGGAGGCCCGCGCCCGTCCCGGGAGGCGGCTGTGCCAGGCGGGCGGCCCGGCGCCCGGCGCCCGGCGCGCGTCCCAGCCCACCTTCGCCCCCGGTCGTCGTGTGCAGAACGAAAGCCCCGAATGGGAACGCCGTGTGTGTGCCCCCTGCGCCGCAGCCGGTCCCGGCGCTCGCAAAATGGTCAGTAGCTCCTGCTCGGCCAGACTGAGTGTGTGCGTGCGTGAGAGCGCGGGTGCGGGGCGCGGGGGTGCGCGCGTCCCTGGGAAGGTCTCCGGCGGCGGGAGCCGGGACTGACAGCCCGGGCAGAGCGCGAGCAGCTCCACACACACGAAACCTCTCGCCTCTCCCCTCACCCCCACCCCTCCCGCTCCCCTCTCCTCCCGCCCCCACCGCCCCGGCCCTCTCCAAGCGCGCTGATTGGTCAACGGGACAAAAGTTTCTGTGGAGACGGCTGGGCGCTGACGTCACGGGCAGAATTGTCCCATTTAGGGATCCCGGGGGCAGTGCGCATGCTGCAGGCTGCAGGTTCGCGGCGGGCGGAGGCAGCCGGGGCCGGGCGGCAGCCAGGTGGCGGAAAGGAGCACTCAGCATCCAGGTGGGGGGACGACTCCAGCAGGGTTTCCATGGAGATTCCTCTGGGTCTAGCCTAAAAACGGCAGATCAGCTGACACCATTAGCTCAGGACCTAATTACTGCTTATTGGAGCAACAAATGAGGGAGAGGGCCAGCTGCAAAGGAAGAGTTTTTATCCACCACCACCCTCCCCCCCCCGCCCCCCCGCCCCTCTGGAGTCCCGGGTGAATTCTCATTAACTCGCAAGACTCCTGCAACAACCGTTCCTCTTCTCTGGAGGCCACCCTGACTGCTTTGATTCTTCTTATTTCCTCCTTTTGTATCCATATTAAAATATTAAGATAAATCCGTTGTCCTGAGTCCTTGAATTTCCCCCCAATCAATAGTAGACCAATAGAGCTCAGAGAGTACACGTGGGCTAGAAGACACAATTCTATCTAATAATCTCATCCAAGTGTGCGGGGGAGTCACTATGAACGTACTGACTTGGGTATTTATCTGTAGGCCTTTTAAGAATGTAGTTTCTTAAATACATAAATATTTGGAACAAGCAGTTGAACAGAAGGATCTTTTGCATCACCTCAGTGTGGTGTACCTCACAAGAACAACTCTGTTAAAAGTTTTCCTTGTGGCATCAGAGATAGAGAATGCATCCAAGCGGGGAGATCTAGACTTTATTGTATGTGGTTGCGTGGTTCCTATAAGATTCTGGAAGTAGAGTTAGTCCTAGGGTGGCCATTCATTCAAGAGTAGCTGTGGTTCTGTAAAGTTTACTTTCTCTTATGGTGATCTAAACTTAACTCAGTTTCCCAATTCCTTTTTGGTAGCCTTTTGTCTGAAAAGTCATCTCATCTCCTCTAAGTCTTAGCCAAGTACTTTCAGACCCACGAAGCCTTCCTTCCTTGGCTACTCACGTTAAAACCATGTCTTTAAACTCCTCTGCATACTGTCTTGCAAACATTTTGAACCTTGTCTCATAGTGAGACATGCACTTTAATTGACATACAGCACATAAGCACATTTGTCCCCAAAAAATGTTATGAAAAAATATTTTATTACATGCAATACACACTGAGATTTGCCATTTGTTCCCATTTATTATTATTACTCTGATGTAAAGTGTGGTCCCAATCCAGTACATTTATTTTATGATTCAACAAAAGATGACTGCAACCAATAGTTTATAAGACATTGTTTTATATTATAAGGTATATCCCCCTTGTACTCTACTTATAGTTTCATTAGCCATATAGAATCTTGAATGGAAGACCCCTGAGAGTTTTGTTTTTTCCCTCAGTTACTGTAGCACAATGAAAAATGCATATAGTAAGTGCTTAGTAAATATATTTTGAGTTAGTTAATATAGTAAAGGGAGGGGAAAGAGAGAAGTAGCAGGCAGGCACAATCCTTGGCCATCCCTTTTGACTTTTGCTGGGTAGTGTTTGGATAAAGTTGGTCTTAAGAAAATACCCGGCCCCACCACATACACAAGTTCATTAGATTTATGACTATACTTGATACTCTAAGGCAAAGAAATTAGAGCACTTTAGACATAAGAATTCACAGAATACAAGTTAATGTGTAATTAACTCTCAGCTGTATTAACTAAATTTGGTATACAAGCAAAAATAAAAACCCACAAAATTAAAAGTCATACAAGATGCATTCTTTTTAGAAGGAACAGATGAACAGTTAATTATTAAAATAATATTCACATTGGACCAAAGGAATTAAGAGCCCTAGAATTGTATGGGCCAAGCTCTCAGCCATGTGGATTCTCTTATGCACAGTGGAACCCAAATGTACTTCGGTCTATACTTGTACTCATTATTGCTTGTCTAGGCTGTCCACATCTTTCACCACTAGCAGGGGTGGGAACCTTTTCCTGCCAAGGGCCATTTGGATATTTACAACATCATTCACAGGCCATACAAAATCATCAACTTAAAAAGTAGCCTGCTATATTTGGTCGAATATTTTATTAACTCACCCATTATGCCTTGGCAGGGCCCAACCAAATGATTTCAAAGGCCTTATATGGTCCATGGGCCGGATAGTCCCCATCCTGACTAAGAGCATGTGCATCTGACAAATCTAACATCCGTCTCAGCAGCTTTGGATTTATTTCCCTCCTTTACTTTTAACTCCTCTAGAGTCAGGGCTTCCCAGCCCCACCTGGAGGGTCATCCTGAGCCGTTCATCAGCTCCGTTATGCTTCATGTAAACAGGCTACTGCAGTGGTCGGCAAACTGCGGCTCGCGAGCCACATGTGGCTCTTTGGCCCCTTGAGTGCGGCTCTTCCACAAAATACCATGGCCTGGGCGAGTCTATTTTGAAGAAGTGGCGTTAGAAGAAGTTTAAGTTTAAAAAATTTGGCTCTCAAAAGAAATTTCAATCATTGTACTGTTGATATTTGGTTCTGTTGACTAATGAGTTTGCCGACCACTGGGCTACTGGAACTTAACGTTGCATTTCCCAAGAAGATGACTTCAGAATTGCTCTCTACAGAGCATCTCTCTCCAAAAAGTGACTTCTTCCTTATATCGAATACAAATCCCTACCCTTGGCCCAGGGTCCTGACGACTACTTATAGGGGGAGGAAGTCAGAATTATTATATCAGAGAATTATATTTTAAGTATATTTTTTATTGATTTCAGAGAGGAAAGGAGAGGGAAAGAGAGATAGAAACATCAATGATGACAGAGAATCATTGATTGTCTGCCTCCTGCATGCCCCCTACTGAGGATGGAGCCTGCTACCCAGGCATGTGCCCTGACTGGGAATCTAACCGTGACCTCTTGGTTCATAGGTTGATGCTCAACCACTGAGCACACTGGCCAGGCAAGAATTATATTTTCATTAAAGGTAATTCAAATGTTGAGGTATAATCAATATGATTTTCTTATAAAAATAAAGTATCTCCCAACTTAAGGTGACTTTGTTTATGACATTTTTTAAATCTGAAAATCTTACCTTTTACTATCAATCACAAATATTCGCCCAACACTACATATTCATCAACAAAATGTTGCAGTACAAACAACATATAATCTGTAATTATAAAATAAGTGTTCAAAGAATAAATAAGCCTTCATCCATTCAACATATAATTATGCTTTCATTCAATAAATATTTACTGAGCATCAATTATTCTGGTAGGTTCTAGAATTAAAGTAGTCAATAATAGATATATAGATAGGTAGATAGATGCTCATCTAAAGCAACTACATTTTTTTCTACAGAAAACATTAAGCAAGGAAATAACTGGTGCTTGACATAAGGTAAGTGTTGTTCTCTCTAAATGGGGAGCATTTATCTTGGGACTTAAAGGATGGCAAAGGGTCAATCAGAAAAAGATCCAGGAAGGGGAACGGTAGTCACAGCACAGAGGTCTGAAGGGAAGAGTTGTTGGCACATTCGAGGAATGAAAGCAAGGCCAGGGTCACTGGCCCTTACTGAACTTGAAAGAGAGGTAGGGTCTGAGGTTGGCATAGTCCTCTGTGGCCAGATCTTGGAGGACATGCTCTCCATGATAAGAACTTTGCATTTTATAATTGACCCAGCAGAAAATCAATAGAGGGTTTTAAGCAGGAGAATTATATGACATGAAATGCATTTTTGTAAGTATCACTCCACTCTGAGGTGAAGGATGGCAACGGGGCCAGCATGGAAGCAAGAAGACCCGTTAGGAAGCGTGAAGTGGTCCTGGCAGCTTAAGGTGAAGTGCTGCGGTGATGGATTAGAAAGTGATGGTTGGAGTAAGAGAAGAGAAATGATGGGTTGAAGATATGTTTTAAATATAGAAAAAAGGCAGGGGGTTGCAAGTGGCAGGGGAGGAAAAAGTTGGGTCAAGGATGTCTGTGTGTCTTGTAGCTTCAGTAGTCTGGCTAGTAAGGCCATTGACTTAGAGAGGAGAGTTTGAGGGAGAAACAAATTGGGAGCTGGAGGCTGAGGTAGGAGTAGAAGCAGGTTGGGGGGAGAGGCAGGGAGAAGTAATTTAATTTCAGAAAAGTTAAATTTGAAATACTGGGAGAATTGTTCATGTAGGCATTTGAATATAGAAGCAAGAACTACAAAAAACGTCTGGGCTGGAGTTATAAATACAGTGACTTTAAAACCACAGGAATGAATGACATCACCTCTACCCACATTCCCCCATCCCTCAAAAGAGCAAGCCTCCATCTTTTGATATTGATTTGAACACAGGTACACCCTATGACTAAAAGAGAATGTCATGCACTGAATGGCCGAAGTTGGGTTCTGTTGGTATAACCCTGATCGTGGGAAAGCCCAAGAAACAGAGCAAAGGCGTTCGGGTCAGTCCTTGATGAGACCTAAACTTTCAGTGAGTTCCAAAATTTACGTGGCTTTCAAGTCATTGAAAGTTTTTAAAGGGAAGATTGAAAACTCGGGTTAGATCTATTCTAGATTAGACCAAGACCGGGAGGCATGTTAAAACAGGAATCTAATATTTGAGGATGGCCTTTGAGAGATCCTGTCATTGAAGGCACCAAATAATGACTGTCTGCTGAGCTGAGTCACTAAGAGGTTTTGATCCTTTTTCATTAGAGACTGTGTTGGATTGGTTTTAGTCCCTCCTTTGAAACTGGGAAGTTCTGAACATCTTTATGCATTAGTAACTCTTTCAAGCAAAAGGAGTGAGTAAAGGAAGCACATGGCCAACACAATCAGCAACTTGATTACTGTATAGCAGGGTAACATTTCAAAATGAAACAGAATAAACGAAGCAGCAGAAACGCACAGCTCATGCAGATAGGGACATTTGGAATTGCGTAAAAACTGTCACCAATCTGATTTTATTGTTATTTCCATTCTATTGACTCTCCTCCCAAATTACTTTGAAAAGAGCGTATCTGAGATAGGCTCTCACTCTCCTTTGGCTCAGGAAAGAAATACGTTTGAGAGAGTTTAAATACTGTCTGATCCACATGGGTATCATTACGAAGACACAGAAAAACATTTCTGTTTATTTTTAAGCTATAGTATCAGTATCTTTATTCCATTTCCCAACCAAAAGAGAAATTTAGAAATTTAATGTCGTTGTTTGGCCCCAAATTAACTGATACTTTAGGTTGGTAGGATCATCATTACATACTAGAGGCCCAGTGCACGAAATTTGTGAACTCGGAGAGGGGGGAAGTCCCTCAGCCTGGCCTGCACCCTCTCACAGCCCAGGGGTCCTCGGGGGATGTCCGACTGATGGCTTAGGCCCACGGGGAGAGGCTCCCACCACCGCCACTGCGCTTGCCAGCAGTGAGCCCAGCTCAGGGCTTCTGGCTGAGCAGCGCTCCCCCTGTGGGAGGCCACCAGGGGGCAGCTCCTGCATTGAGCGTCTGCCCCCTGGTGGTCAGTGTGCGTCATAGTGACCAGTCATTCTGCCTTTTGGTCGATTTGCCTATTAGCCTTTTATTATATAGGATAATGCATTGGCCAAAAGTTAATTTCCATAAATACTTACTAGTAAGTGTGCAAACTAAGAATACATTAGTTTTGATAATCTAATGGATTTGCTGAATTTCTTTTTAATTCCCACCTTTAACATCTCTATGTAAGCAAGTCCATGGCACAGCCAGTTCCTGCATTTTATAGTCACATGTCATTCAACAATTCCACAGCCATCTTTATCTAGCCATTATAGCTCTGATAAACTCCAAAGTAATGTAATAGTCTGGTGCTCATGTCGCTTGTAACAGAGAATATAGTACATTTTTTCTGGCCCCAAATATTGCTTTATTTCCCACTAGCCATATGGCTTATCTTTTCTCCAAAATATATGTCTTACCACAGTAATCCACATATTCATCTTCAATGCAATGGTTAGTGCTATTGTAGAATTTCTACACTACTTTTAGAATAGTTATTGTTTCATAAAAAATAACTGTTTTGAGAAAAGGGAGCAACCTGCCACTGCCCAACTTTCATTATACTTTAAGATATGTCCAATTTTTACTGATTTCTGTTAAGTGAGCCAATTAATATCATCATCATCTATTCCTTATATCTTATATTGTTATTCAGTATAAGTAGGACCTTTGTTTAACTTGAAAGATAAAAGTCATAAAAACAGAAATATACTTGTTAAAACCACAGACTCTAGAAATAGTTTTTACAGGGGAGCCATCTGAGTTTAAACTCTGGAAAATAACTGTAATAATACTAAAACACTGGTTTTCTTCTCTCTTTTTTGGAAAAAAAAAGGATACGGGGGAGCTGAAGGAATAACTACCCTTAGTTTCACTGGGACTACAGTAATGTAATAGGCATTAAAAAGCAAGGCACAAAAGTTTTATATTTTCATGTTTTCCCTCCTAAAATGAGCATTTCCCAACTCTATGGGAGATTCTTTCATTAGGCCTGTTGACCAACAAGCAGTGTAACCATTCAGAGGTCTCCAACATTTAATTTCTTTTTATAGCTTATATTGAGTTTTGGAAATGAATTAACTTAAAAAATGAAGTGTTCCTCTTATATGTGCATACCTCTTGGGCAATTCAACTCAAACTGTCTGTTTTGGTGATCCTGGGCCACATACCCATTTATCTTAATGAATTGTGAATTTCAGGTTGAACTAATCTTCCAGGAAGAGCTTTACAAGTTTGTTCAGGAGACACCTATTGCCTAACCTATCAGACAGCCCAGTTTATTAAAAACAGCCTCAATTATACTATGAGGCAATCAAACCTTTAAGAGTCATTTTTGCCATTAATTTATAATTAGGTGTGATGACTGAAACAAACCCCCACATACAAGGGGAAGATGAGGCATCTCCTTGAGGATCAGTGATAGATCCTCAGAAGAATTTTGAAACAACATTCATCCTTGAAATATTAAGATTTCTTTGACAAATAAAATCATTTGAGCTTACCATTTTGTTTGAATATTAAGTTTACTAAGCCCAAGTAAAATTGTGACTTCTGCCTTATACTTGTAAAAACTGTTTCAAAATATTCAAATGACCATTATTTTTTAAATATCAGAAAACTATGCCATTTATAAGTACCAATTTAATTATGAAATATATAGTGATAACACTGGCTCACTTTCCTATGACTACTCATCAAAGTAAAGGCACACTATTGCTTTATACATTTTAAGAATAAGTTCAATATAGATTTCTGCTTTTAGTGTGTGGCTGACCAGAGACTCTAAAAGGCACTTCTTCAAGGAAACAGCTCAAGGATGCACACATGGGTACATTTGATTGCATTGCTGGGCTCAAAGGACATGGGGACAGTATCTTATTTCCACACCACTCCTCCAAAAATATCCATTGAATACTGACCAGTAATCAGACAACACACTAAAGGGGCTACAGCAGTGGTCGACAAACCGCGGCTCGCGAGCCACATGCGGCTCTTTGGCCCCGTGAGTGTGGCTCTTCCACAAAATAACTCGTGCGGGCGCGCACGCACAGTGTGATTGAAACTTCGTGGCCCATGCGCAGAAGTCGGTTTTCGGCCTGGGCGAGTCTATGTTGAAGACGTGGCGTTAGAAGACTCAAGGGGCCAAAGGGCTGCATGTGGCTCGCGAGCCGCGGTTTGCCGACCCCTGGGCTAGAGTATCTTATGAGAAAAGTCAGTATCAACGTTACAGTAGGAAACTGAGCATTAGATCAGCAGTACATTGCTAGATCTGTGCCCGAAATTCCTGTATTAAGCCAGAGACCTTGATGGGTGTTAAAACAGAAATGAGGTCAGCCTTGCCTCCAGCTCATAGTAAATATAAATTCTCTATAGGGGAAAACATCCACAATTTGATTAGTCAGGTTTGCTCCAGATTAAGATAAACAAAAGTGAGCATACATTTAGAAATGTCCAACAACAAGAAACCCAACTATCTACAATAATAAAAGAGTAAGATGCAAATTGACCATACCTTCACAACATCCACCAGCCAATCAGGAGTGGATATGCAAATTAACCCAACAAAGATGGCAGGTTAATTTGCATACACAGGTGCTGAGCAGCTAGGGTGGGGCGGGATGCTTGCATCATTGCCATGGTGACGATGCAGGCGTTCCGCACTGCCCCAGCAGCTCCGGGTCTCTGGGAGGCTTGGGAAGGCAGAAAGGCAGCTCCGGGCCAGAGCGAAAAGTCGGCTCTGGCTTGAGTGAAGGTGGTGCCGGCAGTCAGGGGAAGGAAGGCCCATTCTTGTGCAAATCTTCATGCATCGGGCCTCTAGTTATCTATAACAGCCAGCACAAGTAACAACAAAACTAAACCATGAAAGATTTTATTTAAAAACAGCCAAAAATTGATCTATGGTAACAGAAGTCAGTATAGCGTTTCTTTTGGTCACAGTGACTGGTGGAGGACACATAGAGCATCTCTAAAATGCTGGTAACATTCTGTTTCCTAATCTATGTGCTAATTACACAGGTTGTTAGCTTTATGAAAATCCATTTAGTTATATACTTATTATTAGTGCACTTTTCCCCATGTATGTTAATGTTCAATTAAAAAGTTTACTTCTAAAAAGCTATAAACATGCAAACTCTATAGATCAATCACTAACAATATTTTAAAGTATAATTGATATACTGAGAGAGGAAGTAAAATGGGATCATAGAAAATAATTAAAATCAGAGAAGATGGTAAAAATGGAGAAAAAGAAACAAGGAATACAACAAATACAAAAAAAAATAGCTACAAAATGATAGAAACTGATCCAATGACATAAATATGATAAATTTAAATGTAAATGGTCTAAACACACCAATTAAAAGACAGAGATTGTCAGAGTGGATGGCAAAAGAAGACACAACCATATTTCATCCACAAGAAACGGAGTTTAAATATAAGAATTCCTATAGATTAAAAGTAAAAGAATAGAGAAAGATATAGCATGTTGATATAATTAAAAATGCTGGTCTAAGACTCATAGAGAGTAGACAGCTCTGGTGTGTGTGTGTGTGTGTGTGTGTGTGTGTGTGTGTGTGGTGTGGAGGGATTGAGAAAAAAAAAAGAGTAAACTCATGGACACAGACAACAGTGTGGTGATTATGGAGGGGAGAGGGTGGTGGCGTTGGAGGAGAAAATAGGGCAGCTAAATGGTGATGGAAAAATTTAAAACAAGAAATAAAAGAAAAAGAAGCTGGTCTATATTAATTTCAAACAAGCATAACTCAGAACAATAAAAATTATCAGGAATAAATAAGGGGTATATAATGATAATGTGATCGGTTTTTCAGTTACACATAACAAGTTCATTAATGTGCTTGTGCCTACCACCAAAATATGTCAGCCAAACCTGGTAGAATTGCAAGGAGAAATAAATCCACCACTACAGTTGAGACTTCAACAGCTCTCTGCCAGTGTTGATAGATAAAGCAGGCAGAAAATCAATGAGGATATAGATGGCCCAAACAGCACTATCAATCAACTTGATCGAAGAGACAGTTATAGGACACTCCAACAACAGCAGCGTGCACATTCTTCTCAAGCTCACATGGAACAGTTATCAAGTTATACCACATTCTGGACCAAACAACAAAATTTATAAATATTTAAGAATATAAATTATATAAAGTATGTCCTCAGATGATACGGAATTACTAGTAAATGAGAAATCAATAACAGAAGGATAGCTGAAAAAAATCCCCAAATTTTGGAGATTAAACAAAACACTTACAAAAAATACATGGGTTAAAAAAAGTCTTGAGAAAAAAATAAAAAATATTCTGCACTAAATGAAAATATATATACATCTTATTAAAAATTTGTGACCCTCGCTGGTGTGGCTCAGTTGGTTGGAACTTTGTCCCATGCACCAAGGGAGGGTGGGTTGCATGCCCGGCCAGTGTGCATTGGGGAAGCAACTGGTTGTTTCTCTCTCACATTGACGTATCTCTCTCTCTCTCTCTCTCTCTCTCTCTCTCTCTCTCTCTCTCTCTCTCTCTCTCTCTCTCTCTCCCTCTCTCTCTCTCTCCTTCTCCCTCCCTCCCTCCCCATCTCTCTCTCTCAAATCAATTAACATAAAAATTTGCGGGATGCAACAAAAGCAGTGCTTAACGGGTAATTTATATCATTCAAAACATATGTTAGGAAAGCAAAAAATAAATAAATAAATAAATCTTAAAATAGTATCCTACCTTTCACCTTAGGAAACTAAGAAAAAGAGCAAAAGAAGCCCAAACAGGAAGAAGAAAGGAAATAATACAAAGTTATAAAAGAAATCCTATAAAATGGAAAATAGGAAAAGTGGAGAAAAATCAATAAAACCAAAAGCAGGTTCTTTGAAAACACACAAAAATAGAAACAAACCTCTAACAGACTGACCAAGGAAAAAGAAGATATAAATTACCACATTCAGAAATGATATGTCATTACAACTCATCACATATACATTAAAAGGATAGTAAGAGCGAATGCTATGAACAAGACTATGCCTATCCATTTGATAACTTAGTTAAAATGGACCAATTCCTTGAATGACAAAAACTACCAAAACTCACACTAGGAGATACAAATAATCTGAATAGACCTATATCTATTAAATTGAACAAATATTAATAACTTTCCAAAAAAGAAAATACTAAGCCCAGTATGTCTCACTGATAAATTCTACCAAATTCTACCATTTAAGGAAGAAATTATTTCATTCCACAATCTATTCTAAAAACTGGAAGCAGAGGGAACAGTTCTTAACTCATTCTATGAGGCCGTCATTACCTTAATGCCAAAACAAGACTAAGACATCGTAGGAAAGAAAAAACTACAGACCAATATCTCTTATAAACATAGATTAAATATCCTCAATAAAATGTTAGCAAATAACAATATATAAAAACATTATACCCCCTGACCAAGTTAGATTTATTCCAGATATAGAAGGCCGGTTCAACATTTAAAATTCAATCATTGTTATCTACCATACCAAGAGGCTGAAAAATCATACGACCATATCAATTGATAAAGATAAAGCTTTTGACAAAATCCAACACCACTGATGATAAAATTCTCAGCTAACTAGGAATAAAGGAATTTTCTCAGACTGACAAAGAACATCTACAAAACTCCTAAAGCTAACTTCATATTTAATGGTGAGCAACTAGATAATTTCCCCCAATATTTGGGGTCCAGGCAAGAATGTCCCACCTCACTACTCCTATTCAACACAATATGACAAGTGCTAGCTAGTACAATAAGATGAAGAAAGAAATAAGGGAGATGGAGGGAAGAAGTGAGGGTGGGAGGGAGAGAGAAAGGAATTAAAGGGAAGAATAGGTACACATATTGGGAAGGAAGAAATAAAACTATCCTATCTAATAAAGAGGGAATATGCTAATTGACTGCCACTCCCTCAAAGGTGGTGGCACCCACAGCCAATAAGAAGGGAATATGCTAATTGACTGCCATGCCCTCAAAGATGGCGGTGCCCACAGCCACAAGATGGCGGCACCCAGTCCCCTCGGGCCCGGCCGCTCTGCGCGCCTGCCTCTGGAGTCCCCCAGTCTCCTCAGACCCCCAGCCGCCCAGGGCCGGCCTGAGGCACAGGCAAGCCTTGGATATCGGCTGCCAAGCCACCCAGGGCCACCCGAGGCTCAGGTAACCAGGGCCAGCCGAGGCTTGTGCTGCCGGCAGTGGCAGCAGCAGAGGTGTGATGGGGCGTTGCCTTCCCCTGATTGCTGGGTTGCCTCCCACCCCTGAGGGCTCCCAGACCGTGAGAGGGGGCAGGCCGGGCTGAATTTCCATGCAACGGGCCTCTAGTCTTTTTCATAAAGGACCTGATTGTCTATGTAGAAAACCATTAATAATCTACAAATCAAAACACCTAAAACCAATAAGCAATTATACTTAGACTAGAGGCCTGGTGCATGAAATTCATGCACTGGTGGGGGGTGTCCCTCAGCTCAACCTGCACCCTCTCCAATCTGGGACCCCTCGGGGGGATGTCCGACTGCCTGTTTAAAAGCAGGCAGTCAGGCATCCCTTTCACAATCCGGGACTGCTGGCTCCCAACTGCTCGCCTGCCTGCCTGATTACCCCTAACCGCTTCTGCCTGCCAGCCTGATCACCCCCTAACCACTCTCCTGCCAGCCTGATCTATGCCTAACTGTTCCCCTGCCAGCCTGATCATCCCCAACTGCCCTCCCCTGAAAGCCTGGTCACCCCCAAATGTGCTCCCCTGCTCCCAGCTGCGACCTGGGCAGTGGCCTGGGAGACTGTGTGCACCTCCCCCACCCCCACGATCTGCTCCCAGCTGGGACCTGGGTCTCAGCTGGGAGCAGATCATGTGGGGGTGTGTGCCATCTCCCAGGCCACTGCCCAGGTCGCGGCTGGGAGCAGATCACACCGGGGGATGTGTGCCTTCTCCCAGGCCACTGCCCGGGTTGCAGCTGGAAGAAGATCACGCCGGGGGTACACGCCATATGCCAGGCCACTGCCCGGGTCGCGGCTGGGAGATCACGCAGGGGTGCGTGTGCCTTCTCCCAGGCCACTGCCTGGGTTGCGGCTGGGAGATCACACGGGGGTGTGTGTGCCTTCTCCCAGGCCACTGCCTGGGTTGCGGCTGGGAGAAGATCACGCCAGGGGGTGGGCGCCATCTCCCAGGCCACTGCCCGGGTCACAGCTGGGAGATCACGTGGGGGGTGTGCGCCGTCTCCCAGGCCACTGCCTGGGTCACGGCTGGGAGAAGATCACACTGGGGGGGTGTGCCTTCTTCCAGGCCACTGCCCTGGTCTCAGCTGGGAGCAGATCATGCCGGGGGTGTGGGCTGTCTCCCAGGCCACTGCCCAGGTTGCGGCTGGGAGAAGATCACGCCGGGGGATGTGTGCCTTCTCCCAGGCCAATGCCCGGGTCGCGGCTGGGAGCAGATTGAGGGTGGGGGGGGCGGTGGGGGGAGGTGCGCGCAGCCTCCCAAGCCAATGCCCCGGTCGCAGCTGGGTGCAGATTGTGCGGCGGGGGGGGGGGGGGGGGGGGAGATGGGGGGAGGTACACACGGCCTCCCAGGCCACTACCCAGGTCACGGCTGGGAGAAGATCACACGGGGGTTGTTTGCAGTCTCCCAGGCTACGGCCAGGTCGTGGCTGGGAGCGATGTGGGGGCGGGGGGGGAGTGGAGGCAGCCCCCCAGGCCAACGGCCAGGGCCGCGGCTGGGAGCAGATCAGCCAGGGGTATTCGGGACCCTCCCAGGCCAACAGCCCGGGTCGCATGCTGCCTGCTCTCAGCGGTAGCCCTCTCTGGGACTGGGGGACTTCGGTGGGCCTGAGAGGACTGGGCGCCGCCATCTTGTGGCCATGGGCGCCGCCATTTTTGTCGCGGAGTGATGGTTAATTTCCATATTACTCTATTATTAGATAGGATTATTAGATAGGATTGCAAGATCAATACACAAAAATCAATTGCTCCTATAAAGCAACAATGAACACTTGTAATTTGAAATTTAATACCATTTGTAATAGCACCAAAAAACTCTGAAATACTTAGATATAAATCTAAAATAAAAATGTACAGGATTTATGTACAGAAAAGTACAAAACTCTGAGTTATTTTGTAGAAATTAACCAATTAATTCTAACATTTATCTGGAAAAATAAAAGACCTAGCATAGCTAAGAGTATCATAAAGGAGAACAAAGATGTAGGACACACAAGACACCATTTTAGAAAATGCTATAAAGCCACAGTAATGTACACAGTGTGGTTCTGGCAACTGGAGAATATTCCCATTGGTCAGTGGAGTGGAATGGAGACTCCAGAAATGGACCCAAATAAATATACTGACAAAGGAGCAACGGCAATCAATGGAGAAGAGAGATTCTTTTCAACAAATGGTGGTGGAACAAGTAGATATTCGCACACAATGAAAAAAGAAAAAGAAAATTAAACACAGACTATACACTTTACATAGAAATTAACTTTTAAAAAAATCATAGCCCTAACTGTAAAATGATAAAACTTCTAGAAAAAATTAGAAAGAAAATCTATGTGACCTTCAGTTTGGCAATGAGTTTTCAAATACAACATCAAAAGCATGATCTGTGAAAGGAAGATGTAATTTGGACTTCACTGGAAATAAAAACTGCTCTGTAAAAACACTCTTAAGAGAATGAAAAAACAAGCCACAGACTGGGAGACAATATCTGCAAAACACATATCATATCTGATAAAGGACTTGTAACCCAAATATATAAAAACAAACCACAAACAAACAAAAGGAAACTCTGCAAACTCAACAATTAGAAAACAAACAATTAAAAATGGACCAGAACGCTAAGCATATGTCTCACACAAGAAGATAAACATCTGGCCAATGCACACAGAAAATATGCTCAGCACCACTTGTCGTTAGTCAATTGTAAATTTAAACACAATTGCCCTAACCAGTTTGGCTCAGTGGATAGAGCATCGGCCTGCAGACTCAAGGGTCCCAGGTTTGATTCCAGTCAAGGGCATGTACCTTGGTTGCGGGCACATCCCCAGTAGGAGGTGTGCAGGAGGCAGCTGATCGATGTTTCTCTCTCATTGATGTTTCTGACTCTCTATCCCTCTCCCTTCCTCTCTGTAAAAAATCAATAAAATATATTATTTAAACACAATAAAATAACACAACACCTATCAGAATGGCTAAATTAAAAAAAATATCTGACCATACTGATGGCTGAGAAGGAGGTAGAACAATAGAAACTGCTATTTATTGCTGGTGGTTTTGCAAAATGGTACAATCACTTTGAAAGACAGTTTAAGCAGTTTCTTACAAAACAAGACATAGGTTTGGGAACCTATGAAATCAAACTATCATGCTGAGGTTTCTACCCAACTGGTCTGAAACTCTCTGTCCACACAGAAAGCTGCTTGTGAGAGTTTTCACCAATTATCACCAACAACTGGAAGCCAATGAGAGTCCTTCTAAAGGTGACTGGGTAAACCAGCCAGGGTACACCTATACAGTGCAATAGTGTGAAGGAACAAAGTGAAAAGATATAGATAAATCGTAAATGCATATTGCTAACTGCAAGTCAGTCTCTTCCTATTCTATGACATCCTAGAACAGGCAAAGCTCTGGGTGCGGTGAAAAGGCCAGTGGTTTCCAAGTGTTTGGTGTGGAGATAGTTTGAACAGGTGAAGAAGAGGGGATTTTTTGGATGATAGAGCTATTCTCGATGGCCGTATACTAGTAATGGTGAATTCAAGATACTACGCATTTGTCCAAACCAGTGATCTCTGCCACACCGATAGAATCTCAATGTATGCAAATTTTGCATCATGTTGGATGTCAGGGATCCCAGGACTGAATGTAGAAAATGACAAAGCAATCTAACTACTAAACAGGACCCCTACTAGAGATCAATCCCACAACCCAGGCATGTGCCCTGACCAGGAATCAAACCCGAAACCTTTTGGTGCACAGGATGATGCTCAAACAACAGGCCACATGGGCCAGGGCACCTTTGTAAAACTCTTACTGAAAAATCCCATTCTCCTCGCTACTATTTAGCATTTTCACTTGAGATTTATTTCAAGCCTTTGCAGAATGAAAGGCAAAGCCTGTATCTCAGATTACTGGGAGGTATACTGAGTCCCCAAAGGAAAAGAGAAACTTCTCAAAAAGAACCTTTTACACTTATTAAAACAACGAAAACAAGAGGCATTTTTTTCCAGATGTATGAGACCACCCATGTACCCTGAAAATGCGAATGCATTATTCCCCCATCTGAACCCATCTGAATAGGGGGGTATAAGAGTTGACACATATTCAATCAGTCTAAGGTTAGGGTGCATGCAGGGTACATATATATAATGTTTGGATATGGTTATTACATACCTACTAGTAAATTTACTATATCAGTCAGCCCCTGCTGCTTTCATTCTTGTCCTGAGCTGTCACCCTACAGAATATATGTTGAATCCTGATATATAGAATCATCAATTTAAATTTTGTAGAATCCCCTGCTTTCTAAACAGTTTCGTGGTCAACACTCCATGGAATATTTAGAGCTGTTTCTGCAAAGATTTCAGAAGCTTAAATTAGAAATCAGTAACAGAAAGTTAGCACCAAAATAAAGGTAATTGTGTATAACTCTAACAAAATATACACAAGATCTGTAAGTGAAAAGTTAGAAAATTCTGATGAAAATAGTCAAAGATCTTTTAAAAATGGAATGATATCCCGTGTTCATATATTGTAATACTTAACATTTTTTTAAATGTCAATTCTTTCCAACTTGGTCTATAGATTTTATGCAAACCCAATCAAAATCACCACAAGCTATTTTGTAGATATCAACAAGCTGATCCTAAAATTTATATGGAAATTAAAGGAACAGGAATAACCAATGTAACACTGAAGAAGAACAAAATTGGAGGACTTAACATTATCCAATTAAAGATTTGTTATAATGCTACAATAATCAAGACAATAAGCCATTGGTGAAGGAACAGACACACAGATCAGTGGAATAATACAGCCCAGAAATAGACCCAAACAAAATATAACCAGCTGATGTTTGCAAAAGTACAAAGACAACTCAATGGAGAAATGTTTTTCAAGACATGTTGCTGGAATAATTGGATGTCCGTATGCATAAACATGAACCTAGACACTGACCTTACAATTTATACAAAAATTAACTCAAAATGTAGTTTTATATTCCAGCTACCTTTCTGTTAATGATTCCTAATTTAATTCCATGTGGTCTGCGGACATACTTTGTATGATTTCTATACTTCTAAAATTATAAGGTGCGTTTTATGATCTAAGTGTGGCCTATTTCAGTAAATGCTCCATGTGAGCTTGAGAAGAACATGTTCTGCTGGTGTTGGATGGAGGGCCCTATAACTGGCACTTAGACCGCATCACTAATGGTGCTGTGCAGGTCATTTGGACACTTGGTAATTTACCTGCTCTCTCAGTTACTGAAAGGGGGATGCTGAAGTACGCAACACAAATAGTTGATTTGTCTCTTTTTCTTAATTTCTCTCAGTTTTAGCTTCATCTGTTTTCAGACTCTGTGGTTGGCTGCATATAGTATATTAGTGGTTATTATGTATTGTTGGGGAATGGATCCTTGTATGATTGTGTAATTTCCCTCCTTCTTTCTGATATTTTTCTTGCTTTTATGTCTACTTTGTCTAAAATTAATATTTTTATTAGTACTTCAGCTTTCTTTTGATTAGTGTTAGGATGGTGTATCTTTATCCATCTATTTACTTTTAACGATCTGAGCCTTTATATTTAATGGGGGTTTCTTATACACAGCATATAGTTGGGTCTTGTTTTCTTACCACTCTGACAATTTTATGTCTTTTGATAGGTATATTTGGACATTCACAAAATAATTTCCTACTTGCAAAAATAATACAAAAAGAATTTCAGTATACCCTTCCTCCAGCTACCCCAATAGTTAACATTTTATATAACCACTAGAGGCTCGGTGCACGAAATATATGCATGGGGGATCCCCTCAGCCCAGCCTGCACCCTCTCTAATCCAGGACCCCTTGGGGGATCGGGCCTAAACCGGCAGTCGGACATTCCTCTCACAATCCTGGACCACTGGCTCCTAATCGCTCACCTGCCTGCCTGCCTGGTCCTCCCTAACTGCCCCCCCAACCCGCCAGCCTGATCGCCTCTCACTGTCTCTGCGTGCTGGCCTGATCACCCCTAATTGCCTCCCTGCTGGCCTGGTCACCCCTAACTGCCCCCCCTGCCGGCCTGGTCACCCCCAACTGCTCCCCTGGATCCCCTGCCAGCCTTGTGGCCCCTCACTGCCCCACCTGCCAGCCTAATCACCCCTAACTGCCCCCCCTGCCAGCCTGGTTGCCCCCAACTGCACCCCCTCCCCACCAGCCTGGTTGCCCCTAACTGCCCCCCCTCCCCCGCTGGCCTGGTCACCCCATGAAGCCTGCTTGTTCAGTTGTTTGGTTGTCCCTCACTAACCCCTCTTCTGGCCTGGTCATAGGCAGCCATCTTATGAGGGCATGAGAGTCAATTTGCATATTACCTCTTTATTATATAGGATTGTACAATGATTAAAAGTAGGAAACTGAAACTACTTTTAAATAATCTGCAAATCTTTTTCAAATTTCACCAATTGTTTCATTAATGTCCTTCCTCTAATCCAAGATCTGACCCACGATAGTACATTGCATTTAGTTGCTAGTCTCCTTGATTGCCTCTAATCTTGGATAGTTCTTTGTTTTTCATGACCTTGAAACTTTTGAAGTGTACAGGTGAGCCACTTATTTATAGCCTTCAATGAGGTTTGTCTATTTTCTTGTGAATAAATTCAAGTTACATATTTTTGAGACTAAAATGATATTATGCCCTTCTCAGTACATCATATCAATATATTACTAGTGCTGTTATCTTTGATTACTTGGTTAAGTTGATGTGTGCTAGGTTCATCCACTAGAAAGTTGCTATTTTTTCCTTTATAGTTAAAATGTGTCTTACGGAGGTATACACTGAATTTATGGATATATTGTTTCTCATGATAATTTTCCCATTAATTTTAGGATCCACTAATGATTCTTGCCTGAAACAATTATTACTTTGGTCTTCATCAAGTTGTGACTTTTAAACATTCCATCTATTTTTCTTCATTTGTTAATTGAAATTCTATTATAATGAAGAGCTATCTATTCTTTACTTCCCTTTAATTTTGATTTCAACTATATATTTATACTAGTATAAGTTCATAAAATTTTACAGTAGGTCCTTGGGTTATGTTGGAGATCCGTTCCTATGGCGCGATGTAACACGATTTTCGCCATAAGTCGGAACCCACCTACATAAGCACCTACGTCACTCACATGGAGCATATACACAGCAGTAATGAAGTGAAACAGTAAAAAAAAATTAAAAGAAAGATAACAATCCCTGAGCTTTACTTGTGGTAAACAAATAATAAAAAACATAAAGCACATATGTACATACATCGAAATGACAGAACTTTTTTCACAAATAAACGGGAGATGGCAATGTAACCACAACACGATGTATGTCGAGTCGATGTAACCCAAGGACTGCCTGTATATTATGGGTTATACTTCATCAGTATCATTATTTATTTTTTGCTCAAATTGTTCCAGATGCAGCCCCTGGGAACTCCAAATTGGCTCTAGTACCTTCAACATGCTGTCAGAATTTTTAAAAATTTTATTTTAATATTTTTATTGATTTCAGAGAGGAAGGGAGAGGGAGAGAGAGATAAAAACCTCAATGATGAGAGAGAATCATTGTTTGGCTGCCTCCTGCGAGCCTCACAGTGGCGATCGAGCCCACAACCCAGGCATATGGCCTAACCGGGAATGGAACCATGACCTCCTGGTTTATAGATTGACACTCAACCACTGAGCCATGCTGGCTGGGCCCATAATTGTTTGAGCATTTGCTTCCTTTCTGACACCACCCATTCTTCCAGGTTCATTTTGTACTTTTGCTGTCCCAACGCTGGGCTCAGTATTTCCAAAAATTGTATAAAATTACATATCTACAGCATCACTGTAGTTTATATTATTTAAAAAATGAGATTTAGAAACTAAGATTTGGGCATTGGGTGTGCTCACTGCTATTAGGTTTCCCAGCTGCTAGGCCCCTTCCCACGAAGAGTTCAGAAATATGTGCATAACACACTTACATGCATCTATGTCTACTTCTGTACCTATCTAGCCTTTTACATATATATGTGAAATCAGTATGAAATAGATGCCTCCACTTCCAACCCCGCAACACATGGTTCATTCTAACTACACCCCATTGTGAAAAGGGGTAAGTATTGTAACTACTTTCCATGAAGAAAAAAAAAGACTCTTGGCCATCATTACCCACAATATATTTTCTCAGTCCCAGAACACACACAATAGATTCAGAATTGCTAACGCAGACCTCTGTGGAGAATAAATCACAGTCTAAAGTAGAGTATCTGTGAGCAGTACATTTAGAATAACATATTGTGACATCCTCAATGCTTTGCATTTAGATAGTTATGTATTTGCATAATTTTTACTTAAAAACTCTTTATTAATGTTTTAGATAAACATTGACATGAGAGTGAAACATCGATGGGCTGCCTCCTGCACATTCCCCAACCAGGGATCAAACCCACAATCAGGGTATGTGCCCTGACCAGGAATCAATCTATGTGCGGATCACACCCAACCAATGGAGCCACACCAACCAGGGCTGTATTTTCAGAATTTTGTGTTGCTATTTAAACATACTTGAATTTTTCAGCATAATAAGCACTCATCCAGGTATAAAATTTTCTAATTTTAGCACCTAATTAGTTTCAATTGTATAAGATTACATATCTACAATTCTCAATTAATAAACATTTCTTTACTTTTCTACTTAAAAAATCAAGAAATTGCAATCTATATATATGAAAGGCTAAACAACCATTTGACCAGCTGGTAGATATGACACACCAGGGGGCAGATGCTCAACACAGGAGCTGCCGAGCTATGGTGACTTGGCAATGGCGGTTCTCGGGTGATACAACCCGGAACCAGAGGGGAGAGAGCCAGATCACAGAGCCGTGTGATTCCACCTTTGGCCATGGCTTATGTTGTTGTTGCAGCACTGTCAGCCCCGAATCTGGTTTACTGCCAAACTGTGGTGACTGCAGACACCATTCAAGCCACAGCACTGCCCCAGGTGTGGCCAGCCAGGGAGGGACCGCAGGAGGTTGGCTCAAGGGCATGTCCAGCCATCTTGCTCAGTCCCGCCCCACTGCCCACCTTCTAGTTAATTTCCTTTCAATGTGCATGAATCCGTGCACTGGGCCATTAGTGTGTGTGTGTGTGTGTGTGTATATATATATATATATATATATATATATATATATATATACACACACACACATATATATATATATATATATATACACACACACACATATATATATATATATATATATATATATATATATATATATATATATATATATATATATATATGCCTAAGCGTGACCTTTACAACCAAACAACTGAAATGACCGGTGGCTATGACATGCACTGATCACCAGGGGGCAGACGCTGAATGCAGGAGCTGCCCCCTGGTGGTCAGTGCGCTCCCAAAGCAGGAGCACCCCTCAGCCAGAAGCCGGGCTCAAGGCTGGCAAGCACAGCTGTGGCGGTGGGAGCCTCTCCCCCACAGCAGTGCTACCTGGTGGTGGTGGTGGCAGCAGCAGCAGTGGCAGCAGGTGCAGCGGGGCCGGGATCAGCAGCAGCAGAGCTGCTCCCAGCCCCTGCTGAAGCTCCTCCCCAGCTGCCTGCTGCTTCAGTTCAGCTACATTCCTCAGGGGATGTTGGACTTCTGGGTTTTGGCCCGATCCCCGCAGGCTTGGCAGGAGGTGCAGGCCAGGGTGAGGGACCTCACCCGTGCACAGATCCGTGCACCGGGCCTCTAGTAATATATAAGCTCCACAAAGGCAGGGATTTCGATTTTGGGTTCTTGTTATTTTCTTTTTCTACTGTAGCCCTAGTGCCTAAAACAGGGCTTGGTATATACTAGCCACTCAATAAAAATTGGTTGACTAGAGTATTCAAATCATTATAAAAACATTTGTATGACAATGGCAGCTGTGCCAAAATTAAGCTATTGGTGGACAAGCAATCACCACTAGGTGACAGTATAAAACATTTATACCTTAACTAATGTACAAATGTTCAAAATGGGCAAATTGGCCCATGGAAGGAAAGTTGGAATGTCACTATGTAATACACATAGCTTGACTTCTGACAATCTGTAAGTACCCATATAAGTGTCAAATCAAATGTACAAGCCTACTCAGTGTTCATCTATGATAACAGAAGAAACATTTTAGGAATAGTAGTTATGCTAGAAAGAAAAAAATTGGGCCGCAGTGAGCTTGGTGGGCAAAGGATGTGTAGTAGGAAAAGCAGAGAATGAGGTGGGAGCTTGCGAAGGCCACGGGCAGTAGAAGGTATGCATTAACCAAGGATACCTCAAGAATTCTTACGTTGAATGAAGTTGTGAGTCATTGCTAACTTGAACAACAGAGCAACAACAGTTAGGGAATGTCGGTACCATTTTGTCTCTTTTTAAAGAAATAAGGAGACCGAGATAACGGCTAATGTAATGTCACACTATTCTGATTCCAGAATTTCTCCTTTATCTCACAATTTAAACTTTTTTCTCTCCTTGTTGTTTCTTTATTCTTAGTATAAATAAATATTGAATTTGAAGTAGTTCCTAAAATTGTCCCGATACTGGCCTTTTAAAAAAAGCCCCTAGGAAAACCAGACCAGTAGCTGATTTTGTTTGGATTTAAAATTATTTGTGAAATTATTTTTGCTTAAGAATGTAGACTATTTCACAAGCAAGTGAATTACAATGCATGAATTTCATTCTCACCTCTTAATAAATAAGAGTTTTTACAGCTGGACACTATTTACATGAGAAATTAAAACGTGAGGGTGAAACTAAAATATTTTTTCACCTCGAAGTGTTTCTTCTTTGGTGGAAATAGATTCTGAGTAAAGTGTGTTTAACTAGACTTCTGCTTACTAGATATTTCTAGAGAGAAGAGGTGACTTCTTTGCTACTTTGGAATGTCTTTTCTTTGAAGATATAAAATGCCTCTGCTGAATAATAAAGAAAAGGAGATAAATAAAACATAAAATATTTGCTTGAATTTATTGTGCTCCATTAGTAGGGAGTGGCAGAGAGCGCTTTCTTAGGGCTTGTCCTGAAGTGAGGGAGAAGGTGGAGGTAAGGAAGATTGAGATAAGAGGGAAGCGCAGCGCAGAGCAGAGCATGGTACACATACTCTAAGGGACCGTCCTAGGAAATGGGGGACTCTACCAGCTTCCTAGTCCAGGCTGAGCCCTTGGAGCAGATTTGCAGATGCCTCCTTTCTTTAAAATATACATATACATATATATACATATATATACACACACACACATATATATATACATATACACACACATATATATATATATATACATATGTGTGTGTGTGTGTATGTGTGTATATATTGATTTCAGAGAGGAAAGGAGAGGGAAATAGAAACATCAATGCTGAGAGAGAATCATTGATGGACTGCCTCCTGCACACCCCGCACTGGGGATGGAGCCTGCAACCCAAGCATGTGCCCTGACCAGGAATCAAACCTTGACCTCTTGGTTCATGGGTCAACATTCAACCACTGAGCCACACCAGCTGGGCAAGATGCCTCCTTTCATGCCTTTGTGCTCACCACCAACTCAATGAGGGGAAGTGGCTGCAGGCTCTTTTCTCTGAGTTCATGTGTTTTAACAGCCCTTCCTGCAAGTAGAGAGTCTGAAACAAAGCAAAAGCACCATGTGGGGTGACACAGAAACTAAAAATAGACAACTAAGTCTGTCTTTTTAGGCGGCTTGGGCATTAGCTGAGGAAGAACAACAAAAGGAACACAACTAGAATCATAAATGAACTCCATTCATAGAGACGGACAGTATTGTAGTGCTTGTGTCTGTTCCCATAGCCTTGCTTCTAATTCCCTGGGCCATTGCTCTCCACCTTTCCTCCTGATCTGCAAAGGATGTTGGATGTGAGTTGGACACTGACAACAGCTAGTCGCTGGAGCAATGCAGTTCTGACTGACTAACATAGAGTTAAAACAGGAAAGAAAGGAAAACTCCACATACTTGTGTGTCCACATCACACACAGCCAGGGGAGGTCCACAGCCCTGTCTTTATCGGAGGATCACGCTATTAAACTGAAAGGACGCCATGGGGAACACGGCAACATTTTACATAGATACAATTCCGTAAGTATATGAGGAAGCGAAATGTTACCCAAATGCAAAGCCCTTGCTGGGCACTATCCATTCTCTGAGGGAGGAGGGCTGGCTGACCCACACAAAACAAGCTTAAGCATCATGCTTGACCTCCTGGCTAGATGCTCAGGCGCAGCGGGCCAAATACTGAAGAGCCTCTTTTCTCCCTCACCCAGAGGTTGTTCCCATAGAGACCACAAGGAAAGCACACGAGGGAGCTGGTACAGATGGCTGTGCCCCTCCGTTTCCTATCCTGGCTGTTAAATCAGTAGACGTTACAGGCAGTAAAAATGACTCAAGGAAAACCTTTATCCATCCAATGGGTTTTCGGCAGCTTTTTTATGCCAAATAGTGTACCAGGCATGAAGGGTATAACGGTGAGCAAGTTAGGTATGGTCCTAGCTTAGAGGCTGGTGAAGAGACTGAAGTTTAGAGAAATTATAGTTCGTAACTTGCCAGAAGCCATATAGCCAGTAAAAGTGGAGCCCAGATCCACACCAGCTTGTCTGACCTTTATGCTCACCCCCTCACCCACCACCCTGACTGCTTCATTCTATTTTTCCCTCTGAAAAATTTAGGGTAACAATTCGTATGTGGCAGCTCCCCCAGTTGCCTAATAAACATTTGTATAACTATCTGAATGGGAAGGCCCCTGGAATTGTACCCAGTGGCAATCGTCTCTGATCCGGTGAGCAGGGTGGGGCTGAGGCTGCCAAGCCCTGGCTTGACTGTGGTGACCAGCCTGAGGCTGTCCAGAGAAGCCAGCGACTCTCAGTGACTTTCTCCCTTGTCAGCTCCGGGAAAGCAGAGGGAAGTCTGGCTTGGGGTTTCAGGGGCCGACTGTGTGGACAAAGGCCTGGTGGACACAGAGGCTTGAGCAATTGTATGGAGTCTATTTCCTGTCATTTAAACTCAGTGTCACTTATCATTCAACTCCCAGTGTATCTTGGAGACTCAGGCTGGAGGGTCTATGACACACATAGTGAAGTGGCATGTATTATTTCAGTTCATCTGCGGGAGAACGGGGACCTACACCCCTCGGCCGGTCTTTGGTGCCTTGGCGGGCAGTCTGAGCCTATGAGGCAAGGACTAAGGGCATGAAGGATGAACTAATCATCACTTTCACATGTGGCATAGTGTGTTTCACTTGAGGCTCTCAAAGCGAGTTCTAGGCATCCATTCTCCCTTCCTGCAACACTGCCTGGGCTTGCTGTTGCTCGCTCGCTCGCTAGAGCCAGGAAAACAAAAGGAAAATGCAGCAGACGTGAGTTCACAGGGAAAAACAATGGCAGGACGGGGCTTAAAAACTCAGGGGGGCCTGAATCTTTGTTTTCTCTCCTTGGATCTCACCACTTCAATTTTCCTCTCATTTATTATTTAATGTCTCAGTGAAGATATTATCAAGGAACCTAGTCGTGATTTCAATTTTATTCTGGTTAATTAATTTTTAAATGTTCACAAGCTCTGCATGGTGCCCAAAATCACACTGGACATGAATTAAACAAACAACAAACACACTTTCAGTAACATGCGGATTGTATGGTCGCACATTGCTATGTGAGCAGGGGCAGTCTGGTAGAATGTACAGATATGTGTGAAGAGAAGAAATTCCAGAGTCCAGATATGATCCGAACTACATCTCAAATGTCCTTTCAGAATAGTTTGCATGCTCAGTTCACTTGAATTTAGAAAAATGTGAAATTAGAAAACCCTGTCCTTGTGGGTTTTGCTAATAATGAGCAGGGTGAAAAGTTAAACTTCCGCCCTGAAGCTCAGGTGGAAAGACATAATTAAAAATACTGCACTGGAAACAGCGAATTCTGCTTCCCTGGTGGCCTTTGGTTTCGGCACACTTGCAAATAGGTCTATAACAAAACCAACACGCAATTAAGCTCCTTCCACTTATAACAAATGCAGTTTTCTTGATCACCAGTTGAGAAATTCCAAAGGATAAATTGAATTAATGGAAAAAGAGGCTGACTGCCATCTTCTCTTTTCAAGAGTAAGGTACGCAAATGTGAAATAACTGAAGAGTCTCCTGACCTTTGGGAAATTAGGTTTGACCAGTTTCGTGATGAAGGTGTTCAAGGTCACTCTGCAGAGCCAGGCAGCCAGCACGCAGGACAACCTCAGTGCACCCCGACATCCCCAAGGCTGAGTGAGAATGGAGACCCTGGGGTTCAGCAGGTATTGGCTCTGCGTCCTGACTGTCTGGGGAGGGCAAATGCCCTTTGTGTTAAATCAATTTATCTAGTTAACTGACCCGGCCTAAGCACAGGATAAAGTGATCTAAGACTCCTCATAGAGAACATGGAGTTGCCAGCATTTGTCTGATACAAAAAAGATTTCATCAATGATCTCTAACCATCACAATGTTTTTCATACAATTCTCATTTTAATCTAAAATCAAAGTGAAAAGAAAAGAAGGTCCTCAAACTAGTACCACAATGTGGGGAGGAACAAAGGCTCAAGAAGCTAAGGTTAGTAATCAGAGGACTTAGGAAAGTGTGACTCGAAGGACAGGATTTTCCAACTCCCTACAAGTTCCTGGACTTCACACTATGGAGAGGTGTGACCACCCTATTTAACGAGCTTGTCCCAAGGTTAGGTCCCGTGGCTGAATAGGGTGGAGCTCCATGTGCAAAGTAAGCCACATCGGTAGCCTGGGGACCAAACTGTCAACAGGAACAAAAAGGAGTCAAGCCACAAACGCAGTGTCTCCCTGGCCTCAGACTCTGCTCTAGTAACAAGCCCTTGCCTTGTCCTCGAGGCATAGTTCCCACCCTGCATCCCATCTACAGGGACCTTCTACTGTATTTTATTATTATTATTTTTGATGTCTTAGTCCCTCCCTTGAAATTCAGCATGCCTATTTCCCTCATTGCCAGGATCTGCCTGGTTCCTGGACACAGCCTCTACCTGGACCACGGCTGCTCCCTCATTACCACGATCTCAGGCTCCACGGGCCTTTCCGCACCTACAGTTGCCATCAGGGAAGCCAACTTCCCAACACAAGGAAAAGGAGCGTCTACAGTATTAAAGCCAGGAACAGGAAGGAGTCTGTTTATAACTACCGTATTATCCTTGATATTAACTTTGGAATTTTCTTCCATATGGTCTTCGCCTTCACTTAATTTGTTGGCACCTGGAACAAAGGTGATCATTGAATTCATTTCCTGGCTACATGTGTCTCTCTGTCGGTCACTTCTCTTCCATCGATGGACTCATTTATCTTCTATTTATTAATTCAGCTGGTGTGGGTTTGCAAGCATGTGTTCACTGAAAGACATTTCAATGATTGTGACCTTAAACTCCAGAGAACAAAAACCTTAGTCATTTAAAGAATTTTAACAGAGTTAGTGTGCTAAATGCCTGTTAGATCATCTGAAGACCAAACATGTCTTTCTTCTAAAGCTAAGACATATCAAATGAATTTTGATGATTTCTGTTTCCGTTAAGAACAGAAGATTCTTGTCACATCAACAACAGTACCTGGCACATTAAAGAGCTTCAAGAAATACTTGCTGAATGAATAAATTAGGTAAGTTACAAGTATTTGAATGGCAGATTTCTTTTCTTCTCAATATTTTCCTTTCCTTGTCTTGCATTCCCCACATTATAAACCAGAGCTTTCCATCAAAGGTAATAAATGTCAAATAAATAGATTGATGAATGAGAGACCCGACAAGCCAGCTATAAAATATCTGTATGATATGACCTCAAAAATGTCTGAACACACATATGAACATAAAAAAATTATAGCAGGAAATACAGGGTAATAAGAATAGTTATCACAGTGTTGTGTGATCATATTTTTACTATTTCAGTTTTTCTAAAAAAATAAAAATAATATCATGATAAAAGGAACTTAAAGAATAGCAAATTTGTATAAGTATACATTTTGTTTTTATTGTAAACCCTACTCCTCAAAGATAAGTATCATTAACATTTTGGTATGAACACATAAACAGACATACAACTAATACAAATATAAAATGGATCAACCATACATGGATCAATATATATATACACTAGAGGCCCGGTGCACGAAATTCGTGCATGGGGGGGGGGTCCCTCAGCCCAGCCCAATCTGGGACCCCTCGAGGGATGTCCGACTGCCCGTTTAGGCCCAATCCCGGTAGGATCGGGCCTAAACGGGCAGTCGGACATCCCTCTCACAATCCAGGACTGCTGGCTCCCAATTGCTCGCCTGCCTGCCTTCCTGATTGCCCCTAACTGCTTCTGCCTGCCAGCCTGATCACCCCCTAACCACTCCACTGCCAGCCTGATACCTAACTGCTCCCCTGCCAGCCTGTTTGCCCCCAACTGCCCTCCCTTGCAAGCCTGGTCCCTCTCAACTGCCCACCCTTGCAGGCCGGGTGCCTCCCAACTGCCCTCCCCTGCTTGCCTGATTGCCCACAACTGCCCTCCCTTTCAGGCCTGGTCCCTCCCAACTGCCCTCCCCTGCTGGCCATCTTGTGGTGGACATCTTGTGTCCACATGGGGGCAGGATCTTTGACCACATGGGGGCAGCCATATTGTGTGTTGGAGTGATGGTCAATCTGCATATTACTCTTGTATTAGATAGGATAGAGGCCTGGTGCATGGGTGGGGGCCAGCTGGTTTGCCCTGAAGGGTGTGCCGATCTGGGTGGGGGTTTCCTTGGGATGTGGGGCGGCCTGGGTGAGGGGCCTCTGGTGGTTTGCAGGCCAGCCACGCCCCCCGGCGACCCAAGTGGAGGCCCTGGTATATGGAATTTATTTATCTTCTACAATTGAAACTTTGTAGCCTGGAGTGGAGTCAAGCCTCCTGCTGCTCAATGGCGGCAGCCATTTCTGTTGGAATTTATTTACCTTCTATAATTGAAACTTTGTAGCCTGGAGTGAAGGTCTGACCCGGCCAGGGCTGCAGAGGCTTGGTTTCCTCCTTGCCCGGGGCAACCCTAGCCGCCTTCTCTCCCAGCTCCGTGGCTGCCGCCATTTCTGTTGGAATTTATTTACCTTCTATAATTGCAAATTTGTACCCTTGAGTGGAGGCCTGGGCCTGCCAGGGTGTGTGGAAAACTTGGCTTCCTCCATTGCCTGGGAAACCCAAGCCTCCCTCCTGCTCTCTGTGGCTGCAGCCATCTTGGTTGGGGTTAATTTGCATACTCACTCTGACTGGCTGGTGGGCATGGCTGGTGGGTGTAGCGGAGTGATGGTTAATTTGCATACTACTCTTTTATAAGATAGGATATATATGTATATATATAATAACCTTTTAAATTCAATTATATATATATATATATATATATATACATATATATATATATATATATATATATATATATATATATATATATGCTATAACGTTAAAAAGACAGGGACATCACATGGAAAATGTCACACAAAAACTAAAGTAAACTTAAAATTTTTAAGAAAAAGACCTAGAAGAGGAGTTTTGAAAAGTTTAAAGCTCAAAATGATATGAAGCTTAGGAGAGAAAGGGGCAAGAAAAATATATACTGGTGTGGCTTAAAACAACATTGAGAATAACTTATATATGGCAGAGTACACACTGATTAAGTATATAGCTTGATGAATTGCTCATATCTACATCCAAATCAATACATAGAACTTCCCTAACACCCAGCTGCCCATCCCATGCTTCTGCCAGAAGCCAACAACCCTCTAAAGAAAACCACTATTTTGAATTCTATTACTTTGTTAGTTTTGCCTATTTTTAAAATTCCAGGTATGTATTCTTTGTTAGACATAATAACGTTATATCTATTAGAATTACCCATATTGCTGGGGTTAGCAACAGTATTTTCCTCCTGCTATGAAATCTTCCCTTTTAATAAATATACTACAACTTACACATCCATGCTATGTAAGCTGAACACCTGGGGAACTTGCCTAGGCCACACCCACAACAACTGCATTAAGACTCCTGGTAGTAGTAGTTTTCAAAGATACCCCAAAGATCTTGTATGCATATATGCATAACCCATGGACATAGACAAAGGCCTGGGATGGGGAGCGGTTGTGGGCTAGAAGGGGACAATGGGGAAAAAAATAATACATTTAACAATAAAGATTAAAAATAAAGTAAAATGATATACAAGTGCTTATTGCAAAAAAAATAAATAGAAGATGCCCAGATGATGCTAATGCACAGCCAAATCTGAGAACCACCATCCTGTATTGTCCAAAATGCTCCCAGTCCTTCCTTCTATAGATTATGCTCCAAAAGGTGTTTTCTCTCTCAGGTTTCTGATGCACATCTGCAAATAGCCCCAGATAAGAGGGCAAATAAATATGGAACTAGTGTGAGCAAAAGTCCTGGTTTGCCAGGGACTGGCAGCTTCCCAGGATGTGGGACTTGCAATATGGACACTACCCCGAACCATCTCCATTGCTCATTCTCTGGGGGTGCAGCTTACTCAGGTCCACTCTCTGGGGTCTGAGATCAAGGAATAAAGTGAACACAATTGTGAAATGACTTGAAGAATTTTATGTCCCTTTAAGAAAGAGTTTATAGTCTGCACACAGTATAGAATGGTGACACCATGAAAATTCTAGAAGAGTAGGATTTTCCCATCATCGGGGGTTTTATTTTGTTGAAGCCTGAAATATTTGCACATATAATAGCAGTGAGCCTTTCCTTATTCTTACACCCTCAGGCACTTGATTCACTGGCCCCTGCTAGGCTAGAATTTAGCAATCTTTGCCAAAATAGGCCAATTTTATCTGCATTAAAAAAAAAAATAAGGGGCTAGACTGTTTTCAGGGAGGGGGTGGGAACCTGCAAAACTGTTCTGTAACTTCATGAATTTCTCCTTTTGTTTTTCCTTCAGCCAGTTACACTGACCCTTCTAATGTGTCTCACACATCTCAGTCAGCAGCATTTGCATATAAAATACTTTGCTTTTGTAATTTGCAGTGAGTGCAAAGGGAGGTGTTTGCTGGCAGTTGGGGGAAGTTTTGAATCACAGGGCAGGACAGTTTATATGCAACGCCTGATTACAGCACTTACATCGGCTCTCTGCCCTATTAAGGTTAACTCTTCTCTGAACAATAGTGAACAGGCCAAGACAGCTGTTGGGTTGCCTTAAGCATGACATTGGATATTGAGGCAATCAAAATGAATGGCATTTAGCTTGTTTTAATCTCTAAGTGTTTTCTACTGAGGTATATGAAGCCATCTGCTGGCCTAGTGTTCCCGCCATCCCACCCTCTTTCCAAAGAGGCATGTCCTATATAACGCCATTGGAACTTTCTTCACTGCCACTCTCTTGCTGTTATTCCTTCTACTCTTTGCTGATTTGTTCCCCTTCTTTATCCTGACTTCTTTTGGCTTTTGATCTCATCCATTTCTTGAACCACTTTTACTTGCACACCAGCAACCTGACTTTAAAACCAAACTTGTTTCCTTCCGGTCAGTGAACTGACGAGTCGCCTCATGTCAGACGCAGTCCTCAGGGTGTCCTTGCATTCTCCAGCAGTGTTTCCCAGAGCTGTTCCTTCCCGCCAGGGTCTACTGGCTGGCTCAGGCTTCCCATATGCTCCCAGTTCCTTTACCATCGGCTTCCAGACTCATGAGGCACTATTGTGCTTTTATGTGTCTCAGCATCATGGAGTTCTGTTCAGACAACAAATGGCCTTTCTGAGTCAAGGAAAAAGTTTTCTATTTTGGGAGAAGATTCCAAAAATATAGTTATCCTCAATTAAAAATTCTAAAGGTGGACATAGTGAGGATAATCCATAGATTATTGCTCTTGGTTTTCTTCTGTCCCACATACATTCATTAAGCTCTGTGTCAGGCACTGGGTTGGGAGTTAGGTACAGAAAGATTAAAGAGGTTGTGGTTCAAATTCTCAATGAAACCTCAAGCTAATCTGGGCGGCAGACAAACAACTAATATTTCATTTTCTCTTGTTTTTATTTATGAAACTCAAATTTAAAAATCTTTGATTTCAATATAATGTTTTCTTAAATATTTTTCTGACATTGTAAGTATGAGACTTCCACATTACTCTATCAAAACTGACACTATGCTTTTCATATATGGGCATTATTTGGTTACCTCTTGAGGATTATTTAATATTTAAATAATATAGAATATTTATAATTACTATCACTCATAAAATAAAGACATATCTGAGGTCATTGAGAATGTTTTAATCTTTTGACGTTACCAAGTGGTAGGGAATGTATTACGTTTTGATGGAAAAGTTCATTTTTTTGATATTTTTATACTGCTTATAAAAAAATCTGCCAATATCTACAATAAGTTATGAAAAGGAGTAATCTAATACTTGGGTGAGTCTGAAGCTGTAATTATTGTTCAGAAAATACTGTATATGTGTTCATGTGTGTGTGTATAAGTGTGTGTATGTGTCTAAAGAAGGTGAGAAAAAAACACATATTTTAAATATCTGGACTAAAATTAAATTTAATAAACAAGTAAAACATGGAGTATAAAATCTTATGTCTAAAGTTGCTTTATCACTGTTTTTGAAAAATACATTAATACTTACCAGATACCTTGAAGAAGTACAGCTTTTAATATCTTATTATAAACTAGAGCCCCGGTGCACAAAATTCGTGCATGGGGGGTGTTTCTCAGCCCAGCCTGCACCCTCTCCAATTTGGGACCTCTTTGGATGTCCGACCGCCCGTTTAGGCCCAATCCCTAAACGGGCGGTTGGACATCCCTCTCACAATCCAGGATTGGGCCTAAATGGGCGGTCGGACATCCCTCTCACAATTCAGGACTACTGGCTCCCAAACTCTCGCCTGCCTCTGCCTGATTGCCCCAACCACTTCTGCCTGCCAGCCTGATCACACCCTAACCACTCCCCTGTCAGCCTGATCGACGCCTAACTGCTTCCTGGCTGGCCCGATTGCCCCTAACTGCCCTCCCCTGCTGGCTTGGTCACCCCTAACTGCCCTCCCCTGCCAGTCTGGTCACTCCTAACTTCCCTTTTCTGCTGGCCTGGTCACCCCTAACTGCCGTCCCTGCTGGCCTGATCGCCCACAACTGCCCTCCCTGCAGGCCTGGTCCCCCCCAACTTCCCTCCCCTGCAGGCCTGGTCCCCCCAACTGCCCTCCCCTGCAGGCCTGGTTCCCGCCCAACTGTTCTCCACTGCAGGCCTGGTCCCCCCCCAACTGCCCTCCACTGCAGGCCTGGTTCCCCCCAACTGCCCTCCCCTGCTGGCCTGGTTCCCCCCCAACTTCCCTCCCTTGCTGGCCTGGTCTCCCCCAACTGCCCTCATCTGCCAGCCTGGTCACCCCCAACTGCCCTCCTCTGCTAGCCTGGTCACCCCTAACTGCCCACAACTGCCCTCCCCTGCAGGCCATCTTGTGTCCACATGGGGGCGGCCATCTTGTGTCTTGGAGTGACGGTCAATTTGCATATTACTCTTTTATTAGATAGGATTAGAGGCCCGGTGCACGAATTCGTGCACGGATGGGGTCCCTCGGCCTGGCCGGTGATAGAGGCCTATCGGGGGCTGGCCCAGGGGGAGGAACCCTGGAAGGTTGGCCAGCCGGTGGGGAGGGGTGCGGGCGGTTGGCCAGCTGGCCCCGCCCCCAGTCATTCCACCATTTGGTCACTGGGCTTTTATATATAGAGATTTGTCAGAGAGTTAAAATGTTTTAATAAATAATTTTTTGTATTTTGTTTTAAATGAACATGCTGGCATGGAAACTGCTGAATCTCAAGTTTTCTATTACATGACATGCCTCGAAGTCCACTGATATGATGCATACGCAACTCTGCCCGTTTACAAGACCTCTGGGATCAGATCTTTCCACTCGCCTTTCTCCTGGAGTTGTACCCTCGGGGCTCATCTCAAGAGCCTTTTTACCAATTTTACAGATCAAGTATGATCTCCAGCTGCTCTATTTGACTCACATTCATTCTGGTTGAATATTTAGCATTGATTTTAGCCATTTGTAACACACCCTGGTACTCATCACTTGAAAGACGCTACTGAAGGGGCATTAATTGGATGAGACTGATTCCAACACATACACCATTGCACATGCCATGGATATGTATATACAGCTAAAGGAAAAGTGGGGAAATATGCTCTTCTCTCTCTGACATACTATTTAAATAACACTATTAACTTATTAATCAGAGCCAGGAGCTACATGGAAAGCATGGCTTTGGCTTTCTGAGTTCTGATTGCTACTGAAAATCAAGTGGTAGCTCTTTCGAATTGCTACTCAATGATTTAGAACAAATGCAAATTCATCTAGAATAAAATAAAATCTTCCTGAATAATCAATTCAGCACACTTATTTATAGAGAATCAGGCTGTCTCTAAAATTTAAGTAATTACACTGCAACATGGGTAAGCTGATTATTTAAATTAGGATTGCCACAGGGTCTATATGATTATCCAAATATTGTACATTATTAAGTTCTGAAATACTCCAGATATACCACAAATGATTTTTCCTTTTCAAATGTTTGCACAGTTTCCAATAACTTCTCAGAGTGGAAAATTAAGGGAAAGCATGAGTATTTCACCCCATTTATGCCTTCACAAATGGTTCCACTTTTTACACAGCTATCAGAGCCCAGCATTTGGGGAATTGAAAAGAGAAAAACCTTCTTGGAAGGAAAAAGAATCTAGGACAGGGGGAAAAAATACCAGAGCACGATGGGCAAAGAAAAATTCAGGGGAATAAAGTAAAATCCACAGCCAGAGCAGAAGAATCTGAACCCAGTGACGACCAACGTATATAACCATGAAAATGCATGCCAACTCCCACACTCCCTGAAGGTGACACAACAGAAAAATTTAAATTAGGGGGACATCTATTGTCTTAGCTTGAGTCAATCCACCATACTGAGCCTGAGACAAAAGCTTGCATTATTGTGAAAACTGATCCCAAGGAATAAGAGTAGTGTGCAGATAAGAGAGACTCAGGAAAGAGTGCCAAGTCCAAGGAATTGGTAGATGTGATAATAACCAGCTTCTGATGGGAAGCCTCGGTCACATAATAACTTTATGTCCAAAGATGAGGCATCCACTCTACACTAGAGCCTAGTAGCATGCCTGAAGCTGCTTTTTCAAATGGAAAGTAGTACTCTGACCCACAAGCCATGGCCAACATTATGTTGCCCAAGGATCCCAGGCATCTGTGCCTTGACTCGCCTCCTCTTCTGACTACACAGAGACTATCCACAGTGTCAGATCTGCTGGTCACATGGACTGGATGCAGAGTCCTCTCTTACTTAGTCCTCATCGCAAACATCAGCCTTCCATGACACCCAACAAGTTGATTATAACAGTAATTCTAAGCATAAGTATAGGCAGCCTTCAAAATAAAAAAATAAATCTCACCAAGAGCTATGTCTCCTTGTGGTAAGAGCAACCAGGCAACAGTGTTGCCCATTCCTTCAGAGGGAATGGTAACATTCCTGGACCACTGAGCTTCACTGCAGATCCTTGAATCTCCATGGTGTTATTTTCCCACTTTCTGGCCCCCATGTGTCTTACTAGGGAATATATTGTAGTTCAAATTTAATTTGCATATTGTCATAAATACGGTAGCCCAATGTACTATTTTGTACTCTTCTTCAGAATACCAAATTGACAAGGGTCCATGAGAAGTATATAGGGACAAAGAACAAGGGAATTCATTGAGCTCCGGGGCCAGATAGTTGATGCCCTTACCACACAATAGAACTGCTTTGGATTTTCTTTATTAATGAGACTAGGGAAAATGCGACATCAGTAGTCACATTTGTAATGCCAGAGACTGTTCTAGCAAAGACTCCGTGTCCAACACAACAGCTGCAATTGAGACTATTATTAAGTTTATGGCAATCCACCATCACACATTACCACCCATAAAGGTTTTGTGGAGGTCTTACAATTAAAATGAATAAGAACATATAAGAACTGTCATTCCTGTATCCTTTATGGTAGCTCTAATCTCTACAATTCTTCCTAGGGTGTAATTTCCTATCTTGGCTGAGCAAAGGGTTGGAGGGAGCAGTAGGACAGTTTCAGGGGCTTCCACTTGGCCTTTTCTACAATGGCTATGCCTCCATAACTAGGGAGCCAGCATAAGGGCTCTGCCAGCTGCTAAGTGTATCCCCACCACTCTGCAGTCAGAAACTGAGCAAATAACCACAGGGTGGATCCATGAACCCAACAAATCCAGCATTAGAGAGACTCCGGTCTGGACTTCACCTCCAGACCAGAGGTTTCTAATTACTCTAAGCATAACTCATGTTAACTGTGGGATTTTGAATATCAGGTCAAATTTTGTATCTGAAAACATAAATGTTCTAAGTTTCTCCTCTTCTACAAATAAATGTCTGATGGTCACTTTTCAGGAAGAATGGGGAAATGAGTACATATTTGCAATAACATTGCAGGATTCTTTCTCAGGGGGGGGGGGGGGGGGGGGGGCCTGTTTCCACCTGGGTCTGAGAACCGGCTTAGATCTGCAAACTGGTGTCAAGCCATGACTTGAAGCAGTGTCAGAGTTATCAAGATTTCCGTAGGGGTAGGTTGGGCTGGTTGGGATGGAAGAGGAAACCCTGGCATTTGTAATAACTAGGGTGCTTCAACCGAACAAGGACAATGGTAACTGTAGGACTGTGGAGTGGACTAGCTTGTGTAAGTGCTTTGGTGAGCTTTGAAGACAAAAAATGGCAGGCTCAAGTCAAAACACTTAGTAAGTAAAACACATGAAACAAGGTCATGAATGAGATCTTTCTTATATTCAACTAGAGGCCTGGTGCACAGATTCGTGTACTGGTGGGGTCCCTCGGCCTGGCCTGCACTTTCTCGCAGTCTGGGACCCCTCAGGGGATGCCAGATAGCCATTTTCGCCCAATCCCCTCAGGCCCGATCCAGACAGGAGGGAGCCCGACCCTGTGCACTGAGCATCTGTCCCCTGATGGTCAGTGTGCGTCATAGCAACCGGTTGACTGGTGGTTTGGTCGCTTAGGCTTTTATATATAGAGACGCTATTAGGAGCTTGCTTATTTGGATTTAAGCTTTCTAGATAGCCCCTAGGCTTGTTAAAATGTTGAGTCTGCATGAACAAAAATACTAAAGCAGAAACAATTGACCAACTCATAGCACTGATCCCCATGTGCTCCTGGTCTGCCCTGGGGGTTTTACACGAATGGCTCTCTCCCCGCTAGACTGCACAATACATCTCACGAGTCTTGCATGGGAACTGCAACTCTGCAGTTTGCTCTGGCACTCTGGCACATGGTAGTGGCTCAGATGTTCTCAAATGAATTCCCTGGAGAAAAGTCATGGTTTCATGCCCCAAAGTTAGGTTTAAGAAACTAGGTTTGGAGATTGGATGAGCCTATTACTATTGGAGCCCTTGCTGGCCCACATTTCCTTCAACTCAGCTGCCATTTGTTTGGCATAGCGTGTAAAGTCACAGTAAAACCAGTGTGCATGGATCTAGGCCAGGGTGGAAATGCTGCCTCCCAGTTTTGGATGATGTGATGCATGGGTGCTCTGACCAGAAAAATAAAGGAGATGAGTATTTTCTGTTAGTGTTTAGATAGATTAAATATATTTTTTTTAAAAGAATAAATCTCATCAGTCAATCTAATCTCAAAAGAGATTTGGTCTTTGTCTCAGAGGAATAGAAAAAACTGTAGAGAGAGAGAAAGAGAACAACAGCCAGGAGACCCATCATCAAACCAGCTCTGCCACGACCTGGCTAAGTGGATCGCAGCCAGGTTTCTTACCTTGTTGAGCCTCCGTTTGCACATCTGTGATTTAAGAGACTGAGGAGATGGCGTGTAAAGTTCCTTCCAGTTCCAGCATGCTCCGGCTTCAGGAATACTGTGACCACTAGCCCACGTTCACACACCTCACAGCATACGTACCCACTAGAAATAGGGTTCTAGAGCTTAGCCAGTATGACTCAGGCCCAAACACTTCCTGTCAATGGGAAGGCAGCAGTCACCTGATGGGGGTTGGGAGGGAAAGCCCCTTCCCTGCTTGTATGACCTGAGCACTATCTTATTCCCGTTCTCCCTTAATGTTCCATTCCCTCCCTACCTGTTTATAATTCACCCAGAACCGTAAATCAACACCCTCTTAGGGAATGTTTCATCAGCCTGGACTGCCGTGAGCTGTGCACGGCTTTGCTGGCCATCAGTATCGGTAATATTAAAGGACTCACCCCACCCCTGCCTTTGTGCCTGCTTCAGCTTCCTCACTCTGGAGGCCCCAGCCTGCTGGCCTTGGATACCTTTTTGAGTTTGACTTGTTCTCCTCTTCGTGCTTGCTTACACAAAAGTTCCCGGGCCGTTTTGCTTTAAAAGCAGTCTTCTGACCTCCATCAGAGCCCTCCTGACCTTTCTTTCCCCCCTGCTCACCGCCTGTTTCTCCGCGACACCCTCAATGGATTCTAATGGCCTATTCATGGGAGCCCTTCTCCGCCAGCACACGCTGTCCCTCCCCAGCTCTGTCCCGGTGGGCCAAGATACTTCCTCTGTTGCATGTTAAGTTCATCTTTAATACCGAATTATTGTGGACTTCGCAAGGGACAAGGCATGGCTTCTAGTACCCAGGAGTGCCAAGATATTGGCCTCTCTCCCTTTCCCCAATATACTGTTTTTACCAAAGTAGAGATGAAGTACTACATGACTCGAAGCTACTTTAACACATTCGCATTGCACAGGCAGTGTGAGCGTGGGAGGCGTCAGGTAGTCTTGCTCGTTAGTGGGTTCTCCGAGTCACCAGCTAAGGCTAAGAGAGGCCCTGCCCACCGGCAGCCTGGGCCTGCAGAGCCGCTGCTCTTGGCCTCGGGAAGGCCTCGCAGCTGTGCACAGAGACTCCCTTCCCGGAGCCAGAAACTGTTGTAAAAATTAGACATCCAAAACTTGATAATTTCTGGCTTTAGATTTACATTTGGGGTGTGTGTGTGTGTGTGTGTGCGCGTGTTTAATCAGTGTAAATGAAGAAAGAGAGGCCCTTTCTTTTTAATTCATACACCACCACATTTGTCTGCACAGATGAAAATCAACTCTTGATCAAAATAAACAAAGATGGTGCATTCAGATCGGGATTTTCACTATTATCAAACCAGTACCTGAAATACAATATTAGAGTTTTGACTGAAAGAAAAAGGACTAAAATCGGTTTTTGAAATAAACATAGAAGCTGTATGTTAGCAGAAGCCACTTGCATTGCCATCATATCCCAGAGAGAAAGACAACAGCTCCTGCGGCTCTGTGTGTCCGTGTGTACGACACAGATTGTCATAATTACCCTGCCCTGGGGACGCAGCGCCTCCGGGCAAGGCCAGCCGTCCAGCCTCCTCACCTAAGGAAAGCTGTTGTGAAATATACTGGCTGCGTCCTCCAGCTCCCGTCAGAAATGCCTGCAGATGGACCCTGCTTGTTGTTGTTTCCTCCCTTCATTTGCTTTCAGGTTCATCAGGATGATTCAGAGCCAGGCTGCAATAGGAATCACTGAGAACCAGCTCAGACAAAGGCAGCCATGTCTCTGGCAAGTAGGGGGCATCACAGAAAGCACAGATAATAACAGAAATGAGCCCCTTACCTCACACTGCTCCTTCCCATACCCCGTGCATCTCAGTGGTTAAAATGATCAGTTCTGTAAATTATTTTTGGAATCATTAAACATCAACAATATTGTTAATATTCAAAATTTGCATTGCTTCTATTCTTATGAGTCCTAGTCACATCCATTCACAATTTTCCCAGCTCTATCCATCCTAGACTAAGAGCAAACAGACATCTACCTAGAGCATCAACAGAACATTTCCTGCTGGGTTCCCTTATGGTACATGCACACACACATGTGCAGACATGCACACACAAGACACACATGAACACAGCACTCAGACAAGCACAGACACACATGTACATCAGCATGCACACATTCAAAAACATACACAGATAAATCACATGCATCTTCATAGGCAAACACACATGCATCTTCATATGCATGTGCCCAGAGAGACACACGCATATGCATGCACACACACACACACACACGCACTGCCCTGAATGGTCACTGAGAAGGTATCTGTCTTCCCATGCCCTGCTTCCACCTCTGGGCCTCTGAGCTCATGCTCATTTTCATCCCTGAAATAATCATCTTCAGCCAAACTCTCCTCAGTGCCTCAGGGAATGTTCGGTCCTATTACCGCCTCCGGATCCCCTTCCCATTTGAGGCCCCAAAGCCCCATCTTTCCATTTCAAAGGAAAAGCACTCTCCCACACTGAGCAGCACCTATATGGGGTGCGTTTGGAGGCCCTGCTTTGCACATCTCTCTCTGAGGCGCAGGATGACAGCCTCAGAGCCTTCCTTCTCGGGGACCGCTGAGTGCTGACCCCCCTTGGCCCTCCCACCAGAGAGCCAGGGGGCAGCCGCTGGAAGACTGAGCCAATGTCCTCACTGCTGGGCAGGGAGTGACTCTCACTCACCTTCACCCCCAGTGCCCAGCACAGTGCCTGTCCCGGAACAGAGCCCAGGAGAGATCTGAGTAAACAAAGTCACAGCATTCCTTCTCTTCCCTCAGTTCCTCCAATCCAGGGGTCCCCCTCCCAGGTGCCCAGGGGCGGCGTCACAGGCCAGCGGAAGCACAGTGCCTTTCCCTGGGAAGTCCCTTTGATCTCCAACTCAGGTTTAAGAGATGACCCCCCTATTAAAGCAAACACCGGGTAAGGAGGGCCCGATCAATGTCATGGTGGTAGTTATAAAGATCTGGGGTTTTACAGTTTTAGATTCTATACCTGCACTGATTAGTCACGTGACCTCTAGTAAATCTGTACATGTTTCTTGCCAGGACACTCAGCCACAACTTCTAGATAGAGTGCTGATGACATCCTAGTCTGAGTAAGAGGAGCTGGGAGAACCTCCTTCCTGCTGGGTGTGGGCTTGATCCCCAGTGTGGGGTGTGCAGGAGGCAGCCGATCAATGATTCTCTCTCATCACTGATGTTTCTCTCTCTCTCCTTCTCTCTTCCTCTCAGAAATAAATAAAAAATACATATATTTTTTTAAAAGTAAAGTAAGATAAGTAACATAAATGTAAGGGAGCCAGACTTGCCCGTCAGTTGTTCACCAATGGGAATCACTTAATCTTATACTTTGTCTTACAGACAAGGAGACTGAGGCTCAGAGAACTTGGCAAAGGGTCTTACCCAGGTCCATCCCCATTACTGGCAGTGTCAAGTCTAGACCCCACTGGCTGTTCCAGGTCTAGGATCCCCGGCTGCAGCATCATCTCCCACCTCTGCATATCGTCACTGTTCTCATGCCGTGATCACAGGCAGGCACGTTCACAGAGGCAGCGGGTGATGTCACACATGCTGGAGCAGGATGAACCCGGACTAGAGTCCTGAGATCGAATTCTAGCTCTGCCATTTCCTCGATGGCTAACTGTGGCCTCGTTCTTCAATCTCTCTGAAAACTGTCATCCACACACAAAGTGAAGAGGATCCTCCCTCTCCCTTGCAGGCTGATGACTGCATTAGAGAAAACACATCGGGTGCCTGGTGGCACACAGCAGCAGTCACTAAACGACAGCTTTTGTACATTGATCCATTTCCTTTATCCTATTACTAATTCTTAATAATCCCTACAAATAACACTTACCAAGCCAGTAGAAAAAATCATTATCATGCCCTTAATGTATTCTAACATGTCAGAAACGGAAGTGATAGGCAGATTAGAAATTCAGTCGCTTTCTAATTCCGTGGCAATCACTGGAGTGTCGATGACCGTAACAAAGACAACTAAATCTTCTATGCCGAAATTTCTTTCGCTACTACAGGGTATGTGGTATGGGGGGTGGGGGGGACATTATAAGATAATTCGAAGAGTTTAAAGGCAGTGAACTTTCTGAGGAATAAAAGAGAATAATAACTAAAGAGCAGAGTAAGCACTTGAAAGAGTTGGATCCTAATTGTTTTGCTTTGAATGTGGTTTCCTTTTTCTTCTTTGAAAACTCCCGCCCTGGGCTCTGAAGAGCATGATGTCATGTATAGGTCCTGATCTGGAGTCTAAAGACCTGTATTTCGGTCATGGCCAAAAATAAGCAGCAGCATCTCCTAATGGAGTCCTGTAGATGAGAATACTCAGCAGTATTAAACCCTCCTAACTCACTCTTCTTTCTCTGAGCCCAGTGAGAGTCCGCACTGGAGCAGCACTGGCTGGAAGAAGCTGCACTAGCCTGGCCGGTGTGGCTCAGTGGTTGAGCGTCGACCTATAAACCGGGAGGTCATGGTTTGATGCCTGGTCAGGGCACATGCCCAGGTTTCAGGCTCAATCCTCAGTGGGGGGCGTGCAGGAGGCAGCCAATCAATGATTCTCTCTCGTCATTGATGTTTCTCTCTCTCTTCCCCTCCTTCCCTCTTTCTGAAATCAATTAAAAAAAATTTTTTTAAAGAAGCTGGACTGGAAGCGGGCTGTGCCCACAGCAGATGGGCCATCCTATGCGTGGCCCTGAGTTGTTGCTGGCACTCTCTCTCCTGGTCTCAGAGAAACTGCACTCCATTTCTATCAACTTCTCCAGCTCTAAGTTTTATACTCTGACTCAGCCCAGGAGGGTGATAAGGACTAAGACCATAACTCTTCCTAAGGCAGAGAAGACGGGGCATCTCATATCAGAGTAGGGGCCCCAGAGCGGAGGTAAAAGAAAGCACTTTTTAGAGATGGTATGCCCACCCCTGGTGCACACACACCTTCCGGATATCCCATCAGACACTGACCTAGGTGCCATTGTGAAAATACTTCGCAGATGTAATTAAGGACCCGGATCCATCAATCCTAAGAAAGGGAGGATTATCAGGGTGTGACCTCATGAACCACAGGAATCCTGTAAAAGTGGAGGAATTTTTCCTCTGGCTGGTAGTAGAGGAAGAAGTCAGAAAGACATGCTCTGCCTCGCCTGGAAGAAGCAAAACCATGTTGTGAAGTGCAGGTGGGGGCCACATGGCGAGGAGCTGAGAGCAGCCTCTGGCTGACACCGAACAGGGAAATGTGAACCTCAGTCATGCAGCCACAAGGAAGTGAGTCCTGCCAACAACCCCTGAGCCCGGAGCAGATCTCACCCCGCCAGAACCTCAGAAGAAAACGCACTCCCAGCAGCATCTTGATTTCAACCTGGGGGTCCTCAGCATAGAGCCCAGCCACGCCGAGCCCAGACTGCTGACCTACAGAGCTGGGAACTAATGACTGTGCTTCTTACGCCACTCAGCTCATGGGAGTTTGCTACCAGCAATAAAAACCTAATACACTTCCACAACCAGAAAAAAGTAACAGATAACAGCCTAATCTTTTATCAAAAAAAAAAAAAATACTTTTTGAACAATCAACTTGTAACTTCCTCCTGATTTAGCTCAGCTGACATGTTGTTCTGCCTCCTGTGAACTCTCTCTCAGGAGCCACGAGGTCAGCCGTTGTCCAGGTGTGCTGCCCTGGGCCTCCTCTACCTTCCGGCCACTCGCTTTCTGGCGGAAACACAGGCTCCCCAGAGGCAAAGGCCCTGCTAACCCACAGCAGGCCCCACTCTAGGGCTGTGTGTTTGTGCCGATGTGAAGTGTAGAAGGGTATGGCTTCCATCCATTAGACCTTGTTTTCCTCTATCTCCTCAGTACACTTTATCTCACGTTGGTTACAACTAGTTAGAAAGCCTTTGGTCTGGCAATTCTCCAGGGATTCATTTAGGAAGAGGAGGACCAGGACTCTGAGTGGGCAAAGAGAGGAACAGTCCATCACAAGAAGAGGATCAAAAGTATCTTTAAATCAGCCTCCTACTGTTCAACACCAGGCAGCTTCCACCAGGTCTTCCCTTTTGGGTCCCCATGGGGGCATCTAACGGCAAGAGCCCAAGTCAAGGTCGCCCACAGGCCTCGGAAACAGAGGAATGATACAGGAGGATGCAAAGAAAACACCAGAGAGACCATCTTTTCCTAAGACCATCGAAAGCTGAAAAGTGGGTATTTTATTTGTAGTTGTTACTTCATGTTTTGATCAACCTTTTCCTAAACATGTCACTAAAGGCACAACCAGAGCGCCCCCGTGTGGTGAAGCCTGGCAGTCTGCCGCAGGCTGGCAGTGGGTTTGCAGATTGAGGGAGAAAACTTGTAGGAGTAAGTGGACACACGAATACAAAAGCCAGAAAACGCAATGCCAAAGATCACACGGGTCTTCGAAAGCTTGGTGATAGGCTGCGGCTTTTTGAGTCCTCATATTACTAGAAGAAGTCCGATTCTCATTTCACACTGGACACTACAGAGCTATCAGTGACGTGACGTTTAGTGAAGTTCTCTATTTCACTGCCTTGGCTATTTTCAAAAAGAAAGAGCGAGGCTAGCACCGGTGTCCATCCGGGGCAGAGCAGCGTCGCTCTGGTCGGGGATCAGCACATGTACGCAGACCCTCACGCTCTCCGCTGAGACTTGAGTGCTGCTGCTGATGGTGGCATCGGTGGGTTTTTGGTTTATTTGTTTCGTTGGGAATGGTTATTGTTGAGCAGATAGAAAAATGCACCTCACTTCTCAATTAGAATGATCAGTTCCAATTATTTTGTGTCCTTATATTATTTTGCTCTAGGTTTAAATTCTGGAAGAGAGTGTTTGATTAGCTTTGCTTGGTCTTCTGATCAACTTTTATCCAGGGACCTTGACTTACAGTCTGACCGAGACTATATGCAAAGAAGGGCTCGTTCCCAGAAGGAAAACGAGGCTTGAGAGTAGCAAGGGAACAGGCAAAAACAAAACAAAACAAAAAATCCAAACCCAAACCCAAGTGATGCTTTGTGCCATTCCAACAACGGGCACTGCCCCAGGCCAAAGGTGGGGCGGCCGATGTGCCATAATGGCCCGTGTCTCCTTACTGAACTCACTGCTGAGTGACACGAGTCCTTCTCATCAGCTAGTCTCCTGGCTCATGGGCATTCTGCCAGTGTGGGCTTCCCACTGCACTTGAGGTCACCTGCCACGTGATAATCCTCCCGAGAAGACCCAGAATCTGAGGGCAATTTATGGCATGAAGACGTCTGTGTTCTGATCTTGATGCATATTGACCTACATCTCAGTTTCCCCTGGGAAAATACCCGAAAGGCCCCGAGACCCTAAAGACCCTATAGCTTTCCCTTTTGTAAGGAGATTAAGGCATCAACATATCTGGTCACTGTTGAGTCAAGTGTGCTAATATCATGGCGCCCCTTCCAAGAAAGAACTAGCTGGTGATGAAAGAGGTTCAGATAGTGTCTGAAGATCCCTTATTTAAAATTTCCCTTTGATATGTATGCTGTGTTTAAATATTCTTTGCCAAAGAATACCTCCTGTCCTATGAGGACTCATGTCTATACACAGGTTAGAGAGAAATCTGTGATCAGTGTCCCACATCAAGGGGGGGAAAAGATCGCTGCAAAGTGTCACTTTGGGCCTTTAACTTGTCACCTGAATGAAATTATGAAGAGGGTCCGAATACTGCCACCCCTCAATTGTCCAATGATGGCTAAAAAGGCATGGTCACGGGCCTCTAGCAATCCCTGAAGCTTTGACTTCCATAGCTGGGAATTTTGGTATTTCATGGTCCCTATTTCAGGGTAACCAAGAGGTCAGCACATCTGACTCAGGGAAATGAGCTAGACTTGCAGGCCCTCTGTCAGAACTGGGTCTTCCATGCTCCTAACAGGGCCCAGCGGCTCCACAGCGACCCTGCCTCTCCTGTGATCCCTTCTCCTAGAGTAATATAGAGTAATACTCTTATGTTAGAACATGGTGGAAATAGAGATCTTTCAGATTAAAACTATATAAAAATAATTATTAACATTAAAGGTTCAATTATTCAAATAGTGAATATTAAAATATTAAGATTAAAAGAAACATTTCATCATACGCATATATGCTATCAAATATCAAATAGCTTTAAAATCTCTTTAGAAACTGTTGCCATTAGGTTTAGCCAATTTCTGGACACAAAAAGAGTCCAAGATTCTCTTAATACTACAGATTTTAATAGTTGATTTCTGAGATTTTTTTTCTTGGAGAATTATATGTTAAACTATTTTCAAGACAAATTATCATATTATAAAGTCTACTAAGCTGCAGGGCAATTTTTCATCTCTGGAGTTGACTGTTTCAGCATTTCATCAAATGCCGTTTTCTCCAGTAGTTTCTCTTTCTAATTTCTATAGAAAAGTCATTAGAGGGAATAATTTTATCGAAAATGCCCCATTAGTTCTAGGTGAACAGCAAAAACCATTTCTTGAAGACAAAACTGGTTGAGGGGGTGTATCACTGATATATGTGTATGCTGCCTTTATCCGGTACTTGGTCATTTGCTGTCTAGAAAAAACAGTGGACAATTGAGGAAAAAAGATTACAATGTGTCCAATAATCTAACCTCTGGTAATGATTAAAAATGTTAAAAATAAGGTGAATTTCTTTTTACCTTATGCTTTTTCTTCTAACAGACTTTCCATCCCTTACTTCTGAAGATGAGCAAGTTGACTCGTACCAGTCTCATAGGACAGAAGCTCATTCTGTGACTCCCCTCAGGTTAAGGCCCGATGCCTTAAACTGGTGTGTGAGGTGTCACACTCTCCGTCACTCTCACTCAGCTCCTTCCCAGCATTCTCACGCTGGCCATCTTCATGTTGCTACCAGCCAGGGACACAGATGCTCTCCGGCTTTGGATATTTTATCATGCTGTTCCCTATACCTTAATCACCTTTACACGACTGACCCCCCACTACCTAAATCAGGGGCCAGTCAACTATTGCTCATGAACCAACTCTGATCTGCTACTTGGATGTTTTTATAAAGAAAGTTTTGTTAGAACACAGCCATTCGCATATGGTCTGTAACTGCTTTTCACACTACAACTTTCCAATTGAGTAGTCAGAACAGAGACTGTCTGGGCACAGAGTCTAAACTCTATACTTTCTGTAAAAAAAAACTTGCTGACCTCACCCTACATCAATACCACTTTTCTCATGAAGTAATCCCTCTATGTTAGTCTCCTAATCAATAGATCATTTCTGTCATTCTAGAGCATTTTTGACAAGACACTGAAGAGTACCTATCACTGTCTGCAAGGTTTTTTATTTGTCTATCTTCCCAAAGCAACTGCTCCTTCCTTGTAGACAGGGACTACTTTATTTATTGCTATATGACCAGTTCCTAGTTCAGCGCCTGAAAGAGAAAGTGCTCCAGAAAAGGAGGGGAGGGGTGGGCAGAGTAAAGACAGTGTCTGAGGTAACAATTATAACCTATACAGCAGAATATTAGAAGGAAAGTAACATGTTTTCTCCATTTTCTTTGAGTATGTCACTCATTCTAGGTTGATAAGGATTCTCGATGTCTTGCTTGGGGGGTGGGGCAATTGCTCTCTAACTTAGATAGCCTCCATACAATACAACCAAATAGTGCTATAGTCAACAAAGGCCCTACACTACACTGTTTTCCAGGAAGTTCAGTGTAAAAAGGGTGGCTATAAAATATTGTCACTTATTTTAAAATGACACCATCAAACATATCAACTAAATGAATATGATTAAAGAATTCATTATAAGAAAACCAAATACTCCTTCTAGAAATTACACCATTAATTGAAACTTGTTCAAATTCCCTGTTTGGGAAATTAATTTCCAGTCTGTGGCATGTGCATGTAACAGTTTCCAGTGGTGGTAAATCTTCTGCCTTGGAGTGAAGGGGTGTTTATTATTTTAAATGTTTCCAAGTTATCTAGTAACATGTGTTATGAATAAGGTAGCTGATAAAAATTGGAAAATGCTCTTGTGATATAACTTGAAGCATTTTTATAAAGCACCTTCTTCTTGTACATATTTGTAACGGACTCATTCAACAAACACTGGTTGAGTTTTTTTGTGTTTTTTTTTAAATATATTTTATTGATTTTTTACAGAGAGGAAGAGAGAGGAATAGAGAGTTAGAAACATCGATGAGAGTGAAACATCGATCAGCTGCCTCTTGCACACCCCCTACTGGGGATATGCCCGCAACCAAGGTACATGCCCTTGACCGGAATCGAACCTGGGACCCTTGAGTCCGCAGGCCGATGCTCTATCCACTGAGCCAAACCAGTTTCGGCATTGGTTGAGTTCTAATTGGGTGAGGCATTAGGTTCAGAAGGCATTTCCAAATGGGGTGTTTCAAAATGTTCTGAGGATGGCAGCATCATGAGAATACATGTAAGCCCTGCAAACATATAATGAATCTTTATAAAAGAAATCAGCCACACAGATTCAGATATGACTGGAGAACTGAGGCAAACTCTTAGATCATCAGCCATTACCTCTGTGGGGTTAGTCACAGAATCAGAAACAACACTGGTTTGGCATGTAGGACCCAAAAATAGAGCAGATCAGGTCAGAGGGGGAAAAACTGAGGCAGAGAGCAGATTTGAGGGTCGAGTTGGAAAAGTTCAACCTAGAATTAGATCTCGGGGCTAAGTGTTAAACCATTAACAGGAAAGTCACAGGTCAGGAGCGAGTGAACACAGAAGTAGGACAGAGGATCAGAGTGAGAATCAAGGACGATGGTCCGAAGCTTCATGAACAGTGTGGCTCCCAGATTTCCCTTTTATTAGATGACTAGAGGCCTGGTGCATGAAAATTGATTCACTGGAGGGGGGGGGGGTCCCTCAGCCTGGCCTTCCCCCTCTCACAGTCTAGGAGCTCTCAGGGGTGGGAGGCAACCCGGTGATCAGGGGAAGGCAACGCCCCTATCACACCTCTGCTGCTGCCACTGCCGGCAGTGCAAGCCTCAGCAGGCCCTGGTTACCTGAGCCTTGGGCGGCCCTGGGCAGCTGGGAGGCCGCCATCTGAAGCTTGCCTGCGCCTCGGGCTGGCCCTTGACGGCTGGGGGGCTGAAGGGACTGGGGGCCTCTGGAGGCAGGCGCACCTGCCACCCTGGCGGGGTGAGGGGACTGGGCGCCACCATCTTGTGGCTGTGGGCACCACCATCTTTGAGGGTGTGGCAGTCAATTAGCATATTCCCTCCTTATTGGCTGTGAGAGCCACCATCTTTGCAACGGTGTGAGGGTCCATTAGCATATTCTCTCTTTATTGGATAGGATGACAGAGTGGAAGGTGTGTGGGTCAGAATGGCCCAAAGACACAGTATCAGAGCAGAAATTAGACTCCATGTTCAGATTGGAGGAAACAAGTAACAGTAATCATCAAAACAGTCACTCTTAACAGCAACCTGCTACTTCTATCTTTTCAGGTTGCATAAGTATTTCAAAATATAAATTTAGGCTATTTCTTAGGTTACACTGTAGTCTTTAAAAACTAGGAAACACTCAGAGGGAAGGTGGGGTGGGTGGGTAGGAAGTGATCAACATGGGTTATGTGTGCATATATACATAACCCATGGACACAGACAATAGGGTGGTGAAGGCCTGGGGTGGTGGGGGGAGGACAGTCTAGAAGAGGTCAATGAGGGGGAAAATATGTAATACTTTCAACAATAAAGATTTTAACAAATAAAACTAGGAAACACAAAATGCTACCATAAGGAAACTGCTTCTCTATTTTCTCCTCTGCTGTCTTCCCTCTTCCCAGCCCTCAGAAAAGCCCTGTAAGGCAGATCCAGAGGAGTCTGTCAGGAGGCACTCCCTTCATGACCCATATATTTATAGTCTCAAGTACTGTAAGACATATAACTCCTGCAATAATCCACAAGGGGATTTATAGAGAGGCCTCTCTCAAAAAGAAAATACCTCACAGGCACACATCATGATCCTGTTCTTATTTTGTGGTACGGATGGAGGTTATATTCACCTGTAAGTAAAGTACAAAGAACACTGCAATTCAGAATCAAAGATCAGTTCCTGCTAGTTACTTTTTGTACTGACAAGGAGCTTCATACAAATAGAACTGCAATAGTGTTTCTTTCCTGGCACCCCAAATTGTAATGCTCTTACAGATACTCAACTGCCTGTAGCATTCTTGAAGACTTAGGAGGAAAATGACAGTGACTACAAGCAAGAAAAGTACTCTGTACTTTATATAAAGAGTGTTAGCAACAAAACGGCAGCAGAATATACCGGACCTTTGTTCAGCAACCTCAGTACTTAAATTCAGCAAAGAAAGAATTCGGGGCTCTGGAAGTCAAATTATAAAAGCAAGTTTATTTACAAAGTCACAGAGGTGGAAAGGTGAGCCAGCTGGGCTGCATGGGCTCAGGAAAGGAGTTACAGAGGCAACCTTAGAATAAAGCAAAGCAGAGAGAACACGCCTGAGGGAAGGCGAGGGAGAAAAGCAAGGGTGTGCTCCAAAGAAAGAAGAGGCTGGGCAAAGGCAGAAAGTCAGAGGCATGCTCAAGAGAAAGGCCAGGCAGGGTTGGCATTGTGGCTGACATCAGGACCCTTTGCCTTGAGGGTTTTATTCACTTTCCAAAGGTGGAGACCCTACCACAATTCCTAGGGGGGGATCTCAATAGAATATTCAACAGCTTTCCTGCTGTGTCCAGGGTCATGGTCTCCACTGATTGGTCGACACCAAGGCAGGGCATTGTTAGTCAATGCAGCTGGTCCTGATGTCAGCCACAATGCTAACCCTGCCTGGCCTTGCTGCTGGGCCTGAAACACACATGAGGCCTAGGTGTTACCCTCTAAGGGGGTCTACCCTGTAAGGGGGTTTACCACATGACTAGTGATATGCCAAAGGAGGAAAGGTCACCCTGGGCAGCAGGGTGGGGTCCTACCCTAGTTTTGCCCATTGCTAGGCCCAGGGCTTTCTGCTCTGGGGACTTCCAGTACCTGGCCTACCGTTCCCCCTCTACTCAGGCCTAACTGCCTGCTACAAGAGGACATGGACAGTATCTGCTCTGTAAGTACAATGGGCCTTTTTAAGCCTGGACTGATTGATAAGGTAAGGAGGGATATGCCTACTGTCATTGTTACAAGATATGCCCACTATCATTGTTACAAGATATGCCCACTATAAACTGGAAACCTTTTCTATTGCCATCTTCCAGTTTCTATCTGAGTGACAACTACACTCCATTCTTATATTAAACTAATTATAATCTTTAAAAAATAATCAGGCAAAGGGAACTTGAGGAGACATCTGCAGGTAGACTTCCAAGCCAGGCTAATTACCAGACACCCCTGGGAGCTTTCAGAAACTGCAGAAATAAAGAGAACAAATCTCTGGGCTCCACCCCCAGGGAACATGGTGCATACACCTGGGGTGTGGCTCCTACTTTTTGCTTATCAAAGGACTTACCAGGCTATTCTTAAAACCAGCCAGGATGAGAAACTACAGACCTATTCCATTCTTCCCACACAGGAAAGACCCCCCATAAGTTACCCCCAAAGAGATAAAAACTCCTTTTTGTAAAGAAATAGGAAATTTCCCAGTTTTCAGTATAAAATCTATTTACACTTTAAAGCCAAACTAGAAATAGTCTATAATCTAGATCTATTTAAATTGTTATACTTAGATTAAGATTTCACTTCAAAAGGTATTAAAATTACGCACAAGTTCTTTTACTGTTATTTTTGCTCTTATGCATTTTGAAAAGCATAAACAAAATAGCAAAGTACAAAGGTAAAAATCCATCATCCCCAAACAGAATATGTTGACTTATTTTTATATTTGCCTCAGATAATTTTTATTATTAGTTTGTTGTGAGAAATAAAACTTTGGAGGAAATGTTGTTTCCTCTATTTTTCTCAGCAGTTCTGTTCTAAACACCTTTTCTCCTTCAACAAGATAAACACTATGACAGATTTGCTATATAAATAGTTTATGATTTTATGTTCACCCCCACATCTGTACCCATTAATAATATGCACATCTTGATTATTTTTTAAATTTTACATTAATAATATCATACTGTATTTAATATTCTGAAACTTGCTTTTTTCTTTTGACATTGAATTCATTCCTTTTAAACATTGTATGAACATTCTGTCATATAAACATACCACCACAATATATCTATCCATTCCCCTATTCATAGATACTTGAACTTTAAAAAAATTGTTGCCTCCACACACAAAAAAATGCTGTATCCATTAATTCCTTCTTAATGCATATGTACCAGGATTTCTCTAGTTTATGAGTTTAACTGAAAAGTGGGACAATGCATACCTTTTTCAAATTTTCTAGCTAGTGTCAAATTGTTCTCCAAAGTACTGATTACAACCTTAATTAGCAGTGTATGGTAGTGTTCAGTTTCCCACATCTTTGCCAACGTTGACATGATCAGTCCCTTACAAATTGTGTGAATCTGATTATATTTTAGTGCAGTTTTAATGGGGATCCACTGAAACCCCAATTACTTGTGACATTGAGCATACTAGTATTTTTATGTTTATCATGCATTTAACTCTCCTTAACACATTTATCTTCTGAGCAAAAACACTCCCTTAGAGAAATGTCTTAACCCGACAATTTTCTACCTCTCTTTCCATTTTTACTACCGATTTACCCAGTTATGTGCATTTATTATGAACAATAATGAGTTCATTCAGAGTAGGAATTTATCATGATAAAAGGATTCTCAAAACAACTAAATGAAAATGTCAAGTCACTTCAATGTAGTCTATAAATATTTATTGATCACCTACTCACAGTATAGTATCATGGTAAATTGTGCCATCTTTGGAACTGAACTTCAAGCTTTCAAATCCTGGCTCCACTATTTTATAGTTGGGTAACCAAGGAAAATGTCTTAACCTTTCTGAGCCACAGTAGCCACATATATAAAATGGAGGTACTAGTAGTACCTACCCATTGAAAGTTATATTACATAATAAACATAAAGCATTGAGCCCAGTGTTCAGCACATAATATTCAAATATTATTTACTATTATTGTTGTGCAGATATCACTATAGGTAACTGCCACGTGTTTTGTATCCCAGCAAGTAGACTCTAGATGGAAATTAGCCCACAGATGTCTCATTAGGCAGTGCTCAAGGGACTCCATATGGAATGGAAAGGAAGGAGGACTAGCCACACAACTGAGACCAGTATTGATGCAATGTTTGCACTGATTCACTCTCCATACTTAAAACTTATCAGAAACATCAAAAGTATTGCCCTCAAATCATACTAATCACAAGGAGGAAGAGGAGGAGGAGGAGGAGGAGAAAAGGGAAAGGGAAGGGGGAAAGGAAGAGGCAAAAAAGAATAGACTCTGGAACTATCCTAAACATTTTACACGTGTTAACTAATATAATCCTCAAAATCTATACAGACAATCCTGGGTCAACAAGTGACAAAAAAGAGAATTTTAAATAGCTAGACCACGGTCCCACAGCTAGCACGTGATACAGCTAGAATTTGAATCTAGGCAATGTAGCTTCAGAAATCATGTTCTTACCCCCAGTCCAGTGCTGTCAGGAAGGGTGTCAATGCCACCAGCAGGCTTGACTAGTTCACCATTTCTATCATTGCTCACTACCAGACATGTTGCTAGGAGTTTCCTTACACTATGTAATTTAATCTAATCTTTATAACAGCTCACGAAGGGCTGAACTTTATCCCCATTTACAGCTGAAGAAACTAGAGGATGTTAAGTTGCTTTCCCCGAGTCATCCAAGTGAACAGTAGAGCCAGGATTTTAGCCCATGCTTCTTTGGGTCTGACATTCAGGGCTCTTTCCTACTATAATGTGGTTTTATTTTTGACAAAGGACTTTTCCAGCAAATTGATGACTACATCATACCTCTTATGTCATGTCTTCCTGCAGATAAATAATATCAATTTGTTCACTTCCCTTTTGTTTACATTGTCTTATATCGGCATCCTTTCAATGCTATCCATGTAGGTTGCCATATTTAGTTACAGAATCAGAAGAGAGCATGTAGAGGTTTTGACAATCGTGAGTACCTCATGGGCAAGGTGCCAAGCGTTTCCTACATTCTGAATTTTCACTGAGCATTTTAATGCCATAATTGCCGCTTCCAGAATAGAATTGCTGCATTGATTCATAGTTAATGTGCTTTCCAAACTGACTGATAGGCCTCCTTCTCTGCTGCCCTTAGTTCGGACCCCCAACTATTTGCATAATTGCTGTAAAAATATTCTCACAGTTTTTACTGCTTATCAAGTTTGTGCAGCTGTTATCTACTCCTAATTATCTTATTTTAGAATTTAAAATTTTTGCTGATAATACAGTATTTCAAAATCATTCCTTACTAGATTTATCCAAGAGAAATTTTTATAAAACAAGGGAAGTTTTACATAAATTCTAATATCATCTATCACTACCCATAGGTATAATTTAAGGGTACACTCTTTCTAAAATGTGTTCATTCTAATGAGCAACCTCACTCAACTACTTCTTAGAAGTGTATGTGTGTTTCTATATATATTTTTATTCCCATGTGTATAAGTTAATGTAGTAGGACTCTAAGAAGCTGGGACAGTCTAAACAACTTTCAAACTTCAGCCTCTTAAGAAGATCTTAAATCTGCCTGTGGAAGAAGTGTCTTATTTGGTTGGGAAACCACCACCATGGGCCTTTTCATTTTGCAAAGATCAGGCAACAGTTATACATTTTTATTGAGGAAGACCCTCACTGTAGCATAATCTGAGACAATAAATATTCTGGATAGTCATAACCTAAGACTACAGACATTGACACTATGTTGGAAAAATGTTGTTTTTCTCTTTGTGGATTTAGACTTTCCTGTACTTGCTCATAGATACTCTTTTTATCCCAGTATTTAGCATCACAAAAATTGTAAGTAGGACCCTAGGGACTGTAGGTGGGCATGCATGTAGATTCCTGGTCTCACACTGGAGAGAGGATATGGAGACCCTAGGGACTGTAGGTGGGCATGCATGTATATTCCCGGTCTCACATTGCGGATGGGTTATGCCTGATCTGTGCTCAATGCAGCTCCTCACTGACACTGTCAGTAACCCACCAGTCCTGCAGGTTATCAACCCACCAGTGGGGATGATTCTGAGGTCCCACAAGTTCATTCTGACGAGGGTTCTAGAGTAAGTCCAGACCCCTCTCATTAGGAATGTTGTTTACTTTTAAGGAGGTGAATTTATCTACTGAACTGTCAATCATGCCTTTTCTATCTACCCCCATCCACCGCCTCCACCCTCTGATGCCATCCAGTCTCATGGCATTAAGTACAATGTACACTGAAAGCTTCTAAGTGTTTTATCTTCAGTTCAAACCCTTTCCTTAAATGCCAGATTTGTAAATCCAATTGCCTACTCCAGATCTCAAACTCAGCATATGTTTAAAACTGAGCTCTTGATTATCCGAGCAAACTTATTCTGCCTTCAGTTTTATACTTTTCAATCCCAGACAATTCTGTTCCTCCAGTTGTAATTCAAAGCCCTTGGAGACAGCTTTGATTTATTTTGTCCCATCACACCCAATATCTGGCACATCTCTCAATGTTACATGGGGAGAGGGCTGTGTAGAGGTGAGGAACAGGGAGACATCTTTAATAGTGGTCAATGCTTACCACACTGATTGCTACCCCTACCCAATCCAATACACCAGAATCTCTCCTCTGGGTTACTGCAATAGCCTTCTAATTGGTCTCCTTGCTCTGCCCTACACTACCCCCTGCAGGCAATCCTCAATAAGCAGCCTGATGAATCTCATTCAGTGTTACTCCTCTACTCCATGTCCTCCCCTTACTCAGAGTGCCTTACAATCAGTCACAAGGTCCCACGTGATCCGATTTTTATATTCTCCATCCCACCCCCAACATGGCCTAGCTACATCTCTGACTTCATCTCCTAATATTCCCCACTTTTCACATCATGATAGACATATTGGCTTTCTTGCTATTCCTCACTCCAATCAGAACTTCTCCCAACTCAGGGCCTTTGTCCCTGTTGATGTTCTTCCTCCAAATACCCACTTGACTTGCTCTCTCCTTTTCCCAGATCTTTCTAGATGTCTCCTGCTCAGTGAGGACTTTCCTAACCACTCTTTAAATTGTATTTTAAAATACATTTAAAAATACGTTTAAAAATACAACCTTTCGGTGCACGGGACGATGCTCCAACCAACTGAGCCATCGGGCAAGGGATACTTTAAATTGTATTTTAAAATAAATTATGTCAACATTCTTCATCCCTTCCCCTGCTTTCATCATATAATAGCATCTTTATTAATAGCTTATTATCATATAATAAAATCTGTATTAATCCTTAAACATTTTTGTTCATTGTCTGACTACTCCCACTAGAATGTAAGCACTGTAAGAGCAGGAATATGAACTATTTATTGTTTAACCACTGGTTTCCCAAGACCCAGCACCTGTTTAATAAATATTTGTTGGACTGACAATTGAATGACTACTGGGAAAAAAAAGAATCTGAGAAGGGAGATGCAGAGGTATCTCCAAGATCATTTGGGGGGCTTGGTGCCACTCCGATCTGTGGACGCGGTGTAGTAGGGGAAGTGGGGTGAACTTAGTTGTCCCTCCTCTTCAAAACGGGAATAGGAATAATTACCTGTAGGACTTGAGTCAGAGTTTTTCCTTGAAATACCTTTAAGAGATGTGATTAGGTATAAATAACAGAATACTATTCCTACTTAAGACAAGTCAATAAAAGCTCTATCAACATTTCTATCCACATAAAAATGAGTAGTCTTTATTTCCTTATAATTTAGTTACCAATTAACCCAGGTTGATTTATATTATGAATTTTCTAAAAACTGAATTGGATTCAAATTTTTCAACTTACTCTCTCCATATCCATTTAATTCTTCTACTTTCCCATTATTCTACATTATTTTCCAAGATAATGAAAGATAGGTGATGGTAAGGATTTAGTTATGGTACCAGCTAGGGTAAAGTAACTGGCAAGAAAAATGTAAGAGGGCATAAAACAAAACCTTCAGCTTTAAAATGCCATGTTCTTAATAGTTATGCAAGTTTGATTACTCCATAGATTTTACACATTAACAGTGCCAGCAACATATGGGGAGTGGATGATTTCTCCCACAACTTTGTGAGCGGCTTCCCTCTAAGTCCCCAAAGTTAATCATGACAAAAAGCAGTCTTGTCTATTCCCTTTAAAAGCCTGAAGCAATTTGTTCAGCAACCACATTGCTAAGGCAGAGAAAAGGAAAGGAGCACTGAGAGCAACAAGAAAGGATTTCAAAAAATGTAAAAGAATGTGTACAGAATTAAAACCACCATGGTAAGGAGTGACTGCTCGTGGATCATTTTAGCATATTATTCTGGAAATATATTGCCAGTTATAAGGAAGAATTAAGAAATTGAAGTTTTAGGGAAACAAATCCTGATTCATTCCACTGTGCTGAGTAAGTTCTGACTCTATATTCCCTGTTCATTATTCATTTAACAACTGCAAAATGAATGGATTAAGTCCTATATTTAGAAAACTGTACACTTAATAAATGGTTAAAAGAAAAAAGCAGAACACACAAGTATCATCTTTAAGAGAGCAAGCTTCATTCAAATTTAAAAGAAAAAGGTCAGAGGTCAGGATTTCTGCATTCCAGACATACTTCTCCTGACCCTCATTGTGCAGAAGCAACCCATTTCCCCTGGATGGTCAGAAAAATGTACCCACCCAGTGGGACAATCCCCTTTTTTGCCTGTTGGTTCCATGTCATGAGATGCCCAGTGTGGGCAGAGCGCAGTCTCAGCTTCCAATTCAATGGGATCTGTCCTTCAGTGGAAGCATTACTCCCTTGAAATTACAGACTCTAGCAAGCAGAGCCCAAAGTTCTGTCCTCTCGTTTCTAGACTCTGGCTATGAGAATCCTGATTATAACTAAAATGGTACCACATATTAGACGCTGATTCAGAGCATATGCCACATCCTGGAGGACACTGCCCGGCCCCACAAGATGTCCCACCCTAGCTGGTACCATAACTAAGTCCTTACCAGGTCATCCCACCATCCTATCACATCAGTTGTTTCAGGGCAACAAAGAACATGGTAAGTCAGTGAATTCCAGGAGCTTGAGCCCATGCCTGCATCTCACTGGCTGTGAATGGATTTCCTTGGTCGTAAGAAATGCTGTGTAAATGCCAGGATGATGGATAGGCATTCTGTAAGTCCATAGAGGGCAGTTTTGGCAGAAGCACTGCCAATACGGGAGGTGACTGGAGTACTCAGCAATAGCTGTAGCCAGGTTGGCCTTGGTGAGTTGAAGTCCGTATTGCTGAGCCCATGCATAACCTCACTTTCTTACCAGCATGGCCTTTTATTCCTGTGCTCAATGGTCAGTGGCAGAAGTGACTAGGAAAGGAGGCTCACCGACATTATACAAACAAGCTACGCTATCTACCTTATTATTAAAATCCCATTAGGCTGGGATCACCCTCTGGTGAGTGTTCACATGGAATACAAATATCTTTACACTGGTGCCCATTCAGGTAGGTCTTCTCCCTGACTTCCTTGTCTCTGATTTTCTATCCAGCCTGTTGGGGAGCACAAGAGACTTGGTTGGAAAGTTGTCAGGAGGACATTCTGAGAGAAGGGAAGTGTTTGGAAGGCCGCCTGCCCTGTTTATTGGAATTTCAATTTAGGGGAGACTTAGGGGAGTGTCGAAGGCGGCGCCCTAATTATTCCTTGACCTTTCCAAACAAGTCTGTGCACGTGCAGACCCCTGGGTGTTTACTGGAATCCTTATGCTTAATCCCTGGATGCCCTTGCCTAGAGGACAATGTAAACACATGTGTCCTCCCAAGATTACTCACCCTATTGATTGTATCTAAAAGATAAACTTTCCAATAAAAGCCTAAGGAGGCAGGCAATCGAGGCGGCCCTGGCCACTAGAGCCAGGGGCCCCTTAGCCCTCTCTTTCACAAACTGTCTGAGTAATCTGTTCATCCGTCACTCAGGGGCTGCTGGTCAGCCCCGGCACCAGCCACAGTACAGAAATGGGTATGTATCCATAACTCTGGTCATCCCTCCTTCTCTGAAAAGTGAGAAACTGAATTTCTGCTCTGTGTCACTGTCTTTCAGAGGTATCCTAGGGTGGGGCTATCCCAGTGCAGCCACTGGGTGGCACCTGTACATTTTGCAGAAACATTTGTAGAACCAGGCCCAACTTCTTCTACAGTCAACTGGTGATAGAGAACTCCCCGAGACCAGAGTTCTCAAGGTCAGGAGAAGGAAATGGGCATCTGGGCCACTTTCTTACACGACTCACTTGTGCCTCCAGGAACGACTTAAGCCAAATCTAGTATGTGCTCCTTCTCTCCTAGCAGGTGTGCATGAATTAATATCTGTGGTTGGAAAGTGCTCTCCATCCCAAGAGCCTATGAGGTTATCCATGGGCTTCAACTCTACCTGTATTTTGCTGTTTCACAGGTCAAATTTATGATGAAGTGATGGTAGTGCTTCTCTGTTATCATCTACTTGTAACACTCGTTCTCTTTGGCATTCACTTAATATGAACTCTTCCAGCTGACAGAGATAGTGAGGCCAACCATTTAGATGAGCTGGTTCTGCTTCAGCAAAATCATAACTCAAACAAATTTCATTCCAGTGGGAATATTTGTTCATAGGACAAAACACACTGAAAAGAATATTCTCTACTCTGAGGTGTACAGACCAGACAGCTGCAGTCCTCTTTCATTTCCCTGGGGTGGTTCACAGTTTCAGTAAGCCAAACGTCTGCCAGGGGGCAGCAGAAAGTAATGCTTTCATTCCCAAGGGGTTCTGCAGGATTTTATGAAAGCTATATGCATATCAGGATAATTAACTCAGAATTAAAGCTCTGGACAGCTGCATTGCATTCAGAAGTGAAGTTTTGTCTGAGGGTTCCTTATTAAATCATAGCAAGGACTTGAGTAAACTAAAACGATATTCTGAGACCTAAGAATCAAAGGGAGATTCTAACAGGTTGATGGGGCTTACATCATCTGCTGCCTAATTTTGTCCTTCATAGTTTCCCCAAGTTTTCTTTCTCTCTTGAACCATTTATGGACAGTGATATTGCTTTTTACAGGCAAAGTAAGACACTTAAAATGTTTTAAGAATGCATGACTATGTTCTCAAAAACGATGACTCATCGTGAAAAAAGTTGAGAATTATTATTTTTGTTACTTATGTTAGAAAAATATACTTTCATAATAAGTTGTAGCAAAAAATATTGTAGAAAATTATTTCTGAGTATGACTTTAAGTATGTATGAACTCAGAATTGCACGGTAGCAGAAAAGAGGCATTGAGGGAAAAAGCCATATTGAATACCTCTGAAATCTTATTATAAGTTGAAAAAATATTTATTCAGAATCCCTGGCAGGGTGCCTTTAAGAACATCGTTTGCCTGAATGTGTATTGTCTTGTGTAAGTATGGGCTTAAAAAGGTACCTGGCCTAGTCCTTCAGAGAACTCCACTCGTCGAAGCTGATGTCCCAGATTTTATAAAGTGGGCCTTCAGACTTACCTCTTTTTAAGTAATTAATTTTAATCTGTTTGAAAGCCCTATTTATTTTGTTTACAATGTTCTGCCCTGAGTAATGCCCTTTAATAAAATGGTTTCTAGGGACTTTTGATTAAAGACACTTCACCAAAATAAAAGCCATAAAACCACAGACAAAAAGAAAAGGAGAATAACCAAAACAGAATTCTGGAAGCTAGAAAACAGATGGATATGGGTAACGCTTGGAAGGCTTGAGAAAGAGAAATTCTAAGCTTCTGTGGTAGAAGCTGTGCAGTAGCATGACATAACTGCAGAACTTCCAGACAGTTCAGAAATAGATGGCTGTGCGGGGAACGATGTGGCTGAAATGCAGGAGGTCATTCAGGTGCCCTTTTAAGGAGCAATGAGACTCTCAGGTCCCTACCATGACTCTGCACAGCTGGGGAACTACCTCTGCCCCACCTCCACAAAACAAAAAAATTGGAAATATATCCTTTGGAAAAGAATAAACTAGAACTCATGTGATGGAGAGATGTTTCTGTAATCAAGAGGTAGGTAACAAACTCCTTCCCCAAACGTAGTAGCATCACATACTCATTTACCGCTACACCTCCTGCTCCTGCAGACTGACTGGGCTCAGTTGGGCAATCATCACCGAGGCTCTCTAACGCAGGTATAGACAGATGGTGGCTAGGCCGGAGTATCCGAAGGCATGAATGCGTTGGATGTCCAAGATGAAGTCTTCATTCACATGCCTGGCTCTTTAGCTAGAATGCTTGGAACAACTAGGATGAGCAGATGTTATCCTTTCTACACAGCCTCTCCAAGGCGCTAGTTTCTCTTCAGCACAGCTTGGCAGGCTCTGACTAGTTGAAATGATTCCACAGAGGTTTCTGAGAACCCCAGGTAAAAGAGTCTAAGATCTATGATATAAAGTTGCAAGTCATGCCGCATCCTTTCTGCCACTTCTATTGCTCCAAAGAGAGTCCCAAGGCCAATGTAGATTCAACTCAATGAACTATTTGAGAACACGAAGACAGAGTAGCTCCTTGGGATGGGGGCATTTCTAGAGACTCGCCACCACAACAGGACAAATACCAAGAAGAGCTGAGGTTTGGAAGATACTAAAACAGAGAAATTAAATGAAATACTAAATATTTCCTCCCTTTCTTCACTGAACCTTCAGAAAGTCTCAGAAAACCAAGATTAAAGCACTCCAGTGGACAGCCTCAAGTACACACACAGAGCATCAGTTCAGTTTTTTATGCCCTACTCCTAAGTATGAACAGACAGTTAAGGAGCGTCAGTTAAGAATACACCAGCCCAGTCAGCATGACTCAGTGGTTGTGCGTCAGGGCACATACCTGGGTTGCAGGCTCAATCCCCAGTGTGGGGCATGTAGGAGGCAGCCAATCAATGATTCTCTCTCATCATTCTCTCTCGCCCTCTCCCTTCCTCTCTGAAATTAATTTTTAAAATATTTTAAAAATATGCCAAACAAACAAAAAAAAATGGAGTGAATAAACAAACAATTGTGGATAAAGAAAATCTCAAATCATATCTTTTGCTATCATCAGAAAGAAAAGGGAATATAGTAAAATCTTGAAACAAAAGCAGAAGGTTATAAAAAGTAATATTCAGAGAATGAAAAAAGAGCTCTTCAAAATTATACAAACAACAGAGACAATGTGTGGATGGATGGGGTATTGTAAGTTTTTATATGATGGGGAAATACGAAAAAATTAAATAAAAATATTGAAAGATACAAACATTAAAATAAAGACATACTAACAGGGAAAATGTTAATATAATTATAGGATAATTTCACAAGTTTTATGATCCAAATTAACAGATGTTCCAGAGAGAATAGAACAAAAAACAGACAGGAAAATTTTCAAAGAGACAATTCAAGAAAATGTCCCAGAACTAAAAGAACTGACTTTCTCATTCAAAGAGGCTGTTATGGGCTGAACTGTGTTCCCCCAATTGTGGTCCTAATCCCCAATATTTCAAAATGTGACATTATTTGAAATAGGGTTTTTGCAGATATAACTAAGTTAAGATAATGTCAGTAGGGTGGGCCTAAATCCATTAAGATTGGTGTCCCTACAAAAAGGGGGAATTTGGACACAGGTATGGATGCACACAGGGAGAAGGCCATCTGAAGATGAGTGGACACTTGGGTAAGGTGACCAGACGTCTTGCTGTTGGCGGGACAGTCCGGATTTTTAACAATTTGTCCCGCGTCCCGCGGCGTTTTAAAAAAGTCCCGATTTTTGGAAAGAATGCATGACAAGCTAGGGAACGGCAGGAGAACGGGAAGGGAATATACGGTTCGGCGGCCATGTGGCTATTTAGCCAGGATATGAATTTTATATTATTTTTGTTAATTTTATAATGTTAAACTTTAATAATAACAAATAATTGTTGAGAAGTGATTATCGAGAACTGCTTATCAAAGTTCGCATTGTTGATCAGTTGTTAGAATTCGACCACCATTGTTTGGACTTAATGAACAATGGCATTTTTTGGGATTGGCAACGACGAAAACATTTTGTAACTGTCTCTCAGACGATACACATCGTACTGCGTGCCAGTAAGCTAGTTAAACAAGTGATGTCATTACAAATCAGCTATTCAGATAATTTAGGTAAGTTATTTATTTATTTCATAAATACATAAATTTTCTTGAATTTAGCAGACAGTACTAATACTATGTATTTATGAAATAAATAAATTACTTACCTAAAGTCTGGTCACCTTAGACTTACGTTACGGCAAATTCGGAGGAAAAATAATACAAGTTAGTATTGTTATTATTTAGAAAGAAATATAGGATTAAAATAATTTTTAAAATATAGTTACTTTATAACAATCAAATTAATTTAATTTATAAACTAACAATAAAATATGTTCATGTAATTATGTACCTACTTACTGTGTTTTTAAGCAATATGTATATAATAATTTATAATATAATTTTAAATTATTTTTTTTAGATTTTTAACATAATGAGTAAGAAAAGAGGATGCAAATTCAAAGATGATCTAAGAAGTGAATTTCCTTTTATTAAAAAAACCAAAAGTGATTACAATATAGACCAAATTTTTAATCAAGAACCACCCCCTGGACCGAAACTGGTTTGGCTCAGTGGATAGAGCGTTGGCCTGCGGACTCAAGGGTCCCAGGTTCAATTCCGGTCAAGGGCATGTACCTTGGTTGCGGGCACATCCCCAGTAGGGGGTGTGCAAGAGGCAGCTGACCAATGTTTCTCTCTCATCGATGTTTCTAACTCTCTATTCCTCTCTGTAAAAAATCAATAAAATATTTTTTTAAAAAAAAGAACCTCCCCCCCCCCGCCCCCGGTCAATGGTGTCCTGCTTTACCAATGTTAAAATCTGGTCACCTTACACTTGGGTGAATGAATCATCTATAAGCCTAGGAATGTCACAGATTCCCAGTAAACCTCCAGAAGCTACAAGAGACACAGAACTGCCTCCCCCTCACAGCTCTGCTGACATTTTAATCTCAGACTTATTACCTCCAGGACTGTGAAACAAGAAATTTTTGTTGTTTAAGGCCTCAACTTTGTAGTACTTTGTTATGGATGACCTAGAAGACTAACATGGGGCCTACTAAGTAGCCAGTACACAGCTGAAATAGATCCACAGCACAGCACACGCCTGAGATTGCGGAAACTTGAATAAGGCAGAGAGAAGATTCTAAGAGCTTCTGGGGAAAGGAGTGTAAATGACTAAACTGCAAATTAAGAGTTAGGGTAGAATAAAGACATGTCAAACACTTCATTTCTAAAACATGACAAGGACCACCAAAATAATGGAGCAAACAACAAGGAATGGGATTAAGGAAGCAGAACCCAGCATAAGAGACAAATGGAGGTTGTTGCCGAGAGAGAATCTAATTTGTTTGAGGAAATTTATACTTATAGCACAGGACAGTGGATGAATGAATAATCATTCATGGAAAAAGAATGCTCCAAGGAAATAACAAAAAGTTGTGCAAGAAAGAAAATAAAATAGTACTAAACTACTATTGTAAATATAATTTTTAGAGCCATGTCAATGTAAATATTGCATACTGATTTAAATGAAAATTATAAATAATTGGAGAGGACAAGGGAGATTGTTGAATATATGTGGTAGAGGCAAAAGAGTACTACTCATCTTGTATAGTGAAAATTAAGTTTTGAAGCCTAATACTAAAAATGGAAGTATAAACATACTATTTATGGCTATGAAATAATTATCCCCAAAAGTGGAAAGTGATTGCCTTTGGGACCAGAATGGAGGAGTAGGAAGGATACTGCTATTTTTTCATCATAAGCCTTGTAGATCTACTCTGTTATTTAAATAATATGTACATGTAACTTGGAAGGAACTAAAAACTAGTGAGCGAATCTCTTCAGATTAAGTCTATATTTGAAGTGTAAATCTATGGCCATCCATCTACTCCCGGCCAGTGGTTTTCAAAGTGTAATGTGCTCGAGATAGCCTGGTATCTTGTTTAAAAAAAAAGGCTGAACGAGAACTAGATATGTGCATTTTCCATAAGCTCTCAGGCAGTGCCAATCCTGCTGGTCTTTGAGTAGCAAAGCTCTGGGACAGTATTTTCAATTCAACATACATATGTTAGTGCTTTATAAACACTTCTGATGGTTAGATCTATTACATTCCTTCAATGACCCCCATATTGCTTTTAGCCTGGAGTTCAAACCTCTCAGAACACACAAGGCTCTCTCACACATAATCCTTGCCCCACTCTCCTGCCCCTGCCCATGTCCACCAACAGCTCGAGCTACCTGAACACGCATGCAGCCCAGAGTGCCCGCTGCACAAATGAGCTAACCATGGGCTCTGTGTACTGGCTCCTACTGTTTACATCTTCACGGCAGGCGGAGATTTGTTAGCTCAGAAGCTGGCTGCTGCCAAACTCGTGTTTTTATACATCTATTTACTTTAAAAATAGCCCAAACAAGCAGATGTTTTAGCCACTTAGAGCCAGCTTGCTTTACATACCTCGGAAAACCTCACCCCTATGTGCTGACAATAAGTAAGATAAGCCCTGGGCCATCAAGATCTGGAGCTGCTGCTGCCCTTCGGACCTCTGGGACCCAGAGATCCCCTGTGCTGCTGACACTTAAGTTCCCTCTTCAACTCTCTGAGCTCCCTCTCTGGTCTACCTCCCTGACCCCCACCTAATTTCCTTGCCATCTCTCTGGGCTGTGAGGGACTGCCCCGGCATGGGTACTTGTCAGAATATTGCTCAGAGAGCTTGTATGTGCAACTGCCACCTCATGGTCATATATTTTTCCTTGATTAGCCCCTAAACCTGCCCCCTCCCCCCGCCAGGCTTTACACACCCCACAATCCACTTTACTTTAGTTGGCTAATTCCTCTTTATCTCTTAAGACTCACTTTAGGTGCCAAGTCCTCCGGGAAAGCCATCTTTGGCCTACAACACGGAAAACTGATCAGTGCCCTGCCTTGCCATACCTCTACCTGGGGCACGATTACAAATCACAAGTTCCCAGAGTTATGTTTACTTTTGCTAATCTCTAGAACACCCCGGGAAAGACCCCCTTTCCTCCTGGATAAGTGGGGTCTGGGTTTTCATTAAGTCAACCAATGTTTATTGAGCAATGACTATGCACCAAGAATAATCTCTAGACTGGATTTTCAACAGTAAAAGACGACGATAGTTTCTGCTCTTGTAGAGGTTAAAGTCTACTGAAGGAGTCAGACATTCATTAGCCACATGGATAAGAATGAGTACAACTTGGATGAATACTATGGAGGAAGGTACGCAGAAGAGATTACAGGCCACAATGTAGTCCAGAGGACAACACATACCCCCAAATTTACATTTCATTCAGCCGTGAAACCGAAGCCCTCACACTGCTCCTTTCTTTCCAGGCTCTACCGCTGGCTGTCCAAGCTAACGTGATTATGCCTGTCTTTTACAGTGAAGAACTCTGAGCTTTTGAATTTGTTTACTTATAATTGCACTGAACTCAGATGGATTTTCAAAGAGAACTCCTGGCACCACTGAAGACACTCTCTTGGCTAAACTCAGTGCGGAGCTAGAGTTGCCATATATCAGGCACGTGTCCCCATGAAGACAGTACATTACCTTTCCTTCATTTCAAACATTTTTATTATAAATGCTGTATTTAATAGCATATTCTGAAATGCAATGGGTGTTAAAGAAGAAAAGAATCACCAATAGTCACTGTCAATGTATGAGCATAGTTGACATTTTTCTGTATTTCCTCATCTTTGTTCTATGCCTCTGTAACAGAAGTATATTAACTGCTGTCCTAGCTCCAAGTCTATGCCATCCATTATCTCCTCACTGGACATTAAATCCCCTACAGGTTTCAGTTCCTGGACTGCCTGCAGGAACCACTTGGATGGAGGCAGACACGCTGGGACACTAAGCTGGTGATTGGTGAATTACTGACTTAGCAACTAGGGGACTGCTTGGCATGGAGTCAGTGTCTATATGTCCCTGGTACTTGCAGAAGAAGACTCTATTTCCTCCCCAGGGATTGAGGTCTTTCAGTTCCTCCCTCCCATCTGCTCCTTCTCTCAGGCTGCTTCTTCTGCTTCTCAGCTCTCTCTTCAGGGAGTAGAAAAACCTGCTCCTCAAGCAAGCCTGTGAATATTTTTATTCAGCACTTGAGTTGCTTGCAATGTTTGTCATTGAGAGGTACAGTCTTTAAAGCAGTTTCTGATGCGGTGATCCTGACTATCGTGTTGTGGGCTTGGAAAAAGGCCCCTTGGAGTAAGAAGGAAAGAATTTCAGGATCTAGGGAGGACAGGAAGACTTAAGAGAATTATAGCCCACTACAGATGAATAATCCCACCACACATACAGATACCTTTGCTTTTGCATAATCAAAAGCTTATATAGCCAATTTTGTGTCTTGGTCTTTTTTTTTTTTTTTAAATATGCTTTTTATTGATTTTTAGAGAGAGGAAGGAAGAGGGATAGAGAGACAGAAACACTGATGACAGAAATATCATCTATTGGCTGCCTCCTGCACGCCCCCTACTGGAGATCCAGCCTGCAACCCAGGCATGTACCCTGACTGGGAATTAAACCAGTGACCTCATAGTTCATGGGTCGATGCTCAACCACTAAGCAACACCAGCCAGGCTGTCTTGGTCTTGGTCTTTTTTATTGAATGTTATATTCTAAATGTTTTGTCCAAGTCCTAAAATATTCTTTGAGGACTTCATTTCCATGTCTGTAGACTATTCCATCCGCTGGTGTGCCAGCTGCTTAACTGATTGCCAATCAGTAATTTCATGGAAGAAGCCCAGGGTCTGGGTCCCAACAGCCCAGGCCTCCTACCCACCACCTCTGTGACATTGGAAAAGATACTTAACCTCTCAGTGCTTTCCCTCTACCATTGTTTTCCTGTATATAAGAACATTAATATTACCTATCTAGTAAACTTATTAGAAATTCTAAAACAAATACATATTTAAAAACAGTGAATAGGCAATACATTTAGTTATTGCTATAGTTGATTTTTTAATTGTTTCTAGTTTTTAAATTCTATAAACAAATATGAATATACTAGAGTCCCAGTGCACGGATTCGTGCACATTGAAAGGAAATAAATTAGAAGGTGGCTGGCAGGGTGAGATTGGGGGAGACATGCTGGACACACCCTGGAGCTAACCTCCCATGGTCCCTCCCTGGCCAGCCACACCTAAGGTGGCACAAGGGCTCAAAGGGCGTGTGCAGAGTGAATGGGGTCCCTCTGGCAGGTGGGGTCCCTGGGCCTGGACTGTGGGGATTGGGCCGAAACTGACAGCCAACATCTCCCGAGGGGTCCCGGAGTGCAAGAGGGCACTCTGAAAAGGTGCTGTCACTTGGCAGCTCCTGCGTTAAGCGTCTGTCCCCTGGTGGTCATTGTGCATCATAGTTACTGGCCAGTGGGCCAGTCGCTTAGGCTTTTATATATATAGATGAATATATAAATCTTTGTCCTTTTTTTTTTTTTTTTTAAATTTACCCTTTTTAGTGCACAGTTCTATGAGTTTTTTTGTTTGTTTGTTTTTGTTTTAAATATATTTTATTGATTTCCACAGAGAGGAAGGGAGAGGTATAGAGAGTTAGAAACATCGATGGGAGAGAAACATCGATCAGCTGCCTCCTGCACACCCCCCACTGGGGATGTGCTGGCAACCAAGGTACATGCCCTTGACTGGAATCGAACCTGGGACCCTTCAGTCCGCAGGCCGACACTCTATCCACTGAGCCAAACCAGTCCCGGCTGTCCTTTTTTTTTTAGAATTGTAGAAGTTGTATTAACAAAGGCTATGAATTTTTAAAGGTTCTGAATATATTCTGCCAAATTATTTATCAGAAAGATTATATAATTTTACACTCACACAGCAGTTAAATGTTCTCCCTTCAATAAATTCTCCAGCAGCAAGGAGACTAATCCTTTTAAAAACAGACTGGACTGAGTCTCCCCCGCCTCCCTCCCCCAACATCCTTATCCTGGTTTTGGGGCCCTGCATACACTGCCCCACCCACCTCTCCACCTTCTTGCTGCTACTCTGGCTGGTTTACTGTCTCCAGCTGCACAGGCTTCCTTCCTAGTCCTAAACAAGCCACTTTTCTTCCAACCCCTGGACTGCAGCGTCTTAAGCATCCTACTCCCTCTGCTGGAATGTCTTTCCTCCCCCACTGCACCCCATCTTCCCAACCTTGGCTAGTTAACTCAGTTCTACACATACACACTCAGAACATGTTACTCCCCTTTTTATATACCCTCTTAGCACTGTCCTTTACTTCACAGCACTTCACAGAAATGTAATCGGCTAAGTGATTGATTATGTAATGATTTCTTTAGTGTTCTTCCCCTGGCTTGTCTCTAAGCACCACGAAGCAGGAACTGTGACTGGCTTCTTGGTGATCATGGGGTTCCTACTGTCATCTACACGTGCAAAGTGCATACTAAGTAAATGCTTGTTGAGTGAGTGAAGGGGGAAAGGAAGGAAGATGCATATGACGGAGTCTTGTTTTTCCTTTGGTATTATGTGTCTTTAAAACTGCCATTAGCTCATTAAAGTACATTTTATACCTTTCTCCTCTTCCTAAATTTCCCAGCAGAAGCACCAGAGCTGTATTTCAAGGCACAGCCTCAATGATCCAGGGTAGAGACAGGCTCTCTCTCTGGAGAGGCTGACCTGAGAAGCTCTGCACGAGACCTGAGACGGGCAGGTAGAGCTGGGTGAGGTGTTGCACCAGGAGGAACCTGGGGTGAACTGAGCCCTCTCCCTGCTTCCTCACCTGACTCAGCTCACGGATGACCAGCAGTGGGCCTGCAGCTCCCCGAGAATTGGAGGATTCCTCTCTGGACAAATTGTCGGACCCAGTATTCTGACCTTAGAAGAAAGCATTTAATGGGAGAGAGCAAAACAAACAAACATAAAAAGGGATTTGTGTAAAACAGGAACAATACAGGCAGCAGAAGAAACTTCTTTAATAAAATAAATCTAACATTGTAAAAGAGATAGGAGAGTAAGAACGAAATATAATTTTTAAAGAAATATTTGAAAAACAAGAAAGAACTCTCAGAAATTGAACAATATCAGAAATTAAAAATTCAATCAAAGGTCCGAAAGATACATTTGAGAAAATGATTTTGAAAACAACAAAAACGATAAAAAATAGAAAAGAGGAAACAAGAAAAATAGAAGATCAATCTAGGATGAGCAGCATATTTATAAGTTTACTTTGCTACATTTATTAGGATTGTCCAAGCTCTTGGTTTTCTTGATTAGTCAGGTATATAAATATTCCTCTCTTTTCCGCATCCAGCGCAGCTATAGAGCAGTCTGGTTCCTGAGTAGGGGCGGCTGGGGATTGAGAATATGAAAGAAAGAGACAGACATAGAGATAGAAGGAAAAAGCTGGGGCTGGGTAGGACAGCTATCCTCTAATGGAGAGACAGGGACCCAGAGCCGATATAGCGTGTTTATTTTATACAGCAAAATACCAGGGAGTTTTACTAAAGCCCAAGACAAAGGAGATTATGTGCATTCTTGTGGCTTCTTTGTAATCGTCACTTCTGGGTGGGCCCGGATAATCGTGTTTGTTCCTGGTGCTTGGCTGGATTTTGATAATGAAACCCACCCACCCCCTGGCGCCTGAGCTGAAGGTCAGGCTGACAACACATCTATCTCTGGCAAGGTATGTTTCCAGGGCATGGCTCTGCCGGCACCACTGGATTCAGATGACAATCAGCTCAGGGGCCTTTCCCAGGTGCTCTCTACAAGCTAAATGAAATATTTAAAAATATTAAATAGGAAATAAAGTGTGAAACTCTTTAGAGGATTTTAAAATAAATTTGTAAGTAAGACCAAACATTGATAAAAACCCTCCTTATAAATGACTATTAGTACTAATAGATTATGGGCAGAACAATAAATTTGTAAGTTAAAGTTAAAAGCTTAAAGTAAAGCATTTGAGAAGTTATAACATTAAGGAATTGACTCATTGTTTAAAATCCCATAACACAAATATTGCTTTAAGTGTACACAAGTAGCTATCCTGAACATACACACACAAAATGCCCACTCACAGTCTTGATAACATAAACAATGTGATATCTACTTAACCCAGAATTACAGAATAACTCTATTTGGAGAATGAGAAAAAGAAAAGTTGTGGGTAGGTCAGGGTGGTGGTGGTAAGAGGACTAATTGTTCCTCTTACAGAGTAGGATTCATCAAAACATGTCTGAGGTTCAAAAATAAAGAAAGAACAACATAATGATGTGAACATGTTATTTGAAAACAAGGCGAAGATAACAGAAGAAAGAGTTCTAACAGCTGAACAGGCTGCCTCTGGAAAGCCTGAATTAGGGGTGGGGAGCAGCAATGCAGGCAAACTGCTGTTTTCCATAAGCTTATTGAAATAAAAACGGAGAATATGTATTACTTTGATAAAAATAAAAGACAAATTTTACAAAGAAACACTGAGGAAGCCACCCAGTTTTGAATTCTAAGTACATTGAAATTTTAATCTCTTTTGGTTATTCTCTAAAACCAGTGATTTCAGGTTTTTTAGAGGTTCTTTTCCCTTTTCCTTTTCCCTCACTCAAAATTATTTCTCTCCTCCCTCCTGCTGGATAACTCTAACCATACATCAAAGCTTACACAGGCATTTCTCATTAGATGGCCACATACAAGAAAGGACTTTGCTGCCAAAGAGTTCAATACTTGATGCATCTGGAGGTGGACAGTTCCACCCATAGTGTAACTGTGCAGAAATGTTATTTCTTTATATGACCTATTCTCCTTTTTTTCCTATTGATTCAAACTGGCCTCACCCAGCCCCTGCCTCCCCTGCCTCCTTCTCCCTTGCATGACCACTCTTCATGGTTAAGTTCTCAGGACAATGAGGGTCTGGTCATCATCAGATAATCTGAGGGACAAAGTTTCAGGTCTATTGACCACAGAGAGAGAGTTTTGGTCAAACTAGAGGTAACATGTAGGCCTCAATTGTGTTTGAGCTCCAGGCCCAGAAAATCTGGGTAACCAGATATGCAATTCTATGGCTCACAGGGCCAGATGCACGGATCATCTGCCCCTACCCTAGCATGGACCAAAGGCCTGACCAGAGGGTCTTGAAGGAGGACCATGGAAACCTGGCCTATTCAAGGGATGCTCTTATGGAAAGTAAAAGAAGTGCATTAAAGTAGGATATGCTGATGTCCTTCAGAAGAACTGCCTTCCAGGTTTAGAAGGTGACTGGAATTGACCAGCAGTTATCCCCATGTACTCCCTAAAATGGCCACCAGGATATGAGGGTACTGGGGCAGCGCAGCTGAATCTACACATATCCCTCTTGCATCTGTACTCCAAAACCATAAGATAATAAATTGGTATTATTTTAATACACTACATTTTTGGTAATTTATTAAAATAGTAATAGGAAACTAATACAGTCTTAAAACTTCTTTGAAACTTGGTGATTTTTTTTTTAAATAAAAAAGTAAATAAAGTTTCATTAAGACACAGTCACCATCGCCCTAACCAGTTTGGCTCAGTGGATAGAGCATTGGCCTTCGGACTGAAAGGTCCCAGGTTCGATTCCGGTCAAGGGCATGTACCTTGGTTGCGGGCACATCCCCAGTAGGGGGCGTGCAGGAGGCAGCTGATACAGGTTTCTCTCTCATGGATGTTTCTAACTCTTTCTCCTTCTCCCTTCCTCTCAGTAAAAAATTAATAAAATATTTTTTTAAAAAACACAGTCACCAACTTTTTTAAAAAACATGTCAACAAAATATGTCTAAGTTCAAATATTCAATCAGAGTAAGAAATTAAAAAACTTATACAACCCTATTTAAACTCATAATTACTTTAGAACCAAAGCTTTAGCTATTCATATACTTTAGAGTCAGTTGCTTATCCTCAGGATACTCCTTCTGCTAGAGATACTCTTACTGCTGGATTATCCTAGAGATACTCCATTTACATCTTTATTTTCCATTATTCCAACTAGAAATAATCTCTCACTTGGAACACTGAAAAACATACTTGGCTTTTACTACATTAGCAAATTCTGTATGTAAATGCCTAAAGAACTCGTTGCTTCCTTCAGTATTAATGGCCACTTGCCTAATGCCTTTACAACACTAGATCACCTGCATCAATTTATGTTCATTGCTTTAAGAGAGAGAGGAGAAGAAAAAGAAGAAAAATTATAGGGAAAGGGTAAAAAGTGATTAAAAAAAAAAAGAAAGTCAGGAGATCTGACCTTCAAATAGATGCACTTTCAAAACTGTTTTCATGCAGAGAAGGTAAAGGGTGTGCATAGCCATTTGCTGGGGGCCTACATTCTGGTGCAGTTCTGGAATGTGGGTGGCCTGTGCTCCTGCGAGCCAAGCGTATTCTCTAGGGAACAGAGATCCTCTGATTTGAGAAGCCCTGCGCTGGCAAATTTCACTGGCTTTAAATTCAGCAGAAAAGCTCAGTAAGAAAAGTGCTAAAGGACACCTATGGGCAATGCTAGGACCAAACTCATCAGATAGAAGACGCTTCAGCCGAGTCTCTGAAAATCTGCACATCCTCCTGGATCTTTCAAAAACTTCCAGGCATCAGATATAAGAAGCACCATTTACCACCCGGTTTAGGTGTGCTTCCTACCATTTTCCTCATTGCAGACAAATTTTAGGGATATTTCTCTGTAATTTCAAGTAAAAAACCACCAAACAAACAAACAGTAGGGCTTTGTTCTTTGCACACCCTCCCATCCACAAACCAGGGCTGATCACATGCCTACAGCTACACAGCAACAAGGCCAAAAATAAAACTGGGCAGATTGGAAAAAACCAAGGTAATCACAATGCCTTCAATCAGGATTTCAGCTAACAGTAAGATGCACATTCTTCAGATAAATCTTTCATGAGCCATTATGTCTGGATAAATACATAACCATTCATCTGTTCATTCACGGCACTGGCAGATATTTGTTGGGCCCCCATTACATTCAGTGAAACCTGGGGGACACACAGCCAAGAGTATATGGTCCCAGGTCATGTGGGCCTCACAAAGGGACCATTTAGACAAGTGCTACCTTGCACAGAAATAAGTGTTGGTAAAGAAGTGTGCATAGAGGACTGTTACTGAAGCAGGGAATACTTGTATCACGAAGAGAGATAGATATTTGGGTTTTCTGTTTGTTTCGTTTTGCTTTTTTGTCTGTTCTGTGTTTATCTTAGTTTGAATTCCTTCAGAAGCTGACCCTGGTAAGAAGATTCAAGATGGTTATTTGGGAAATAAAAGACAGATTCCTAAGGGAGAGGAGTTGGATCAGAGAAGGGAAGGCAGCCAACAGAGGGTATACTATCTAAACAGCTGCTGCAGCCAGAGATTAGAGCTCATTCGCACTGGGGAATTCTGGGAAATGGTTTAAAATACGCACCTCATAGTTATCCCTCCCAAGGACAGAGGGAAGAGAGAGGCAGCTCCAAGCAGTCCTCAGTTCCCCCAGCACTTTTCTGGCCAGCCCAGACACAGGCAATTGAATGCCAAGGTCAGCCAGAGCATCCTGAAATGGTCATTTTCAAGGAATATGAGTAAAGCACCTACACTACTGCTATAGCGTATGAACTTCTTCCCAGGTTCGGACAATTCCTAATTGTATGACCTGGTAGGTAACAGAAACTACTTAGCACTATGAAACATCAGAGATGCAAATTTAAATGACAATGAGATAGCTCTTCACACCTGTCAGGATGGCTACCATCAACAAACCAACCAACAAATGACAAGTGCTGGCATGGATGTGGAGAAAAGGGAACCCTAGTACACAGCTGGTGGGAATGCAGACTGGTGCAACCACCATGGAGAACAATATGGAGTTTCCTAAGAAAATTAAAAATGGAACTGCCATTTGACCCACTTGTAGGAATATATCCTAAGAAACTAAAACACCAGTCAGAAAGAATATATGCACCCCTATGTTCATAGCAGCACAATTTACAATAGCCAAGATCTGGAAACAGCCCAAGTGCCCATCAGCAGATGAGTGGATAAAAAAGCTGTGGTACATCTACACAATGGAATATTATGCAGCAATAAAAAGGAAGGATCTCTTACCCTTTGAAACAGCATGGAGGAACCTGGAGAGTATTATGCTAAGCAAAATAAGCCAGTCAGAGAAAGACAAATATCACATGATCTCATTCACATGTGGAATCTTAAGAACAAAATAAAATGATGAACAAAACAGACCCAGAGACACAGAAGCATGGAACAGACTGACAAATCTCAGAGGGAAGGCAAGAGTGGAAGGGTGAGGGGGAGAGATTAACCAAAGAACTTATATGCACATATGCATAGCCCATAGGCATAGATAATAGTGCAATAACGGCGTGGGGAGGGGACTGAAGGGGGGTGGAGGGGGTAAATGGGGAAAATAAAGAGACATCTATAATACTTTCAACAATAAATATGAAATTTTTAAAAAAGAAACATAAAATGTGAAGTGCTGCTTTCCAAGCGAGGGCACAGGCATGTGGCGAGGTTCTGCCAGTCAGAGACAGGCCTGAGTGATTTAAGCAGGAAGTTCAGCAAAACCCTCTCTTTGCATCATGGGAGATGGTAGCTAATGTATGGAAATCAAATTTAGCAAACATAGCAGATAGCTTTTCCCAACCCTGTTTGTCTTCACCTTTTCTCTTTTTGTTAAACATACACACACAAGGCCTGTTCAGAGTAGAGAAGTGCCTAGTAAAATTAAAATGTTAAATTTTTAGCAGACATTTTACCATTCATCTTTATATTGTGCAATGCAAGTTTTAAATGAAAATATCAGAGTTTTTAACTTCTGTGTGGCATCACCAAAATTATAAAATTAACATTTTGTAGCTCATCCCCAAAGGTGCCTTGAGCTGGCCAGGAGACACAGCGCCAGCATCAGAAAAGCTGGGGGCGGGGGGGAAAGATCACCTTCAGTCACAGAGCCTTGGAGTGAAGACCCGCGTAGTCACTGGGTGCCCTGCTCACCACGGGGAGGGCAGCATCCCCTCCAGTCCTTGATATGCCAAGGTCTCTTTGCACCAGCCCCGCACCCATGTGCTACCCCCAGGGAGGGCAGGGTCTGGCACAGTCTAGCCAGTCATCAGGCTTGTCGCCACAAGTCACACAAATGGGGTGAAACCCAGTGATTTTATAGTTCTTGCACTGGGTCCAAGGCGGGCTCTAAGCGAGTCCTACCAACATATGACCTCTGGCTGGCCACCCACCAAACACTCTGTGATGCTTCCAGCCCAGGTGGGAATGTCTGTCTCCATGCCCAGCCCCAAGACATGGCAGGATGTTTACACCCAAGTCTGATCTTTCTCATGGCCACGTCCAGGCATCTTCCCGAGGCGGAGAGCAGCAGCAGTTGCAGGTTGACAAGAGGGAGGTGGAAACCAAGTGGACCCGTCCCAGAGGGTTGGGGAGCAAGCCACACAGCACCTCTCCTCTGAAAGAGGCGGGACTGCAGGAGGCCCAGGTACTCGCCCCTGGGCTCATTTCATTGTCTGATCAGCCCTCACAAAACCTAAACTGAAAGATCAAGCTGTTAAGATTATCAGCAGAGCAATGGCGGAGCATTAAACCCTCACTAAGCGCAGGGCTTCTCTGAGCAGGGCCCTATGTTATTATCCTGGTCGCACAGCCTTAAAGCTGGCTGTGTGTATCACACAGCTCTCCTGGCCACAGACGAGCTTCTCCAAAGAAGAGCCCACACTGATCGTCCGCTTCTCTTCTCTCCCATCATATCTCAACTCACCACATTAGGCCTCCACTTCCAAATCAGGCACGGGTCAGGCTTTGTAGGACCTCAAACTGACACAGTTTTGAGGTCTCCTTTAAGAAGACAGATCATAAGATTATGAACATGAGGTCAGACATGTGAAGGAGAATTTGCATTTGAGTGGTCCTGATGCTTAAACTCCATTAACTTCACAGTAAATCGTCCTCTATGCATAATTTCTCTCTAACTGCTCCCCCATTTTCCCTCCGACTGCCAAATCTAATGGACACATTTCAGCCCGAGCTTTACCTGATTCCTCCCTGTAACTGAGACAGCATTAACTGCTTGCTCCTTGAAATCCTCCACGTTGGCTTCCAATACATCATCTATCTTCTAATTCATTTCATCTTTCACTGGCTTCTCTTTTTTATTCCTTTTATCTGTGGTCCCCAGATAACATTTAGCACACGTATTTATTTTTAAAGGGAAATTACTGCTTAAAACTAAGATGATATACTATATATATGGAAGTAAAGTACAAATTGCAAAGCACTATATAAATATGAAACGTTATTATTGCTAAGTGATTGATTCCATAATTTATTTAGAAATTACTTTATCTTAATTTTCCAAATTATCTTTTGATCTCCTAAAAGAAATATGTAAGTAAGGGATTCACGCAAGCTGTAGAAGTGACTTCATGATTTATACAGTATTTTTATGTGTTTTACATATTTTGTATTCCCCATTACAAGATAAATAACACTGAAAAATTAAGGGAATGATGTATATTGTTTGTATATCTCTATTGGTCCCTCTATATGAGTAAAATTTTTATTTTTATGGAAATTGGTTGCATGAAATGCAAGCAAAAGTATCTAAATGTGGCAGATATATTTCCCTAACCAGAAATTAATCTGTCCAAAAGAAAAAACAAAACACCCTATTTATTTCTCTTTATCTGAGTTTGCTCATTTATGCCACTCCAAATAATGACTTCATTTTGCAATAAATCCTTTTCCTAAGGAACTTGTTGAATAGTTTCATCTCTGCATTAATAACGATCAACATATTTGAAGGCAGAAATAACTTATAATTTATTATCTCCTTGTCTCAAAGTTAATCACAGTTTCAAAAACTATCTCCATTTTAAAAAATCCACTTAGGTTTATGAAGAACTTCATATGAGACAATAAAAACATGCTTCAAGGCTAAAATAATAATTACCCAAAGGAAAATGATAGTTTCATATTTATAATGGTGATTTATTATTCCTCCAAAGAGTGGACTACACACTCATTATCTTCATATTTGTAAATCCATCATTATAAATAAGAATACAAGTTTTTGTGGCAAAACATTCTTTTTAAAATTAGCACTGTCTTTATTACAAGTTTTGTGCAGGTTTTGCTTTTGTTTTTACATTAGGGAGAAAAAAAATCCTATTGGTTTCTCTAACAGTAAGTTTTCCAGAGATGTCTTGCTTCAATGCTGGTCTTATTCATCTCTTGCCCATAAAATAGTGCATCATGTTTCCTTAATGCCCATATGGGGATGATAACTTCCTTAATAAACTCAATGAGTTTGGAAACTTTATCATGGGATAATAACAAGAATGAATTCCCAGCACTGATAGCCATTAAGATGTCATTATGTTTCTGGACTTCTTTAACAAGCTCATTGCGGGTAAAGCACCATGCCAGCTGCATGCAGTGGGTCCTAAAAGTCAGATTTTCCAAACACTGTAAGTTTAACAAGTGTAGATCTGGTACCTTTTGATGGGCACAAACATCTTAGGAAAACTGCAAAGACATCACTTTTTCCCATAAGGCAGGAATAATCTATGGGGTTTGACCAGAATAATGATGTATATTTCATGGTCCCTCAACTGTAAAGCTGCCAGCAGAATTGAGGTCATATCTGCAGTTGTTATTAACAGTCATTGCTTAAGAGGACTGTAGCTCCGAGCTTTCATGAGTTGCAGAATGACACCTCACCTCCAAACAAATACTTCCCCCTCTTTCTATAAAGAGTATGAACTGACCTTGTAAACAAATGCCCTGTACTAGAGAGAAGGCTGGAAAATTATCAAGGGATTTTTGTTTAATATCTATCTGTTATCTTCTAGGGAAAGTAATATTTTAATTTGTTCAATCAATCAAGTAAGTATTCAACAAATCTTCATTGAGTCCATATTATGTCCAAGGTCACACTGTATATATAATTAAGTTAGAAAAATTCAATGCTATCCATTAAATGTTAAATATCATGATTGCATAAAAACATACGAGGTGCATTTTAGGGGGTTCAACTTGGCCCCTAAAATGTAAGCAAAGTACCTCATCTGTTCTGCACTGCAGGAAAAGCTAATTGTGCTGGAATTATTGAAGCACGTTACGTCTGCCTTCTATTTTTTATGAGTAATGCAAGATATTTTAAGGCTATTTTCACAGGTTCAATTTTTGCTTTATATGCAAACTTAAGAACATAAACACTCACCCCCAACCTCTGCTGACCTACCTTTTACAATGAGATTCCATCCTGCCATGCTGGATATTTGGTATGAATGAGAAGGGATTTAAAGAGACCCACTCCTTGCCCTCAAGGAACTTACACACTGGAAAGAGCAATACACTTTATAAGTAACTAGAGGCCCAGAGCACGAAATTCATGCACGGGAGGGAGGTCCCCTCAGCCCTCTCCAATCCAGGACCCCTCGGGGGATGTCTGACTCCCTCTCTACTGGCAGTTGGCTCCTAATCGCTCACCTGCCTGCCTGCCTGGTCACCCATAACTGGCCCCCCTTCCAGCCTGATCGCCCCTCACTGCCTCTGCGTACCAGCATGATCACCCCTAACTGCCCCCCCTCCCTGCTGCCAGCCAGCTCACCCCCAACTGCCCCCCTGCCAGCCTGGTCGCCCAACTGGCCTGGTCGCCCCACACAGCCTGCTGTTCAGTCGTTTGGTCATCCCTCACTAACCCCCCTGCCAGCCTGGTCGCCCCATGCAGCCTGCTTGTTCAGTCATTTGGTCATCCCTCGGGCCGGCCCTGGGTGGCTGGGCAGCCAACATCTGAGGCTTGCCTGCACCTTGGGCTGGCCCTAGGTGGCTGGGGGGCTGAGGGGACTGGGGGACTCCGGAGGCAGGCACACGGAGCGGCCAGACCCGCCTGTGGGTGGGCCTAGCCGTGCCACATGCCTGCTGCCCCAGCGGGGCTGAGGGGACTGGGCACCACCATCTTGTGGCTGTGGGCACCGCCATCTTTGATGGCATGGCAGTCAATTAGCATATTCCCTCCTTATTGGCTGTGGGCACCACCATCTTTGTGAGGGTGTGATGGTCAATTAGCATATTCCCTCTTTATTAGATAGGATTCTCTATGGGAGGCAATATCAATCCAATACCTGCAAGACAAAATAAAGTCCCAGTGACCTCAATTCTCATCCTTAGCCAAAATTCATCACATTATTGAAAACTTTCTTCCACTGACATTTTGAGGGGAAAAAAACTATAAATAATGAGAAAGTTTAACTATAACATTATATATATATTGTTAACAAGAAAACAATTATCTCAGATGTTTTTCTTATCTGTAAGTAATTTCATTGGGTAGGCACTCATTTAATCATGGCCCTCTGCTTGCTAGTATAGCAAGTGTCAACCTTGAGTATAGGTATTTTTACAAACAAACTTTGTGTGACAATCTGCCTGACAGGCTGCAAAATCCCACACGTGATTACATACGGAATACTCCACATTATATACTGAGAAACATCTCCATTAAAAATTACACAGAAAGTCTCAGGACCCTTGTCAACTTCATTTAATATAAACTCAATTTATAAAATGAGAAATTACTTTTCTAAATTGGAAAATATTTAACTCTAGACTAAAAGGTACTTACTTTTCTATTTCTGTTATCTATGTAAGTTTCAAAATTTTTAATAAAATATAAAATGTAAGGAAGGGGAAGACATAAAGATCCAGAACTTGTTGTAAATTTTTTACAGTTGAAGAGAACTTTTGTTTTTATTTTAACTTCCAAAGAGTTTTTCCCCTATAGTTGCAAAGAAATGTATATTTTAATATACACTCCAGTCAATTTTATTTTAGATACCATTCATCCTATCACTAATTTTATTTTTCTTTTGGGTCATTTTCTATTCCCACCCAATGAACACCTCTCACTGCACATACTGACATTTTTTTCCTGCTCATCAGATAATTATCTGCGGAATAGGACTTAGTCTCCCAGCTGTCCTTTTCCTGGATGACCCCATAAAACAAAAATGTTAAGTGGCTTTAGGTGCCACGGAGCCAGAAATTAAAATTAGATAACATATAATCCATTACCCTCAATGAGTGGTAGAGACACACAAGTAAACAAATAGTTGCAATAAAGCGTGAAACTACTATAGCAGAAGTATCTACAAGATCCTTCAAGAACATGAAACAGATGTGATCCACCTCTTCCCTATTTGGAGTATGAGGATTAGGGCACACCTCACAGGAGATGATTAAAGCTTAACTTCTATTTAAAATCCACTTAGGCTGAAGCTCTCCAGTTTAAATAACAGGGCCACGTCAGGCAAAGAAAACCCGTGCCCAAAACCGCATGGTACACTCGGTGCTCTCAGAGTGGCTTACTGCCAGAGTCCGTGAACCACAGCCATGGGTCAAATCTGGCTGACCACCTGTTTTCATGCAGCCTGTGAACAAGAACGCTGTTTACCTTTTATAGTTGTTGGGGGGAGGCATAAAAAAATAATGTTTCATAGGACATGACTAAAATTATATAAAATTAAAATGTCAGTGGTCACGTGGGAATACATCCATGCCATTCCTTTACGTATTGTCTATGGCTCCTTTTTGCTACAATGGAGAGTTGGAATAGTTTTGACAGAGACCTTATGCCCACAAAGCCTGAAAGACTTACTAGCTGGCTCTTCACAGGAAGTGTGTTGTGTCCTGGTTTAGTGTGACTGGCACCGAGTCCTGAGAAGTAGTGAGACGTGAGGTAAGCAAAGAGGAATACTGGGAGTCTTCCCTTCCTGGTGTCATGTGTAGACGATAGGTGATGGCGAGCTAGTAAACCAGGAGAGTTTTAAATAGCAGAGCTTTAAGGCCGGATTCCATTTTTGAGAGCTTGAAGAGCCATGCTAGATACAAAGGGAACTGTTAAGTGGCCATGATGGTGAAGGTCTGAAGTGGAACAATTACAGTGAGATCAAACAGAAATGCTTAGGAGACAGAATTAGTACAACTTCATGATGAACTCAATAGAAAAGGTGAAAGAAAGAAAAGACCTTAGTTCCTGATCTGGTTTCAGGAAATTGGTGGTGCCATTCACCAAGACAAAAACTAATTCTTTTTTCCTACTTTCTATCATTTAGGAAAACTACATAAAATATGTCCCCAAATCCACCAATTGGATGTTTCCCATGCATCTTATGAATCAAACAAGACTCACAGATGGGAAATCGCAGCATAGGCTGGTGTGGCTCCGTTGGATGGTGGGTCATCCCGTGCACCAGAAGGCAGCAGTTCCATCCCTGGTCAGGCCCATGCCTGGGCTGCAAGTTCAATCCCTGGTCAGGGCACATGTGGGAGGCAACCAACCAATGTATGATCAATATATCTCTCTCACATCAATATTCTCCACAGCCCCCGCCCCCATTCCATCTAATTTCCCAACCCTGTGAACTGATTTAGGCCAGTTGTGAGCCTATGATTCCCTTATCTTCCTCTTTTTAGGCTCAGCTGCATTTTCTGATTTTTCTGCTTAATGAACTGGGATGGACATGTGGACCATTTACTGCATGTGCCTTATGGGAGAAGTGTCTTACCAGAGAGGACCAAGCTGTGCTCTACCCTCAAAAATCCCACACCCAGCACCGAGTGGTCGCCCAGTGAGTTTCCGAGCTCCTTGTGGCAGTACAGGGAGGGAAGGGTCCTAGAAGCCTTCTCATCATTACCACCAACAACACCGGATCCAACACAGATTCCTGGAACCCACCCCAAGCAACTCTAAAGGTCTAAATGAACAGTATTTTCAACAAGCAGCTTAAATGATTCTGAAGCAGGTCGTCCCTGGACCACATATGAAAAACAGCGCCTACCAGTAGCACCAGTATGCTTCTAACCATAACCAATATGAGAGAAAGGTGCTGGTGAGCTCAATGCTAGACTAGGTAACTATACAGACTTTTCAGTGATACCCAGAAAGAACACCTTGCCTCATGGTGTTGCATAGACCAAGGGGACGTGTGCTGGTCGCCAGCGGGACATGATAACTGGTCTGGATAAATCTAACTGGAGGAAAAGATGGGTTTGTCAGTCTTGGACCCTAGCTGGGAGAGTGGGGCCTTGAAACAAACTCACCTGGAAAATAAAACTGATGCAAAATGAATGTCAATTACCCAACCTAGAGAGCCTGTTCATCTTCACTTTTTAAACGAGTCATTTGCTGTGTCACACTTACTAGTACATAGAGTGCCCATGACAGTAATATCCAAGTGCCCTTTAGACTCTCAAGGAAGACACAATGCATTTAAGCATCAAGTGAAATACAGCCATTGTTTCTCTTGACAAAGAGACAGAATGACAGTGCAATTGTGAGTAAAAGCTACATTGGAAAATCACTAACCCTATATTGTGTCCCCATATAATCTGTGAATGATTTTTTTAAAAAGGTTTGAGAATATCCATATCACATGCAGCAGACCTAAATATTGAAGTTACCTTAGCACAAAGGAGCAAATTAGCATTTTGGTTTTTGTGTCAGGTTATTGTCCTGGACTTTCAGAGTCTAGCAGAAATTTTTTCCTGCTGCTAGAATTTACTCCCATGCCCAGCCTTCACTCTGTTTATCAGACTTACCTTTCTGAAATAAAAGCCTTCCTCAGTCTCTTCATATTGTGCCATGCTATATCACCTCTATTGAGCACGTTCTATATGTTGGGTATTCAGTCAGATGGTTTTCACCTATTATAACTTCTCCTCAGCATAGACCCATAGTGGTCATCTTACTCTCCCCATATCACACTTTAAGAGAATGAAGCTGAAAGAGCTTAAGCACCATCATCTAGACTAGTATCTGCATGAGCTAGATCCCTTGCCCAGTTAGCAGCCTCAGTCCCCTTAGCCCATAGTCTAGCCCTTCCCCTTGCCTGAAGATGCCTGGATGAATTGCTAACATCGGGTTTCTAAACCAAAAAGGCTGAGGTCTGTGACCTTGCCTGGTAACCCCTGAAACACACAGATGGCCTTGCCTATTTCCCACAGTAGTACAATGGGATTCTACTGGAACACAAACTATATAGAAGAACTAGTTAATTTGGCTTCACTAACATCCCATCAAATCACTGAGTAGAGTCAGAACTCTTCCAAGAATCCCAAGGATAGCTTTGTGTCAAGCCATCGAATCACCTGGCAGCCCAATAAAAATAATGACTAATACTTCTTGGTCTCTAACAGGTACTCTGCCAAATAGCAAAAAATAAAGATGTTCCTCACAAATGTCACACTCGGAAGAATTTAGGAATTGTTCCACAGTGCATGTGTAACAATCACTGCAGGATCCGGGGGCTGCTGCTCACACAGGAGTGTACCTCATGTCTTACTGTGTTAAGTCTTCAAGATTCTGAGCCCTTTTCAATCATTGAATGTGCTGTGCTTTCGGGGTACAAACCAAAGCAGTAAGCTTGAGAAATATAAATTATCAGAACAAAAATGTATTTCCAATGTAGTTTCTAACGTTGAATCGGATTTTTAAAAAATAAATGGAAAACTCTGGTATATCTATAGTTGAAACAAATAAACAACAGCAAAACAATTCTTATATCCTTTATGGTGGACTCCTAGAGTTACTCAAAATCTCCCTGAAGTTGTCTCATGTTAACATTCTTCAAGTCAGAGCACTCAAGAGTAATGTAATGAGTCTTCTTTATATCTAATACCCAATCAATAAGAAATAAAACTTCTGGCACTAACAGACTGCCATTTCAGAAAAAAAAAGATTTCTTTTGCTTGGCCTGTATTTCCTCATTAATAAAGTCAATGCAAGAAAGTCTGATTTATTTGGATTTTTTTCCTCCACTGAACAAAAACTAATTTGGTGAACCTAGAGTTTTATTTTTCATTGTATTGTATTTTTTAATTAAAACTGGCTAGTGGAACCTCTCTATCCCCAAATCACTGTATGTATTAAAGTTCAAGGAATCCTAAAGCAACTGGAGAGAATTTCATTTTTAGCAAACTGTAAGGCATTAAAGTCAATAAATGGACTAGTGATGCAATTAATATGCTGGAGACCTTTAATGGAAAAAAAGGAAGATTAGTGTTAACAACCATTATTTCTCTCAGTTACAAAAATGTCTAAGCCTGTGTTTTACTTAGTAAACTAAGTAATCAGGACCACTGAACAGTAGTTGTGTTTTCATTATAATTCATGTTAATTAGTCTGTTTATTTTTGGTGTGATTGTCATTAATTTAGAGATTGGGGTGCTGTAGCCTGTACATCTTCTGTATATAATTCATAACCAAGAATATGTGGTAAAGCCCTCCAGAACGGCTTTTAATTCACAGTATTACTCAGTAACTAGTGCAGGGTGCGTTTACCCAGGATCTTGCCAGAGATGAGATTTCCCTGTGATCACCCCAACAACTACTATTTTCTTTGCCCTATAAATGGCCAGTATAGAGCCATTTAAAAATATTTTTATATTTATGTCATATTCTAGAGATATTCAATTATGTTAATGATTACAAATCAAAATATAATAGACTCAATGCAAGTGTGAAACACTGCAAACCTGGTGGGGCTGCTGAGGGGACTTCAACCTGAATCCGGGCATAAAGGAGTTTCCAGCATTGTGGAGGGGATAGGGTTCCTACCCAAAGGCCCAAAGGTCATGGTAGCTCCTAGATGAGAATAGATGTCCTTTGGGTTGGGAGCAACCTGGGTCTATAGCCTACGTTGGAAACTCATAGTCATTAGAACGTAGACAAATCACTGCCTCTCAGTGTCTCAAATTCCCTACCCACAAAATGAAAATAGTATCTATCATGCAACATGGCTTTGACAATTAAATGGGATGATCTATGTTAAACATCTACTTTAGTGCCTCGCCTTTAACATTGTGTCAGAGAGGAAACCAACTTTCCCCTCCTTCATATTAGGTTCACCTCACTGCAGAGTTCAACAGGTTCCACTGTACAACACACGTTCAGATCACTTCTCCATCTTCAAAGGAATTCCATGAACTTGGGTGGGGACAAACATACATTGCATTTTCACTAATTTCAGCTGGAGACTGAAATCTAGCATTTCCTTCAATGGTTTCTACAGACAATAAGCCACAGTGGTATTTGCAGTAACTATGACTTTGTCACCAACATAAATCACATATATTTTTTATCACATTATCCTGTTGCTAGGATCTTCAAATACCATTTATGTTTATCATTACTTTGAAGTAAAGTAGTTATTGGACTCAGTGTTGATCTTTTTTATTTAATACACTGATCAGGAAGCACATACATAACTAGGACCCACATTTTAAACATTCTTTGATAACTGTTTTTTTTATATTATTGGTTCCATTTATTATCCTATGTCCTTTATTCTATGCATTTAAAAGCATTATGAGAAGAGGCCCGTAGGCTGTACCAGACCTCACAAAAGGGTCCATGGTAGAAAATGGATGAGACCCCGCTGGCACAGAGGGGACCCATATTGAGACTCTGCTAAAACTGTACTGGTAGAGACCAAAAGAGAGAAGCCACAGTACAAGCAACTGGAAACAACACTTAATGATAAGAACAGATATACCAAGCGATTGTACAATCTCTGGATAGCTTTAAAGGATAAGACCAGGAGGACAGAGCTTACAATACTGACTGCATTTTGGGGCGGATTTTAGGTAATATTCCTCATAGGTAGCAATACTACTCTTCCAGATATGAGGCCCCCCAAAAATAGAATCCGTTTCCTTTTTTTCCCACATTACATAAACAATCTATTGTCAAATCCTGGCTGGTTTGTCTTCAAAATACATTTAGATTCTGGTCATCTCACCCACTTCCATGAGTGCTACCTGGATCCATGCCACCTTCATCTCTTACTTGAAAATCAACTAGACTCCTAACTGTTCCTGCTATTTCAGGCAAAGCCTGAAATATTCATTAAGTTTTAGAAGCATGTGGCAAAGACACAGGACCAAAAATACCTCTTGCAAAAGTCTGAAGAAGTCTTCTTAGTACACGTATCTGGTGTTCAAAGGAGAAATGGAAATTAAAGGGTCTGAATGCAATATATTAAAAATATACCCTGCCTTGACCAGCATGGCTCAGTGGTTCAGTGTTGATCTGTGAACCAGGAGGTCACAGTTTGATTCCCAGTCAGGGCACATGCCCAGGCTGTGGACTCAATCCCCAGTGGGGAGCATGCAGGAGGCAGCTGATCAATGAGTCTCTCATCATTGATGTTTCTCTCTCTCTCCCTCTCCCTCTCCCTTCCTCTCTGAAATCAATTTTCTATATATACCTCAAAACAAGCCCCTGCCTTGGGGAACCAGAATTGTAAATATTTTTTAATTAAAAGAAGTCACCATGTCTCAAATGCGACTCAGCATGATTGAAGACAATATGCACACTAAACTTTTATTCCCCAGATATCATTAATCTCTCCTGCAGGCAGCTTTCTCTCAACTGTTTGTTTGCAGGTCACGAAGCCCAGACAACTGACTTGGGCTAACTGAAGCTCTGGAGAGGCAGAAATCAAGGTTTTCCCCGTCTAGCCGCCTTCCCTCAGGTATGATTGTATCTTTGCTTTTCCAAAATGAAGTCGTGTCTGGCAATATACATCTGTCTGAGACTACTACATGAGCATTGGCAATGGGTACTTCGTTTTCAAATGTCCTGAGTGAGAGTCCGTGTTGTAATAACTGGGTGTGACCTGAGTACTGACAGTGAGACACCTCGGAGCCTGGAAGAAGCTGCCCTTTCCAGTGAGTTCAGCCCAGAGACAGTTCTGACGTTTCAGGGGGCTACACTGAAGCATCCATCTTCTATAAAAACTACTGTTTGAAATTTTAACCCTGCTATCTTGGCTTCTGTAAACGCTTGCTTGCTTAAATAATAAGGAAAATAAGACTACTCCCATTCCAGAGAGGCCATAAACCTTCCCCGGATGAAGTTATCAGTGCTGGTGCCAGGCTAGGTCTTTGGTTGAGGTCTCAAAGCCCCAGCACATAGGGCTCTTTAAGAACTTGCAAAGGAGACTGGAAAACCCCATATCTGGGAGACAAAGAGGGAGACAAAAAGATATAAATAGGGAAACTCCCTCCATGTTTTTTGCCCAGAATTTGAGAGACATTTTTCTCTGGGCCTGTGTGTAATAATAATAATAATAAATGTAACTCCATCTCTCTAAGCGTTGCTTGGTTTTTCCCCGGTTTTTCTGTAACAACATGGCTGGACATCATTTGGGATGGGAATAGACTAGGAAGTGAGAGTTCAGTCTTGAGTACAGAGTGGCCTTGGCATCTTAAAGTAATGAAGTGCTTTGGGTATATTTCTGAATCTTCATCTTTCCATGCAGAAAATTCATCCAACAGCAATCCGTCAAGGTGTAATCTACGGGCAGCAGCATCAGGAAGGTAGGGGCAGGGCTTCCCGCTAGGCTGCTAACCACCTTTCACAGGAGGAAAGACACACCTCTGCATGACCAGAGGCTTAACAATTAAGTCCTCAGGGTTAAGGAACCAAAAAACTAAACAGCATTAGCTATATACCTCCTGGGGTTTTCATGAGGAAGGACTATCACTAAATACTCCTCCATCGCTTGCCTCATTCCCTAGTGTTTCCCACAAAACAGAAATAAGTTACCTAAGACTGAGAGGAGAGAGGAACTGAAGATTCAAAGCCCATTTCCTCTCTTCCGCTTCCACTTGGAAGTCAGCTGCCTGCAAGAAGCACAGAATGGAGGTTTCTTCTACACCACACATTTTACGGGGGAGCATTGTTGGTGACAAGGTGGGTAAGTAGTGCTGGGAAATACATTTTTGCTTTAGCGGTAACTAAGGGTCAATTTGATTCTGCAAGATTTTTATTTCTCCTTTTGTTCAAAGCTGAGGTAGAAAAGAAGTATCTGCTATGTTCTGGGCCCTCTCAAACTCTATGCATTAGCCATTCACTAAACAGATCCTTCAAATAACCCAAGAAAAAAAGTAATATGTGTCCTAAGAAAACTTGCTATGGATAAAGAGCTGTGATGAATGAGAGAGAAATGGGTCCTCTTGGTTGCTTGGTAGACAGGAAATGTCATTGAGGAAGTAACACATGAGGTAGTCCCTGAAGAGAGGCGGGATTTACATATGACAAATTGGAAAAAAAGATAAGCAGGATCTACAAGTTGTCCTCCATCTGTTACCTGCCTCTTCTCAACTAGAGTTAATTAAACAGTCCTATTTGTTCTTCTCAGCATCTACCAGATGAAGAAACTACTTCTGATTTCTTCTAGAAAAGTTATCCCTAGCCTTCCCAGGTCTGCACCCAGGCAGATGCATGACACGACACGCTTGAGTCTCCAAATACTAAATCTGGAGCAGATTTTGGACCAGAGTTGGTGTAGCCCTAGACACCCGAGAGCTTCCTCAGAGAGGGACCCCTTCAGTAAAGCTCATGGAGGAGCAGTCCAGGAATAAGGCGTAGAAAATGGAATTGGGCCTGATTTTTCTCTAGCTCCTAAAACAAAACTAGATTCCTGCGAGTGAGTCATCTCCATCCCGATCAGTTGAATTCACCCTAGCGATCAACTCCGCGACTGCTTCCTAAGCCAGGCTGCTTTGCCATGGCCCCTAAATCCCTCACGATCAAAGGCCTCTTCCTTACTTCCCTCAGCTGCCTTCCTCTTGCAGCACTCTCTCTTTTTCTCCTTTTCAAAAATACAACTTAGATATCATATTTAAACCCAGAGAAAACAATAGCAAAACCTTTTATATCGCTTACCATGTGGCAGACATGTTTCTAAGCATTTACCAAGAGCTGATCTTTCAAGAAAAAGACATGCATATCTTTTCTGTGGTTTTATTTTCTGACTAATAGCTATTCCCGATTTTTACAATACTACAGAGCAAAACCATTATTGATGTTTTATAATTTACATAGCTGTTTTCATGCAGTTGTAAGTTATCGATCTGTTTTTAATGTCCAGGCCATGGGAGGGAAGAGTTTGGAGCGCCCGGAGGAAGTCCGTGGTGCTGAGAGACTCTTCTGTTTATAGATGCCCTCCCATTCTGTGCTTTTGCTTATGAACCTATAATATTTTGATACTTATGTATAAATTTTAATGGCATCGTTAGAGAACAGCTTAGTCTTATTTACACAGTACTCTTTATTTTATTGGTTGTTTTCTATAAATACAGCAGAAAAATGTCTGTGTGCAGTCAGGAATAAATTTCTTAACTACTCAGTGTAAAAAAATGTTAACAAAAGTTACGTTTTTACTTTAATCTTTTGACTTCACCCTGTGAGTTTTTTATTCCAGTTGTCAGTAATTTTTAAAAAGTTACATTTACTTTTCAAACTTTCATATTTTTAAGGAGATTAGGAAGGCTTTATCCCTTCCTTTTAAATGAATCTTGCAGGATGCAATCATAAATAGCTTTGAGAAGTGGGTATAGTTTTAGATCCAGTTATTAGATTTTTGAAAGGTACTATAGCTAAATACTCTGAGTGTTGGGAGGTTCTGGATTGTGTACTCTAAGAACTGATGACGTAACTGCCTCCTAAGAGCTCCCACAGACAGTACACATCTTTATGGAGAATAAACAAACCACAGATACAATAATTTATCATCTCTCAGCTTACATAAATAGGAGCATTAAAAGTCTTTTCTCTCTAGTGTTTGAGAATTTTTAACAAGAATACTCTGTTAATAAAAAGCAGTTAACTTGTTTTATTAGATCAAATCTAATGCAGTAGTTCAGGTTTTCACCACAGACTGAAAATACTACTTGGGTCTTTCTCGATAAAGGCAGAAAGAGTATTCTTGTGACTAAATGAAACTAGCCATTAGAGATGGTTATGCCTTCTCAGTCATTAGGTATTGAATTCAATACTTACCTACCTGTGTTGGGGTCAAAAAGGAAATCCGAGTTCATGATGCATGTAAGCTTCAGATAAATGGACACAGATAAAAGATGCAAGTTGCCCTGTCCTTTTGTGAAAAGGGTGTTCCTACCCAATCTGTAAACAAACAGAAATTTATTACTAGTTAGTCTTGAAAAAGACAAATTACCTAGAATTCATGAGAGAGTAACTTCTTTCCTTTAAGTCGTGATAATGAATCTCCATTATCCAACAGCGTTAGTTTCCCCGCCAGCCCTCAGAAATTGGAACAATGATTATAGGCTCTAGTGAAAAATAGCTCCCATTTTCTTGTTTGGATTCTCTTACATACGAGGAAATGGGATTCTCTCTGCACTTTCCTTTGCTGAGTACAGGTTTTTAGAGATGAATGTGCCACATGTTAACATTATTGCTAAAGGCTATTCCCTATAATCATGTTTTTATTAAGTTCTCACATAAGAAATTAAAAACAAAATCAGTTCTCAATTTATTTTATTTTTTTAATATAACTTTATTGATTTCAGAGAGGAAGGGAGAAAGAGAGAGAGAGAGAAATATCAATGATGATAAAGAATCACTGATCGGCTGCCTCCTACACACTCCGCACTGGGGACTGAGCTGCCTCCTGTACACCCCACACCTGGAATGGAGCCCACAACCCGGACATGTGCCCTGACCAGGAATCAAACCGTGATTTCCTGGTTCATAGGTGGACACTCAACCACTGAGCCATGCTGGCCAGACAGCAGGTCTCAACTAAAAAGCACACTGAGGTCCAAAACATTGTCCTTTGATTTTGTTTTGTTTAAAATTTGGAATATAGTTTTACTCATAGAAGCAATATCACAACTAGCCACCTGACTCCCTGGAAGATCCAGTTCTCCTGCCGGACAGAAAGGTAAGAGCATCTTTCAGACTCACAGGCACAGGATGCTTGTCGCCCATCAGGATGTAACCCAGGGCAACTTGATCAAGGCTACATGGGACTCCTCTGCTGCCGACATCAAGGCACTCTACAGAAGCGGGGCCGATGGCCTTGGGAGAACCTGAAATGAAAGTAACAAATGAAGACTTCAAAAAGCTGAGAAAATGTTTTCATAAAAAACAAGAAGGCACTTCAAGGGGCTTTACTCTAGCAAACCACAGTTGCCTTCATGGAACGGGTTGCAAGTGTCCTGACCCCTCAGAGGGATGAGGTTGGGTAAGTTGCCCAGAGGAATCCATGTTCTATTTTACCTTTATTAGCCAAACAGTGTATCTTTCCGAGCATACCATGCAAAATGCCCATTTACTGCCTTGGCCCAAGTGCAGTGCTCTCTTCCCAGTAAAGAATACTCTTTCTAAAAAAAAAAAAAAAACAAAAACAAAAAAAAAACACCACACAAAACCTTATAGACAAAAGCTTACTCTATAGTGCAGCCAACCATTAAATATATAGATTTACAATATCAATAATGTAAGTTAAGATGATCATCGTGTGTGTGTGTGTGTGTGTGTGTGTGTGTGTGTGTGTGTGTGTGTGTGTGTGTGTGTGTGTGTAACCTACCAGCACAGCTCAGGACTTCTTTTAAATAAATTCTCACATCTATTCAAGAAGAGATATGTATTGTGGGTATTAAATCCAACATTGTTGGTAATACCAAAATCTTGGAAACTACATATTGTGTATTGATAGGTGAATGAAACTGGTTAAACATTGCATATATGTTTTATACATAGTTATAAATTAGGATACTTATATAATGAAATATCCTACGAGCTTTAAATTACCAATATGGATAAAACTGAAGATATCTAGTTGACAGGAGAAAAGTAGGTTGAATAATAATACATCTTATATCCTACTAGAGGCCCAGTGCACAGATTTGTGCACGGGTGGTGGCCCTCGGCCTGGCCTGCAGGGATCAGTGGACCTCCACGCCGCCACAGCCCAGCCTTACCCGCCAGCTTGTGGGGGAGTGGGGAGAGAAGGGGCGCACAGGGGGAGTATCCTCGGGTGAGGCTTGCACCACTGCAGCTGCACTTGCCAGCCGTGAGCCCGGCATCTGGCACCCATCTACCCGATGGTCAGCTGAGCTGTGCTCCCACTGTGGGAACACACAGACCACCAGAGGGCAGCTCCTGCATTGAGCATCTGCCCCCCGGTGGTCAGTGCACGTCATAGCTACCAGCCAGTTGTCCAGTCATCCGGTTAGAGTTTTATATATATATATATATATATATAGGTTATTATAAAAAACTTACTTTAATGTTTGAAACCACCTTAAATGGTATATACTGTGCATAAATACCTGTACATGTAGTAAAAGTATATAAGCACAATAAGAATGCATACTCATGTAAGGATATTAGTCATCTCTAGACAGGAAGGGTGGCAAATAAGTTTCAGATTGGAGGAGACAAGAGTGTCAAATATATCTGCAATATTCTCTTTTTTAAAATCTCAACCTTTCTGGTAGCCCATGAGGTCAAAATTATTTTCCTAATATTTCTAAACTGTTAGTTCTTCTCATTGTGTTGATATTTGCACAGATTGTACTGAAACAGTGAAACTGCTGGCCCCTTGGCATGATTCACAGCAATGGCACCAAACTGTATCAGTAGTCAGATCTGCATTCACTGTAGATTCACTCAAAAATGCTACATAAGAAAAAATTGGCCCTCGCCAGTATGGCTGGGTTGGTTGGATTGTCATTCCATAAGCCAAAAGGTTTTGGGTTCGATTCCTGGTTAGGGCATATACCTAGGTTTTAGGTTTGTTTGAACCCCAGTCCGGGGACATACAGGAGGCAACCTATCAATGTTTCTCTCTCACATCAGTGTTTCTCTCTCTTTTTCCTATTCCCTCTCTCTCTAAAACAAAAATAAAAAATCCTACCTAATAATAGACAAATATGCAAATTGACCACACCTTTGCTACGCCCAAGCCACACCCACCAGCCAAGCCACGCCCACCAACCAATTAGGATGATTATGCAAATTACCCCAACCCAGATGGCGGCTAATTTGCATATCGAGACAGTGTAGAAAGAAGCCAAGAGCTGCAGAAGGGAGCAAAGCTGTGGAGAAGCAAGCAAGCCGGGGGGAGGAGAAGGGAGGAGCAGAGGCGGGGCGGGAGAGAAGGAAGGAGAGCAGGCGGGCTGGCGGAGAAGGCGGGGCAGAGGAGAAGGGAGGAGCGCAGGCGGGGCTGGGGGAGAAGGAAGGAGAGCAGGCAGGCTGGCAGAGAAGGCGGGGCGGGGAGAAGGGAGGAGCCCAGGCGGGGCCAGGGGAGAAGGGAGGAGAGCAGGTGGGGCGGGGTAGAGTGCAGCAGGAAACCCTATTGCAGGATTTTTCCTGCAAAGGGAACGCTAGTAAAAAATAAAACAAAAAACATATTCTCAGGTAAGGATTAAAAGAAGAAGTTTAATTTGACTACATCTCAGGTCTTGAGCACATGTACTTTACTATTCCACGTGACATGGCAGGCTCATGGCAGGCAGCTCCTTTGCATTCCAGTGTATGATGGCTATCTTGAGAAAAGGCACTGTGCAACTGAGCTGCAAGCTGAACTCCCTGAACTTTTGTATGGAGCACATTGTCTCTTGTAAGAAACATTAGCAGACACATTATCATTATTCAGATTAGAGAATTTAGCACACTCTTTAAAACAGAAATAAAGTTGCACCCCTCATTTACAGGGAAGCAACAGATTTTGTTACCAATGATAAAATTTTGCTCTCAAGGGAAAAATTCAAATTTTGGAAAACATCTGCCATCATGAGCTTTTCAGGTTTACAATATTTACTGAACTTTTTTATAACATAGGTGGTGACATAATAAATGTGCTTTTTAAAATATACTATAATGAAACATGTCAACATTTAGATCTGCAGCACTTCTATGACCAGGGCATAGATTGTCTACTATAATCCTCTCTAATAAAATGGTAATATGCAAATTAACCATCACTCTGCTACATAAGCCACGCCCACCAGCCAATCAGGGCAAGTATGCAAATTAACCCCAGCCAAGATGGCTACAGCCAGAGAGAGTAAGCTTTCCCAGGTAACAGAGGAAGCCAAGCTTTCTGCGAGCCATTGCAGGCCTAAGCCTCCATTCAAGCTACAAAGTTTCAATTATAGAAGGTAAACAAATTCAAACAAATGGCGGCAGAACGGAGCTTGAGAGAGCAGTCCAGGGTTGCCAGCGGCAACAGGGGAAGCAAAGCTTTCCGCACACCCTGGCTGGGCTCACCCGCTTAAGGCTACAAAGTTTCAATTGTAGAAGGTGAATTAACTGCCACAGAAATGGCAGCCGCCCCGGAGGGAATAGAAGGCTTGGCTCCGCTCCAGGCTACAAAGTTTCAATTGTAGAAGGAAAATAAATTCCAGATACCAGGGCCTCCACTTGGGTCGCCAGGGGTCGTGGCCGGCCTGCAAACCACCACAGGCCCCTCGCTCAGGCCACCCCATGCCCCAAGGGAACCCCCACCTGATCCGGGACACCCTTCAGGGCAAACCAGCTGGCCCCCACCCCTGTACCAGGCCTCTATCCTATCTAATAAGAGAGTAATATGCAGATTGATCATCACTGCAACACACAATATAGCTGCCCCCATGTGGTCAAAGATCCTGCCCCCATGTGGACACAAGATGGCCACCACAAGATGGCCAGCAGGAGAGGGCAGTTGGGAGGCACCCGGCCTGCAAGGGAGGGCAGTTGTGAGGGACCAGGCCTGCAAGGGAGGGCAGCTGAGAGGGACCCGGCTTGCAAGGGAGGGCAGTTGGAGGTGATCAACCCTGCAGGAGAGGGCAGTTAGGGGTGACCAGGCCAGCAGAGGAGGGAAGTTGGGGGAAAACAGGCTGGCAGCGGAGTGGTTAGGGGGTGATCAGGCTGGCAGGCAGAAGCGGTTAGGGGCAATCAGGAAGGCAGGCAGGCGAGCAGTTGGGAGCCAGCAGTCCTGGATTGTGAGAGGGATGTCCGACTGCCCGTTTAGGCCCGATCCCCCAGAATTTCGTGCACCGGGCTTCTAGTCTTTATATAAATAAAAAATTTCTAAGGTTCAGATCTGGATCAAATAATCTATATAATAGACTAAATTTCTTACTTAGGTATCATAATTAAGAAATGTATTGTCATGTATATGTAGAAAATGTATGCAATGCTTTTCAGTTTTATCAATATTTTTACCATCATCTTTACACCAGTCTTTTTTTTAAGAGTTTAAGTGGTGGAATTGTGTTTGTAAATCATTTAAAGAATGTATTAAATTGTGAGACTCAATTTTAAGATGATAATCATTAACAATTTATCTTCTACTAAGTTCATAATTTTATCCTATAGGCTAAGAGAGGCATATAAATCTTAGAAATGACAATCACATTGCTGTCCTCTTACATCGGTATGTAAAATATAATAGTAACAAGACAGCTTAAATTAACTCAGTAGGCATCCTAAAACCAAGTCTAAAACACTGACTTGGCATTCATTTGTTCAAATACATTTATTTTAAAGCCAATTCTGATCATCACCTAGTTAATTCTATTAATACAAAAGTTCTCATGAATACAGCTATGCATTTCCAATCTTAGGAGATTTCATTATGACCAATGTTACAATAAATTGCTACAAATAAATTGGTTGCCATCTGGTATCCATTCCTTCTATTCCCTACCAACAGTACTAAGATTTTCCTTGGAGAGTTCACGCTTTCCAAATCTTTAGTCATGTGGCTGTGATGGGATTGACCCCCATGTCCAGCTTTGGAATTAAGACCTGTAATTAGTTCAAGAATAGACATTGTTCTGATACTGAAGCAATAAACAGAAAGTCCCATGATATGTGCACAAGCTATGGTGACTGGTCCCTACTTAGATAGTACCATACGGGTGCAGGTTTGCCTTAGGTATCCTTTGACCCAAAGGGGAGCCATAATGTAGAGCCGGTGGATAAAGCTCTTATCAGTGGAGGCAGAGCAGAGACAAAGAGAAGGCCGATATTGGTCATGTTGTTTAAACAGTGGGCTGGACCAGTCCTCACCCAGAGCCAGCTGTACCACTGGACTGTTACGATAAAGCCAGTGCAGAGCTGGCTTTGTTCATCTGTTTAACTGTTTGAGTTCTGTTTTCGACTGCATGTAACTAAAAGATTTATGACATAGAAACTGACAGACTTGACTTCAGAATATAGAAAGTTGTGAGATATACGCACTTAAAAGGTAACACAGCAGACAAATTTATTTCTGCATTAAAAAATATTTATCGCATACCTATTATTTCAGGCAATATTGCAGTCCCAAGAGCACAGAGATAAACAAAACATGCAAGATCCCTTTCCTAGAAATGTCCTGCTTAATTCTAGTGGACAAGACACTTAAATCTAATAAAACATTTATTTATTCACTTTAATTTTGAAAGGGCTTTGAGGAAGAAGAATAGAAGCTCATGGGGGCTTATCACAGAAGAATGCACTTTGTCCCGGGAATATTAGTGCCCCATGGCTGCCATAGCAAATAACCACAAATGGGGGTGCTCGAAACAACTGAAATCTATTCTCTCTTTCTGCCAGAAGTTCTGGAGACCAGAAGTCAAAATCAAGGTGTTGGCAGAGCCCTCTGAAGGCTCTAGAGGAAAATCTCTGCCTCTTCCCAGCTGCTGGCGGTTGCCAGCAATCCTTGGCTTGCAGCTACATCACTCCAATCTATGTGTCTATTGTCATATGAGCATTTTCCCTGTGTCTCTTGTGTTTCCCAAACTCTTGAAATCTTAGGATTTCACCGCAACCTTCTTTGGAGGACTCAATTCAATCCACAACAGGGGGGTTAGGGAAGACTTCTCTGAGGAGATCATCTTGAGCGTACATCTAAGCATGAAAAAGGAAGGATGGGGACATGGATTTCTGGTGAATGCTGCATTAGCTGCTATCCCATTGTTTATGCCATGGCCCATCACTGCTCCTTTATTATCTCCCAGTCATCCATCTGGAGCCCTGACATTTTAAGAAACAGAAACTGTGAAAGAGCAATTCCTAAGGATGATGATGGTGGAATCTCTTGGGCAGTCACAGATCCACATGATAAATGAATCCTGCTTGTGCTTTCATTTATTAAAAATATTTTATAAATCTTAATTTAAAATAAGTAGTGGAGTAATTAGAAATCCTCTCTATCTCTTACATACACACACACACACTGTATTTAATAGTTGTTTTTATCCTGGAAGAAATAATCATGTAATCTATTTTCTACCTTTAATTTTCATTGCTAATGTTAAACTATTAGCACATAAATTTTGTTAATTGCAGAAATTACTTTAAAATTTTCTCAACTAAATGTTCTCAAAACAAAATTTAAACACACTGCCATTAACATTCCCAAAGGAACCCTGGGTTTAGTCAGCTTAAATCAGTGAATTCCCACACTGACTAAGAGCTTTTATTCAGAACACTAACAGCCTTATGCCACATAACCTTCTCTCCTTCACCCACTAGTGGATGAATTCATTGTCCTTTCTCCCACACATGATTTCTACATGAGCTTTATTCAACATTTCACTACATACTGACCATGAAAAATAAACTAAAATTAAAAATTTAAAAATAATTACAATCTGAGTTTTATGTGTTATTTTATAATACAAGAATTTAAATTTTTCTATTATTTGAACAAATGTCATCATGAATGTAAAGCATTTTATTCAGTTGTGAAATAAAAATACATTTTAACCTTGAACAACATGGTTTTTGAACTGTGTGGATACACTTACATGAATATTTTTTCAATAAAAAGTAATTATATTTTCTAATGATTTTAATAACATTTTCTTTTCTCTAGCTTTTTTTATTGCAAGAATACAGTATATAATACCTATAAGATACAAATTATGTGTTAGTCAACTGTTTATGTTATTGATAAGGCTTCCAGTCAGCAACAGTAGATTATTAGTAGTGTTTTGGGGGGAGTCAAAAGTTATATGTGGATTTCAGACTACGTGATCTCACTATAGGTGGAATCTAAAATCAAAACACCATTGGAGGAAGGTGGTCAACAGATATAAGCTTCCAGTTATAAGATAAATAGGTACTAGGGTGCAAGGCACAACATGGTGATCTAGTTAACACTGCTGAATCATAAGAAAGTTGTTGAGAGTATATCCTAAGAGTTTTCATCATGAGAATTTTTTTTCTTTTCTTTTTATTGTATTTATATTAGCTCATGGATGTTAACTAAACCTACTATAGTAATCATTCTACAATATATATAAATCAAATGAGTATGCTGTACATTTTAAACTTATATAGTGATATGTCAATCATTTCTTAATAAAACTAAAAATAAGTTGGACAGTATTTGACAAGTAACTAATTGTTGATTCTTTCTTTTTTCCTCAATAAAATTAGTCGAATTGCTCTTGAGTAGAAACAAAGAAAAATGGTGCTATGCCTGGGCATGAGGCAACCAACTTTAATTTGAGTCACAATACTGAATATCACTAACAAAATGCTAAAATGGAATTACTCTCTCTGCCTTAGGCTGAGCCTCAAAAGTCTGAGAACAATATGATAGGTACCAACTATTTCCAGATCTCAAAATGAGAGACTATACATAAAAGATGGCAATGGATGGTGAAACTGGCTCTACCAACTTTAGAATGTCCCCTTCCACTCTTGTATAAGAAAGGAGAAAACTTTGGAGAGAGTCTTGGAGAGATTAAAGGCTTTTCTCTCAAGACAAGCTAAAGAGTCTATAAAGTAAGGAAGTCAAAAGAGAGTGAGTTTGGGGGTAGTTGTTTGTAGGCTGAATGTATCTTCCATCCCACCCACCCCCTGCAGGGGAGGATGAACATTAACTGCCACGGGCTTCAAGAGGATCACTCCCAGAGTCTGAGGAGTGTCCCAAGGAATTCTGGCCTGAAGCAGGGCAGTACTGGGAAAGAACTGTGTTTTATTTATTTTTTTAAATACGTTTTTATTGATTTCAGAGAGGAAGGGAGAGGGCGAGATAGAAACATCAATGATGAGAGAGAATCACTGATTGGCTGCCTCCTGCAATCTCTACACTGGGGATTGATCCCGCAACCAAGGATGTGCCTTCACCTGGTATTGAATCGTGACCTCCTGGTTCATAGATCAATGCTCAACCACTGAGCCATACTGGCTGGGCTGCACTGTGTTCTAAAAAACAGTGGGGCAATGAAGCATGAACTTTTTCTTAGGCCAAGCTAATCTTACTAACCTTTGGGAAAATACAAACCTAAGTTCACTTTTGAATGAATTCTCCTCAAGAGAACAAAGAGATTCTAACAGAAATATTATGTGAGGAGTAGAAGCCAGGACATCAGCAGGTAAAAGGATGGTGGGAAATGGTCAGCCATAAGAGAGGCATTTATGTGGACAAGAGATGCCATGGAGAGTACTCTAAAAACAAAAAAAAACACAAAAAGCACAAAAAGTGCACTCATGAGAGAAAGTCAGTAACTGTGTGTCCCCCAAAGAAATAGCCGTGCAATATAGTGGCGGTTTTTTCCCAAAGCTTTTGACCCCAGGGCTCAGAAACAAGGGCCCCTAAATAGGGGACAGCAATGAAACCAGGAGGGAAGGCGGAAGAAAAATAAACCAGGGGACATAATGTCAGTCCTTCTCCCTTCCTTGGTTGTAGGCTTCCCAACCTTAGCTGGGAACACAGAGAAACTTTAAATTGAGTGACTTTAAAATTTTGCTTTTTGTACTGAAGATATGTTTACATTGCTCAGATGAGATTTGTTGTTGTGACTAAAAAGGATGAGGAAATCTATGGTGCTTGTCAGAGATTCATGGAGGAAAAAGAAATGGGTTCACTGAGCAAGTTTAATGAGCAGTGGTAAAAATAAAAAATAAAATAATGTGCTCTATCCTTACCAAGTTTAGTAAAATGATCACTTTTATCACTTATGTACTATGTACCAGGCACAGTACTAAGTGACTATATTTTTATTCCTTTCAACCCTCTTAAAAGATGGTACTATTTTCCACTATTACAGGTGAGGAAATAGAGGGGTTGTAGATATTATCAAGGTCATCCAGGTCTTAGGGTGACCTTGCTGCTCTGCAGGGTGACCTCCACAGACGCCACCTCCACATCCACCTTACGCTCCGAGTACTCGAAGTGACGGAACAGATCATCAGTCTGTTTCCAGCTCTGAAATGTTCTTCCGAAGCTCAGAGGGAAGATCATGCATCTAATATTAAGTGCACCTATACTGAGCCTATAGACTGTGTACCACGTCCATTACATATGAACTCTAATACCCCAAATTCCAAAAGAAGTAATTGATTTTATTTCCCAGACTTACTAAGAAAGGTTGAGTGTCATGCCTGAGGTTTCACAGCTAGTAAATGATGGTGCCAGGATTTAAAGGTAGGTCTGTCTCATTCTGAGGACTGTGCTCCTCCCATTACTCCCTACTTCCTCTTATTAAGAAACAAATTGATGACTGAAGATATAGAGGCTGAAGATTTTGACATTCAAGTTTAAATGGCCCACTTAGTGATATACTTACATAGATTAAATAATTTTTACATATTTAAAATCTGAAATACATGGGAGAATTCTGTTTCTGATAGGATTACTGAGTCCCCCAAAATTGAAATGTCCATGATCACACAAAATAAGTTAATGACACAAACTAAATGGCAGCCTATATAATTCTTATTTGTATGCCTTTTCTACTTCATAATATTACCCACAATGATGCGTGTTATTGGTTGTATTGGAAAGTTACCCAGACAGTGGTTGTCGGGACTAAAATGGTGAAAGAAAGAGGGCTTTCTTTACACTTACTTTCCCACAATGATAAGGAAGCACTGCACAGATACACTTATCATAGCATACACTTTAGAACATGGGCAGTCAGTGGTAGTAAAAGCTGCAGGTTATTTACTAGTTACAAGGTAAGAATTGGGACAACATTTCTTTACAATGTTTAGTGTATAAAGTATTTTCATAGAAATTTTCCTTATCACGTTGTCAGGACACTATTTTTCTTCACTGTTCATAGTAAGGTCCAGGACTGAAAATACTTGGTGTAATTTTGCATTCAAGATTATCGTAACAATTGTGTTATTTCCATTGGAACATTTTAGAACAGAACTTATAAGCCACAGTTAGTACAAAGCCAATCTGAAAATACCAATTAAAAAGCCAGATATCACCTCTGTGATTGGTCATTAACTATATTTACCCACTAGAGGCCCAGTGCATGAAATTCATGCATGGTTAAGGTCCCTGGGCCTGGCCGATGATCAGGGTCGATCTGTGGGGCGACTGGTGAGGTGATCAGGGAGTCCCCGCTGGCACCCGCCATGGCTGGCCTGGCACTGCCTGCTCACCAGCCCTGCCTCCCGCCATTGGTCACCTCCCTCTGTGGGGTGACCGGTGGGGGTAATCAGGGGGCCCCTGCTGGCACCCGCCTTGGCTGGCCTGGGGCCTGTGGGCTAGGGGTAGCTCCTCCATTGAGTGTCTGCCCCCTGGTTGTCAGTGCATGTCATAGCGACTGCTTGTTCCACAGGTCATTCCGCCACCATTCGATCAATTTGCATATTAGGCTTTTATTACATAGGATCATTTCACTGAACTTTTATACAATCTTTGTTTAAAAGCTGTGTTATGAGCCAAATAGCTATGATCATGTTTATACTTTCTCTCCTTCTTTATAAAATAAATAAAATATAAAGAATATGGTAGTTACATTCTATCTTCCAGATTTTACAATCATTTACCTGCTAAAACGAATGCTTAAATGATATGGATATATGAGGGAAGAAATAAGCAGCACTTGTTCATTCCATACACAATTTTTCCCAGGCTTTACTAACCAGGTTCTGTTCAAGGATTAGTTATAGTACTTGCATGACAGATTTTGCAGGATAATGTGTTTTGTATCTACTGATAATTTGATGCTATTTGATTTGAAAAGAATATGGCTTAAACATGTGCATTATTCTCTTCAATGAAATTAGTTCTCTCTAGTCTGAAGTTTGTCTTTAAAAAAAAAATAGTTTCAACCCAATTAATGACAACAAACTAGAAAGAGGTGGTAAAAATTTAAGGTAGTTTTTTTTTTCCCCACCATCACCAAATTTTATTGGTTTATTTTGTTATAAAAATAGCAACATTGCTGAAAAATCAGATACATTTACTTTTTCCCTTCCAATTCATTTTCCATTTATGTATGTTTCTTGCTTTATTACACTGGCTCGAATCTCCAATATGGAATAGAAGTGTTAAGAACAGATAGCCACAAAGTGTTCCTGATTTTAAGAAGAAAATATTCAGTCTAGCATCAATGGTGTTCGATATATGTTTTTCATAGATGCCCTTGATTAGGTTGAGAAAATTTCCTTCCTAGTTTTGTAAGAGTTTTCATCACAAATGTATATTATATTTTGTAAATATTTTGTCTCTATCTGTTGAGATAGTTTTATGGTATGTTGACGTAATGAATTACACTGATTGATTTTTAAATGTTAAACCATTCTTACATTCCTGTGGTCACATTCCTTACATTCTTCACTTGGTCACAACTATTATCCTTGTTACTAGAGGCCCGATGCATGAAATTGGTGCACGGGGGGGATGTGTCCCTCAGCCCAGCCTGCAACCCTTTCTAATCTGGGGCCTCTCGAGGGATGTCCGACTGCCCGTTTAGACCCGATCCCAGTAGGATCGGGTCTAAACGGGCAGTCGGACATCCCTCTCACAATCCAGGACTGCTGGCTCCCAACTCTTCGCCTGCCTGCCTTCCTGATTGCCCCTAACCGCTTCTGCCTGCCAGCCTGATCACCCCCTAACCACTCCCCTGCCAGCCTGATTGATGCCTAACTGCTCCCCTGCCAGCCTGTTTGCCCCTAACTGCCCTCCCCTGCAGGCCTGGTCACCCCTAACTGCCCTCCCCTGCAGGCCTGGTCCCTCCCAACTGCCCTCCCCTGCTGGCCTGGTCCCTCCCAACTGCCCTCCCCTGCTGGCCTGATCACCCCCAACTGCCCTCCCTTGCAGGCCTGGTCCCTCCCAACTGCCCTCCCCTGCTGGCCTGATCACCCACAACTGCCCTCCCTTGCAGGCCTGGTCCCTCCCAACTACCCTCCCCTGCTGGCCATCTTGTGGCGGCCATCTTGTGTCCACATGGGGCAGCCATCTTGTGTGTTGGAGTGGTCAATTTGCATATTACTCTTTTATTAGATAAGATAGAGGCCTGGTGCATGGGTGGGGGCCAGCTGGTTTGCCCTAAAGGGTGTCCCGGATCAGGGTGGGGGTTCCCTTGTGGCGTGGGGTGGCCTGGGCGAGGGGCCTGTGGTGGTGTGCAGGCTGGCCATGCCCCCTGGCAACCCAAGTGGAGGCCCTGGTATCTGGGATTTATTTATCTTCTATAATTGAAACTTCGTAGCCTTCAGCAGAGCCAAGCCTCCTGCTCACTCCGTGGCTGCAGCCATTTTTGTTGGGATTTATTTATCTCCTATAATTGAAAGTTTGTAGCCTTGAGTGGAGGCCTGGGCCTGCCAGCATGTGGAAAGTTTGGCTTCCTCCATTGCCAGGGAAACCCAAGCCTCCTACTCACTCCGTGGCCACAGCCATCTTGGTTGGGTTAATTTGGATACTCACTCCTGATTGGCTGGTGGGCATGGCTTGTGGGTGTAGTGGAGTGATGGTCAATTTGCATATTGCTCTTTTATTAGATAGGATACTGTTACCTTGGATTAACTAAACTCCTGTTAAGGATTTTTGCAATCTATCCTCATGAAAAATATTGGTCTGGAGTTTTCTTTTCTTATAAAGTCATTGGTTTTAGTATCAGGGCAATGTCAGCCTCATTGAATTAGTTGAAAAGAATTCTTATTTATTCTATGTCCTGGGGGAGTTTGTATTACTTTTTTCCTAAAAGTTTGGTAAAATTTACAAAAACAACTAAGCCTGGAGTTTCTTTGTGTGAAGGTTTCAGATAACTGATTAAAAATTTTTAATAGATATATACTTATTCAGGTTAAATATTTCTTCACAAGTGAGCTTTGGTAGTATGTATATTTTAAGAATCATTCCATTACATCTAACTTGTTGACTTTGTTGGCATGAATTGCCCAAAATATAATATCTTATTATCTTTTGAATGCTTATAGGATCAGCAGTGATGTTTCCTCTTTCATTCTTCATTGGTAATTGTATTCTCTCCTTTTTTTCTTGACTAGTTAAGTTTAGCAATTTATTTGTCTTTTCAAAGCTTTTGGTTTCATTGATTTTCTTTGTTCCATATTTTTCATTTCATTAATTTTTCCTGTTCCTTATGTCTTTCTTCTGCACACTTCTGGTTTAATTTGCCCTTTTCTCTAGATTTTTAACATAGAAAATTAGATCACTGATTTTAGACTTTTCTTCTTTTATAACCCAGCTGTATGATGCAGAGAGTTTTTCTCTAAGAGTGGCTTCATTGACATACCACACATTTTTTAGAAGTTTTTGTGTCACCTCAGGTTCCCTAAAAGCAGGTTTAAAAAGGAAATTACATGTGCAAGGTGTTTATTAGGGGAGAAGGAAGATAGATGAGACAGAGGCCTGGACAACGTTCACACTGAACTGCTACTGCGACCCCTGTGGACCGAGAAAAGGAGGAAGGCGTATTGGAAGGAAAGAACAGGAGACTACTGGAGAGCTCTGAGAAACTTGGCCAGGCCCAGCCAGCCTGGCTCCGGGGTTGAGCGTCTTCCTCTCCCTTACTCTCGGAAACCAATGAAAATATACTTAAAGAAGACAATCTCACAAGGCCAATGGGCAGCCTCAGTGCAAATCCTGCCTCTGGGAGGAGTCTCACTGAGGGTTTGGCTCCATGTTCATGGTCTCCTTGGAGCAGCACAAGGAGAGAGAGGCTCTGGCGCACACGGTGCCGCACATCCTGAGGCCAGCTGCGCCCCTCACAGCAGTTTCTCTGGAGAGGACCTGCCTGGCAAAGTCCCACGGGTGCCCAGTTCACCCTTTCTGCCGTGAAGATCCTGCCACTTGTTTTCAGACAGCAGTTTCACAATTTCTGTGAACCTCTCCCTCTGAGAAGAAACTTAACGAGGCGGAGTGGGACAAACGGCAATGCCCATACTTGGTCTCTGGGCCACAAGAGGTTCACTATCTTTCCCCACTATCCACTTAGGATTCCTCTTTGTTGTGTTTTTAGTAATTGATCTAGTGTTTGACATATGCTTAATATATAATACTATTTACATTTGGATACTTTAAAAAATATTTCAGTTTTGCCTGGCCAGCGTGGCTCAGTGGTTGAGCATCAGTCTATGAACCAGGAGGTCACAGTTCAATTCCTGGTGAGGGCACATGCCCGGGGTTGCCGGCTCGATCCCAATGGGGGGTGTGCAGGAGGCAGCTGATCAACGATTCTCTCTCATCATTGATGTTTCTCTCTCTCCCTCTTCCTCTCTGACATCCTATATAATAACACAGTAACATGTAAATTACCATCACTCCGCTACGCCCACGATTGGGCGGCAGGAGGCTGGGCGGGACTCAGGGTGGCCTATCCGGCCATTGAGAGGCACGGATCCGCTGCCACTGACGGGGGCTACCCTGCTGTTGAGAGGCGCAGGGGGTGGGACTCCCACCCCCTGCGCCTCTCAACGGCCAGATCCGCGGCCTCTGAGGGGGCCTGCCGCGGACACCCAGCTGCACCTCTCAACGGCAGGGTAGCCAGGTGTCCGTGGCAGCCCCCCTCAGCGGCCATTGAGAGGCGCAGGGGGCGGGAGTCCCGCCCCCTGCCTGCGCCTCTCAACAGCAAGGTAGTCCCCCTCAGCAGCCGCGGACCATCAAAAGCTGGGGAGCTGGGTGCCTGTCTGCTCCGGCACCAGGCCTTTCAGAAGCCTCCGGCTCGGCGGACCAGCGGACAGGCACCCAGCTCCACCGCGAAAAGCGAAAGCGTGTAGGGGACCCTACACGTGCATGATTCAATCATGCACTGGGCCTCTAGTCAATAATAATTTTTAAGAACTGTTTCTGTTTCTTTTGATCACGGATTCTCAGCAATTTGATTCTGATGTGCCTTTGATTACAGTGTGATTCTACCCAGTTTTTGCTCTAAAGATATTCTAGTCTGTCTCTTGTGAAGCTCCATTTTCTGTCATGTTCCGGCTCAGGAATCACTTCCTCTGCCTTCCTGAACACCTCTGCTTCCTGAGCTCAGCAGCCCACTGACCTGGGTCGGGATTGTTTTTATTAAAATGCAGCCTGGAAACTGTACTCAGGTAGTAAGCTGGGGCAATTCTGGAGGTAACCTCACAGGTTTCCTTTTTTCCAAGGATCACAGTCCTCGGCTCTTCCTTTTCTAATGTCTAAAATCCAGTGCTTCACTGTTTTCTTCAATTTTTTCTTGTTTCTGGGAGGGCAATTTCCACAGCCATTAATTCTTTGAGGTTGGAAGCAGAAGTCTTGCTTACTGAAAACTCACACAGAAAGACACAAATAAAACAGCAGAAATCTTCTTTTCTGAGTCATGGTGCCCAGCAGTAAATTTGGTGTATATCTTTAGAAATTTTGTTTCTGTGCAAAATAATTATGTGGATAGATTCTTTTTATTTTATAAAGATGGAAGTATACATGGTTTTCTTTAGAAACATAGTCATTTTTCTTATCAATAAACATGGATAAGTTTTATTTCAGTATATACAACTATACTGTCAGACTTTAGAATACTAAATTGTATTCTGTTGTATGCCTCTCCATAATTTAGCTATCTAATACTTTAATACAGAATTTTTATTGTATTCACTTTTTTCCTTTAGAAACACTGGTGAAATATATATATTCTTGCCTTATTATACACTTTCGTTCATATGTACATAAATTATAAGAAAAAACTCTTAGAACTGCTGTATCAAAGAGTTATGTGAATTTAAAAATATAGTAAATATTGCCACCCTAAACTCTCTCCCAAATGTAGTTATGCTTCATTCAAATGGCAGGACAGGTCTCAGATTTTAAAGCAGTTGCTTACTGCTTTTTATGTGCTCAGTTGAATCAAAACAAAATCAATTTAAATGTTGCAGCCTAGCCATTAATTCTCTATAGTAAGAAAGTGAGAACTTGTTTCAATAATATAACATGCATAGGACTACTGATCGAACATGGTCCACTTTTTAAGAAATCACTCCATTGTTATGCTATCCAAAATAACAATTTAAAATAATTGAAAATAGAAAAAATTCAAGCATGTGAGAAAGAAGAAATTGATTTACACTCTTAAAAACCTTTTTTTCTACAATGGTATGCAACTGCTTCATATTAAGGTACCTGTTTCTTAATATATTCATTTTCTTTTGTAGAAGGTATTATTTTACCAGAACAATGCACCTCAATATATTTATTTCACTTTAATACGACCTTATGCTATAGCTTCACTTTTTATTTTATTTTAGAATGCTATATATAAACCTGATATCTCATCTTACAAGCATAACTAATTCCTTCATTAGGCCAACTGGAGTTCAATGCTTGAAGACTGAGCTGACTTAAATCCATGCTAAATCAATTCTTACTAGTGTGCTGGTAGTATGTGGAGAGAGAGGGAGAGAGAGGGAGAAGAAAGGGAGAAGCGGGGGGAGAGAGAGGGGGAGGGGGAGAGAGAGAGAGAGAGAGAGAGAGAGAGAGAGAGAGAGAGAGAGAGAGAGAGAAGGAGAGGCAACTTCTGGTTCTTCAAGGTCTAGAAAAAAGAACAAAGAAAACACAACACTGCTATTCTATAAAAGCTATTATGAATTCTCTCTCTGTCGTCTAGGGTATCTCTGCTTCATGCTCAAGGTGACAAAAGGGAAACATGTATAGAAAACCACTACCGTGTTTATCTCTCCTGACATAAAAAATTGACTGTGAAGATATACTACAAAAATATATGAGTTTGACTAATATTCAACTAGATATTAGAACTTTGTTTCTGCATCTCAAACATTTCTCAAAATACTTCCAAAATGTATGGCAAGATTTCATATTTGTGTATCTGAGATATTCATTCATTAAAAAAATATTTATTGAGCATCTATGGCAGTCCAGACACTATTCTAAATACAAATGGGATATAGTAGTGAACAAAACAAAACAAAAATCCCAGTCCTCATGAGCCTTTCATTCTAATGGAGGGAGACCAACACCAATCAATCAATCGATCAATCAGGATATCACATGGTATTTGTGGTAGACAGAACCCAGCCGGTGTGACTCAGTGGTTGAGCATCGACCTATGAACCCAGAAGTTATGGTCTGATTCCTGGTCAGTGCACATGCCCAGGTTGTAAACTCAATCCCCAGTAGGGGGCATGCAGGAGGCAGCCGATCAATCATTCGCTCGCATCATTGATGCTTCTCTCTCTCTCTCTCCCTTCTTTTCTGAAATCAATAAAAATATTTTTTTAAAAATAAAAAATAAAATAAAGATATCACCCAGGGACCCTTACCCTTTTGTGATGCCCCTGGCTCTGTGTTGGGGTGGAACCTGTGAATATGATGCAAATTATGTTACCTTATATGTAATTATGTTACCTTACATGACAAGAGATTTTGTAGATGTAATTAAGGTCTCAAATCAGCTGAATTTAGGATAGGGAGATTATCTGGATGGTCTTGACTTCATAACATAAACCCTTATCTGTATCTGCAGGTGTGAAATAGGGAAGTCAGATTCAAAGTATAGCAGGATTCACCCGGAAGATTCTCTGATCCTGATGAGGAAGGGGACCATATGGCAAGGACCTAAGAGCATCCTCTAGGAGCAGAGAGAAGCCCCTGATCACAGTCAGCAGGGAAACCTGGACTCACTTCTACAACTACAGGCACTGATTGCTGCCAACAACCTGAATGAGCCCCAAACCAGATTTTCTCCAGAGCCTCCAGGTGAAAAATCAGTCCTGCTAATCCCTTATTTCCGTCCTGTGAGACACCAGCAGAGCATTCAACTATGCCATGCTGACCTTGGGACCTGCAGAATGTTTGTTAATAAAGGAGAATTGTTTTAGATTGCCAACTCTGTGGTGCACTGTTATGCAGCAATAGAAAACCAATATAGCATCTTGGGAGCAGCTGACGGCATGTAAGAAATAGAGAGAAGATGTGACAGAGCATGCTGGAAATAGGAGTGGAATGAGTGGAAATGAAAGTCTAAGAGTGGGTCAAATTTGAGTAAAATGTAGAATAAAGTAAGGGAGCCAGACTTGTGGATATCCGGAGGGAGAAGTTTCTAGCAGTGAGAAACTCTATGAAGACCCTAAGTATGCCTGGGGTCTTGCCAATCAATTAACAGAGACTGTGAGTTATTCAAATGAATTATACGACATAAATCCTTCCTGCTTTAAAGAGTTCATAGCTTAGGTATAAAAGCAATCCCTCCCTCCATCTCCCTTCTTTCTTAATTCTCTCCTTTTTCCTTCCTTCCTTCTTTGCTTTCTTTCACCCTTTACTCCTTCTGTCCCTTCTTCCATTCTCCTTTCAATAAGTATTTTGTATCTGGAACTGTGATAGACATTGGAAATATAATACTGAGTAACGCAGACACAGTCATTATCCCCCGGGAATTCACTAGCTGGTGATAGCAAAGGAGTAATCACAAGAATCTGATAAGTTGTCGGAGGAGAAAAATAAACTCTGGTACAGAAGAACAAAGAAGAGTAGGGTAGACCAGAACTAGTGACTCAGAGAAGGATCCTCTAACCATGTGATGTCTAGGTTTAGACTGGGAAGAAGAGTGCTAACCAGGAGAAGGGGGCTAGATAGGAGGCAGTGTTTCTTGGCAGAGGGGATACTAAGGCCCTGAGAAGAGATCGAGCATGCTCACAGGAGAAACTACAAGGAGTTCAGCGTGCCTGGGGCATGCAGTACAGAAGATGTTGGGTAGAAAGATGTGGGGAAATGTTAACAATAAACCTGGGAAAGTGGCTGGGGCCAAAATATACAGGTCTTTTGAACCATGTGAATGAGTTTGGATTTTGCCCTCGGAACATCAGCAAGTCACCAACGGATTTAAATGGGGGAGTCCCCCAGTTAGAAAGCTTGCTTTGGTTGCTATATGGAGTATAGATGCTTATGGGTCAAGACTGGAGAGAGGGAGTCCATTGAGGAGGAAAGTCCAGCTAACCGAGAGAGCTGGACTTTGGCAAGGACAGAACAAATACATAGAAAGGAATGGGTTCAGGACACATTTGAGGGGAAATTGACAAGAATGTGATGTGGAAGGATTGCAGAAGGTTCCAGAATGACTTCTGGGTTTCTGATTTGGCTCACTCTGTGAATTTCATTAACTAAAATGTGTCTCATATATTTTAATTAGCTGCATAATGAAGTACACTATCAAGGTAAGTAGTACTGTGTAAAAAACTGTGAGTGGAGAAGAAAAGAGGGGATTGGAGAGGGACAATGTTAGAGAAGGCTTCTGAGAAAGATGGAACTGGACTGGGACCCAAGCACAGGTGGTATTTGATTGTCAGAGGGGAGAATGGAAGATGCTTCCTCTGAGTGGAACAGCATGAGCAATAGCAGAAAGATAAGGAATATGACTGGTGAAGGGTGAGTGGGGACCTGAGGTAGTGAAGGTTGTCTGTGGGAGTAAGATCATTTCTCTGAAGAGGGTCAGGTTAAGAGGAACTTCAAAGCCAGGCTTTGGAGCACTGGAATGATCTAACAAGGAAGCCTGGTTGGTCAGTGAGTAAGGAGTAACAAAGCAAGAGCTATGTGTCTGGAGATTAGTCTAACGTTAGTCGACTGGATACTTTGAGCACAGAAAGGGATATCTGGGTGCAAGGAGAGTGGATTAGATGTTTCAAAACTCCAAGGACAAAGTAGTAACGTCACATACCATGGCACATCTCTCAGTCAATTAACTAAGGCAGTGGTCAGCAAACTCAGTCAACAGAGCCAAATATCAACAGTACAACGATTGAAATTTCTTTTGAGAGCCAAATTTTTTAAATTTAAACTTCTTCTAACGCCACTTCTTCAAAATAGACTCGCCCAGGCCGTGGTATTTTGTGGAAGAGCCACACTCAAGGGGCCAAAGAGCCGCATGTGGCTCGCAGCCACAGTTTGCCAACCACGGAACTAAGGGAAAAAAGAACAAGGAAAGGCAGTCAGTTTTGAACCAGAACCACACCTTTAGACAGACTAGACACTGACCAGATAATCCCAGCATCATCTTTAGGGTGGGTTCTTGATACGGCAAGCAGAAGTTCCACGGGGCAGTTAGCAGCAGCCAATTCCACAGGGACCAAATGAATTAGTGAGGAATCCATGATCAAATGAGGTATAGAAACCTGAGCATGCAGGTAAGCAACACTGGTGGTTCATATCAGGAAAACCTGCCCACAGGATTGAGAAGGAAGACCTAGCCTTTAGAATAGATACTGTCAAGAGCAAAGCAGGTACCTTGGCCAAAGGGACTGGATCACTAAGCAGATTATTAATTGAGGGACATCAGGACAGAGAGTAAAACCAAGATCCACTAACTGTAATGAGAGACAATGTGAAAATCAGGGCAAGGGAAAAATATCATAGGTCAGTTCAGATTCAGGGCACATAATCAAAGGAGAGAGATCGTGTGGATCAGACTATTTGGTGGCTGAATTTCTTTATGTTCATCTAGGTTAAAGTGAAAACGGATACACAGAGTTCTTAGAGACAGATCATGCCCACTTGTTAAGTGTCAAGAGTTGTTAAAAAAGGAAAGAAAGCCTTCAGTTTATATCTCACATATGAGTGAAATCACATGGTTCTTAATTTTTCTGTCTGACTCATTTAACTTCACATGATATTCTCAAGATCTAAAAGCAACAAATGGACAGACAAGAAACAAACAAACAAAACTCATAGACACAGACAACAGTATTGTTGTTACCAGAGGAAAGGGGGTGAGGAGTAGTAAAGGGTAAAGGGGGTCAAATGTATAGTGACAGATGATTTGACTGTGGGTGGTGGGCACACAGTACAATCTATATATAGAAAAAGCCAGCAACCGTAATGGCCATAACGACCATAATGACCGGTCACTCTGATGCCCACTGAGGACAGCAAACCGCCCAATCAGGGAGTGGGGCTGGCCGGCCAACTTCGAGGCCCCTTCCCCCTGCCGGCCTGCCCCTGATCAGACTCTCCCACCCTGATCAAGAGTGGGGCCACCAGCCAAACTCTCCTTCCCTTCCCCCTGGCCAGCTCCACCCCTGATCACCCCCCACCTCAATAGGGGGCAGGCCCTGCTGGCCAACCTCCTGCAGCCCCTCTCCCTGCCCAGCCCCACCCCAGATTGACCCCCCCGACCCCAATCAGGGGCAGGGCCAGCCAGCCAACCACTAATGGCCCCTCCCCCAGGCTGCAGAACTTTGATCGCCACCCCCCCCACCCTATTCTGGGGTGGGGCCATGCCAGAAACCTATCATTGTCACTAATAGAGAGATGTGGGAAGCCGGCCCACTGCCCACAGCCCCTCCCCGCAGCCAGCCCTGATCAGGGCAGGCCAGCCAGCCAACCTCCTGCTGTCTCCTCCTCCTGACAGGCCCAGCCCTGATCTGCCCTGATTGGGGATGGGCCGGCTGGACCCCACCAGTGCACAAATTCATGCACTGGGCCTCTAATATATAGATAATGTATCATAGAATTATACACTGGAAACCTATATAATCTTGTTAACCAATGTCACCCCAATAATTTAAATTTTAAAAAAGCAAAAACACAGACTATTTGGTATCAGGTAAGACCTGATAATAATAGTTCCACATTAACAGACATCTACTCTATCCCAGGATCTTCATTTCTTTGGTACTCACTGCAGCCTTGTAAGGAATTAATGTTATTTAGATTTGCTGATGAGGAAACGAACAGTGCAGAGACTATTCAATTAATAAAAGCACCCAAATAATAAATGGCAAAGTCAAAATTTAAACCAAGGCCTCTGTGGTTTCAAAACCTAGTCTCATTTCGGCCATAAATACAACATGGCTTTGGTGCTAAAAATGCTGCTGCATACTAGAGAGTGTGCAGTGGGACTGGAGTTCAGGGAGTGAATCCAAGCAGGCTTCCCAAGGGAGATATGACAGATGGAATGTGGAAAATATAAGAGGAGAGGGATGAATCACAGAAGATACTAAAGAAATGAGAGATATGAAGGAAAATTGTTTTTGGTGCTATTTTGGCATGTGGGTGGGCTGCTGATGATTGAAGGAAGTGGTGAAAGAGAAAGGTGGACTCAATTTTGGGTATAATTAAGTGAAATATTTTAGAAGCATTTGCAAATAACTAAGAACATTTAAGAGAAAATAGATATGTGAAAGCACATTTTAATTTGATTCTATTTATTAACAAGTGTCTTGACTGGAAAATATTAAAAATACTGGTCTCGCCCTAGCCAGTTTGACTCAGTGGATAAAGCTCAACCTGTGGACTGAAGGGTCCCAGGTTCAATTCCAGTGAAGGGCACATGCCTGGGTTGTGGGCTTGATCCCCAGTGGGGCATGCAGAAGGCATCCAATCATTGATTCTCTCTCGTCATTGATGTTTCTATCTCTCTCCCCCTCCCTTCCTCTCTGAAATTAATAAAAATATGTTAAAGAAAATACTGGTCTCTATGGAACCTGTGGCCTTTTAGACTATGAGAAAACTACTATAGATATGTTTGTGTATGTGTGTTATCTTTAGGTGATATACCATTAAGGATGTACAGCCAAATTATATACTATAAACGAGTACATGTATGTATTTACAATTTGCCTATAGAATATTTTTACTTAAATACATTATACCCAAAATGAGTATTTCTTCTTTACCTCTTTCTCCCATGGGCAACCCACAACACACATTTTTAGAAATACATACTCATATAGAATTTGACTATATATTTCTAATTATGCATAACATATATTCATATATACTGTTTGCATAAATTAAAATATGGCCTTTAAAATGTACTTTAAAGAGAATATCAATTCTATATAAAAATTTACTATATTTTAACCTTTTAAAATCTCAAAGATATGTGCAGAATTAAGGACATATATATTGATGTTTAATGCAAATATAAGAAGAAAGATGTGAGAATTAGAAAGACTGTTAAGTTTTCTATCAGCAAGGTCCCTGGTTAAAAAATGGAGCCTTGTTAGATGCTTCAGGTATGTGCCATATGTATACATTTTCAGGTTTCTGTTCTGTAAGGGGTAGTGTTCAGTACTCAAGGTATTAGGATAAAATGTCATATAATCACCTTTTTTATTATAAAAGCCATATGTTTCTATGGATACCCAGGAATTTAAGAAATAAGGACCCTTCCTAAGAATTCTACCAGTGAGTAAGCTTCAGATAACAAAAATCACTGAAGAAATATCAACACAAGGATTGGTGACCCAATCTGGAATAGTGTAAATATTTTTGCATGATTATGAAGTTAAATTTTAACAAAGAAACTCAAGAAGTTTTTAATATGAAATGAAACAAGTGAACCTAAATGAGAATATTGTTTGTGGCATAATTAAGTAGAGAGGCACAATTCTGAGCAACTTCAAAGCATAATAATTTGAATCATTTATAATTTAAGACAGGAAGAACTGGAAACAAAAATAATTCAACTGTTTTAGGTAATCACATTATTGGTGGTAGTGCTGCAAATGGTGTTCTGACATGTTTATATAGTGTGCATTTTTAGAATACAACCCACAACACACATCTATAGGAAATATGTACTCATATAGAATTTATGTATAATGTTCTAAGGCAAAATTATAAAATGCTCTAATTCTTCTGCCCAGGGAACCTGAGGCCTATTTCGGTTCAGGAGAAGAGTGCCGACTGGCCTAGATCTCAATGTGGAATAAATAAGTAGATTATGCAGAATTTGATGTCCTAAAGAAGAGGATTTGGAGGAAAGAAATTATTATTTTTAAAGATATTTTTATTGATTTCTGAGAAAAAGGGAGAAGGAGAGAGAGAGAGATACATCAATCATGAGAGAGAATTGTTGATCAGCTGCTTCCTACACACCCCCTAACTGGGGAGCGACCCAAAGCGGTAGGAAAGAGATTCTCCCAGCTCCTCTTACTAGTACTTAGATTAGGATGTCACTAGTACTCTATCTAGAAGTTGTGCCTGACAGTGCCCTGGCAAGAAACAGAAGAGATACTCAAAATCACCTAACTGAGGAGATTTTCATGAGAGAACTACTTACAGAAGAGTGGCTATAGTCACAGGGCCCAACAAGCGACAGGAAATGCCTACGAGGGAGAAGGGTGGAAGCTGTGACAAAGGGCAAAGGGAGAAAACTGTCCTCCCTGAACTCTGTGAGTGCTGGAGCCCTACAAGTGGCCCGCCCAACAGAAGCTGTGGCCTTGGTGTAGGCAACTCCTACTACAGCCACAGGGAGACAGCAGAGGAGAGAAGAGATACGTACTCAGTCTGCCTCTCCTGCTGCCCTCTGACCTCCGACAGTGCCGACCATTGACTCAGAAGCCAAAGGGCAAAGGAGCCACGTGATACAGTCGATGGCGGTCACTCTCCCAGGGCAGGGCATGGAGACACAGACCATGAGGCTAGATGTGGACTAGCCGACAATCATCAGTGCAGAATGTATTGTTCATTAACATAAGGCCACAGCGTAAGTCCATAAATCATTTGTTTGTATTATGTGGGTGTACACACTGACTATATCTTCTATAATAATAGAAGTGTAATATGCTAATTAGACCGATGACCTTCCAGACGAAGCCAGGGCAGGGAAGCCCGGGTCCTGGGTGCCGGGCCCGGGTGCTAGAGGGAAGCCAGTGCTAGCACCTGGGGGAAGGAAGGCCTGCTCTTGCATGAATTTCGTGCATCGGGCCTCTAGTAGTTTCATAAAATTATATATATTTATGTTTAAACATATAGAAACATACTTAGTGTGTGTGTGCACACGCGCACGTGTATGTGTGTGTGGAGATAAGAAAGAACGAGAAAGAGAGAAAGAGAGAGAGAGAGAGAGAGAAATCCACAGTATGGATTCATTTCAGTTTTACATCTAATTCTTCAGTTTTAAGGTATTTACCACAAATTCCTAAAAAGAAAATACAAATGTCTGATAAACTATAAGATATTCAACATTGCCAGAAATCTGGGAAATGCACATTGAAATAACAAGAAACTGTTTTTTGCCATTCAAATCAGAAAGTGCTTAAACATTTTGTAATATCAAGTACATGCATCAGTGAAGGTGAAAAGTAATGGGAACTCACACACACACTACTAGGGAGAGTACAGATTTGTTTTGTTTCTTATTCATTTTGATAGTATCGATTCCAGAGACAGGTTAAGAGGTCAGACACATTCTGGGTTCGGATCCCTGCTCTGGCCCTTAATCTCCTACCATATTCATTGAATTACTTAATCTCTCATACTTTTATTTCCTCTTCTTATTAAAAACTAGAGGCCCGATGCATGAAATTCCTTCCCCCAGCTGCCAGCACCAGCTTCCCTCTGGCACCCAGGACCCGGGCTTCCCTCACTGCCCAGCTTCGTCCTGAAGGTCGTCCAGAAGGAGATCCGGTCTAATTAGCATATTACGCTTTTATTATTATAGATACGTAACCTCCCTATGCCTCAGTTTCTGGAAAATAGGGAAATAACAACCCTTACCCCACACTCATAAGATTGCCAGGCATATTAGTGCTCAGTAAACATGAAAAATGTCTATTCGCTATAAGTCAGCAATATCACTTCTTCTATATTTGCATAAAGAAGCTGACACAAATATATTTATTTCACTATTACTTGTACTGTGTGTTATAGCAGATAAATGGAAATAACCATTAGTATTCATTGCCACATAGTGTTCAGTAAATAAAATATCAATAAAAATCATATGTTTTCCATGGAGGTCTATTTATATCTACTAACAGCTATAATATATTTACACGTATATAAATTTAAAAAAAAATCTCTGGAAGTAATATATCCAAACTGACAACAATAATTATTTCTACTAAGGGACAGGATGAAGGGTGAGAAAAGGCAGTCAAAGGAGCTTTGTATTTATCTGTTGTGCTTGAATTCTCACAGAAAAATTTGTGAGGCACTTGTGTGATTAAAAATGAATACAGTTTTTGGGGGAAAATGTAGGTTCACTTGACTCCAAAACCATATAGTCACTACGTGTAAGAAGAATCTCTCATTTACCAGGAAAGCCTTTCTGCTGTGACCACTGCTTCATTCAAACCATAAACACGGCAGTCATGTTTAAAATGGTTTTCACTTGCTGTCTTGCTGGAATTGTTATGTCAGTCATTTATTTCTCAATAAATGTGAGTCATCTCAAGATGCAAGAATGGGAACAATGATCTCTGTCACTTCTAATGATCTATATTACTTCTATTTGTTACTTTCAGACATCATTTCTTCCTTGAAAAAAGAAAAGAGTGACAATAACATACAGTTACAGTAGACAGTTATTTAAGATTTTCACGTAAATAATAAGTATTTTAGAAAGGCAACTTAAGTATTTTCCCCTAAAGAGTTGTATATAAGATTTAAAATATGAGATAGAGGCCTGAAAATCAGAGGATAATTTTGACCAATTCAAAGTTCTGAATGAGTAATTATCCAAACTTTCAGATGAAACCTGAAAAGAAAAAGAGCAAGATGGGAGGCAGATGAAGTTTGGTGAGGAAAATACAAAATTGCAGTTAGACGTTAGAATTTGTTTAACAAGTTTTCTGAATAATATGATTATTAAAATATGTATGCAAGTGTTAAAAAGTAGACAGTTGTTTATTACTATGTTATTAATTATCTTGTATGTTGTAGAAAAGCCAAAAGTGATTCAATTGTATGTCTATTATTATTTTTCCTTTTTGGGGTCTCCAAATCAGGGAAAGTGTGTTTTTTGTAAACAACTATAAGCTTTGGTTGCATCTGGGAGTAACTACCCAAATTGGGGCTCTAGGGTTTATAAGGAAATTGCCTCAGACACAATCAAGGAAGCCAAGTTATATTATATAAACTAGATGCCACCAAAATTCATCCTTTGAATACGATGTCCTTCTTGATTATCTTTCATTAACATAACCATTTAAAAGTATAAATCATATTATTTAATATTCATTGACTTTGCCATTACTTATTATTTAATTGATTGGTTGTTTTTTCACAATTACAGCAATACTACTATATTATAGAATTAATAATTCTATGGAGTAAAAATTCAAGCTCTATATAAGTTCTTGATTCTGTGTTTTTTCATTCATTATAATCCTTCTATATTTGACAACAATACCATAAAAATTATAGGCTTCCTTTGGATTATCCACCCCCACCCTCAGATAATTTTCCTTTATAAAAAAATACACACTAGTGTTAAGGCTGATACTTTAAAATTTATTTTACGTTAAGAATATAGTGATATTTCAAAAATACAATTAGTGAATTTTAGCAGTTCAGAATCAGCATATTCTGCAAAACAACTGATTTCATTAGGGATGATTTTGAGTTTAACATATGTTTAATCTGCTGGAAGACATTGAACAAATTCCAAAAACTGATGTAAGCAAATTTCAAAATAATTGATCTACTTTTCTCTGAAACTTAAAAATCAGGTAAGTAGTAGATTATGTGGTATTAATCCCCTAAAATACAACAGCACTGACATCATATTTTTTCTTGAAAATTGGTTGGTATAACATTTTACCACTTATTCCAGTTCCTCTGGGAACACCCTAGTAAGCCTAGAAGTCATATAATTGACTAGCGACCCGTTGCAGGAATATTCCTGCAAGACTTCCAGGGGGCTTCCCTCCCGCCACAGCCACCTGTCCCGCCCCACCACCTCTCCCACTGCAGCGGGCGGGGTGGGCGGAACGCCCCCTGCCCATCCCGCCCACCCAACCCAGCCCACGGCCACTGTGGCCTCCGAGGCCACACGCGCTGCTACCATCACAGGGTGACCCGCCATGCCCACCTCCCCCGCTGCCTCCCGCCACCGCCACTGTGCACCTCACCCCGCCCACCCGACCCGCTGCCTCCCGCCGCCACCTCCGAGGCACCATTGCGCACCTCGCCCCGCCCAGCACGCACTGCCAGTGCTTTCCCTCCAGCAGTCGCAGCCGCCTTGCTTTACACTTTCCCTCTCTCTTCCTCCGCATATGCAAATTAACTGCCATCTTTGTTGGGTTAATTTGCATACTCGCTCTGATTGGCTGGTGGGCGTGGCTTGTGTAGCAGAGTGATGGTTAATTTGCATATTGCTCTTTTATTAGAGAGGATGGTGTAGAGAGAGGGATAAGAAGGCACAATGATGATAACCAACAGGCTAAACAAGAGTGAAAAAAATCAACAAACTATAAAACATAAATGATTAAGAGGAGATAGAACAATGCACTTTTATGTGGGCAGCCATTTATTCCCCAATCAGCGTTCTTTGACTACTGGGCACATGCCTGGCTCTGTGCTAATTCTAGTGAGAAGAAACATTTGTAGTCAGGTGTTAAGTACTATGACAAAGGTAAACTCGAAGGGAGTAACAAGGCAAAATCCCAGAAAGGCAGCTTTCCATAACTTAAGTAAAAAGTGATGGTCAGAGAGGAAGATAGCCAACTAAGAACAGTGTTAAATTAATTAAACAAGGAAGCCATTAGACAGGTGGCTTTAATGCTGTGGCCCTACATAAGCAGACAAGCTATAAGCCTGTAAATACCTTAAGGTTGTGAATTTGAAACCTAAGGACAACCAATCACAACCAACCATCTAGACTTTCAACTTTAGCTAATCAGTAATTTCCTTACTGTGCTTCTGCTTTTCTTTGTAAAAACCTCTCTCTGAGCTGCTGTCAGGGGGCCACTCCAATCCCTACCATTTTGGTGCAGCCCCATTCTAAGTGATGTTTGCTCAAGTAAATTCTTATATTTTTAAACTAGAGGCCTGGTGCACGAATTCGTGCACAGGTGGGGTCCCTCTGGGTGGCCTGGAGGGATTGGGCCCCAGCTTGCGGCCCCTCCCCCTGCCGCTGGTCGCCGTCTGCAGGGCAATTGGGCCCCTGCTCGCATCCATCTTGGCCTGGCACCACCCACTCACCTGCTCCCCATCCTGCCGCAGTCCCACTCTCATTGGGGCTATCAGCCACCCGCTGCCAGCACCACTTCACCAACGCCCACCATGTTCCATGCCACCCATGGTGGTCAGCGCACGTAATAGTGAGTGGTCGAACTCCTGAGGGGACAATTTGCATATTAAGCTTCTGTTATATAGGAGGATATTCCTGTTTATCTTTAAACAGGAGTTAAAAACTATGGCATCTCTTACTCTCTGAGACAGTATGGAGGGACCTAAAGAGTATTATGCTGAGCGAAATTGGCCAGTCAGAGAAAGACAAGTATCACATGATCTCACTCACAGGTGGAATCAAAGAACAAAATAAACTGAGATATAGAAGCATGCAACAGACTAGAATCTCAAAGGGAAGGCAGGGGTTGGGGGATGGGGAGAGAGTAAATGGGGAATTTATATGCATGTATGAATAACCCATGCCCATGGACACAGACAATAGTGTGGAGAAGGCCTGGGAAGGTCGGGAGTGGGATGGAGGGTGTCAAAGGGGGGAAAAAAGGGGGGGGGGGCATCTGTAATACTTTCAACAATAAAGATAAATTTTAAAAAGACAACAACTTGGCATCTCATTGTCTTACCAGACCCACAGGTTTTAACCTCCAAATGCAGTCACTCTAGAGATAATCCAGCAGCAGAGTAAAGAAGTTCTATTAAAATGCAGGTGTACATTTGCTAATAGTAGTGGCTGGGAGATTATCAAGGGAAGCAAGCACCTGAAAGGGGTGGGGATTTGAACCTAGGCTCTCCCGCTACGTTGGGTGGACCCTCAATTTTATCTACTGTCCAGGATTGTCATAAGAAATTAAAAACCATCATGTCTGTGCCAGCATTTTATTTATTTTTATTGATTTCAGAGAGGAAGGGAGATGGAAAGATAGACATATCAATGATGAGAGAATCATTGATCGGCTGCTTCCTGCACACCCCCTACTGGGGATCGAGCCCGAAACCCGGGCATACGCCTTTGACCGGAATTGAACCCGGGAATCTTCAGTCTGCAGGCTGATGCTCTATCCACTGATCCAAACCGGCTAGGGCTGTGCCAGCATTTTATAAGTGTTAAGGTTACCAATGTAAAATCTGCTATAGCAAACACTGCAGGAACAACCTGAATGCTGACTCCATCTAAGTAATGGCATATTAAAACTACATTTAACACTATGTATTTTGTTCTGACAATATAATGAGAAAGATATGGGACATGCTAATCTCTTAATCTAATATTTTATAGCCCTAATCATTAATTAAAAGCACTCTGCCTGCTTATATCCTCTGCTCTCCTCAGAGACTCTCCCTTAGACATGTTGATATAAACCTAATCTTTCTAACTTAGTTCTTTTCTAGTTAAAAAATACATACAGTAGAATAACATAAATTAGATAGCAAGAGAGATAATGTTATTTGAGTATATGTGTATTCAGCTCTCATATAGTCAACATTCTGATTACCATTCATTTTAAGAGAAGTTAAGGTCACTAGAAGAAGGTCCAAAAAACGAGTTCAGACCCCCCCCCCCCCCCCCCCCCACACACACACACACACAGAAGACTCAGGGATACTGAGGCTAAGTTCCTGTTGAGTATGGTTGAGAGGTGGAGTTCCCTACTTATACCCAGCCCCCACCAGTGGAACAGAGATTTTGTCTTGACTGTAGCATGCTTGAAGTGCTGGTAACGCTGGGAATACTGGAGCAACAACTGCCCTTTGCCTCCTTGTGAAGCAGAGGTTCTGCTCCCAAAGAGGCTAATGGGGAGGTCCTCAGGCTGCTGGCCCCACCCACTGAGTGCTCAGCTTGTAGAGTGGGTGTCAGTCATTAGGAGCTCGCCTACCCTCAGCTCCACAGAGTCTGCCTGAAGGGCAGGGCCCGGGGGGCGGGGGGGGATTTTCCCTGAGTGAGTTTTGGTAGTTTGGGTCTTCCAAGGAATCGGTCCATTTCTTCCAAGTTATTACATTGGGGGGGAGAGGCTAGAACACGTTTGCTCTTAAACTCTTCCCAAAGGAACTAATTTTATTGAAACAGTGAGAAAGTTCGATCCCAGAGGCGCTCTGAAGAAAAGTGAGGCTATGGTGAGGGCCCGAGGGAGACAGTCAAGATCCGGGCTAAAATGCAGACCAGCCAGTTTGCGGGAGAGAACAGGGGAGTAAGACACCTAGGAGGAGCTCTTCTTACAGGTAGCTCAGAGCAAAAACCAAACTCCGACTTCAGTAACCATTCCTTCGATGCAGTCATCAGCAGAATCTGATTGGGTCCCATTTTCTCTCTAAATGTGGAATTCACCAGTGAAGTCATCTGAATTTGGTGCTTTCTTTTTCTGCTGAGCCATTAATTATTGATCTAATTTCTCTAACAGATATAGGCCTATTCAGGTGATCAAATTTTCCTTGTGTAACTTTCCGTAGTCTGTGTCTTCCAAGGAATTGGTCCATCTTTAAATTTGAGGGCATATGTCTCTGGGCTGTGACCTTCGCAAGCGCAACTCTGTAAGAGGTTCTTTCTTGGATCTGCAGCTTGAGAATCTGGAGGGCTTCCTGGAAGTAATACCTCTCAAACTATGGGGTCATCCCAAAATTCAGCCCCCAAGAATTTCTCGCTCACACTAATCTACATTCACCCTCTAACAATTCTTCAAACTTAATATTTAAATCTTCCTTCCAGGTTATGGCTCCAATGGCTTCTGTTGCATATAAGTATATCTTGGCTGTGATTTCTCTGTTTTTTGCCTGTTTCTTAAGATTTCAGGGTGGTGGTTTGCCCTGATATCTCAGCTCTCCAATGGGATCCAAGAGAAGTCATTGATTTTCCATTTGTTCAATTTTTTCAAAGTCAACACAAGTTGACTTTGAAGCTCTTTACATGTTTGATCTGAAACAGGAAGTGATCAGTTTATCTATCGATACCAGTGGTCGGCAAACTGCGGCTCACGAGCCACATGAGGCTCACGAGCTGCGGTTTGCCGCTCGGTTGACTAATGAGTTTGCCCACCACTGCCTTAGGGAAAAACACTTAAAAAACATTTTAATAATGTACTAATGTCTTTAACCTGAAGTCAAAACTTCTGGGTAAGGGTAATGCCTTAGTCTGCCAACCACTGATCTACACTAATAAAAGAGAAACATGAAAACTGACCATTACTCTGCTACGCCCACCAGCCAATCAGGAGGGAATATGCAAATTAGAAGGTCAAAGATGGCGGCCACCCAGCTGCTCCAGGCAGAGTGGCCGGGTGGGGCAGGACACCTGCTATGAGAGGGAGGGCTAGGGGCAAAGGGATCTACAGGAGCGGCACTCCAGCCGCAGCGAAGACGAAGACTGCAGACTCCGGAGTCTGCAGTGGAGATGAAGATGGCAGACTCCAGCCAGAGTCTGCAGCCAAGCAGCAAAGACGAAGGCAGCAGACTCCGGCCGGAGCAAAGGCCTGGGTCCCGGGTGCCCGAGGAAAATTGGTGCTGGAAGCCAAGGGAAGGAAGGCCTATTGCTGAATCTCTTCATGCAACGGGCCTCTAGTTCTTTTATGTTGCTGAGTAGCCCATTGTATAACCATAGCATAATTTGTTTATTTATTTTCTTGTTAATGGATTTTTGGATTGTTTTGAATTTTTGTCCATTATGAAAAAGCTACTGTGGACATTCTTTTAACTAGCTTTTGGTGGTCTATAATTCTAGTTCCAAGCTAAACAATAGGCCACAACAATGCACGTATACAGCAAATGTATAACTCACAGCATAACTGACTTTGTAGTTCATCTGGCACTGGCTGAATGGACATTCTCTGCAGAAAACGAACTTGACTAGAGCATCTAACTTACTGTTGGTAGACTTCAGCCTGAGAACCATCACTTCTTATATCACAACCATGAACTCAAGAGTGCACAAAACATTCATCTGTGCATCAGTCAAACTGATGAAAACCAAAGCTTCAGAGAAAATCCTGGCAACCAGAAACTCAGACTTAATAAATAGGTGTCATCATTTTAAGCCACTAACCTTGGGAGCAATTTGCTATGCAGCAATAGATAATGAACACAACTATTATAGATGGAGATAGCAACATTCCTCTCTCAATAATGGATAAAAGTAGACAGAAAACCAGGATACAGAAGACTCTACAAATATTGTCAATTAGCCCTAAATGCAACTTATCGAACTATTTAGTCAGAAACAGAAGAAAATTAAGTACTTTCAAGTGAACACAGATTATTTTTTAGGATAAATCATATTCTGAACCACAAAATAAACCTCAATAAGCTGAACAAGATTGAAATCCTTCAATGTATGTTTTCTGTCCACAATGGAATTAAATGATAAATGGACAACAGGACAATGTCTGGAAACACCCCCCTTACATAGGAACCTTAAAATCACACTTTTAAGTATAATGAATCAAAAAAGACGTTCCTGGGGAAAATAATTTAACTGAATATAAATGAAAAGCGGTATATCAAAATATGTCAGATGCAACTAAAGCAGTGCTTAGAGATAAAAATATTAAACTCTAATATTTGAAAAAAAAGAAGTGTCTCAAGTCAATCATCTAAATCAGCACTGTAAGAAGCTAGAAAACGAAGAGTAAATTAAACCTCAAATAAGCAAAAAGAAGGAATATAGGGTGAAGTCAGTAAAAAAAAAAAAAAGAAAAGCATCCCAAAACAGAACATCAATAAAACCAAAGCTGATTTTTTTTTTTTTTAAATGGATACATAAAACTGATAACCTACCGGGTACTTAACAAAGAGAACGGAAAATGTAGATTCGAAAAAGATAAAATAAATCAGGCCTATTTACCCCTAGCCGTTCGGCACGGCAGATGGAGCGTCGGGCTGCGGCCCGGGGGGTCCTGGGGTCGATTCTGGTCCAGGGCACGTACCTCGGTTGCAGGCTCCTCCCTGGCTGGGCCCTGGTCGGGTCACACGCAGGAGGCAACCAATCGATGCGTCTCTCTCACATCCGTGTTTCTGTCTTTGTAACTCGCTCTCCCGCTCTCCCTAAAAAAAATCAACGGAAAAATGCCCTCTGGTGAGGGCTCACAACAGCAGCAGCAAAAATGCCGGCCGTCAAAGAACGCGCGGACCTAAACGCCCATGGGCGCTCTATCCGGAGGTGCCGGACACCACACAACCCAACGCCCACGCCCAGGGACGTCGGGAACACCCTGGGACAGACGCAGGCAGGGGGGGGGGGGGGGGACCCGAATGCAGCTGCAAAAAGGAAGCCACTGCGGACACACCCGAGGCCTGGGTGGCGGCGCCGCGCTCACACAGAGGCCCGCGCGTGTGCGTGCTGCTGGGTCCCACCGCGGGAGGCCCCTCTGGGCCGCAGGGGACCCATCCCAAGTCCCCGGGGGCCGCCGGGGGTTGGCCCCCCAACCCCGCCCACACCGCCTCGCCGGCGTGCACACCTGTGATAAAGCGGAACGCGTGCATGGCACACACAGGAAGAGGTGCGCCTCAATACCCGCTAAGAAAACAGAACGATGAGAAGACACGCAGTGACCGCAGGTGTGGGAACGCGGTCTCTCCCTTGAAAAACCTCTGCCCGTGGGGCCCGTGGGGCCCGTGGGGCCCGTGGGGCCCGCACCCTCCTGGGGAGGACGCCGGGGGACGCACCCACGTGAGACCTTTCACCTTTGCACCGACCGGAAGCGCTTTGCGGCGGCGGCGGCGTCTCTCCGGCGTGTCCGGGTCCTGTGTCCGGGTCGCCGGCACCGGGACCCTCGCGCTTCGGGGCCGCGGGGGAAGCGGCATCACGGTGACCGGGGCGCCAGCCCTGCGAGGCCGCGACCTTCCACCTGACGACCAAGACGGCTGCCGCGTGAGAGCCCGCCCAGCGAACTCGCGTCCCCAGGGAGACATCGCGAGAGGTCACCGCGCGGCTCCCAGCGGCCGGCAGCTTAGAATCCGGCGGCGGTTCCTTTCTACGTCCCATTTTCAGGCCTGGGGGCGCCGCCGGCGACCGGAACCTCCGAAAGGGAAGCCACGAGCGAGGGGGACGCGGTTGCCCGTGACGTCCCAGAGCCGGCAGAGGGCATGGACCGTGAGAGCCCGGCACGCAGCGGTCACCGCCGGGGGAGGCGGGGCGGGGGCGAGGCTGGGCTCGAACGCGAGGAGGAGGCTTCTGGGCCGCCCTGTGTCTGCACCAGCATGTGTGCGTCTGTCCAGATTATCAGACTGGCCCACCCTTCACCCCCCGTTGAGACAGAGAGACAGAGAGTATGGAAGGACACCTGTGGGGCGCGGCCACGGTGTTTGGACGGGTTCAAGCCTCGGACTGATGAGAGGGCCCAGTCCTCATGGCCACGGTCAAGTCGCGGCCTGGAGGGCAGGGCCTCCCAGCACCGTGATAGCCAACAGCTGCGGTTGTCAGCGTGCGCCTGTGGCCGGAACACTGGCCCCACATGCCTGAGGGACAGAGGCTGCAGGTAAACAAAGCCTGATCAGGCGCATGTCATTGAGGAGGACCAAAACTCACGGAAGGTTGTAAACATCTTGACCAGGCCTTACTCTGCCTCGTAGCATGGGCTAATGAAATAAAGACTCAAGGGCTTGTAGGCCGTGGCGCTGTCTCTCCATCCGGGAGCAGCGTCCCACCGAGACCCCAGCTCTCATTCTCTTGTCTGTCTTTTCTCAATCCCTCGCTGCCCCTTCTCGGGTCACTGACCCTGGCTGAGCTGGCGAGGTATATAAGGCGCCCTGGGGCTGAGGATGCCATGGCCGTGCTGGCTAGCCACAGACATACCCCTACCCCCCCCCCCAAAAAAAAAAAAAGAAAGAAAGAAGAAAGAAAGAAAGAAAGAAAGAAAAGAAAGAAAGAAAGAAAGAAAGAAAGGGGAAAAAAGAAAAAGGAAGGAAGGAAGGAAGGAAAAGAAGAAAGAAAGGAAAGAAAGAAAGAAAGAAAGAAAGAAAGAAAGAAAGAAAGAAAGAAAGAAAGAAAGAAAGAAAGAAAGAAAGAAAGAAAAGGAAAAGAAAGGAAGGAAGGAAGAGAAAGAAAGAAAGAGAAAGAAAAAGGAAGGAAGGAAGAAAGAGAAAGAAAGAAAGAAAGAAAGAAAGAAAGAAAGAAAGAAAGAAAGAAAGAAAGAAAGAAAAGAAAGAAAAAGAAAAAGAAAGAAAGAGAAAGAAAAGAAAAGAAAGAAACAGACTGGCCAGGATTTGGGGCAGAGAGGTGTGACAAAACAAGACTGACCTGGCAATCTCAGAAGCAAACGCTAAGGTAAGAAGGAGCAGTCTCTAAAGAAGCGATGGGAGCCTCGGAGATGAACAGCCTTTACATCACTTGCTCTCTGTCTACACACGTGCACTCGTGATGGGGTGTGTGATGTCTGTTTTACGGCTGACCACCCTGGCTTGAAGTAGGTATGTGTGCAATACGGGCCAAGTTAAAACAGGTAAAGCACCTGCACACGGAACGTAGTGTGGCATTCTGCTTTATCTACACCCATGATGTAATTCCAAGTTAAAATTGCAAAACCACAGACTGAAACATTTATGGACGAGTATATGTGATATCTACGACGTGCTTCAAAATAATGTGAAAGGAGAGATGAATGAGGATGTGGAAGTGTTTGGCTTTGGGTTAATAATTGCTACAGCTGGATAATGGGTTCATTACGTATATTGAAAGTTAAATAAAATCAAAACAAAACACAAAACAAAACACTTAGTGACCATAAAATAAGTGTTAAATAAGGCCAGCAAAGTTTTTATTGACCTTTCATGACTAACTACTTTGAAGCTTAAAACAATCTTTTAACTATTTAACTATTTTGCTCTTGTTGCGAGTGTGAACAGCCCACAGGTGGATGCTGTTCTGGTTGCCTGAGGATTGCTTATCTCAGGAAGGTTTCGCAGGTGAAAGGGAGCTCAGAAGCAGTGCAAATAAAATCGAGGAGAAGGAGCCAAATCCTCTGTCACGGCCTGGTAACAGGAATCCCAGCCAGGAGGCTAAAGGACCAGCAATGTTTTCACATCAGATGAAGTGGAGGGAGCAGAAGAGCGGGCCCCAGTGTTGGTATTTGGTTTACTGGTCAGGACGTGAAGGAAATTATAAATGAGATTTTCATTTTAGAAATAAAAACTAAGGTAGTAAATTTGAATTTCCTAACGACTGTTGATTGTAGATTGCAGCTCTTTGACATGAACTATTGTTAAACGTGTTTAAATATACATTAGTCAGTCAATAAATATTTGCATTGTTGAAATATTTGTTCATTTTCTCTGAACAAATATGAGCCATTTTGTAGCATGATGAGCATATAATTGGAAAAATAAATCAGCTTACATTTTTAGATTATGAAAAATGTGCAACACTGAGAAAAAATATCAATGAAAGAAAATCCTTTATACTTAAATACCTCCATATTTGTTTTGTAAAATTTCCTAAAGAAGTAAAATTATATTACCCCAAATAAATGATACTGTGGTAATCCCATCTGTTTAAGGTAGAAACTTGAGGGTGATAATTACTCCTTGTAACTAAACAACAAACTGATGTACGTTTAATTTTTATTTATTTATTTATTCATAGATATAGAAGGAAGATTTCTATTATTAAACTTTAAATTATTATTATAAAAATTTTAATGCTATGCTAGGAATATATAGCCAAATATCTGAAAATGCATGAAGATTAATAGTAAATAGAGAACACATCACTTTCATATTTGGAGCAATGTCATGTCAAAACAGTAACATATTTTCAGTTAATCAGCAAAGCAATCAGCAAGTATTTACTGAACAACTACAAGATATGTGAAATATATAAGAGAGATATAGGATAAGGAGATCACAATCCTGGTGAAAGAGTGGACAATCCTGGTGAAAGAGTGGACAATCTTGATACCTAACACATATAAAACGATTGGTAATAAAAGAACACATAATGTGACTAGGTTTTTGTTTGTTTTTAAAATATATTTTTATTGATTTCAGAGAGGAAGGGAGAGGAAGAAATAGAAACATCAATGAGAGAGAATCATTGATTGGCTGCCTCCTGCATGTTCCCCCACTAAGGATGGCGCTGGCAACCCAGGCATGTGCCCTGACTAGGAATCAAATCGTGACCTCCTGGATCATAGGTTGACGCTCAATCACTGAGCCACACCAGTCTGTATTATGTGACTAGGTTTTAAGACAGTGTTTCTAAGACTCTTCCATATGAGTTCAAGGAGGGTGAATAATATTGGACTGGAGAATATACTGTGAATGATGGTAAGAAAAGGACAATGAGCATTTGGAACAGAATATACACTGTATATAATCCTAAAGTATTCACGCTACATCTATAAAATAAGTAAATTGCATCTATTTTCTTTGAAGTAAAAAAGCAGATCTGTAAATATCCACTATTTCTTTTAACGTAAACTGTAAAATATGTTCTAAATGCTGAGAGTCTGTTCTTCTAACCATTTAAGGCACAGATACAGACGAGTGGAGTTACAATTATTTTATTTGTTAAACTGAAGAAATACCATTACGAAGAGAAATATTCCATACTAGTATGGATCATAATACTTAAATGAATATGCTTACATAAATGTAATTCTGTCATCCAAAAATATTTTTTGGTTTGTCTTAAACACACAAAGAAAAAGCTGTATGTACACCAATAGCAAAAGCAAGGCACCAAGGGTATCCAGTTCAGTTTGTTCACATAAAACATATAAAAGACATGCTCTGTAAGAAGTATTGACAAGCTTTAAAAAGTGTTTCTACATGCTGCATAGACCCGGTAGTAAAATTTTCTAATTTTCCTTACCATGATCCTCCTCTTATGCCTCCAAGCATTTTCCAAGCACCTGCTATGGGTGAGAACTGTGCTTGTTTCTCTAGGGGTCGGGCGGAAAGAAAGGATGTTTTCATCATAGACCCTGTCCTTGAGAATCTTAAAATGCTTTTTGAGTTTTGTACAAATTTAAAAAAATTACAATTTCAAAATCAGGAATTGTCATGTATGTCTAGTGGGAAGCACAGACAATGCTGAGCATAGGTTAAGAACTGGGTACAAAATAAGGCTTGTAGTTATAGCAAAACATTGTGAAATGCTCAGTACTCCTGTTCCTTTCAGTCTAGACTCTAGCCGATTGACATAAAAGGAGAAAGAGCAGTGTGTAAATGAAAATGTACTGAAACCATGAAGAATGTTCAAGCTGATCTGGTGATGCAGGTCAGGGATAAAAAGGAGAAAAATAGGAGAATCATACATGATTTTTGTGGCACAAATAAAAGATAAGCTTCATAATTAACAAAGATAACTTACATATTAGTAAGTGTATTTTCACCTCATATTAGTAAATATATTATCACTTTGAACTATCTCAAAATGTATCCCTAAAAGGTAACTCATTATTTCCAATAATGAATTTTAATTATGGATCTACTCACATATTGGTTTACAGATTTAAAGATTACAATTTGGTTAGTTCATTTCCCCCTGTTTGTTTTTTCATTTAGTTTTTCATAAAATACAATGCTTCACAGCATCAAATAATTATATGGTATTTACTGTGGGGATTAACTACTCTTAAATTAAAATGTGCACTTGTTAACATGGTTCCTGTCGGTATATAGGAGATTTAATTATATTGGATATATGTAAAAGGTAATTTCAGTGGGAAATAAATTAGACAAACTGATTTCACATATATAAAATTGTTTTGACTAAGCTTTCCACTTTGTAACAGGTTCCTTTGGCAATATTAAAAACATTAGGTTTGATTTAAAAATCATCAAGGAAAATTTTGACATTTTCCTGAGATAATGGGGACAGCTCTTCAGATAATTCATCTTCAATAAATAGCACTTTTTTCCTCTTAATTATTTGAATTGATCAAATGTATTTGTTACTTTTGTTTCCTATTTATCCAATACTAGGGGCCCAGTGCACAAATTCATGCACCTTGAAAGGAACTGTGGGCCACGAGACTGCAGTGGGCACAGGGGCAGGTCTCAGCCCATCCTCCGCACCCCCACCCGGCCCCACCCACTGCAGCCCCGCTCCTGCTGCCGCAGCTCCCACACACTGACAGCGCGGAGCAATTGGGGCCGGAGCCGTCAGCAAGTGTGAGCAGTGGCTGCTGGCCCTGATCGCCCCTCAGGAGCAAGGGGAGGTGGAGAAGTCCTCAGGAGCAATCGGGGCCGGCAGCTGCTGCTCACACCTACTGATGGTGCTGAGTAATCAGGACCGGTGCCGGGCGGCAGCAACGGGTGTGAGCAGGGCAGGTGCTGCAGCAGTTGCAAGCACTGGGCGGGACCATGGCACACGGGAGCAAAGAATTTTTAGTAACCACTAGAGGCTCACCCCGATGACAGCGACCGGTACTCCACCTTGGTCTGGCGTCCCTGCTCACATGCTCCACCATCCCTCCACAGCCGATGCCCGCCATGTTCTGCGCTCTGCCACCTGCTGCCCACGCCCACCATGTTCCGCACGCGCCCCTTGGTGGTCAGCGTACGTCATAGTGACCGGTTGTTCAGTTGTTCTGCCGTTCAGTCTATTTGCAGATTAGCCTTTTATTATATAGGATTATTTTTGGTGCCTTGCATCATGATATTCCGTATTCTTGGGCAAAACAACAAATACATTCAGCCCTAAAACAATTTAAAAAATGGGCTTAAAAGAGTTGGAGCAGCTAAGTGAGTAGATGATAAGCACTGGACTCTCCAGCTGGCTTTTTTCCCCCCATCTCCACTGTGACGTTTGCACTGAAGTTTCACCTGAAGCATTTGTGTTTTGTTTATGGTCCGTTGAGAAAATAAATGCTCCCAGGAATAAAGGGCACCCAGGTGGGATGTCTTTGAGAGATGTGAACCATCATAATATGTATTTAATGAATTGCTATTACAAGGTGGAATCACAGCTACTTAAAATGGCAACAGATTTGCACATTCTAACATGAGATTAAAACAACAACATACGCTTGACCACTTACACTCATTCTTAGGCTGTATTCTCCCTTTCAGTCCCAGAACGTGAAGAATGCAAGCAGCATTTCTCTTGAGGATCTTAGTGAGACATGAATGTCTACAGAGGAGACACTGGGCTGAGCACCGTATGCACTGTCAGAGCAGCTGAATGACAAGGCACAGTCCTGCCTGCAGGAGGCTTCCCTCTGGTGAAGGGGGCAGGGAGCGCAGGTAGGTGGGCTTCAAGGAAGGACCTCTGTTCTCCTGAACTTGCAATTAATTACTCCTTAACTGCTGACAGGGCTGTGACTCCATGCATTTCTCTGGAAAATGGATACTGATATTAACTACATAAATACTACAGGCCCAATGCACAGATTCATGCACCAGTGGGGTCCCTCGACCTGGCCTGTGGAGATTGGCCGAAACCGGCAGTCGGACATCCCCCAGGGGTCCCAGAGTGTGAGAGGGCACTCTGCAAAGTTGCTGTCGCTGGGCAGCTCCTGCATTGAGCGTCTGCCCCCTGGTGGTCATTGCACATCATAGCTACCGGCCAGCTGGCTGGCCTGTTGCTTAGGCTTTTATATGTATAGATTCACCTCAAAGTGATGTATCATTGGTGTTTAATACAAACACAGATTTATATCCCCTCAAGTTTCAGGAATACTTAGGACACAATTTCTTCATCTCAGTGGAGGTCAGAAGACAGTGTTCTGTCTGAGGCCCAGGAGTTTCAAAGGGTTGTGTATATGGAGAAGTCAGAGGCCAGCAAAGGGTTCTTTCTGCTCTCCTTGGCTTCAAAATTGGGGAGCTCTCACACCCAAAAAATCCAACCCTGAGTCCCCTGAGCCACAGCTCAGTGGCTCCATCGTCTTGAGTCCTATGTTGGACTGCTGATGAACTTTTCCTTCTTTAAGGCTAATCAGTATCTTCAGGGAGTGGACTTTATATATATTTTGTGTCCCTCAAGCCCCCATATCATCCTTCCCTGAAACAGTAGTGCACACCCAGGGATATAAGCATTTCTGATTGATAAAATAGTGATGTCTTTACTTCTTCAACCCTTTTGAACCTATCTTCTTTTCTACTCTTGTCATTAAAGTCTTTTAAATGCTCCAAATTTTTTAATGCCTCATGCCTCCAAACTATTAGCAGCTCATAGGTTATAGTAATCATTCTTATTTGACCTATAACACATACACACTTTACATATCACTATGTTTATAAAACACATGCACACATATAACATAGTGAACATTCTGATTTTACCTATGGCCATTCTCATGAACTATTTTAAAAATCAAGAAACTGTAAGAGCAAAATAGTAAGCATCAGTAATTTATTGTCCTTGGTAAAGATAGCCTAAATGAGTATAAACCATGAATTCATGTACGTAGCCATATTAAAAATATTTTTCTCTAAATGAAGGTATTCTGATACAAACCACTAGTGCATGTTGAGCCCCTGAAGTTGTAATGCATTTCTGAAACACATTATAATCCTCAAACCCAAATATACCTCTGATTAAAACAAACCCTGCCATGAGTATGCAGATCAAAGGGAAAGTGCTCTTGATATATTGCTGTTCAATTCGGGCCTCCACCTCTTCTGCAGAAATCTCCCAGAGATACTGCAAAGCCATTATTGTCTGCTACATGCTAACGCTTCTAGTTTAACTCCAGTAACCTGTGTAAAATACTGGATTATAAATCACTGTTGCGATCTATGCCCAGGAATCCATCTACTGGTATTGTTGATGAGAAGGATTGGAGGGGGCTACACTGAGCAACATCTTTAGGGTTGACCGATCATAAAATTTAAATATTTCCAAAACAATGAGTGGAAATGTTCAGCACTTCTCCATTCAACACATAGAAAACTAGGGAGAATTGTTATATTCCTTTAAAACGAAGCCCAGATAGGTACCTACCTTTCACTGTCATCAGGCTCAATAAAGACTGTATAAAAAGCACTTGGGAAAATCTGCAATACTTTAAAATTATGTTGTTGTTGTTATTATTATTATTATTATTATTATTATTATTATTTTGCTTTGAATACTGCAAGCCTAACTCTTTGTTGCCTGCCTTAATATCCCTGTGCTTTTGGTTTCCCATTTATCTCCCTGAATTTCAGTGTTAATTTATTCTTAAATCATTGTATATACCCTGGCTATTTGATCTCGTCGCTTTCATTGTTACCTTATATTGATAGGTCAGCCTGTTTATTTCTTCTAGTGGATCCTGTACTTGAATTTTTAAAACTGAGATCATTCAGGCGAGTCTCCACAGGACTGACACCTGGTGTCCTAGCCATTAAATTCCTGTATGCTTATCAAAAGATAATATTTGATAACAATATGAAACTATATGATTTGTTTTCCATGCAGCAAAATTTGGAACATTTTAGCTTTTACTTGAAAGCTGGTCCTCTTTTCCTTCTCCTTTTGTTTTTTTTTTTTTTTTTTCTCTTCTTCTCTCTCTCATCTTGTAATTTAATTCCCTTTTATTCATCCCTTCGGCTCTTTCCACTGCTTATTCCTCTGCCTTCTCCCTGACCCTTTTTCTCTCGCATACCATTTCTCTTCTCTCTGGATTACTAGAAGTAGAAGACTGCTGGATTTTCCTACGTACCCCTGAACAAAAGCAACACCAGAGTGCTCTTTGTGGGAACTTGTGGTGGGTGTGTAGGTGAAGGGCAGAGTTCACGTTACCTTGGCCATTGAGATGGTGTGGGGGTCAAAGACAGATGAAATAAGGGGCACACAGACAAATGAAATACTTTTAACATGGAATAGAAATTAAATAGGAAAAAAGAAAAGGAGATAAACTTATACTTAATTTGTGACAGTTCATAACAACAAAAATAAGAATGCACTTCACCAGTGGACTTTTCAGTATGTGTATATATATATTGTCTCAACAACTAGATGTACACCAGTGGAGGACAGGTTTCAAATGGTAAACTTCTCAATATCCTTCAAAATATAGCACAGCTTTTCATATACATCAGGCACCTCAAGGGTGTTTGAGTGAACTATACAAATCATTATGAAATTGATCACAACCCCAAAAATATTGACTAACATTGCTTGATATTACTAAGAAGTTAAACAACACAAATGAATATGAGTGCATACACAGATACAACACCTACACCAAAAAAAGAGAAAAAATTACATGAAACTGGAGATACATACAAATATACAAGAGAAAATTACATGAAAACATATATAGAAAAGTTAATTATCTAATTGCAATCTTAGATAGTAGGTAGTTTTTTAAAAATCGAGAATATCTTCATTATCTCCCAGAATCTAAGTTTCCAGAATTGGTTATAGTGAGCAAGCAACCTGTGAGCAGCGGTGCAATTAATATTAATAGAGAGATATTGACTTATGTGTACTTGGGTAGGTCATGTTATCTGACCTCCACTTCTGTGTCTCTGAAGTGACTACTTAGTTGCCTTCCCATCCGCCGCCTCTGCAAAGATGCTCTGCAAATAAATGAGGTAATGTTTGCAGCTTGGGAAAGAAACCCATCGCATGCTCTCAGACGTTATTACTATTCCATAGTCAAGCCTGGTATATCACTGCCTCTGTTTTAAATTGCAATTGTGCTGTTGGAGTCCTTGGGTTCTGACCAAAATCTGGGTCAACATAAGAAAACGATTATTTTTAATTTTAATTCTGCGGCTCTGCTCTGATCCCTTGCACGTGTGAGGGGAAACCATGGAAAATAAACAAAGCACATAAATCAAGCTTTGAAAGAGAAAAAATATCCGGAAGGATTTTTTTTTTTTTTCAATGAAGAGCGTGAACACTGTGTTTCTCTGGAGGAATATTTGGCCTAGGAAGGAGGGTAGTGCGTGCAGTGTGAGTGCGCGCGTGTGTGCATGTGTGTATGTGTGTGTGTGCCGTGCGTGCGCGCCCGCGGAGAGGGGCGGGGGAGGCGGAGGAGGAGGATGAGATCATAGTTTCAGGATCCTCAGGAAACCCTGGTACTGGCAGCAGCCAGCCGCTGCTGTGCCCACATGACCCACAACTCTGGCAGCGGACCGGCACTTCCAACATTATTAAATAATAAGAGAGCGGCTCTGCTCCCTGCCCACGCCGCCCTGCAGGCTGATGGACACCTTCTAAGAGTTTGGCGAGTCGGTGACGAGGCACCCGTCCATTCCAAGGTGTGTGCTAGGCGTTTTCCTCCGTGACAGCTCGGGCGTGGGGGAGGGCGGGGGTGCGGGGTCCTGGGGCCGCGAGGAGTGGGCGCAGGGCTGGGCTGCTGCGGAGGCGGGGGATGCCCGGGACGCGCAGCCCCGCGACGCAGGGACCGCAGCCCCGGGCGCCGGGGACACGGGCTCCGCTGCGGAGCGAGCGCAGGCGTGGCGCCCGAAAAGTCAGGAGTGGAAGCGCTGGCGAGCGCGGGGTGGTGGGGGCGGGGGCGGGGAATCGCCCCAACGCCCACTCGCGGGGGTTCCCACCTGCGCGCGGGCCGGGCCGCAGGGAGCGCGGAGCATGTGCGGCGCTGCAGCCGGGACTGCGGAGGGCGCCTGGCCGGGCGGGCGGCGCCTCGGGCCCGCGGGCGGCGGGGCGGCTGCGGCTGCGGCAGGAGCGCCAGGCGGGGGCGCGGGCCGCGCAGGTAAATCGCTGCCGCTGGGGCCCCGCAGCCGGCGGCCCGGGCTCCCGGGCTCCCGGGCTGGTGGGAGCAGCCGCCGGTGTCGCTGCGGGCTGAGTTGTTGTTGTTGTCATTGCCGCCCTCCGGGTCGTCCTGGAGGCTGAGCTGGTGGGAGTGGCGTGGCCACCTCCAGTGGGGATGGATGGCACTGACGGTGGGGGGCAGTGCGGGGGGGGGGGGGTTGGGGTTGGGGCCGGGGAATCCGCGGCGGGTTCCTTTCCAGCCCGTGGCGTCTGTGCGCGTGGCCGGGCACTGTGGTGCGTGGATGGCTGCGTGGGAGTGGGCGCTCCTCCCGGGGCGCGGGGGCGGCTGGGCGCCCAGGTGAGTATCCGGCATCTGTAGCCTGTTGCCCACTTTGGCGTTTTCCACTGGACGGAGGGTGGACGGGAGGTTGGTTCTAGGACCCCAGGGGGGAGGTGGAGAGGTGTCTGTCCAAGGACCAACCCCGAGGGGAGCAGAGGGGTGGCCAGGCGGTGCTTGGGCGCAGAGGCACCGTGGCTGGGACTGGGTGGCACAACTTTCCCTTTGGCACACTTGGGGTCTGGCTTTGAGGAGATAACTGTAGAACTTAGGGGGGAAATAGTGAATGTACACTTGAGAAGTAAACACCATTAGATTCATTCTTGCTCTTAAAAAAAAAAAAAAAAGGCCTTTTGAGTTGTTGTTTACCTTCAAGGGTTCCTGTAATCAGTTATGGTCACTTGGTACTTAATGTGTGTTGTGTGCTCTTTTGAATGTAACAGTTACCTATATTGTTGAAGTACAAAGAGTTATTAATTTATTTTACCAAAAAACCCCACTTATATTGTTTATCCCAAAGGTAGAAACTTTAGGAAAAAACAGCTCTCCACAAATTGCATGCACAGTGCTATGTTCTTTAATGTTATCTCACTTAATTCTTACACCACCATAAAGGGGAGAGTAGGTCATAATAGCATCTACCTTTTACAGATGAGGAAATCCACGGAGATGCGAAATAACTCACCCAAGGTCACACAGTTATGAAATATTCGAGCCAGCTGGACTTTTGCTGTACTCTTAACCTATTCATCAGATATATATGTATGTATATATATATATATATATATATATATATATACACACACACACACATATATATACACATACATACACACACACACACACACACACACACACACACACGAACCCCATTGTACCTAAAGTCTATATTTGATATATTTCCCACATCTTTACCAAGATGATCCTCTTAATTATGTGCTGCACGTTGGGGGAAATTAATTTTTTCTAATTTTAATACTGTAATTATGGCAACTATCCTTTGAGTAGTTTCCTTTTGTCATAATGAACCTAATTTCCTATTCAATTGTAGATTAAAGTAGTATTTATAAGCACAATCAAGCTTTTCAGCAGTTAAGATTAAACAGGAAAGTAGATTATAAAGCAGATAGCTGAATCTATTTGTTTGCACTTTGCTCAAAGTGTGGTCATTATTTTCTTCATAATACGATCTTGCAGAATTTTTGGTCAACTTTAATAATCTTTAATCCAATCACTCTGAAAAGAGGTTATGGAGCTTTAAAAGACTTATGCCACTCTCTTTCAAGTGTCCGTAATTAAAAGCAGGCTATATTTTGAGGGTGTTCATGTATGTCATGCCTTTGCCAATGGTAAACATTTATACAGAGTTGTGGAGCAATGAAATCAAATTTTCTCATTATTCTAAGTTGGAATAACTTTTAAATCTTCACTTGTTTTAAATGATCTATGGTGTTGAAAAGGTGTCGGTGGGGTGAACTCCAGAGAATTACTCTTCATTTGAGCTTATTGAGCTCTCATGATAGTCATTCTATTGGACACATGTCTCTCTTAAATCTCCATCGGCTATTTTTAAAGTAATTTAAATGCTTCTTTACATAATGAGTTTCAAAATTATTTTGACATTCATCAATTTCCTTAACTCTTCTCACTTGCTTGCTTTTTTCTTGATTCCTTTATTCTACTCGGGATTTAATTTTTTTAAATACCCCAGATTTTACAAAGCGCAGCAGTAGAATAAAAAACTGGAGTTTCTTTTCATACAAACTTATTTATTTGGATTTTTTTATATTTCAAATTATTGATACATTCAATACAATTCGACATACGAGCTGCTACCGATGCTAACTGTGTTGAGTCACACTCGACATCCGAGTGCAAAAGGTTAATTCTTGTCTTTCACTTTAATTAAATTCAATGTACACGTTTAAAATCCACACCTAATCAACATTATAAGTGAAAGGGGGCTAGAAGCCAACTGGAACTACATGAAAAACATGATCTTTGGATGTGAAAAAAAAAATCCTGCTCTTCCTAGGTTAAGCTCCTCCACACACCAAAGTATGGCTGCAGGGTTATGTTGGGAATGCTGGAGGGCAGTGCTGTGGTCAGGAGAGTTGCACGCTATGGCACACAAGTGTTTTTGATATTGAAATTGAGTCTGAATTTTCCAAGACTATTTATATAGGATGTTGATTGTCATTAAAGTATAAATCCTGTGATACACACATGTCCTTTCTGACTCAGATCTGTTCCACTTTTCTAGTTTCTGTTACTTATTTTAGAGAAAGCATTGCCTTGTTACTTTTACCTCACCTGGTGGATTTGACAGGACTTTTTCCTTTCAAGTTCCACACCTCTGGTTTTGGGAGAATCATACCGTCTCCGCCTCCTGAGAACCCCTCTATTCCAGGTGCTGGATGGACAACCGGAGGTCAGTGGTGAGCAGGAAGATGAGTGAGCCCTGTCAGTTTCAGAGGGTCAGACTTTAATAAAGTAATTATACAAGTAAACCCCTGTTTACAAATTGAGGTAAATTCTCTGAAAGAAAGAATTCAATAAGAATGCATGTTAAACCCTAGCCAGTTTTGCTCAGTGGATAGAGCATTGGCCTGCGGACTGAAGGGTCCCACGTTCGATTCTGGCCAAGGGCACATGTCAAGGTTGGCTCGATCCCCAGTAGGGGGCATGTAGGAAGCAGCCAATCAATGATTATCTCTCATCATTGATGTTTCTACCTCTCTCTTCCTCTCTGAAATCAATAAAAATATATATTTTTTAAAAAGGGTGTGTGTTAAGGAATTCTGGACCAGGCAGGGAGTTCAAAACAGGATGCCCATAAAATCACGTATTTGCAGAGGAATGACGTGTGAGGAAGTGTTTACTAAGTTAAGTGGTCTTCTTAAATGCTTTCATAAATATTTCCTGAATTATTTTCAGAGACCTGTGTCTCAGTCTGGTTATCTCTATACTTCTCTATTCACCAGAAGACACACTGTTTCCCCTCATTATCTGCCTGTGGACATGGGGAGGTTTACAAAACTATCCAGTACTTTTTAAAGCACATAGAGCATGTGCTACCCTCAACTGGTGAGTGTCCTCTTTGAAGAGAGTTATTTAATTTTAAGGAACTATAGTTCTTTTCTTCCTTTGCCTTAATAACCACTTTGAAATCTTAAAAGGTAGTTGCATGTGTGTTAAAGTGGAAGAATGTTTCAGAATAGACATGCAACCGATTTATGCCTGGCACCTAAGATTCTCTGAAGTGTCCCAGGGAAGAGAAGAGGCTCCGGAGTAAAGGAGGTGAACCTAAGTGTTTACTACCCTGGGGAAATGGGCCCTAACAACTTAAAGCAAACATCACAGTATCTGCACTGGTTCAATACTTGCTGTGTGCTGGGCATCATTTTATGGGCTCTCTATAAGTTACTATCCCAGTTCCTCACAATAGGCTTCTGAAGTGCCCTCATTGTATGGAAAGGGAATTGAAGTGCAAAGAGGACAGGAATCATAACCACTGTCGCAAAGGAAGAGAGAACCCTAAACTCACGAGTTCTGATTCTGTCGTCCACACTGGGAACTAATGAGGTGTTACACCTGGTTCACAACTATCCTGGTGCATTAAATTCCCATCATGGTGAACACAATGGCACTTCCTAATTTGATCTTCTAGTTACTGTTTCCTTCGTAAAAATAAGTGGAAAACACAATACTTTTTGTATAGCAACGATTTTCGCCTCATATTTTGTAGGCAAAATATATATATAAAGCAAGAAGATGTATATGAATGCCTATACAAAGACAGGTGATGGCTAGATTCTGAGAAATGTATCATTGTATGTTTTTTAAAATTCAAAAATAGTAACTTGAGTTCCATTTGAAACTGTTGACAATTTTAACATCAATAATATGTACTTGAACATTCCAAATAATTAGGGAAATATCTTTAACAGCTGAAAGTTCTAATTGGTAAAGTTAAGAATTTAAGTCACGTGTTTCACCTTCCCCAAAAGTCTTTGTCCAGGGTATGCACTGCTAGGAGGCTATAAAGTATAACATCAAAACATCTGTTGCAATATCTTTGTAAAAAATTATTTTAAAACCCAGTTAATTTTTGCATTGAAATCTTTTGACATGACTCATAGTAAGTGTGATGATAAAAAACTTAATCATTTCAAATATTATCCAAACAGTGTTAACCTAAGACACATGGCACAAGTTGTTAGCAAAAGGAAGTACTGATTGGTTGTGTGCTAATGCATATAAAGATGTTTGCACAGTGTCTGAAAATAAATGTCAGTCAAGGTCATTTCTCCCTGCAAACAGTGGGTTCTGTTCAGTTGATATGATTGTTCATGTTCACCATGAATCCCAATCTCTACATAGTACACATCTACAAATGTGTGCGTCTCTTCTTCGAAGCTGTTGGAAATCCTTAGGGCAGAGCACATAGTTTCTATGACTCATGTATCTCTATGAAGAGTGTGATGCATCACTTCTCTGTATGCTCAGCTTCAAACATAGCTTTACATCATAGAATCACTAGCAAACGATCACTCTAATTTATACCATAAGGAAAGTGATGTAAGACTTGATTTTGCTTTATGTGTGTGTATGTGTATGTATGTGTTATGAGTGAAAGATGCCATTGAGTACACCATAGAATAACTCATTAACCAGTTTACAATTGGATACCATAATACAGTGTCCTATTCCAAAGAGTGCTGTGTGTTTAATGTAAATGTAAAACATATCCATCAGTTACAATAGTACAGATTATGCCGCCCAACAAACAACTCTAAAATTTCAGTGACTGAAAACCCCCCACAAGGGTTTATTTCTGGCTAATATTATGTGCCCATGTTGGTCAGTATAGACTCTTCCATCTTCCTCACTCAGAGACCCAGACTGATAGAGCTCCCATCGCCCAAAACATCCTCATCCTTCCCCAGGCACGTGGGAAAGTGGTGCGTCACCCACGTTCATAAAGGCTTTCATCCGGGAGCACTACTTGCCACTTCCACTCCTCACATTTTATTGGCCACAGCGGGTCATGTGACCATTCTTATTAACAAGTGAAGGCTATCACATGCCCAGATGGAAGAAAATGGCAAGATTTGTGAACAGACCTCATGGTTACTGTATAAAATTAGCCAGGACTCTTCAATAGTTTTATCACCTAAAAACAATGTCTGGTTTACTATAAAAGTGGAATGACCAACAATTGTGTTTAGGATGTCAGCATGGAAAGGTCGCTCCAGCATAAAATGACCAGCAAAGAAAACACTCAACTTGTGAAATTGGTGACATCCTTTTGTCCCCCCAGTGGGGTTGAGTTTAGTCAAGGAACGATACCAGCCATGAAAAGTTAGAATTTTGAGGAAATACATGAGGGAGCCTATCTGAGAGCTAGCGTAAGCCATGAACACTGCCCAGAACTGCTTACAGCACCCAAGCTGTGTTTTTCTGAACAGACTTGATGGTATCGACATGGTACAGAAAGCAGGACAGCTAAGTGTGTCTTTTAATGTCACCGGCACCTACAGAGACAGATAAACGTACAAATGAACTAACTGTATGTTTATTTTACATTGCCATACATAATCTGAAAAGTTAGAATGTATCCTACCCATAGGTTTTAACTAAACCTTTTATTTTGAGATAATGGTAGACTCACATGCTACTGTAAGAAATGATATGGAGAGATCCCGTGGCCCCTTTTACCCAGGTTACCCCCATTGTGGGAAATGGCCCCATCTTAAAACTTAACAGTAAAAAGCAAAAAAAAAAAAACACACGCCCAATTAGAAAATGGGCAAATGACACAAAGAAATATTTCACCAAGAAAGATACACAAATGACCAAGAAGCACATACGATGATGTCCAACATCATTAAGGAAATGCAAATTAGAGCCACAATGAGATGTCACTGCAAACCTGTCAGTGTATTTATTGCAAGTATGTCAAATCTCATGGTTTTTGGTATGTTTATTTGCACCCTGGGGACTTCCTTCAATTTATTAGTCCTAAAAGTTTTTTTTTTTTTTTTTTTTTTTTTTTGAGAATAGTCGATGTGGACACCTTTATTTCTCTTTCCTTGTCTTACGGCACTGCCTAGAACTTTTAGTACTGTGTTGAGTCAGAGTGGTGAGAGTGGACATTCACCTTGCTGCTTACCTTCAGGGCAAAACATTTAATCTTTTACCATTAAGTGTAATGTCAGCTGTCAGTTCTTTGCAGGTGTTCTTTATAAAATTGAAGAATTTTGCCTTCATTCTGATTTTTCAAATCATGAATAGGTATTAATTTTTGTAAAAGTGCCTTTTCCCCCTCAAGTGATACGATTGTTTAATTTTCTTCTTTAGTCTGTTAATATGGTGAAGTATATTGAGTGATTTTTTGACTAGAATCAACCTTCCTTTGCTGCAATAAACCCCACTTGGTCTTTGTGTATAAATCATAGTACACACTACTGTTTGCCAATATTTTGTTAAATATTTTTATATCTATATTCTTGAGAGATATTGGTCTGTAACTATTTTTGGTACCTTCTTTGATATTAGTATCAGAAAATACTAGCTTTATAAAATGAATTGGAACGTATTCCATGCTCTTCTATTTTCTGAAAGAGATTGTATAGAATTGGTCTTTATTCTGTGTGTGTGTGTGTGTTTTAGTTAAGAACTCTGTTTCTTTAATATTTTTGTGTGTGTGTGTGTGTGTGTGTGTGTGTGTGTGTGTGTGTGTGTATTTATTTATTTATTTATTTATTTATTTATTTATTTATTTATTTATTTATTTTGCTAGGCTGCCATAACAAAATAAAACCCAACTGGGTAGCTTAAACAAATATATGTTCTCATAGTTCTGGAGACTTGGGAGATTAAGGTGTCAGCAGGTTTGGTTTCTCCTGAGGCCTCTTTGCTTGGCATGTAAGCGACTGCTTTCTCACCGGGTCCTCACATGGTCTTTCCTGTGTGTGCATCCTTGGTGTCTCTCTGGGTTGCTCAGATTTCCTCTTAGAAAGATAGTAGGCTGCTGGATTAGGGCCCACTATACTTGTCACATTTTCACTTGATCATAACTTTAAAGGCCCTATCTCCAAATATAGTCACCTTCTATACTAGGGATTGGGGCTTCAACATATGAATTTGGGAGAGGGAACAATTTAGCTTATAATAATACTTTTGGCTATTTAAATGATTTGTTTCATACTGTGTGTGTTGTGTTAAATTAAGTTTATTATGATTTGGTTATTCATCTAAGTAGTCCAATTTATTTTTGTTGAGTTATTTATTTTTGTTATTTTGATGTCTGTGGGGTCTGTAGTGATATCCCTTGCTTCATTTTTTTTTTAAATAAATCTTTATTGTTGGAAGTATTACATATATCCTCTTTTTTCCCCCATGGACCCCTCCAGCCCTCCCCTGTCCCCACCCCAGGCCCTCACTGCCTCATTGCCTGTGGCCATGGGTCATGCATATCTATATATATAAAAGCCTAAGCAACCATGCGACTGTTCGACCATTCAACTGGTAGCTGTGACACACACTGACCACCAGGGGCAGGCACTCTGACCTGTAGGTTAGGTTGCTGGCTGTGGGTTAGCTTGCTGATGGGGCTCTGTTGGCCCAGAACCTGGTTCACCTGCACCCAGGACCCAGAGAGGAGAGAGAAGGGAGGAGGGAGCCCGATTTCTTGTAGAATCAGCCATGGGTTAGCTTGCTGGGATATTGAAATATTTATTCTAATTAATTTTCTTTCAATGTGCATGAATCCGTGCACCGGGCCACTAGTATACATATAAGGTTCTTGGTTGATTACTTCCCACCCTCCCAGCCTCCCCTGCCTTCCCTCTGAGATTCCCCACTCTGTTCCATGCTTCCATGTCTATGGATCCACTCCACTCATCATTTGTCTTGTTATTTAGATTCCACATTTCAGTGAGATCATGTGATACTTGTCTTTCTCTGTCTGACTTATTTCCCTTAGCATGATACTCTCCAAGTCCCTCCATGCTGCCTCAAACAGTAAGAGATTCTTTTTTTTTTTTTTTTTTTTTTTTTTTTTTTTTACTGTTGCATAGTACTCCACGGTATAAATATACCACGGCTTTTTTATCCACTCACCTACTGTTGGGCATTTGGGCTGTTGCCAGATCTTAACTATTGTAAGTTGTGCTGTTATGAAGATAGGGGTGCAGGGGTGCATATATTCTTTCTGATTGGTGTTTCAATTTTCTTAGGATATATTCCTAGAAGAGGGATCACTGGGTCAAATGGCAATTCCATATTTAATTTTTTTAGGAAGCTTCATACTGTTTTCCATAATGACTGCACCAGTCTGCATTCCCACCAGCAGTGTACAAGGGTTCCCATTTCTCCACATCCCCGCCAGCACTTGTCATTTGCTGATTTGTTGATGGTAGCCATTCTGAGAGGTGTGAGGTGATACCTCATTGTCGTTTTAATTTGCATCTCTCTGATGATCAGTGACTTTGAACATTTTTTCATATGTCTCTTGGCCTTCTCTGTGTCCTCTTTGGAGAAGTGTCTATTTAGGTCCTTTGCCCATTTTTTACTTGGTTTGTTTGTCTTCCTTTTGTTAAGTTGTATGACTTGCTTATATATTTTGGATATTAATCCTTTATCAGATGTATCATTGCCAAATATGTTCTCCCATACAGTGGGCTCCTTTTTGTTTTTTTGATGGTTTCTTCTGCTGTGCAGAAGCTTTTTATTTTGATGTAGTCCCACTTGTTTATTTTCTCCTTAGTTTCCTTTGCCACAGGAGATGTATCCATAAACATATTGCTACAAGAGATGTCTGAGATTTTGCTGCCTATGGCCTCTTCTAGGATTGTTATGGTTCACGACTTAACATTTAAGTCTTTTATCTATTTTGAGTTTATTGTTGTGTATGGTGTAAGTTGGTGGTCTAGTTTCATTTTTTTTGCATGTACCTATCCAATTTTCCCAACACCATTTATTGAAGAGACGTTCTTGACTACATTGCTCTTGACTCCTTCGTCAAATATTATTTAAGCATAATGGCTTGGGTCAATTTCTGGGTTCTCTGTTCTGTTACATTGATCTATATGTCTGTTCTTGTGCCATTTCCAGGCTGTTTTGATTACCGTGGCTTTGTAGCGTAACTTGAAATCTGGTATTCTGATTCCTCCAACTTTGTTCTCCTTTATTAAGATTACTGCAGCTATTTGGGGTCTTTTTTGATTCCATATAAATTTTTGGAGTATTTGTTCTAGATCTGTGAAATATGCTGTTGGTATTTTAATAGGAATTGCATTGAATTTATAGATTGCTTTGGGTAGTATAGACATTTTAATTACGTTGATTCTACCAACCCATGAAGAAGGTATATTCTTCCACTTGTTTATGTCTTCCTCTATCCCTTTTTTCAACATCCTGTAGTTTTCTGAGTACATGTCTTTTGCCTCCTTGGTTGAGTTTATTCTTAAGTATCTTAATTTTTTTGTTGCAATGGTAAATGGGATTATTTGTTTAGTTTATCTTTCTTTGAGCTCATTACTGGGTATAAAAAATCCATTGATTTTTTGATGTTAATTTTGTATCCTGCTACATTGCCAAATTCATTTATTAAATGTAGTAGGTTTTTGGTCGAGTCTAGGTTTTTCTATGTACAATATCATGTCATCTGTGAATAAAGAGAGTTTTACTTCCTCCTTTACAATTTGGATGCCTTTTATTTCTTCTTCTTGTCTGATCAATGTGGCTAGCACTTTCAGTACCATGTTGAATAAGAGTGGTGAAAGTGGACATCCCTGTCTTATTTCTGTTCTCAGGGGAAATGGTTTTCATTTTTGCCCACTGAGTATGATGATGGCTGTAGGTTTGTCATATACAGCCTTTATCATGTTGAGATATGCTCCTTCTATTCCCACCTTGCTGAGAGTTTTTATCAAAAATTGTTGTTGGATTTTGTCGAATGCTTTTTCTGCGTTTATTGATATGTTCATGTGATTTTTGTCTTTCAATTTAAGTGATATATAATGTTTATTGATTTGTGAATGTTGTACCAGCCTTGAATCCCTGGAATAAATCCCACTTGATCATGATGCATGATCTTTTTAATATATTGCTGGATCTGATTTGCTAATATTAACATCTATGTTCATCAGGGGTATTGGCCTATAATTCTCTTTCTTTGTAGTGTCTTTATCTGGCTTTGGAATTAGGAAAATGCTGGCCTCATAAAAAGAGTTTGGAAGTGTTCCTTCCTCTTGGATTTTTTGGAATATTTTGGGGAGTATAGATATTAGTTCTTTTTGAATGTTTGGTAAAACTCCCTGTGAATCCTTCTGGACTTGGGCTTCTGCTTGCTGGGAGTTTTTTTATTACTGCTCCTATTTCATCAGTAGTTATTAGTCTATTCAGGTTCTCTGATTCTTCCTGATTCGGTTTTGGGAGATTGTATTTTTCTAGGAATTTGTCCATTTCATCCACATTGTCGAGCTTGTTGGCGTATAGTTGTTCATAGTATTTTCCTACAATCCTTTGTATTTCTGTGGTGTCAGTGGTAAGTTCTCCACTTTTGTTTCTGATTTTACTTATTTGGGTCCTCTCTCTTTGTTTCTTGATGAGTCTGGCTAGCAGATTATCAATTTTGTTTATCCTTTCAAAGAATCAGCTCTTGGCTTCATTGATTTTTTTGTATTGTTTTCTTAATCTCTATGTTATTTATTTCTGTTCTAATTGTTATTATTTCCTTCCATCTACTTACTCTGGGCTTTTGTTGTTGTTGTTGTTGTTCTCTTCCTAGTTCTTTAAGTTGTAGGGTTAAATAGTTTATTGTTGATTTTTCTTTTTTCTTTTTCTTTTTTTTTTTTTTTTTTTTTTGAGGTATGTCTGTAGTGCTATACTTCACTGTCAGGACTGCTTTTGCTGTGTCCCAGAAATTTGGGGTCGTGGTGTGTTCATTTTCATTTGCTTCAAGGAAGTTTTTGATTTATTTCTTGATCTCATTGGTACACATTCATTGTTTAATAACATGCATTTTATCCTCCATATGTTTCAATATTTTGGGGTGTTTTTACTGTAGTTGATTTCTAATTTCATTCCATTGTCATCTGAGAAGATGCTTGATATAATTTCAGTCTTCTTGAACTTGTAGAGACTTGTTTTGTGTCTTAACACGTGGTCTATCTTTGTGAATGTCCCATGTGCACTTGAGAAGAATGTATATTCTGCTGCTTTGGGGTGAAATGTTCTATAAATGTCAATTAAATCCATCTGATCCAGTGTGTCTTTTAGAGTCTCTGTTTCCTTGTTAAGTTTTTGTCTGGAAGATCTAGCCAGTCAAGTCATCAGGGTGTTAAAGTTCCCTACTATGGCTGTATTGTTCTCCATCTCTCCTTTAAAGTCCTCTAGGATTTTTTTTTTTTATATTTAGGTGCTCCAATACTGGGTGCATATATGTTTAATAGGGTTATATCCTCTTGTTGGATTGATCCCTTCAGTATTATGTAGTGACCTTTGTTGTCTCTTGTGATGGCCTTCATTTTAAAGTCTATTTTGTTATGTATGAGTATTGCTACTCTAGCTTTTTTTTCTTTTTCATTTGCATGGAAAAATTTTTTCCATCCCTTCACTTTCATCCTGTGTGTGTCTTTTGTTCTGAGGTGTGTCTCTTGTAGACAGCATATAATTTGGTCATGTTTTTATTTGTATCCATTCAGCTACCCAGTGCCTTTTGATTAGAGCATTTAATCCATTTACATTTTGGGTTATTATTGATAGGTACTTACTTATTGCCATTTTAATTCTGTATGCTTAGGTTTCTCTCTCTGTTTCTTCTTCTCACTACAGCAGTCCCTTTAGCATTTATTATAATGCTGGTTTGGTCATGATGTACTCCTTTAGCCTTTTTTTTTTTTTTTTTTTTTTTTTTTTTTTTTGTCTAGGAAGCTCATTATTTGACTGTCTATTTTGAATGATAGCCTTGCTGGATAATCTTGGTTTCAGATCATTGCTTTCCATTACCTTGAGTACTTCATGCCATTCCCTTCTGACTTGCAGAGCTTCTGATGAGAAATTAGGTGTCAGCCTTATGGGAGTTCCTTTGTAGGTAACAGTTTGCTTTTCTCTTGCTGCCTTTAAGATTCTCTCTTTGTCTTTAATTTTTGGCATTTTAAATATGATGTGTCTAGGCATGGGCCTGTTTGGGTTCTTCTTTTTTAAAAATATATTTTTATTTATTTCAGAGAGAAAGGGAGAGGGAGAGAGAGAGAAACATCAGTGATGAGAGAGAATAATCGATTAGCTGCCTTTTGCATGCCCCTGACCTGGGATCGAGTCTGCAACCCGCGCATGTGCCCCTGACTGGAATCAAACCTGAGACCCTTCAGTCCACAGGCCATCACTCTATCCATTGAGCAAAACCAGCCAGGGCAGTTTGGGTTCTTCTTGGGATTCTCTGTGCCTCCTGAACTTGTGCAGCTTTTTCCTTTACCAGGTAGGAAAATTTTCTGCCATTATTTCTTCAAGCATGTTCTCTATCCCTTTCTCTCTTTCTGCCTCTTTTGGCACACCTGCTATTCTAATGTTATGTTTCACATTGTCCCATAGCTCCGTTCAGCTGTCCTCCTGGTGTTTTATTTTTAAAAAAAATTTTTTTAATCCTCACCTGAAGATATTTCTTTTTCATTGATTTTCAGAGAGAGGGAAAAACAGAAACACCGATGTGAGAGAAACACATCGATTGGTTGCCTCCTGCATCAGCCCTGATGAGGGCCCAGTCTGGGGAGGAGCCTGCAACCTAGGTATGTGCCCTTAGACGGAATCGAACCCGGGACCTTTTGATCCACAGGCTGATACTCTATCCACTGAGCCAAATTGGTCAGGGCTGTCCTCCTGTTTTTTAATTTTTTTTTCTTTTTGGTTCTCTTATTGATTTTTTTTAACCCTATCTTCTAATTCACTGATTCCGTTCTCAGTTTCCCCTAATCTGCTGTGTATTCCTTCCAATGTGTTCTTTATTTGTGCTATGTCATTCTTTATTTTCAACTGTTCTTTTATCATCATTCCTATAACTTTTCTCATACTTGTTGAGCATCTTTACCATCATTACTCTGAACTCTGTTTCAGATAAATTTTTTATCTCTGTTTTATTTATCTCCTCTTCTGGAGAATTCTCTGGTTCTTTTATTTATGGGTTGTTTCTTTGTCTCCTCATTTTGGCTGCCTGTTTGGGTTTGTGACTGTGTATTAAGTACATCCTCTGTGCCTCTCAATCTCTAGTGCAAGTAGTGTCAAATGCTATTTCTGTCTAATTAGATCAGGCAAAGACTCAAAGCCTCCAGAGACTGCCTTTGCCTACAGAGTGATAAGATTTAGACTTGAATTGCCCTGAGGCAATTGTCCTCAGGTATGGTGAGAGTTTTCTTTTCAACAGGGTGGGGCAGTTGTTTCTGCCTGGAGGCTAATTATTATTTTTAGTCTCTTAAGTGGCCTCAGGGACTCCGAACTGGCGGCAAGGTGTTTACCAACAGGGTGGGTCAGCTGTCTTCCCCCCCAGGCAAAGCTGCTAGTATAGCTAATGCCTGCATGAGAAAGATGTCGTCTGCCTGAGGGAATGTCTTAGCACAGGAAATGGGGATGTCTGCCTTGTGAGCTCTACCTCAGAGCCCCCGATCCTGGCTTCTGCTCACCCAGCTCCAGTCTACTCTGCCCTCCCTCTGCCAGGGCACAAGGTGAGTGGCTCCACAGGGAATTTTATACATTGGCCCTTTAAGAGGGTGCCTGAATTCCCAGCAGTCTCTCCCTGTGACAGCTACCCTGCTGCTTTTCACAGCCAGATGTTGTGTGGGTACCCTCCTCAGTTCTGGTGCTCTCTGCTGGGGGCCCAGCTTGGGGTTTAGACCTCAGAGTTCTCAGTGGGAATCCCCCATAGCTGATGTATCTCTCCTCAGCTTCAGTTGCTGTGGGCGCTCAGCCAGCCCTTTCACACCTCTTCCCCTCCTACCAGTCTCTATGTGGCCTCCACTTTCGGTCCGGGTGTCAGGGTTCTCTCCTGTGAGTTTTCCATTGATTATTCAGGAAGTTTTCCTGTATTTTAGTTGTAATACTAGTTTGTTCCTGGGAGCGTGTCCGTGCAGCATCCACTTACTCCGCCAACATTTTTAATTTTTGTCTTGATTCATTTTTGATGTTGGTAATTTGTGCCTTCATGCTTCTTTCAGTTTTGTTAGAGGTTTGTCAATTTTATTGATCTTTAATGGAACACATTGTTGTTTCATTAATTTTCTTCATTGTTTTTGTTTTTCATTTCATTGATTTCTGCTCTTATAATTATTATTTTCTCCATCCTGCTTGCTTTTGGTTTATTTATATTGTTGAGTGAGAGGTTAGATTATTGGTTTTAGGTATTTCCCCTTTCTAATGTTTGAATTTAGCACTATAAATTTCCCTCTCAGCACTGTCATAACTATGTCACAAACATCTTAGTATGTTGTATTTTTATCTTTATTCAGTTCAAGTCCTTCCTAAAATTTCTTTTGAGATTTCCTCTTGACCCATGAGTTATTTAGAAGTGTGTTGTTTATTTCCCAAATGTTTGGAGATTTTCCTGTTATCTTTCTGTTACTGATTTCTAGTTTGATTTCATTTTTATCAGAGAACACACTATATGATTTCAATTCTTTTAAATTTTTTAATGTTTATTTTATGGCCTGAAATGTTTTCTATCTTGGTATGTGTTCCATGAGCACTTAAAAAGGTTGTGTATTCAGATGATTGGGGGTAGAGTGCTCTATAAATGTGCATTATATCCTGTTGGTTGATATTGCTGATGAGTTCTTATATATGTTTGTTAATTTTCTGTCTAGTTGTCCTATTGATTGTTGAAAGAGTATGAAGCCTCTGTTATAATTGTGAATTTGCCTATTTATCTTTTTAATTACATCCATTTGACTTTACATATTTTGTAGCTGTTTGTTACGTATGTATTTAGGATTGCTATGTCTTCTCATATATTGACTCTGGTATCTGGTAATTGGATTTGCTCAAAGTCTACTTTAACTGATATTAATATAAACACTCCTTTTCTTTGATTGATGTATGCATGATATTTCTGTTTCCATTCTTTCATTTTTAATCTGTCTATCCTCTCTAATAAAAAAGTAATATGCAAATTAATCATTACTCTGCTATATAAGCCACGCCCACCAGCCAAGCCACGCCCACCAGCCAATCAGGGCGAGTATGCAAATTAACCCCAACCAAGATGGCTACCAGAAGGGAGGCTTGGGTTTCCCAGGCAACAGAGGAAGCCAAGCTTTCCACACACTCTGGTGGGCCCAGGCCTCCACTCAAGGATACAAAGTTTCAATTATAGAAGGTAAACAAATCCAAACAGAAACAGAAACAGCTGCCGGCCACAGAGCGAGCAGGAGGCTTGGCTCCACTCCAGGCTACAAAGTTTCAATTGTAGAAGGTAAATAAATTCCAGATACCAGGGCCTCTGCTTGGGTCGCCAGGGGTGTGGCTGGCCTGCAAACCACCACAGGCCCCTCGCCCAGGCCTCTACACGCCCCAAGGGAACCCACCCTGATCCAGGACATCCTTCAGGGCAAACCAGCTGGTCCCCACCCATGCACCAGGCCTCTATCCTATCTAAAAAAAAAAAAAAAAATATGCAGATTGACCATCACTCCAACACACAAGATCAAGATAGCTGCCCCTATGTGGTCAAAGATCCTGCCCCCATGTGGACACAAGATGGCCACCACAAGATGGCCAGCAAGGGACGGCAGTTGGGAGTGACCAGGCCTGCAAGGGAAGGCAGTTGGAGGTGATCAACCCTGCAGAGGAGGGCAGTTAGGGGTGACTAGGCTGGCAGAGGAGGGAAGTTGGGGCAAACAGGCTGGCATGGGAGCAGTTAGACATCAACCAGGCTGGCATGGGAGTGGTTAGGGGGTGATCAGGCTGGTAGGCAGAAGCGGTTAAGGGAAATCAGGAAGGCAGGCAGGCGAGCAGTTGGGAGCCAGCAGTCCCGGATTGTCAGAGGGATGTCCGGTGGGATTGGGCCTAAATGGGCAGTTGGACATCCCTCGAGGGGTCCCAGATTGGAGAGGGTGCAAGCTGGGCTGAGGAACACCCCCCACCCCCGTGCACGAATTTCGTGCACCGGGCCTCTAGTATTGTTATATTCGATGAGTTCCTTGTGCATAAAATATAGTTGTATCTTTCATTTACTGTAATTATTACATTAAGGCTTGTGTGTACTATTTTATTTTTGGTTTTTCTCTCTGTTTATGGTTTTATAGTTTCTCTGGGAATTTTCCCTGCCTTCATGTGAATTACTTGAGCATTTATAGAATTACATTATTATTTGTCCATAATGTTTTTAAAAATATATTTTTATTGATTTCAGAGAGGAAGGGAGAGGGAGAGGTAGAAACACCAATGACAAGAGAGAATCATTGATCAGCTGCCTCCTGCATGCCTCCTACTGGGTATCGAGTGCATAACCCAGACATGTACCCTTGGTCGGAATCGAACCTGGGACCCTTCAGTCCGCAGACCCACTCTATCCACTGAGCCAAACCAGCTAGGGCTGTCTATAATGTTCTTAAGTGTGCCTCCTTGTATACATTTTTTTAGTGGCTGCTCTAAGTATTACACCATATACATACACTTTATCACCGTTTACTACTATTGTCAGTTTATCAATTCAAGTGGAGCAGAGACACCTTACCTCTCTTTATGTCCCTTTACCCTCCCCACGTATAGCATAAAAGCCTTAAATATTTCTTCTACGTATATTTAGAGCCACATTAGACAGTACTGTAATTTTTGCATATAATTTTGAAGGCTCGAATTCATTTGAAGGAGAAAGCTCATTGTATTTATTCACATATTTCTTTACTGTGTTCTTCCTTCTTTCATATGTTCAAACATTCCTTTTTTTTATTGCTTCCTTTTTGTTTTGAGAACTTCCTCCAGTCATTCTTTTAGAGCAGGCAGATCAGCTGATGATAAAATCTTTGTTTTCCTTTATCTGAGAATGCCCTGATTGCTCCTTCATTTCTGAAGGATATATTAACTGGATATAGGATTCTAAGTTGACAGTTTTGTTCTTTCAGCACTTGTAAAATGCTGTGCCACTTCCTTCTGGCCTCCATGGATTCTCATGAGACATCTAATGCTGTTCTAGTTGGTTTTTCTCCTAAAAGTAAAGTGCCATTTCTCTCTTGCCCTTTTTCAGATTTTTTTTGTCTTTAGTTTTTGTTTTTTTAAATAAATTTGACCATGCCGTGTATGTGCCTTGTCCATTTTCTTTTCACCTTTCAGGTCTCCAAGATATGAATGTTAGATCTTTTGTTATAATCACACAGTGCATTAGTTCTTTCTTACATGTTCTATTTCTCAGCTGAACCTTTCTACTTTTTCATTTGTCTCAAGCTTGGTCATAATTGCTTGTTTAAGTATTTTTAAATTATTTCCAGGTAACCTAACATCTCTGTCATCTCATTATGGGTATCTTTCAATTGTCTTTTCTCATTCAGTGTGAGATTTTCCTGGTTCTTGGTATGATGAATGATTTTCAGTGGAAACTTAGACATTTTATTATTACGTTAAGAGAATCTGGATCTGATTTACCAGTAAACCTGTTTTGGCAGAATTCTAACATCACTCTTGAGGGCAAAATGGGGATGGTGCCACCTCCTCGCTGCCAGGTGAGGGTAGAAGCACAGGTTTCCCCCTCAGTCTCGTTTGTCACCTGAGGGGGCTCCACCTTGCTCCGGGGCGAGGTGGTAATTCAGGCTCCTCCCCTTGTCTTCCCTGAGACCTCTCACACGAGGAGAGGTAGGAGTGCCTCTTTTCTGTTTCCTCTGTGGCCTCCACTGACAAGATGGGGGCAGGGAGGTAGCCTGATGGCTCCTGGGCTGTGATGACACCCCGATCCTCCCTCAGGCTCCTATAACATCGCCCGGTGAAGAAGGGGAGCGGAAACTCAGCCCAGCCAGGTGAGGGTGGAAGGCCAGGCTCCCGCCTAGTCTTCATTGGCAACCTAGTGCGGTGGGAGGGGTGGGTCTCATCACCACACAATGGGAATGAAGGTCTCAGCTCCCTGCTGGGTCTTCGGTGATGTCACTTTAGCAGGAGTTGAGCACCTTGGGTCAGCCTGGTGAGGCCGGAGGTGTAAGCTCCCTGCTCAGCCTTTGTTGGCATGGGTGTGGTAGGACCCCAGTTTTTTTCTGTTTTATTTACTGGAGCAGAGCTGTTATTGTCCAAATGTTTTTGTTTGTTTTATGTTGCTTCTTTCCAGGTCCCTTGGCTAAAGAGAACGTGCTTTTGTTGGCCCTTTAAAAAAAATCGGTGCCTATTGGCATTTCTGGGTTCTTGGTTTTTTCAGCTCCAGGTCTGGGATATATGAGGCAAAACAAAACTTCACCCTGCCGTTTACCACCCTTTGGCCCTGAGGCCCTCTCGCTGGTTTGCCTTCTGTCCAACTTCCAGAGTCTTTGTATGTTTATTTTATGTACAACATCCAGGGTTTTGGTTATTGTTGTTCAATTTTAAAAAAAAAAGTGCTTCTACTCCATTTTCACACAAGTCTAGTCCATATTTTTTAGGCAAATGTAAACTGAAAAATATCCCTCAGCATTGATTCTCAAGGATGAATCTCAGAGGATTATTGCTGACCTGTTTCTGAATGACAAGCACTTTCCAGGTCAGTGGGATGAGGGGGTCCTTGTACAAAGATGCAGAAAGGCTCACAGAACATGCCATCTGTGCTGAGAGGTTCAGAGACCCCATGAGGTACTCGTACTCCGAATCAACGCTTTCTCCTCTTGGGAATCCATGATGCGGGCTGGGAGATCCCCCCATTCCCATAGACTCTTTTCTGGCAGATTCTAGAGCTACACCACCCCAGCCCTTAGGTGTCCTCACTAAGTATCCTTTATACCTGGGAACGTTATCCCTCTGAAATGCAGTTTTGAACCAGAAAATGTGTGGGAAAATGTTACTAAGTTAGAAAACAGCAAACACAAAATCCATATGTAAATGGTCATTGCGGAGCACCTGCCAGCAAGCATTCCTGTTCGTTCTGTTATGTGAGATGGTACATTAAAAATAAATGTATTGATTTTGTCAAGTTGTTTGATCACTACTCAGTAGATTAAGTATCAAAGATGGTACTAAGAATTTCCTGCTTGAAGCTAATATACTAAGGAATAACAGGGAGGAAATCACAAAGAAAAATAGTCTAGGGAACTTCTCCCAAGAGACAAATCAAGTTATTGACATTGTCGTTGACCATGAAGTTCTCACTGTGCCAGAGCAACTCCAAGTGTGGTCCTCAGAGAAGCAGCATCGGCACAACCTTGAGACTCGTTGTGAATGCATATTCTAAGCTCCACCGCAGACCTACTGGAACGCCAGGGATAGAGCCAGGAATCTGTCCTGCAGCAAGCCCTCGGGGGCTCCTGATGGCTACAGTGGGAAACCGCTGGATGAGAGGAACCCTCTAACCACTGCAGAAAACACTTAACTACATGCTTCTCGTGGTTCTTGACTCATCCGTTTAGTTTTTTGGAAAATGTATTCATTGTATGTCTCGTTTTGTGTTCTTCAATGATAAACATGTTTTCAAGTAAATATAAAGAAATTAAAATTGTATTATCCCCAGCGGTCTCTTTAAGTACATCTTAATAACTTGCCCCATTATTTGATACCCTTTTCCCAAAGAGTCCCACCTGCTCCATGTCTGGCTTTGGGGTTGTAACCAGAAACAAGAGCCACACCTACACCTCCCTGCCTTTGCTCCTCAAGAGTTGCCAAGTCATACAGCAGTGGTTTTTCTCGCTGTTTCTATGTTCTTTCTAGAGCTGACAACAGTCAGGAAGATATCTGGAGGCGAGGGTGTGGGCGTCTCCGCATCACTCGAAGGGGGAGCTTTTTAGGGGATCTGTCACACAGTATTGCTAGAGACAGATGCATATGCAGATGTCCGGACTTGTTGTCATCACCACGTCAGCTCTACCAGAGGGAACTCCCTGTCTTCTGTGCGCTGGCACTTTTCTCCGGGGTCCTGTGAGATGAAAGGGCATCGTGGTGACAAGGCTGGCCTGTGGACGGAAGCTGCATTTTGAACAGAGATTTTTATAATTGGGGTACAAACCCCAGGATAGGGGAAGCCAAGATCATTCAGAAATAAAAGGTTAAAAGGTTTAAAATTGTTTAGTGATTATGATAACATATAGATAGATGCAGATTGGAGAAATAGTCCTAAATATGATTCTCTTGTAGTTTATTTAAGGGCAGTATATTATACTCTTTTACTCTTTCAATTAGCAATTCTCTAAGCTTAATAGATTGAGTTCACTTAATATCCACCACATTCAGTTACTCATATTTTAGCTTTTTGATCAGTTATCACATTAGACTCTTGTAATTTTTAAGCTGATGTTTTAATTTGTATAATCATAAATTTCAGCTCCACATGCCTTTTACTCCATATACCTTTAAAAGGTATTTTGCTCTTGAGTAAGCTAGAGAAATGGCTCCTGAACAATGTTTTTAAAATATATTTTTGTTGATTTCAAAAAGGAAGGGAGAGTGAGAGAGAGAGAAACATCAGTGATGAGAGAAAATCATTGATTGGCTGCCTCCTGCACACCTCACACAGCGGATCGAGCCCACAACCCGGGTATGTGCCCTGACTGGGAATCAAACTGTGCCCTCCTGGTTCATAGGTTAATGCTCAACCATTGACCCACCCGGCCGGGCAGCTCCCGAACAGTGTATCTGCTTCTGATTTAAAATAACACACATTCTCCATTTGGAAAAATACTCTCTTATCCTCTCAGTACCCCCACTACCGGTTGTACTGTGTTTCTCATCCCTTCTGTTCCCTTTGTGGATTCAATCTGATTATATTTCTCATTTATTCATTCTGCTTGGGTGTTTAAATGGTTGTGCCTCTGCAGTGTTTGGGGGATACAACTTTTCCAAACCTTCATTATACAGTGTTTGTTAAATAGCACCATGTGGGCAGGTTGGAGGAAGCATCCCGCTAAGAACATAGTTTTACCTAGTGCAGCAGATGTGTCATCTCACAGTCATCCTTTACCCAAAAAGGCCCCCGGCCCTGGCAATACTAGTCAGCTCTCTTTGTTCTTAATCACTTGGTTGGCATTCTTAATATAGTAAACCACCCCCACAGTGTTGGGTAAAGCCTAAATGTGAATTTAAAAAGATATCCCTCTCTATATATGGGTATATAATGAACTGGGCCGAGAAGAGGGGCATTCAGAAAAGTAAGATGTGCACATTGTGTATTCTGTGGGTGGTAGTCCAGATTTCCCCTCAGTGCTTCAATTTATAAACACAAAACGTGTCAGGATTTTTTATCCATATGCAGATAAAGTCTGCCTCCTTGTAGCCAAAACACAGTAAAAGTAACTATCACCATTTGAAGGTATACAAAATAATACTTTCTGGTAATGCAGTGAAACGACTTTTAGGAAGCAATATAAGACTCAGGTTGATTTTTTTGATCAAGCTCAGCTGCAGTGGCTCAGTGGTTGAGCATCAACCTATGAACCAGGAAGTCAGGGTTCGGTTCCCAGTCAGGGCACATGCTCTGGACACGGGCTCGATCCCCAGTAGGGGGTGTGCAGGAGGCAGCCGATGAATGATTCTCTCTCATCATTGATGTTTCTATCTCTCTCTCCCTTTCCCTTCCTCTCTGAAATCAATAAAAATATGTATTTTTTTAAAAAAAATTGATCAAACTATGAATTAGATTTTCAAAATAGAAAAACATTTCAAATCATCTGACTGTTCTTTTTTGTTTTTCTCAATGTCAATGTGGTACTTCAACCTACTTCTGTTGTTTGTGAGGTTTTTGTTTTCTTGGATTTTTTTTTCTTTATTGGTTTAAAAATATGTTTTCTCTCTTATGCCTTCTTTTCTGGGAGCATAAAACAGCTATCAATTTAAAAGTTCTCTAACTACCTCTACTATTTTTAATGTGAGATTGAGAGTTGTTCCATATTCGTCCAGGTTGAATCCTTGGATAGACAAGGAAGAAAAAACAACAGAGTGAACCCAAAGAAAGTGGTACTCAATCACCAACCCTCTATGGATTTGTTATGAAAGCAAAATAATTCAACATCCCCCAGTCACAGGGCTTTAAAAAGCATAGCCCTGTGATCCACATGAGCGAGCATGAGGAATGTGCCCGGGTGTATTGGGAGGGTTGAGGTTGGCCATGAAGGTGGGGACAGGTGACGGATAGCAGGCCTTCCCTTCTTTCTTAGCTTTAGTCGCTCTGCTCCTCTGCGAACAGAGGATAATTTATGGTCAATTGCCTTTGTTTTATTCCTACTAACTCATCTGTTCTCTCCAGCTTCTTTGTTTGTTTGTTTGTTCTTGCTGTGCTTTTTCTCTTAGCTTCCCGCTTTCAGTTCCCAGCCAGCATCCAAGAGATTTAGTGCCAACATTGCAAAACTAGAAGCATTGTCGTCCCTGGCTTGTGTGTCTCCAAGCTCTGACCAAAGCCTGTGACAAGACTGCATTTTTTAGGTTTCCCTCCTCTCTCACCCACCAGTTGTTCCTCAGTACTCACTTGGATTCCGTTTTTATGATATTCCACGGATAGCTTGCTTTTGGCATAATTCATCCTCGCCATGCCTTCTGTGTGTCCCTCTGGCTCAATGTGACTATGAAACTGGCCATCCATTTTTTTAGCAGTGTTCCTCAAAATATGTTGTCTTAAAATATATTTTATTGATTTCAGAGAAGAAGGGAGAGGGAGTGAGGGGAAGAAACATCAATGATGAGAGTGAATCATTGATCCGCCGCCTCCTACACACCCCACACTGGGGATTGAGCCCACAACCTAGGCATGTGCCCCAACCAGGAATCCAACTGTGACCTGATTCATAGGTTAATGCTCAACCACTGAGCCACGCCCGCCAGGCCCTCCACATACGTTTGAAGGACCACCTGCATAAGGATTGTATGGGGTGTTTGTTGAAAGGACAGGTATCTAAACCCCACCCTAGACTCCCTGAATCAGCATTTCTCTTTCTGACTTTAGGATTTTAAGGTAACAGTAATTATGGGGCTAGTCTAGATGTGGTCTTCACAGCCCCAATGCGTGGATCCCTGAAGCAGTCTGGAGTGAGGCCGCCAGGCCGCCTGTGCTAACTACCAGAAATGAGCTATGGAAGTCACCTGTAAGGAAGAAAACGGATTGAGAATTACTGTTGTCACTAGCATGACCTGGGTAAGAATCTCCATGGGAAGAAACATTATCCTCAGACGTTTGCTCCTTGAATTGGGACTCAGACTAAGGGTCAGAAGCTCTTCTGAACATTTCTCATGTGTTATTTCATTTAATGGCTCTCGACAACCCCTTGCAGTGGTATTATTAACTCTGCTTTCTAGATGAGAAAAAAGGTAGGAAAAGAGAGGCTAAGTAACTTGCTCAGCGTGACACAGCTACAAGGGGTGGCATTTAAATTCTCGGGCCCTTTGACCACATCATGAGTGAAAGAAGAAAGAAGCTACAGAATGACTTTAGAGTTGCCGTCTATGTAAGCAATCAGGCGGGGTCAGGATGGCTTCCGATTGGCGGACAAGAAAGGCATGTTTATGTGGATAGGATGCTTTCAGACATGAGGAATTCGGATGAAGCGTGGCGCCTTGGGCAGACCTGGCGGTTTATTTAACTGGCCTCTTGATGGTTGTGATTAAGGGAAAGATCGAAACAGTCAGGGTCTGCGCTCAACATTCTTAAAGACGTCTCACAGCGGTATAGACGTAGCTAGTCACAAATAATAAGTAATATTTAAATAGAGTAGACAGGTTTGCATATATCAGCCTTACGTTTGTCCCTACTTCCTGAGGTAAACTTGTCTCAGAAATTATAGATGGAATTGGTTTGACCTTCAACCAGATCCTACTCAAGCGTATGTCCTGTCATTTGGGAGATTTCCCTGGACCGTATGGCTTCCCTTCGTCTCTGTTCTAAGTTTCTTCATCGGTTGAATGCCCAACCACCACTCCAAGCTTTGTTTCCTAAGCGCGATGCCCATTTGTACATGAGGCCACCTTGCTGACCCTTGATCCTTTGCCCCCCAAAATACCACCAGCTCCAGGCTTTGCTATAACATTTGGGCAATGGAGTTGAGTTATGAAACAAATATGAGATACCCTAGTATAAAACCTCCCAACCCTTTCTGGAAAAAGTTCTAATATGTGCTTTTAACTTATGCGTGAGCATCTCACCAGGTGAAAAATAAGGTTATTTTTTTAAGTGACAGATTTATCTCAAAGTGGCAGATATACACTAGTTAATATTTCTGGTTCTCTGGTTTCCCCAATGTATCTGCTAGGAACTGTCTACCAGATCCTTAGCTACTCTTGAAATGTTCCAGATTGCCAGGCCTTGGCACAGACATAGCTTGTAGAGCCCAATGTATTTTCCGGAAGTGTTTTGCCTCATCTCTCTTAAAAGTACCAAGGTATATACAGTATTACTGTGGGCTAGATCTGTTCCAATAATCTCCATGGCCATGATCCCCCTCCAAAAAACTGATTGAGATTGGTGCAAACCCACAAAATAAACACAAAGACTAACAACAGATACATGCGAATAGTAAATTTGACAGACCTGTTGCAAAACTAAAGAGTTTATATGGTCAAAACATGTGTCAGTCTTTACCTAGTGGCAGACCAAGAGGAAAATGTGGTAGATCCCAGATGCAAAAATAGCATTTTCCTGCTAACATACTTTTCTTCAGCAAAACCTGAAATGTTACCTTGGCTTGGCCGGGTGCTGAGCTGACAGATGAATGATTGGCTCTAAACTCTCATTAGAGAAACTATCAGTCTGTTGCAAGGTGACATTCCAGCTACCCAGGTAAGTCAGTGTGGCTACGGGGAAGGATGAAGGCCATCCATCAGTGCTTTTGTAGAGGCTGGACCACACAGAGCAGGTGGAGAAGCACAGCACCCTTGTCCTCTGGGGGCTTCCATTTTTCTTGAAAGATGCCATTAAGAAGAGAAACAATTAGTGAAAGGACATGCCATGAAGCAAGGTGAAATTGTGTCGTTATATGAAATATGAGAAATCTGTAGAAATTCCAAGAAGGAAGGCTCTCCGGAGGTATGTGACAATGCCTCTCTTATTTCCTCTCAGTAGCTTTCTTGAATTCGAGAACAGCCAGTGCATCAGCATGTGGGTGTCACCATTAACTACTGCCCGCCACACCCCCTCCCGACTCTACAGGGAAACCTGCCCAGACCTCCCAAGGCGCCAGACTCACTTGCAGTGAAACAACCAACCAGGGAGCGGGAGGAAGGGAGCAGGCACAGGTCCTGGGGCCACTGCAGGAGGTCATGCATTACTGTGCTCACCTGGTGTCTGGAAAGGAAATAGTAAACAGGAAGGAGGAGGCTATTTTTAAATTGATGTGTGTGCCGTGAAATAGTCGCAAAGCAGTCTTCCCACATTGTGTCTCATGTCTTTCAGCAATCCTGTGAATTAGTGGTTCCTTTCTTTTTTTATTATTGGATTTATTGGGGTGACATTGGTCAACATGAATGTACAAGTTTCAGGTGTGGGTTTCTGTGGCTCCTTAATTTTTACTCTCAGACTGTGATTTGTCAAAGGTCACACAGCTAGTAAGTGGCTGAGCGGGAAGTTGAGTCCTCCCTGGGTGTTCCCAAATTCTGAGTTCTGTGCCCACACCACAGTGTTTGAGTTGAGTCCTGGCAGGAGAGAGTCCCCTGGCTGTAGGGAACTGGGAGGATGGAACAGAAGAAATAAAAGCTGGCCCATACTGCACACACAGATTGCAGTTGGTCAGAATTTCCTCCCCAGTGGATGTGTAAGGGCTTTAATGTGTGGTTAAAGTGTGGTCTCAGCTCTCAGAGGATTTTATTAGGGTGAAGAGTCAATTCCTTTTTTCAAGAATTTCTGTGATCATATAAATGTTGTCCTAATTTCACATCAACTCAGAGAGGAATTGGCACCCAGGAAATGAATATAGATATACACATAGATATGGATATCCTATCTAATAAAGAGGGAATATGCTAATTGATCATCATGCACTCACAAGATGGCAGCACCCACAGCCAATAAAGAGGGAATATGCTAATTGATTGCCATGCCCTCACAAGATGGCGGCGCCTACAGCCACAAGATGGCAGTGCCCAGTCCCCTCAGCCCCGCCTCATCCAGCTGGAGTCCCCCAGTCCCCTCAGCCCTGCCTCACCCAGTCCCCACAGCATCCAGCCTCATCCAACCTCAGTCCCCCAGTCCTCTCAGCCCCACAGGGGAAGGCAGTTGGGAGTGATCAGGCCGGCAGGGGAGGGCAGTTAGGTGTCGATCAGGCTGGCAGGGGAGCAGTTAGGAGGCTATCAGGCTGGCAGGCAGAGTGGTTAGGGGAAATCAGGCAGGCAGGCAGGCAAGTGGTTAGGAGCCAGCAGTCCCGGTAAACTGGCAGTCGGACATCCCCTAAGGAGTCCCAGATTGGAGAGGGTGGAGGCTGGGCTGAGGGACACCCCCCCCCCCGTGCACAAATTTCATGCACCGGGCCTCTAGTAGGGATATAAATTTTAAAAAACCAGTGGTTCAAGTTTTTAGCATATATCAGAATTACCTGAAAGGCTTTTGCCAACACAGATTGCAGGGGTCCCACACCTCAAGTTTCTGATTGGGTAGATCTGGCAGGGGTGGGGAGCTGAGAATTTGCATTTCTAAGAAGTTCCCAGTTGCTGCTGCTGATGATGATTCAGGGACCACACTTTTGAGAGCCATCAATATAACATGTAATGCCCATGGTGAATGACACTGATTTTATTCAACAGTAAATCATTTAAACACAATATCTGAGGCATCCTTAAAGAAGAAATGGCACACTGAAGTGTGGAAAATAGGGTGTTTTTTTAAAATTAAATGTATTGGGATGACATTGGTTAATAAAATTAGGTTTCAAGTGTACATTTCTATGATGCATGACCCGTATATTGCTTCGTGTGTTCACCACCCAAAGTCAAGTCTTCTTTTACCATATAGTTGACCCCCTTTACCATTTACTACCCCCACCCCTTCCTTCTGATAGCCACCATACCACTGTCTGTGTCTATGAGGTTTTGTTTGCTTGCTTTTCTTGTTTGTTCATGTGTTGCTTTCAGCTTTCTATCCCAGTGGCAGGGCACTCACCCTGTGCTGTGCCTGGGGGTGCGATGTCTGGATGTTGTTGTATAAGAAACTGTTGAACAGTTTTCCATGGTGGCTGTGTCACTTACATCCCCTCCAGCATGAAAGCTCAAGTTCCTCTGAATCCTCACCCTCTTTGGGTATCTTCACTGTGTTTTATTTTAGCTGGTGTCCTTCATGTTCTTTGAGGTGCAGCAGCATTCGGGGGGATCACTGGTGGCCCCCAAAGCACCATTCTGAAAAATGTAAGCCTCATGTTAGAGGTGTGTCCGGATGTATTTAAGAAATGGGCTTCATGTGCGTACTTTCTATAAAAGACAACTGCAATGGTCTTTCTGTCCTGCTCTCTTCACAACCCGCGCTGAAAACATTTCACGTCCAGAGGGCGTGGAAGAATGTGTCCTCGGGCAGTGTGTCCATCGTGACCGGGGGACACTTAAATTGCGCATTCTGGGGTTCCATCTTGAAGATTCTGAGTCGGTAGATCTGACATGGATCTTTAGAATTTCATTTCTCACAACTTCCAGGTGAGGCTGGCATTGGAGGACCATTGCTCTGGACTTGCCCGGGCTGTTGCCTTCCATTTCGTTTCTAAGTGAGCATTGCTTTTTATTACAATAACATAGCCCAGATTATCTCTCTAGATTGTAACTAGACCTGGTTCTGCTCTATCAAGTCAGTCTGTTCCCATTCATCAAACTTTTCCTCGAGTAACATCTCAGAGGCAAAATGTGGTGTCAGTTTGGCAACAACAATATAACAACTATAACTTATGGAGCATTTGGTATGTAACAGATGAGTTCTTAGCGTTTTTCCCATATTTCCTGATGACAGCGCTCTGACTATAGACTTTTATTTACAACTGCTTCCTCACCATTCAAACAGGGCTCTTGTTAACTCTCTTTCCTGGTATATGCGCCTTTTGTAATTTTCCTTCATCTCAGGGTATTCCCAGAAGTTAACCAGTTGCTCATGCCCTGACCTGGGTGGTGTTCTTGTCTCCTGTTTTTCCCCGACACTCCGTAACCAATCCAGCAGCAAATTCTGTCAGCTGTGCCTTCAAATGTACCCCAGTGTAACCTCCTCTCACCTGTTACACTGAGGGCCCTTCAATCCAAGTCACTGTTATTTCTTGTTTATATTATTTTGGTACCTGGGTAATTGGACCTGCTTCTACTTTTGCTTCCCATGGCTAGTCCTGAGAGATGAGTACATCAGAGATTGCATTCATCCATTGGCTTACAACTTACCGTTTCTTCCTATCACACTTAGGTTGAAAGTCAGTGTCCTTATCCAAGTATTACCTACAAATTCTTTATGATCTGTTAGCCTCTCTCAAACCTTATCTCTTATCACTCTATTCCTTGTCCCTCTTCCCTCTACTTCACTACTGTGCCCACCCCAGAACCTTTGCACCTACTGCCCCCCCCCCACCTTTTTTTCAACCCCAGAGCTTCCCATGGCACACTGTTTCACTTCACACAGGTCTCTTAAATATTTTTAGTATGGCCTTCCCTGCCCATCCTATATAATAGCCTAATATGCTAAGTGTCCAGTCATCCGTTCAACCAATCAAAGCATAATATGCTAATGATATGCTAAGGATGCTCAACTGCTCATTATGAGGTGCACTGACCACCAGGGGGAAGACGCTCTGACCAATAGGTTAGCTTGCTGCTGGGGTCTGACAATCAGGACTGAGCGAGATGGGCCAGACACGCCCTGGAGCCGTCCTGCAGTCCCTCCCTGGCTGGCCAACCCCCTGTGTCCCTCCCTGCCCCAATCGTGCACCAGTGGGGTCCCTCGGCCTGCCCTGTACCCTCTCACAATCCGGGACCCCTTAGGGGATGTCGGAGAGCCAGTTTCAGCCTGATCCCGCAGGCCAGGCTGAGGGACCCCAGTGCTGCATGCATTTGTGCACCGGGCCTCTAGTTTTATATAAAATAGCACCCCTTCACTCTCAATCCCTTTTACCTGCTTCACTCTTCTTCATCTATTTTATGACTACCTGACATCATACCACATGTCTATTTGGTTGTTTGTCTCTCTCCCCCACTAGAATATAAGCTCTGTGAGGGAGTGGTTTCTGTATGCATCTTGTTCACTTTTGTATCTCTAGCACACAGTTCATGCTCATTAAGTATTCATTGAGTGAATGAATGAATGAATGAATGAGTAAATATAGCAGTTGTTACCCTCTGGTTTATCCTGTAGTGACGCCTTTGACTCTTGTCTCTCAGCCATACATTGGAAATGTATGTGAATGTAGATGACATGTCCTGATCTCTGTCAATTATTTTATTCATGGTCTTGTTTGCCTTTTGTTGCTGCTCTTTAATATTTATAAAGAACAGAGCCATTCAGTTAGTCATTAAAATATTTTCCTATTATCCTTCCATTCTGAAGCGTCTAGGTCTTGCCTCCTGTCTTTCGCTTCAGCGCCTTCAGATTTGGGTTGAGAGAGGGCTGTGAGGAGGGCACGGAGCCTCGGTGATCAGTGCTCCCGAGGCAGGACATGCTCCACACACACCACTGTCTCTGCAAACCTCGATACAAGTACATGTACACGAGGAGGGATGCACACCGTCACATGGGACAGCGCAAATGCTCATCCTGGGACTTTTAGGCTCACGTTCTTTCTTACCTTTCCCTACAAACGTGTAGGTGGGAGGTTTCCTCCTCTTTCACGTGTGGCTCTGTCGTCCACTGAGTCATTCGCTGTAGGAAGGTGTGCATGTGTTCTGTGCTCATTGGTGCCTGGAGTGCGAGTACAGCCCTGCCCTCCTGTTACCCAGGCGAGGAGCATTTGGTTTACAACCCAGAGAGCCAGCCAGTGTGTCCGGTGCAAACAGACCCGTGTGCAGGTTGGCTGCAGGACTCCTCGCGGAAGCCAGTCCTCGCCGCAGTGCCCACGCAGCCCCCACAGGCGCAGCCCCGCTCGTGGGATGCCAGCTTACCGTGGGCGCCTCGCCAGCAGCGCAGATGGGCCCCCGCAGGGGCAGGCAGCAGAGCACGCGTGTCCGTTCCGGCCACATGGGTATTCATCGGTTGTGTCTTTAATTCACAGGAGACCAATTCTTGAACAGAAAGGCTACATGTCATTAAAATATTCAAGCACACAAATCAACGTTTTGATCTCATTTGGTAAAGCTTACAGAGTGACTTGTTCCAGAGCCTCTTCAACCCCACATCCCTCATCTCGGACAGGGACGCCTCTGTGGCTCCAGCACCGGTTTCACTTCCACACTCACGAGGTGGCCCAATCTATTCCCTAAAAGGAGCCGAGGCAGGAACATCACCCCCTGCAGTGGGTTAATTTTACAAACATATTCTTTATTTGAAAATATTATTAGAATTCTTTCCCAAAGCATTTTTCTTAAGTTTTCCATTTTAATAAAATGACAGGTAAATTTCATTCATTTTCCTGCTAACTTCGGAAGGTGACTATATGGTGATAGAACTTAAATCGCAGCATAAGCAAATAATATTTACATGTTTAAAGTCTACCTTAATGTATTCCCTGTGCAGGGTCCCATTTGCCCAAGTAGAAAACTTGAAAGAGAGAATAATTATGATTACTAAAAATATTCACATCACCTTAGATAAATTAAAAGCATTGTATCCATCTAAATAGGAAACAAAGACATTTCTAACAGAGGCTACATATAATTCATGAGCATAGGGTAATAATACTTCACAATTATATAGCACCTTATACTTCCCACACCATTTTCACATGTATTATCTCAAGCCTCATAATAATCTTGTGAGGTAAGTAAGATAGGTTTGTTAGTCTTACTTTGCAGTTGAGGAAACTAAGGATTATGCAGATAAAATGTAGCTCAAACTTCAAGATCATTTGTCTTTTATCATCGTAACTTTAGTGTAGGGGCTAACATGTAGTGACAAATTACCCAGTGATGGCTTTCAAATGACCATGGCCTTTATAACCTTGCTTTCTATTTTTTAATTTATCTTTATTGTTGAAAGTCTTACAGATGTCCCCTTTGTTTGTGTTTTTTATCCCCCGTGCTTTCTATTTTTAATTTTATTAATGAAGTCTGGCAATGGGGATGTAAAGGTGACTTTTATGTGTCAAGTGTCTTGGGACTGCTGGTTGAATTCTATGTATTTTTTGGACAACAGTCTAGCCTTGTAGAGCTTTGGGTAGGTTACTGAGTTGCCTAGCAATGGGTTAAATTTTTGAACAATCATGCGGATGGTTGTTCCTGATGCTTCGTGTACTGTATTCTCTACTAATTCCTCTTAGAGATATTAAAACAATAACACAGCTCTAGAGAACTGTGGGTTGAGCCATATGTTGCTTTTGTGGTTTTACAACTCAAAGAGTGACCTTTATGCAAAATAACAGCAATATGTAGAAGTCTGTAGTAAATTCTGAGCTCTGTGGATCCTGTGTGTGAAAATATCCTTGTAAAAAATATGAATTTTCATTTTGTACTACTATACCTAACTTCGTGATTTTTTTCCCAACTGGAAATATTGCGTCCATGCTTTGACATGTTACGAACAGCATGCCATAATTATTATTTACATTGCCATTAAAAATTCTAAATTCTTGCTTTTGAACTTGAAGCCCATAATGCAACTTTCCAGTCTTGAGAATCAATTTCAAAAATCTTCTGAAAGTCAGCTCACTTAAACCCCGAAAACCACTCACCTCAGAATGCTTGGGAAGATAGCATCTGACTCCTACTGTGAACAGCCCATTTAAAGAGATAGTAGTAAGCTAAATTACAAACAATTTTCCAAGTAATTGATACCCATGACTGATTTATACAGAGCAGAATTATTTCTTATGATGGCTGGTGCTCTGGTATGCAAAGACAGGGTGCCTTTTCTGTCCTCTGTGGCTTGCAGAAAAGTTATATAGTTTTTAAGACTTTGTAGAGACGAGTGGATTTTTCTAAAGAATTTAAAAGAAAAACATTCCAGGAAGCTGGGACAGCTCGGCCATTTTTATCTGATAGAGGACTAAAGTGATTCACTTGTGCAGAGAGTGTTGTACTCAAGAGCAAGTGAGTGGGACCTACTGGAACTGTACTGTAGATGTGTTACAGCGTGGATTGGATGGCAGCCAAATTTCTAACACCTACTATTTCCCTAATTCTGCCTTGAGGTCATAAAAAGGGGAACAATTAAATTCAACACATACCCAAGGTGACGCATTTTTTTAAAGGAACCAGATTTGATGTTAGCTTCATAGTCCATGTGGAAGCAACCATTCTGAGATGGAGTTCTTATGGCTCAATCCTCAAAGTCTGCACGAATCCTCGAAGAACACTGAGCAAAGTGAGAATAATAAGTATTCTACTCTCGAAGGCAGGGGTGGGGAACCTTTTTCCTGCCAAGGGCCATTTGGATAATTATAACATCATTCGCGGGCCATACAGAATTATCAACTTAAACATTAGCCTGCTATGTTTGGTTAAACATTTAATTAACTCACCACTAATGCATTGGCAGGGCCAGATCAAATTATTTCGCTGGCCTTATAAGGCCCACGGGCCGGCTGTTCCCCACCTTACTATGGCATCAGGGTGGCCAGTGGTGCAGGCAGAGCCACACCAGTTGCTTCTGCCCAAGTCCCCAAACAGGGAAAACATGTTGAGCAACCAGGGCAGAGATGTCATTCCTCTGCTGTCATTCCTCTCTCCACCGTTCTCCCCTTCCTTCTCTCACCCCACTTCCTCTCCCTCTCTTTCTCCAGCTCAGTTTTCCTTTAGCCTCTGCTGCTATTGGAGCTGCTCCTGTCCGATGCCCAAGTTCAGCGGTGCCTACCTCCCACTATTCTGAGTACGCTCTAGCCCTACTTGAGAGTGTTTAGACTTTTGGGTTTTCTTTAGATGTATTGAGTAAGCACTGTGAGACCAGAGCTTCCACCTCCTATTAAAGGAGAGCATACTTAGCGATCACCTTGTTCCATAGTAGGCCGTCCATTCCATAGTAGGCCATTCTTTCCATTTCTCAAAGAAAACCACTCCTCTGACACACAGTGGTAGAAAAAGAAATAAATAATTTCCCATCGCAGTTTTATTGATCCAGAAAGAGCCAAGCCAATGGGTTTTAGTTGGAAACCAAAGAAAATTCCCATGGAATTATTTGGAAATAATGAAAACAAAAAGGCAATAGGTGGACCAGGCAAGATGCTTTCAAGAAGTTGGAAATGATTCATGCATCTACTCTCATTCATGCCTTGACCCTTTCTGTGCATTAGTGTCGTTTCCACATCACAGTGCTGACGCTTGGATCCAGCCCCCTGTGGTCTAACCAAGTGCTCTTTCTTAGGATTTTATCGGTGTGGTAGGATTGTGATTGTTGGCACATCCTTGAACTCAGCACTCCTGTGGAATACTGAGTCATACGCTAGCAGAATATTTGCTAGTGAGAGATATGACTGGAGATACGCAATGAAAGAACATGGTCACACATGTTCTAGTTAGAAAACAAAGATCCATTATTCATCTGGGCTTTTGGTGTTAGGGCCTTAAGAGGATAGCAAAATTTCATGAAATTTTGTTTCATAAAAAAGAAGTGGGATACTTAAGGAGAAGTAGTAGTGATATAACAGCTTTTGCCTTTTGTCTTCTTGAGAACAGTGTTCTTCCATTCTTTAGGTTAAAATCTATTGATGGAAAATATGGTGAATGTAGAACACTCTTAGATGGTAGTACAGTGTTATGGTTTGGAGCAGGGACTCTAGACCCACATAGAATGAGCTCAGATCCTAACATCCAACCCTTACTGGTTGCGTGCTCTTGGGAAATTCGCTTCGAAATTTTCATCTGTGAAAATAGGGATAATGGTACCAATAGTATAGGATCCTTAGTCACAGGTACAATACTAAGAACACTGCTTGACACACATTAAGCATTCTTTAAGTATTAACTATTATTATTAGGATTAACCAATAAAGAAAGCTGCTATACCTCTCTATTCAAATCATCACAGAAATATGAATTCTAATAATAGGAATTTGTAAAATTATAGTTTTGTGGAACTGTTCTTTACAAAGTTGACTCAATACTGTGCCAACAATAGCTGACCATCCCCAGCATACGAAGTTGACCTCCATTTATTTAAGGATGCACAATTTTATTTTGCCTCTTCTTGACATTTTGATGTTTTCTCAGTGAGGAAGAAAAGAGAAGCCACTTTTATAGAGGTGGTTTCTTTTTCTTGGTTACTTCTTTTGACTTAAACTTGGAACATTAGCTTCCAAGTGTGTGTGGTTTTTTCATCTGCAAGAGGCACCGGGGTGATCTGTTGATCCTACTAGGAACAGACACTGAAATTTCAGGCAGGGTTTGATGAAAGGCTCCGCTGGCTTTTCCTGCTACTTCTCTCAGGCTCACCACTCTCAGAGAGTTTGGCCATCGTTTTTCCCTGTCACTTCTCTCTTTATCTGTCTTTTCTGTAACTCCTCCCACAACTGTAAACACATAGATACATGCATACATGGAAATGGTGTGTGTGTGTGTGTGTGTGTGTGTGTGTGCGCGCGCGCGCACGCGCACGCGCACACGCGCGCCTGTTGCCATTCTTGGATCTGGTAGGTAAATTCTTTCTGCTAAAGGAGTGCACCACATAAGACTGATTAGACAGGAACACAAGAGATCATTTAGTCAAACCCTTTTATTTTAAGTAGTACTTCCCACAAACGAAGGAGAATTGTCTACTCATGGAGAGACAGATTTCTTATCTTTCTTTAGTCCCATTACAAAAGGGTATTTTTAGTGGTTCACCAGATGCTGCCAACAGTTAATAAAGAATGGCATTTTAATAGTAGACATTCTAGATATAGACAGAAACCTCAGTGAAACAAGACCGTGTTTCGCTTTGTTTTTATTCAAGTCTCCATGCTTCCTACTAAAAAAGGTGAAATAATTTAAATGGTGAGACAAATCTATATTTAGAGTCAAGACACATTGTTGCTAGTTTAATTTCTCCAGCTTTGTGACTTGTATATTTGATCTACCATTTTTAAAGTTATTTTTATTCTACAGAAAAAAAAAAAGCCTGGAAAGGTAATTCTGTGAGTCAAGTACTTGTCCAAGGTCAAAGAAAACCATTGGTGAGACAGAGATTGGAGCACCCAATTTTCACTTATTAAACTGATACTTAGACACTAAGCCATGATAAATGAATCCAGATACTGCAGTTAAAGTTCCAAGCATTTCTTGAGCTTCTATCAAGCTTAACAGAGCCACCATTTTGGAGAAATTCTCCTTGAAGAGAAGTTACTAGACCTTATTGTCCCTTGAAAGTGCTTTTATGCCCAGCTTTTTCAGGAGAGGATCTGCAAGATGAATGTTTGCTCTTTATGAGTTCATAAGAATGCTAATATACTTGTTACTGTGATTGGTTTATTTTTTAATTCTATTTTTATTTCATCTTTTAACCAGTGAGAGTCCCCATGCTTCTGCCTTAAAAACCCATCTGTTTCTAATACATGGTTGTATGAAAGCCTGCCCTTGGAGCCTGGACTTCCTCTATGACTGTTATGCATTGATGAGACCTTGCAATCAGACAATTGACTGAGCTCAGGGAACTTCTGCCAAACCTATTAGAATTGATTGTCAAAGTTGGAACTGAAAAAGAGTGTTAATTTTACAGCTTGGAGTTTCTCCCATTAAAAATTCTAGAATTGTCCAGCTAGCATGGCTCAGTGGTTGAGCATCGACCTATGAACCAGGAGGTCACAGTTGGATTCCTGGTCAGGGCACATGCCCGGGTTGTGGACTCAAGCCCCAGTGTGGGGCCTGCAGGAGGCAGCCAATCAATGACTCTTTCTCTCATCATTGATGTTTCTATCTCTTCCTCTCCCTTACTCTCTAAAATCAATAAAAATATATTTTGAAAATGATTCTAGAATTTCCAAATCAGCTGGTAGAGCCTACTCCAAACAAATAAACTCTCATGGGTTATTTGTATCAAATCACATACTACAGGGTGTAGCTACAAAACAGAACATGGGAGTTGTAAGAACAATAGTCATAGAGATTGTGCTCTGTTAATTTCACCTTCTGAAGGGCCAAATATAGTCATACTAGAGGTCTGGTGCATGAAATTCATGCACGGGAGTAGGGAGGTGTCCCTCAGCCCAGCCTGCACCCTCTCCAATCTGGGACCCCTCAAGGGATGTCCGACTGCCCATTTAGGCCCGATCCTGGTGGGCAGTCAGACATTCCTCTCACAACCCAGGACTGCTGGCTCCCAACTGCTTGCCTGCCTGCCTGCCTGATTGCTCCTAACCGCTTCTGCCTGCCAGCCTGATCACCCCTAACCACTCCCCTGCCAGCCTAATCGACACCTAACTGCTCCCCTGCCGGCCCAATTGCCCCTAACTGCCCTCCCCTGCTAGCCTGGTCGCCCCTAACTGCCCTCTTCTGCTGGCCTGGTCACCCCTAACTGCCCTCCCCTGCAGGCCTGTTCCCCCCCAAATGCCCTCCCCTGCTGACCTGGTCACCCCTAACTGCCCTCCCCTGCAGGCAAGGTCGCCCCCAATTGCCCTCCCCTGCTGGCCTGATTGCCCTCAACTGCCCTCCCCTGCTGGCCTGATCACCCACAACTGCCCTCCCCTGCTGGCCATCTTGTGGTGGCCATCTTTTGTCCACATGGGGGCGGCCATCTTGTGTGTTGGAGTGATGGTCAATTTGCATATTACCTCTTTATTATATAGGCTATTCTTTCCGATTTTAATAAAGTGAATGGGCATTTATACTCTGGGTAACTGAAAGTGTCTTAGGTTGAATACTTTCTAAAAGAAAAGCACCACCCAGAGCTAATGCGCCAGTGCATGTTCCATACTCAGATCTGCCTTCCTGGGTGCAGGGCCTGCTAAGCTGTCTGGAAAAGCAATGCCTTTCCATCATCAGGCATTATTGTGCCCCTTCCACAGACCACTGATATTGTGGAAGTATTTTGCATGTTAAACATGAGCCTGTATTTTCCTTGAAAAGTTAGAAAGTACAGAATATGACTCAAACTTAACCCTTTGCACTCGCTTGCTTTTTTCTCAATTCCTTTATTCTAATGCTAACCTGTCGAGTCACACTTGACATCCGAGTGCAAAAGGTTAAACCGATGGTTGAAAGTTTAGGATCATTTTGACAAATTGCCATATCTCCAGGGTTGATGCCTGTGACAGAATTTTCGTTGCCACAGCCAGCACCTGATTCCAACCAGACTCAGTTACTGCACCTCCTCTATAGGTTGTAATTAAGACTGCCCTGTGTAGTTTCCCTTGTAAGTATGGTTGACGATGGGACACAGTTCTAACCCCTAAGGGTGTCTGTTGCTCCCATCAGTTTCATCTTGCTTTGACTGAGAGCAGAATTAGTGGAGCTACAGCAGACATTATGCCACCATGAGGAAAAGACCTAAAGAATTTGAGAGATACTTCATCCACTGTGTTTGAGCAGCTAAACCTATACTAGTGACTGCCTGCTTCTAAAATTCTTGCCATCTGAAATTTTAGAACTCTGAAGGTGTATGTGCATTGATATGCCCTCTATCCTTTATCCTCTTAAATATCATACTATAACTAAATCATCAGAAGTACTGATTCATTCATTCATTATTCATTAAGTTATAACAAATGACTGAAGTCAGCATACAATATGACAAGGTAAAATACATTTTTAATGATGAGAAATATAAGGCAAAGAGAATATAATCATAAGAAAAGTAAAATAAAGGCAAAAGAACATAGAATATATCCAAAAGTTTTGTTATATTTTTAGAGATTAGACAAAAATTTGGCACAGACTTTCCAGTATCTAGTGAAAGGGGTGCAAATGATGAATTATACAATTTACATTGTCCATAAAGAGAAAAACAAACCGGTTGCTTAGCAGAAGGCCAACTGCTTCTGATTAGGAAATGATAGAGCATTTTCCCCAAGGACAGTCACAAAGTGGCCTTTGTGTACTGTAAAGAACAAAATATTCAACTGTTTTCATATAGTTACATCTTTTAAAGTTGTTGGGTTTGTTTTTTTTAACTGTCTCTTGATAGAAGCTGATGTTATCATGCCAAATTGGACTTCAACGAAAACAACATTATAATTCACCAGTATGATGCAATATAAATTCATGATTCTTTGAAAGTCTGGTTTAACCCAGGATAGAGCTAAGAATCTTTAGAAAAATGGAATGTGAAAATGTGCTTCAGAAAGTCCTTCTTTGGTGGTTCCTTTCAGCTAAAGTGTTGGTAGCTATTAGGAAACACTGAGTCACACAATATTTTTCATAAATGGAATGATGAGAGCGTTCCTGGATTCTCAGAGAGCAAGTTCCTCTCGCTCTGTGAGATTGTAAGGGAGGGCAGGAGCTGTGTAGATCACTCTGAGCCACTGTATCCTTGAGGAAACATTTGATGGTGGCATTTGCTGCTCTCACCCACATGGAGCTTCAACTGGTCTGACAGCCCCCTGCGTTCCAGGGCAGAACAAACTCCCCTGATGATCACTCCAAGCCTGATGCTTAGACTGAGGATGTAAACATCTTCATCAAGGCTAATTTATCCTAATTTGGGACTTCAAAGAATGATGACAATTTTAATAAAGACATTAAGTCTTTTAAATGGACCATTTACTCTTAGTCCTCGTGTGTTCATGCTCCATCAATCTAGGTGCCTTTCTACTTCAAGAAAAATGAAATCATGAAGAAATCATATTGTATTCATCACTTAGAAATCTGTCTTCAGTATCACTTTCAGTTTCTTATCACAAAGACCCTCCCTTTTCTTCAGTTGCCCTATCTCCATTTTCCCCCAAGTCCCCATTAATAATTATATACTACTATTAATAATAATAATAGCTAAATTATTGGGGACTTATTAGATGCCTAAGTCTTTGCTAAGCACTTTAACGTATTTTATGTCACTTAACCCATGTAACAATGCTATAGAGACTATAATGATTTTTATCCCAATTTTACTGCTAGAGAAGATTTTCGGAAGTCACATTACATAGCCAAAATTCAAACCCAAGCTCTCTGATCCAGTGCCCCCACTCTTTAATCCCCTCTGCTCTCCTTCTAGAAATTCAGCGGATGAAGTAGACAACAAAAGTTCTTTGTCATCGTTACCAAGGAATCCTCAGGGAATGCCCTCTCCTCAGATATCAGCACCCCTATCTCCTTTTCAGTTCCCACCCCTCCTCCACTCCCAAACACAGTGGACAGCATGTTTCAGATGTCCAGTTGGACATTTCCGTGCAAATCACATAGTAACTAGCACTTGGGGGATTTATTTTTCTAATGCTTTAAGATTATAGGGGCTTCTGCAAAGTCGGTGGCATCAGGTAGAGGCGATTGATTCTTATTTTCGAGAGATTAATCTGGATGGGAGCATGGTGATGAAAAGCGAAGGACACCAGAGAAACACAGTTTTGCTGGAAATCTCTGCCCCAGCTTATGAATTGTGTGTTTGAGTTTCATTTATGATGCTTGTTGGAGCATCAGGACCTTACACCAGTGGGAGAAGCAGGGACTGGTGGTCAGGAGATGAGGATTCCAGGCGAGCTCTCACCAGCTGCCTGTCGCTTTCAGCCCGAGATTATTTCCCTGTTTCTCTCATAGAAACATCCTAACTCTGCTAGGACTCCACGCTGCATCAAGAGTTACGAAGACATGATTAAATAAGCTATTTATTTCTTTTGAAAGTATAAAATTATGCTATCAGTAAAGGATAACAACAGCATTTTACTCTCCTTTTGCCTTTCATTTGCACATTCATTATCCACTTTATAACTTTCTGCTCTTTTTCTTTTTCAAGGGTAACTTCATTCATTGGGCTATCTTCTATGTAAGCTATTCAACTGCAAATACAAACCCAAAATGTTTAATAGCGAAGACTTTGTAATCTGAAGGTACAAAGCCAAATGAATGCCTCAATTCGTTTCAGTCCAGTTTTTTTTGTTTTTGTTTTGTTTTTACTTAATCTAAATTCTTTCATTGTTCTCTGTCCAATCAGGTAAGAAATTTAAACCACTTCTGACTTTGGATTCCAAAAAAAAAATTTAAGCATCTGAAAAGCCCTGGAACAAAGAAAGATAATATTTTATATCCACATAATTTTTAAATAGCCAGATGGAAGTTTTGTTGCCCTTCCTGTTAAAAACTCTCTCCCTTGCAGTTGGAGTGAGCATGAAAATCTTCAGCAAAAGGGTTAAATCTTTTGACCAGAGGGCCTTCCAGGGACGGGCCCAAACATCACAAAGAATAAAAATGTCTCCTCCACTGTTTAATTTAATTCAGCAAGCATTTACTGAGAGCCTCCTAGGTGTCAGTTCCTGAAAATCGCCCCCTTCCCCGCCCCCAAATGCAAAGAAAAATGAGTCCAAACTACCACCTTCTATTAGCACACAATCCAGGGGATCATTACACTTCCAGGCACAGGACAGACAGGGATAAGCAGTGCGTGGAAGCAGGAAGCAATGTGAGGGAGGAGGAAAGAAATAGGTTCCTTCTGACGAGGTCATTTTAGCAGGTTTCACTGAGTAGCTGGGGTCATTCCAGCCAAGATGAAAATCCACACAGAATCACCCAAGGGCTTGAGCTCTTCCCTGCTCTCTGATACTAGAAGGCAGGAAGGCAGGACATTTTCATTGATGAAATGATGTAGAAGACTTTGGGAGATGAGCACAATGATAGGTTTTTGTTCTTCTGGATTCTGACCATTGAAAATAGACTCCCAGTTCCATTGATCGGATGCAGGCAGTGGGAGATGCGGTGCCTGCCAGTGTAACAGCCCCAGTCTATGTGTGTCACCTTCCACATGGGTTAAGGGTCAGCAGTGACCCTCTGCTACGTCCAGTTTGTAGACTTATGTGTGCTACTGGGACTGAAGGGTAGCCATCCACCAGTAAGAATGGCTAAGACATCCTTTTAGTACACCTCTCTGTAGGAAGATCTTCAAGGACATGAGCTGAGATGTTGTAATTTAGGGATTTATTTGCAGCACGGATTTCCTGAAAATTCAGTCCTTTCTCAAGGGGAAAAATATACAGAAATCATTGTAGTGAAAGAGAAAAATAAATCTGAAAATGTGTGTCATATATGCCTAAACCATACAAGAAACAAAATATATGTTCATTATGTAAATACCTGACTATGTTCTCAACGTTATATTAAAAGATCTGATCAGGCACTTTACGGTACAGATGAAAATCTGGTGACCATGGGTCTAAATATAAGCCAGGGCTTTAGAGCTTTGTATTTCTTATATTTGGGAGACATTGTTTGGATTCCTCAAGAGCAATTTAAATGGCTTTGGAGAATGAATGAATTTTAAAGAAAAGAAAAAAACGGTATACTTGGTTATCAGTCGTCTAAGACCTTAGCCATTTGAAACTCTGTTTTCTTAGCAGATAGAGGGGACTTTAAAAACACATCCTCTATTAGATAATTAATTAAATTGTACTTGAAAAGATATTTTTCATGGAGAAAGGCTTCAACTATAAGGCATTGTTGAATCATAACAAGTTTTGCCCTAGGTAAAGAGGCAAACCAGATGGAAGGCGCATTAACTCAATACTTCCATGCCATTACAGCCAGAACAATAAGGTTTGCTAATATGTATTAATACAGAAGTGCTGGAAAATATATATTATCTCTTCAGACGGTATTTGAATATTATGAGAGTGCCAAGAATGGATTAATTCATTTCCTTCCCCCCACCCTCCTTCGCTCTCTTCCCTTTGTGAATATGTGAGCACCTCTTTGGTTGATATATTGGTGTTGGCACTGGGGGTACAATGCTGGTCAAAATCAGTCATGTTGCCCATTCCTCCTCCCTCCACCAAAATTTGTGTTCTTGCTGGCATGCTTCGGGAAACAGAATTTCAGCTATCTCCAAGGAGAGATGCTTTTGACTGAGTTTTCCTAAAACCCCTCAAAATTTAACCATTTGTAAGCAACAAATGTTTCATGTTAGGCATTGTGTAATAGTGGTCTGGCCTTTGTTGTAATCTAAAGCATACCAAAGGTGAAGACTCTCCCAGTTATCCCAGTAATAAATTATCCATAATTAAAAGGAAAAGTATAAATAATGATAATGGACTTCCATATCAGTTACGGCAAAATAACTGTATATGTCAGTGTTTCCAGAGTGGCCTTTTCCATTTCTTCCTTTATCTTTTTATTCTCAAATTTCTATCATCACTTTACACTCGGCACAAGCAAAGTTTGAGGGCTGAGGATTAAAATTTTCTGGTCGCCAAAAGAACTGCCACCTTCAGATGTGGTGGCTTGCCCAGTGCCTTTGGTTTTCTCCATTTCACCTACCTGATTCCCTTTCTCAGTTTCAGAGGGCAGTGGATAGATTACCCCAAGAGTTGTCACGGGGTTTTCAGTTCGATCCCTGTCCAGCCACTAACTGGCACCTGATATTTGCCATATCCCTTAGTTCTCAGTTTCTTCATGTGTTCACTGAAGAGGTTGCATTAGGTAACTGAATTTGCTTCCAGCTTTAAATTACTCTTTTTTGGTTTTTGTTTTTCTGAAGTCAGGCAAAAACTAACCTCATTGAACCCCATTCCTCATCTTTTCCAGTTAAGTGGATTGTCTGACCTGTATCTATGTAACCAGTTCTTAAGCCTAACAAACCCTAAATCCCTCTTTAAAACAAATGTCCTGTCTTATACTCCACTGAAATAAAATTCATAGGTAATACAACCTTATTTATACACAGCTAAGACAAAATGTCAATCAGAACAATGAAACATAAAGGAGAAATTAAAGAAAAATAATTTAGAATAAAACAGTTTATTTCAACATTTAAGTGCTTTGATCTCAAAACCTTTAAAAAATATACTATATTAAGATGCTTGGACCATGAGGTGGCAGCTCCAAGTACAGTGTTGATACAAATGTCTCGTACTGATGACTCTAATGGTGCTTAGTGGTATTGCTCTCTGTGGCATGATTTTCCAGAGTGGTGAACAAGACTTGGTAAATTTCCCTCCGAAGTACAAACTGCTCTCACATCCAATGGGAACTACATACAAACTACTTTGTGTGGGGCTGTTTTTAGGATATAAGTTAAAAAAAAAACACGGTAAACAGGTTTTTTACTTATATGACTGTCCCAAGGGACATGCGAAGCTCTTGAAAGATTGGGGTACTCTCCTTGGGAAAGAAGTAAGCCACTGGATGGCAGGACATCAAGCATCCTGGACCTCCGCCTACCATAGAGTCTGAGGACACCACCTGCTCTGAGAACCATGGGGGTAGATAAACAGACTCACCATTTTTTCCTTGGATTAGAGCAAAATATTTATTTGTTTTAAAGTGCTTGCATGATACTGAGCTGCATATTTGTTTTACTTGAGTTTTGGCTTTAGTTTGCTTTGAGCCATCTTAGCAGAAAGGAATTTGGTCTATCTTTTGAGCTCCATGTCCTCGATGTCTAATATATTAGAAGATCAAAAAGTTTAAAAAGTTTAAGTCAAGTAATAGGAGAATGATTTTACAAATTAGCAGCATATATTTGTTTTATTGGGCAATCAAACACTAGAGAGGTCCATATATTCAGGTATAAAAACATCAGTAGAATAAATAAAGCAAAGAAAAAAATGTATGTACTTCACAGCTCATTTTATGTTAGAAAGTCATGTTCAAATTGCAGTTTTCTGTGACACAACACCCAACCTATTATTGTTGAGGAAGCGAGAAGAATTGTTTGAGTGAAGCAAGGCGATTTTATTCTATAAACTTCTGTATTTTAGATTTTTATCATGAGAATGCATTTGTGTGCTAGTTGTATAATTAAAATACAGAATTCTGGTGTTTAGTGGGCAGGAGTCAAAAATGCCTGATGTCCTACCCCTCTGTGTGGGCAGTGTTTCACAGTTAGGAATGTCGTGACCTTTCCCATTCTCAATCACATTATTTAAAATCTTTCATGACACTGTAATAATAGAACGAATTTACTCAGCAGAAATATTATTATTTTAAAATACTATTTTAAGTGATTGGCACATAGGTCTCAATAAGATAGAAGAGTAGTTAAAAACACAGGTATGTTATCTAGGTTCAAATCCCAAATTTTTCACTCTGTTGTATGAGCTGTGGCCTTCGGCACCTCAGTTTTCTCAGCTTAAAGTGGGGACTGTTGTGAAGATAAAATAATTTAATATGTGTGAAGTACTTAGAACAGTGTCTCGCACACAGGAAACACTATAGAAGTGTTAGTAGTTATTGTTAATATCTAAGGCCTATATCTGCAGACATTTCTGTTTACTCCTCCATTAAGAAAAAAATAAATCTTTCTTTTCCTTTTCCACAAATTGTATATCTAGGCCCAACCATTTTCCATATGTCTTTTTCAACCCTATATTACTATATATTTTTCTTTCCATGATTCCTTTGTTTATAAATGATGGCATGTTTTCCATCAAATGAAACAGAAAACCATTTTGTTGTTGTTTACCTTTTACTTAATTGGGTACATAAAAAGGCTCCTTTTCTCTTTTTCTTTAAATCATCATATATTTTTATTTTCTAATATATTAGACATTGAGAAATTCAGATAACTTATTTTGTTTATTCATATTTATTGTGTTTGTTAATAATTTGGATTCATTCCTTGCATTTATTTTATACTAGAGGCATGGTGCATGAAATTTGTGCACTGGGGTGGGCGGGGGGTCCCTCATCCCAGCCTGTGCCCTCTCACAGTCTGGAAGCCCTCAGGGGATGTCCGACTGATGGCTTAGGCCTGCTCCTCACTCATTCCCGATTGGCCAGACCCCAGCAGCAAGCTAACCTATCAGTTGGAGTGTCTGCCCTGTGGTGGTCAGTGCACGTCATAGCGAGCGGTTGAGCAGCCTTAGCATATCATTAGCATATTATGCTTTGATTGGTTGAACAGACAACTGGACACTTAGCATATTAGGCTTTTATTATTTGAGATATTTATTATACTTTCTTGTTGCTTCTCTTTGCCTCTTTCCTACCTTTTAAAAAATTGAACAACTTATCTTTTTTTCTGGTTTTTCCCTCTAATTATTCTGAAGTTATACATCCTATTTAAAATCTTCTAATAATTACTCATAAATTTACAAGATACTTGTAAAAGTAATCATCTTTCATCAAAGTCTAGAGTTAGCCTACCTTCCGCTCCCCCTTCCCATAAAAGTCTTAGCACACTTTCTCTTCACTTTCCACCCCCTTTATTGGATCCCAACATTGTGCTGGAGTCCCCTGGAATTATCGTTGCGAGTTATTGTTAATTTTACTGCACTGCCTCCCTCTGTGTGTTGTACTGTAGCCATTTGTTCTTAAGTTAATGCATTAATCCTATTTGAAGTGCCTAAAATTTTAGAATTTAAATGTATTGAGGTAAAATTCTAAGAATTGTAACTTGCTTGGTAGAGCATCTGATATTGTAAATGTGCTTCTTAGTCTTCCTTCACGTGATGCCTTACATTTTTAATAAGCATTGCATTCTAATATGCCAACATACACTTAACAACAGCAGGGATGCATTCTGAGAAACACGTTGTTAGGCGATCTCTTCACCATTTGAACATCACCGAGTGTGTTTGAACCTCGATGGGATAGCCTACTACACACCTAGGCCATATGGGATAGCCTGGTGCTCCTAGGCTACAAGCCTCTACATGTCACTGTACAAAACAACACAGGATTACATTAAGCATGAGATAAAATGATGTAATCGAGAGGCGGTAAATACGAGATGGATGAGGCTGCTGCCATTGGAACACAGCATATGGTTTTACAACAAATATTTTTTATAAGTAGAAAGAGTATATTCTAGAATAATTATTAAAAGTACAGTATATTAAATATATAAACCAGTAGCATAGTCATTTATTATCATTAAATACTATGCACCATACATAATTGTATGTGATCTACTTTTATACAACTGGTGGTGCAGTAGGTTTGTTTACAGCATCATCACCACAGACACGTGAGTAATGCTTTGCACACCATGTGACTTCACAGCAGCTCCCACATCACCAGGTGACAGGAACCTTTGGCTCCATTGTAATCTCATGCAGTCACTGTGGTACATGCCATGCTGTCAGGAGGTCACCAAAACATCATTATGAAGTACGTGACTGGTAACAGAATTACCTTAGATTTCTTCTTTTTCTTGAAAATGCTTTTGAGTGGTGTTTACATGAATTTTCTTGTGATAGTCACATTCTTATTCTCAGAATTACAAATTTCTGTGGACTGTCATTTTTGCTATAGTAGCAAGAAAGAGTAAGAGAGTTAATAGAAAATCCCAAATACTTTACATTACCTTCAGAACACATCAGCTATTCATATTTTGAGTTAATAGTAACATTAGTGTGATGTAAGAATTTATCTAAGCCCTTTGCCTGAAGAAGTTTAAAAACCAACATTTCAAAAATGTAAAAGGACATGGTTTTGCCCTGTTAGTCATATGGTAATTTAGCTGGTAACTAGCAGGCTTTTCTGATAGTTCATAGAACAGAGTTTGACTTCAAGGAAGCAAAGGAGAGAGAATATCTTTCTTTTATTGTCCCAGCAATTTTTTTCATATATTCGTGTCGCTCTGCTATTATAAAGGAGCCTGCTGCCTTACATTATCTCTGTACCCAAAACTCAACAAAGGCACCTACATCCTCTTACTTCCTTCCCTCCCATATCATTTGCTGTTCAACAAAAAAGAGAACATTTTAGCTCTGATATATTTGAACACTTTTATACAAGCATTAGGGCTATTATTGCTATATCACAGAGACGAGGGTGAATTGGTATGTGGGTTTTTGTTTATTTAATTTAGTAAATGGGTAATACATATTTCTCATATGCAATTGAAAAAGAATTCCAAATAAGATAATAGCCATACATTATTATATGACAAAAACTTGAATTGTATTTTCTACATAGAAGCTAAGAATACAGACAGAGGATGTGTTTATAATAAACACTAGGATTTGAGAGAAATTTGTTGATTTTCACATTATGGATCAAAAGTAATTTGAAGAAAATATGTACATAAAACTCCTTATTACTCAGGATGTTTTTATTTTTTAATATTTTTAACTCCAATGAAAGTTATCGCTGAATCAGAAATGGAATCTTCTTGCCTGTGATTATGAAACTTTACTCATGACATTTTATAACCCTACTAGTGACCCGGTGCACGGATTCGTGCACATCGAAAGGAAATTAATTAGAAGGTGGCTGGCGGGGTGGGACTGGGCAAGATGGGCTGGACATGTCCTGGAGCCAACCTCCGGCGGTCCCTCCCCAGTCCCTCCCTGGCCAGCCACACCTGGGGTGACACTGTGGCTCGAAAGGCATCTGCGGAGTAAGCGGGGTCCCTCAGGCAGGTGGAGTCCCTCAACCTGGCCTGTGGGAATCGGGCCGAAACCAGCTCTCTGACATCCCCTGAGGGGTCCCAGAGTTCGAGAGGGCACTCTGCAAAGTTGCTGTCATACAGGGTGTGGAATGCAAACACAAGTGTGCAGTAAGCCAGGTTCAGGACCAACAGTGCCCCAGCAACAACATAACCCTCTCTGGTGTAGGGGTGCGTCACCTGAGAACCACTGCTGCCAAGTCACTGCAGCTCGGCAGCTCCTATATTGAGCGTCTGCCCCCTGGTGGTTGTCATTGCGTGTCATAGAGACTGGTTAGATGGAGGGAGGGACACTTAGCATATTAGCCTTTTATATATATATAGATAGATAGATAGATAGATAGATAGATAGATAGAGATAGATAGATATAGATATAGATATAGATATAGATATAGATATAGATATAGATATAGATTGTACCAAAGATGTAACCTCAGAATCATTGTCAACAAGCTGTAACCACTATCAATTGAATTGATGTTATACAGGGTTAAAGCTTTTTGACATGAACTTAGGTTGATGAATATAATTATTGAGTAGCACCAGGAAAAGAGAATTCGGTAGGACTAAAATTGAATGATGAAATGTTTTATCCTGGGATTGAATGGGGTTAGAGCCAGGTAAAAATAAAAATCACTAACAGCATTAATGCCTGAAAATTACTAAAAGTATAGGATATTAAATAGGATATTAAATATGTAAACCCAAAACATAATCATTTATTTCCTATCATTTTTTGGGATTTTAGGATATAGTAAGTGAAGGAAAGATATGACATGGATAGGGTTTGCAATGGAAAATGAACAAATTGCATTACAAATATCTAGCTTTAAATTAAGAATAAGGAAAAGCACAAATGGAAGAAAGAAGTGAATGAAAGAGAAGAGATATGGGCTTGTTTTTTCAAGGAGAGCTTTGGCCAGGTAGAAAAAGAAAGGGTGTTTTTGGAGATTTGGAGAAGTATCTACCCTCTGTGGAAAGAATATTGAGAATGGCAGCTATATTACTTTATGTGGATTTTAAACCAATAAAAACATAATGCTATCTGGTATTTTTCCTTAATAGACTATAAGAATTATTCTTAAGTACTTTGCCAGATTTTGTTTCTATAGTTAGAATGTGTACATTATCTAAAGTACATGAAACCTTCGTTATGTGTGGATTACACAATGGGATTGTTTCTAACCCTAGTATATTTTAAAATTTACTTACATATCCTCAGAAATGCAAAACTAAAATCTGAGTAGGTGCTTTGGTTGCCTTGGGTTAGGAGGTTAGCAGTGTGCATGCTACTCCAGATGTGGGTGGGAGTTTCATTGCAGGTGCTCTCTCTTCCACTGTTAGAATTGCTATAAGAGGCACTTATGCAAAGAAGTCATTTATATTTTTATACCTGTTCTTTTTCTGTTCATTGGAAAGCACAGAAGCACTATTAAAGATATGTAGAGGTAAAAGCATCTATAATCCTAACTCCAGAGATGAACTCAGGTATTGTTGTGGGATATTTTCTTCCAGGCATTTTTTCAAAGCACTTTCACATATTTCAGATCATTCTTTGTAAGTATTTCTATGTTGTAAATATTTTTACTAACCTTTATGTAATTATTTTCCCACTGTATTCAAGTATGTGTAAATGTAATTTTAAATTAACATTTGATAGTAACTTATGTGTATACTAGAGGCCCGGTGCACGAATTTGTTCATGGGTGGGTTTCCTCAGCCTGGCCAGCAATTGGAGCTGATCGGGGCCAGCCAACTGGGTGGAGGGACCGTGGGAGGTTGGCTGTGGGAGTACACTGACCACCAAGGGCAGCTCCCTGGTGGTCAGTGTGTGTCATAGCGACCGGTGGACCGGGCATAATGGTTGCTTAGGCTTTTATATATATATAGATAGATAGCATATTCTAGTAATATATTCTGGTATTCTGTATTCTTCCTGTGTTAAGTATTTACATTTCCAATTAAAGTTCCACATTAAAGAACAGACTATTATAACAAAGAGACCCCAAAGTATAGCAGCTTACCAAGTAAGATGTTTATTTCTCTTCCTCATGTAATAGTCACTAGGAATAGTTAAGCCATCTTCAAATTGTGGTGTTTATTTGTTGGCTAAAGATGTTCTGGCCATCTCTCAGCTTGGAGGATGGAGAAGGGGGTGGAGGGAGCACACACAATTGTTTTAAGGATGCGCATCACTTCTGCCCACCTTACTTTGGTAGAATTTAGTTGGTCATGCTTGGCTCTAAGGAAAGTTGAGTTTTATGCTGAGTGATCGTGCACCCACATAAATCTATTAGTGTGAGAGAAAGGACAAAAAGTATTGGGAGACAACTAGCAGTTAAATGAACTTTCCAATAGGATGTTGTGGGAGCATACATAAGTGCAGGAAGTAGAAGCCAAATCAGATTGATGTAGGTTTATTTTTAATATCCTCTTACAATAAAATCACTAAAATTCCTGTAAGAAAATTTCTAAAATGGATTCTGTCTTATTAATAGGCAACACATTCCAATTCATGGCATTCTTGGTTAGTTACTTAAAACTGGTATTGATTTTTGCTTAATTAATTGCAGGATTATTGCCTCTTACTCTGGATTGACTTCTACATTTGATTCCAGTTTCCTAAAGTTAAACTGAAAAACGAAAGGCATTTGGATATCCACTGGAAATTTGATGTGCTTCAAAGGCAGTAGCAGTTCACTGACTTGATAATTTAGAAATCTCAAGCATGAATTGGGCTGTTTGGAGCCTCTTATTCCTGACCTTTCATTAGATTACTTGAAAGAAACTTGTAAATGTAGATTGCCTCCAATTGAAGAATTGAGGGCTGGGAGGCATTGTCACTTAAATGAGGATTAACAGATTTTGTGGGTTTATATACCTCTATTATTTCTTAACAATTAAATATGGAAATATGGATACTGGATCACCAACCATCAAAAAAAAAACAAAAAAAAACACACACACACAAAAAAAAAACAATACACAAACTAACACCTATGTTCACCAGCATTGCATCAAAGAATTAGTATTTCACGCTTTAAAAGGTGACTACATTTCACGTTATGAGAAATGTATTGTCCTCATTTTTTTTCTTTATTTAATGTGCTAATGAAAACCTCAGCACAGACCTGCAACAAGCTGCAGACCAGAGTTAAGGAAATTAAATTATCTGACCTCTGAGCCCTTAAACCTATGATATGCCATGATAATATTACTTAGTGTTATGCAAAATTGTGTATTTGATTCTCTATTATTCAGTCCACTTTCTTAAGCCCGCTTAGAGCTTCAATAAAATTTCCAGAAATGATATTAGAATCTATATCTAGATGTCTCTTTTGTGTTTATGTTACTGCAGTGTCTTCAAACATTGCTATAATATCTGATATAGCTAGCTCTTTAGGCTGTTCAATATAAATGTATTTTTTAAAATATAATAAATTGATGAAAATGCTATAGTGATAGTATTAAAAGAAAATGGCAAACAAAAATATGCATAATTTATTACCTTAAGTTTCATATTTTTTCTCTTTAGCACATTTCCTAGTATTTTTGTGAATAGGTTTACCTTTTTTGCATGTTGTAGCCAAAATGTATATGAGAACACCTATTAGCACAGAGTATATTCATAATAAGATAGGAAAGTCACTGAGTCACAGATTCCTGGGTCTATAAAATGCATAGAAGTTCATCAATTTTAACTCCATCAGTTAGTTGGACACTTGAGTCTTCTTTATAGCGCTACCTTGGCAATGTGTAGTGATGGGAAATTCACTCTTTCTCCATGAAATCCATTTGATTATCTGCCACCTCTAAAGTTAACTTTATTTTTCAGATATATAGCTTCCTGTAATTTCACATTTGTCTTTTTTTTGGACTTGAATCACACAGATGAACTCACTGCTTTTCTACATGATGGCTTTTCAACCTCATACATCATTCCTCTCCCAGGTTCTCTCCAAGTTCAATATCTTCAGCTTTTATGGTTACCATTCTCGTAAGGTTTTCAAGCCCACTCAACAGTCTGGATTCCTTCCATGAAATCTCTTCCAATTTGTCAGTCTGACACTGACTCAACAGAATACTCTGGATGGTTTAACCAGCACTGAATATCATAGAATTAGCATTTTATAATTCTGTATGCAATAATACAGCATAAAATCTAACTTTCTTTTTTTTCCCCAAACACATCACACTGTGACTTACATATGTTGATCTTATATTCAACTAATACCTTCACATATTTTTCACAGTTTTTCTATTTTTATATCATTCTATATGTAGTCATATTTAGTTGAAATTTCACTTGGTTAGATTTAGCCCTTCTTTCCAATTTATAAATACTTTCTTTCTTTCTTTCTTTCTTTCTTTTTTTTTTATTTATTTCTTTATTTATTTATTTAAATATATATGTTTTTGTTGATTTCAGAGTAGAAGGCAGAGGGAAAGAGAGAGATAGAAACATCAATAATGAGAGAGAATCATTGAGTGGCTGCCTCCTGCACCCCTGTACTAGGGATCAAGCTTGCAACCCGGGCATGTGCCCGGAGTAGGAATTGAACCCTGATCTCCTGGTTCATAGGTCAATGCTCAACCACTGAGCCACACTGGCAAGGCTATAAATACTTTAAATATCTTTTCTTCGGGTCTATATATCTCTCCCAGCTTTTTTCTTTTTACTAATTGAAGTAGTCTTCAGTGCTCCCCCTCCCCCAGCCATGGATGAATGGACCATGATGGGTTGAGGGGAAAGCATGTGGCCTGCCAGAATAGTAGTTCACTTCTCTATGTTGTCAGCGATTCATTCATCAGAGCCATCCAGATAAAGTCCCCCAAACTCTTCCTATCATCATTACTCATGTTATGTACAAATCTCCTAAAACTTCCTGTCTGTGCAAAAAAAAAAAAATGGTGCTAGGTGCTATGGGCTATTAAAGTGACTCATACATAGATTTATTGGATCCTGGTAAACACTAATAGATCCATCATCTCACCTATAATATATGCTACAACTACATAAAACTACTACTTATAAATTCCATTTTCAGTTATTTGATAAAGACAAAATTTAAAATCCAATATGCATTTGTTGACTCTAATAATATTTTCTATATTTATTGAGTTTCCTGGGGTGACATTGGTTAATAAAATTATGTAGGTTTCAGGGGTACAATTCTGCAGTATATCGTCTATACATTATATTGTGTGTTTACCACCCTTATAAATAGTTTCCATTTACATTTTATGTATGTACAAACCTATAAAATGAAGAAAGTTCCCTCCTGCCCTGGAGAGCTTACAGAGACTCTCAGACCTTGGGAAGTTCAGGTTCATTTAATCCACTGTGTGTTCCCATCTGGTGACATTAATGAAGCCAGTCTGCATGGACATTTTTCCTTAATGAACCCTTCCTGCTCCTCATGGCTGGCCCTTCCATGATGAAGTTTCATAAAGTAGCTCATAATCTGCATTGATTATGAGATTGTGGTCTGTTTCCTAGAGTCAAGAGTGATCTTTTGATCACTTAAGTCTGACATAACAATAACAAAAAATATGCGGTATTGATTATATTCACCACATTCATTGACTGCTTGTGTTGTAAGTAGTTTTCATGCATTATCTCCTTAGACCCTATGACACCCCTTTATCATTATCCCCATGTTGTAGATAATAAAATTGAAACTCAAAATGGTCAAGTATGCCCAAGGCCATTAGCTACCAAGGGATGGAACCAGATTCAAACCTAGGCTGAGTCCAAATTCTAAATTTTTCAAAACATATTTCCCTGCCAGTGCAAAGTCTCACATATGGCCCAGGAATAACACATGAAATACAGAGGCATAAACCATCTCCTGGGCAATACATAATTGCCCTGCAAAATTATAATGATAATAAGGGAATCTGAGGAAGCTGGCTTTAGCAAGCAGTAGACCAAATATGAATTTAACAGATTGGCCCAGCCATTGTGGAAAACAGTATGGAGTTTCCTCAAAAATTTAAAAATGGAACTGCCTTATGACCCAGTGATTCCACTTCTGGGAATATATCCAAAGAAACCCAAAACACTAATTTGAAAGAATATATGCACCCCCTATGTTCATTGCAGCGTTATTTATAATAGCCAAGATTTGGAAGCAGCCCAAATGTTCATCAGCAGATGAGTGGATAAAAAATGGAATCCTACTCAGCCATAAAAAAGGGGAAATTGTACCCTTTGCAATAGCATGGATGGACCTGGAGAGTAGTATTATACTAAGTGAAATAAGCCTGTCAGAAAAAGAAAAATAACATATGATTTTACTTATATGTAGAATCTAATGAACAAAATAAACTAACAAAATAGAAAAAAAACTCATAGATACAGAGAACAGACTGACAGCTATCAGAGGGAAGGGAGTAAGGGAATGGGTGAAAAGGGGATTAAGGAAAAAAACACCTAGACGACAGTATGGTGGTTACCAGAGGGAAAGAGATGTGGGGGAAAGTAGGAGAGAGGGTAATGAGGGACTAAATGGTGATGGGAGGAGAATTGGGGTGGTGAACACAATACAATATATAGATGATATATTATAGAATTGTATCCCTGAAACCTATATAATTTTATTAACCAATCTCATTCCAATAAATTCAATTAAAAAGTAAATGAATTTAATGGAAAAAAATGGCATGAAGTTCCAAACACAGCTAAAAGTCCATAGAATACTGTTAGCCCCTCACATTTGGTCTTGGCTAGGAACAAGACCTTGTCCTGACTTGAGTACCTATCTACTATGGATTTTTCATGTAAATCATGTTATACTCCAGTTTACCTTAGTTAAAACATATATAACATAGCATACTACAATGTTCGCATATATTTCCTGTCCTAAGTCTGGTTAAATAGAACGTGTTTCTTTTTATCTGACAATAGAAACTCTTGCTGTACTGGCAGGCAATTGACATAATTGAGTAATATTAAGTAGGTCCTGTTTCAAAGGGTACTATCCCTTGAAAGGAGGTCATGCAATATTCAGCTAACTAAACAAAATCATACATGGGATTTTTTTAATCTTAGAACAGAATTGGTGAGGAAAGTCAAGGAATGCAGTTGTAATGCAAATTTCCATATAATTGTAAACCTTTTATGGAGAGTTTAAAAACTTAGTAGATATACTAAGAACATTAACTTAGGTGATATACATATTTGTAATTACATTAGCATTGGTGTTTAATTTGGAAAATTGGCGGCCATTTTTAATAGCACCTTTAGAACCTATTTGGGAAGTTTAAGTATCTATCTGCCTGTGCATTTATGAAGAAGTGTTTCAGAGCATGAGATTGGACGTGGTAATTACTCTCACTCACGTAGGAAGTAAGAGGTCTTCAGTGTTGAGGAGGAAGTCTGGAAACTTGCAGTGGGTAAAAACAATCCTATCTAATAAAAGGCTAATATGCAAATTGACCAAATGGCAAATGACCGATCGCTATGACACGCACTGACCACCAGGGAGCAGACTCTCAACGCAGGAGCTGCCCCTTGCTGGTCAGTGCGCTCCCACAGGGGGAGCGCTGCTCAGCCAGAAGCCAGGCTCATGGCTGGCAAGCGCAGCGGCGGTGCCAGGAGCCTCTCCCACCTCTGTGGCAGTTCTAAGGACCCCTCGGGGGGCAGTCGGACATCCCTCGAGGAGTCCTGGACTGTGAGAGGGCGCAGGCCAGGCTGAAGGACCCCCTCCCCCCAGTGCACGAATGTCGTGCACCGGGCCTCTACTTGGTCAATAAATGCCCAGTGCCTTTAGGATAGTGTCAGAAGCACTTGGTTACTGCTGGTGGCATTATCTAGACTTGCAGGTACAGCCTCAGGAAAACGTGCTGGTGTTCAAATCTGATTCTGGCAGATGGCAGGTATGGTTCAAGGGTATCATCCTTGTCTAGCAAGATTCCCTACAAAGTGAGTGTGGGAGGCATAGATGCAGAGTCCTATCTTAGGAAGGGGATGGGTACGTCCTTAGCAGGATACCAAATTTATCAAAGTGCTTATTGGAAAAGAGACATAATTAAGAGTTAGGGCAGCCAATCAGAACAGGGGATCTAATTGGCAGGAGAGGAGATGGTAGTGACAGTGACATGAGAAGCCCTGCAGTGGCATTGGGTCTGGAATTGTGAGTCCCTTTGGGGTAGAAGGGAAGAACCACTGCACTGTGTGGCAGTGGAGGACAAAGATATGCTTCAAACGCAAATTTATATCCCCACTAGGATATCCACTGAGGGGGAAATGGTTAATCTTTTAAGAATGTCTCAGTTGTAGCCCTGACTTGTTTGGCTCAGTGGATAGAGTGTCAGCTCCCACTGAAGGGTTTCGGGTTCTAATCCGATCAAGGTTACATACCTCGGTTGCAGGCTTGATCCCCAGCACCCAGTCAGGTGTGTGTGGGAGGCAACCAACTAATGTGTTGAAACAACACATCGATGTTTCTCTATCTTTCTGTCTCTCCCCCTCTCTTCCACTTTCTCTAAAAATCAATGGGAAAATAGCCTCGGGGTGAGGATTAACAAAAAGAAAAAAAAACTCAGTTATGTTTTTATTATAAACTTCCTAATATGTGATGAATTCAACCAAGTTACACAATTGTTGAGAGCAACAATAGTTAACAACTGCCCAACTCTAGGATTTCCTGAATTAACAATGTAAAGTTTTAAAAATATTTTTATTACAAAATGGCAATAGGTGTAGGTTAGTGCAGTTTGTTCAATTAAGTTCCTTCTTTTGTATAATAAGAAAAACAGAGAATCACGATTGGTTTCTCATGGCAGATGTGGAAACTGGTTCCCGGGGCCCATTTCTGCTGTGTCAGCACTCTTAGCAAGACCCCGGTGCCATGCGGCCCAGCTCCCTCAGCACTGCGTGCAGGGCCTGCATTCGGAGGTCATTTAGAATCTACAGCTGCTCGGCTCTGTGCTCCTTACTGTAGGAATCATTTTTAAAATGCGCCTTTCATGCAAACTGGTCACACGGGCATCAGAAATGCCCAAATGCTTTCACAAATGATTTTACTGGCCCCAAAATAAGGAAACACGGGGCTCACTCCCCCCAACAGTGCGACTGTATTTCTTACGTTCACCTGCTCTCTGCTTGTGGCTCCCAACCAAAGGCATGAATTTTAACTTATCCTAAGTGAAACTGCGTCCACTCTTCAACCACGGGTCAGTGATGCTCACTAATTTACATGGAGATGTGTCTTGTGTTTAATTTACATGGAAAGTTGTACTGTAAACTAAGCCCAGTTATTCCAATACTCAGGCTACATAGACTCTAAACCAGTTGTCGCCAATCTTCCAGACCTCACAGACCACCAGTGGCCCGCAGACCACCGGCTGGCGACCACTGCTCTGAAACACTCATGGTTCATTCCACTCAGCATTCTGCTTCAGCCAGTGATACTATAAGCAGGGTCCTACAACATCCTATTTGGGTACATCATGGAATATCCACCGTTTTTACACTTAGATGTTGTAAGCAAGGCCTCATTCACCCATCACACATCCTGCTAGACCAGGATCATCCCTACTCAGCTTAAGATTTCCGTTAACATTCCCAGTTAACTTTGATTGTTTTGTAACTTTGATTTAATCATGCCTTTATAGTAAGTGAAGAGATGAGTCTCAAAGATTAATTCGATTACCAAGGATCTAGGATCAGGCATGACTTCCTGCTTGACTAACTCTATGCTAATAAATATGCCAATGAATTAGTCACATAAGTTCCATTCTCCAAGAAACCCAAGACACAGCTAAAGCATCTAACATTATCTCATAAACATCAGGTCAGCACTAAACCTTTAAAGAAAGTTCAAGTGACTTTTTTTATGGGTCAAATGTGTGTCACAGGGGAAGGACTACAGGGAGGGGAGGTTACCCAGTAATTACAGACTCTTATTTTGTTGTAATTTTCATATGACTATATGTTATTATTCTGTTGTCTTAAATGATATAGAGGGAATAATTACAACATAAATCACCATATGTTGATTAGCTACAAATATAGACAATTTTCATAAAGATTAGAGATTTTGATGATAATATTTTGATAGAAATTGTTTTTCTGCCTTTTGTAAATTTGATCAAGCCTTGTCACTCACCAGCAAAAAGAAAAAAAATATATATATATATATATGTACATATATACTATATTTCAGAAGCACAGAGGGCCTATTTTTTATCTCCCAATGATAATTTTTAAATTATTAATTTTCTAACTCTTTATGCCAGGGAGTCTCAATCAACCTGTCATCTTCTTGCCTTTACTTTCCTTCTGCCCCCATCAAAAAGAGAGTTATAAACAACAACAATTGATCTTGCTATGGATTTTACTCTCGGCTGCAACCAGCCAAGGAATTACTCCATTGTATGTGTCACTGGGAGAAGTCTTACGAGGCGAGAATTACTCTGTGTGCTGACCTGTACGCATAAGGCGTGACTCAGTGAAAATTACAGGCTGCCTTAAAGCAGGCCAGTTTAGGAAAGACATCCATTATTATTTTTCGAACTACATTGGGTTCTTAGAAATGTACCTTACTGTTTCCCTTGATGAGTTGTTTTCACTTTTTCTTCATTGGAAAACAGAACATTTCTGCTTATGAAAATGGTGTTCTTTATTTATAGATATGGGAGGACAAACGCAACATGTGAAAATCACTTCTAAAAAGACATAGGACTGAGCCAGGTGACAAGAATGGGAATAGGCTGTTTGGAAGAAGACTGTTGGGTGCTGCGCCTCAGCTTTCAGAATGTGGCTGTGAACATATCCCAGGTTCAATCTCTGCCTACATCTGTCAGCCAAATTGTTAGCATAGCAACCAAACTGGAACACGGCCAGAAACTTTCTTGGGTGGTTTTGAGATAAACCTAAAAGAAATAAAATTCAATTAGATTTAATGAAAGATGAAAAGAGTATCATAGAAATGCAGCTAACTTTTAATGATTGAAGACTGAATATCTTTTGGAAGTTACAGCAGCCTTTAGCCTCCTATTTTATTTATTTATTTTTGGTGGTATTTTTTTTTTTTTTTTGTATTAGTTTGGTTTGTTTTGTGTGTGTGTGTATGTGTTTGAGGCTTGAGAGATTCATCCTGAAATTAAAATTCGGTGGAGACTTTGATTTTCCCCTTTTAAAGAATAACCTCCTCCTCTTCCACCCCATTCTACATGCATTTACCTGCTGTGAATTTCGCGCTTGGACATACAGCGTGGGGCAAAAGTAGGTTGATGGCTGTGAGTTTATGAAACAGAGTTTATTCCTGTATTATTATTAATTATTGTATTATTTTCCATACAAACAATTGCAAACCTACTTTTGCCCCACCCTGTGTAATTGAAAAGTGGATGGCCTACCCTGTCTGAACAGACCGGGCTGAGCTTGTCTCCCTGCAGTCTGGTGGGGTTCACACTGTGGCTAGTAAATTAGAGGAGCTCCCTAAACAGGGAACCAGAGCTTCGAGAGGGGAGGGTCAGCAGGCAGTCCGAAGGGCTAGGACTGTCTCTCTTGGGCTAAATTCCTTTCGTTTTTTAGTAGAAACAATCTAACATAAAAAAAGATGATACTTACCATTATGCAGACCACTTTATAATTTAGGCATTTCTTTCAGTGTCAAAACATAACAATATTAAAAGGAAAAAGTATCACCTTGGATGGTGTGGCTCAGTTGGTTGGAGCATCATCCTATACATCGAAAGGTCATAGGTTGCACATTCGATCCCTGGTCGGGGGCTCATATGGGAGGCAACCAATCAGTGTTTCTCTCTCACAGCAATATTTCTCTCTTCTCTCTCTCTTTCTCTCCCTCCCTCCCTCCCTTTCTCTTAAAAAAATAAAATAAAAAAACATATCCTCAGGTGAGGATTAAAAATAAAGAGAAATCGAAAAAACAAAAACAAAAGGAACAAGTACCAAGTGATTAAAAAAGAAATTAACCAAACCGTGTGCTTTGATTTCAAGGAGTTTAAAGAAATATTCATCATTTGATCATGTCTGTGCACACCCCTTCCTGACACCAAGGACACCTAGTAGGCCTGCATTAGTCTCCTAAGTGTCCCAAGCCAGGAGTCAAAACTGCTGATAGTCCCTTCAGACTGTAATATAGGTATTGTAGCATCGCTGATAAGAGGGACTGCTAAATGGCACTGTTTTCTCTAATGCCTGGTCAATCAAAACCATTTTGTGTATATACATTTTGGGAGGACACCCTATATATGTCAGTGACATACAAGACCCAAAATAACGTGATCTTGGCCTGTCTCTTCCAGTGAGTCACCTGTGGCAGCTGGCTCTAACTTCATGCAGTTAGCATTGTGTTTCCTTGAATATGCAAAGACTCTTCTCTCTCAGAATCACCCCATGTTGTTCTCCATGTTGTTCTCTTTGTCGCAACCATTTATCACCCCTGCGACTCTCATCGTGGCTACATCTCAGCCTTCAGTTCCGTTAAATGCCTTCTCCTTTATGTCTCTCCCTAGACATCCTACCTAATGTTAGTCTCTTACTTTTCTTATGTTTAATGTGTGTGTGTGTGTGTGTGTGTTTCAGGATTTAATATAAATTAGATTTCTCACTCGTTACTTTTCATAGTCTATGTGAATAGGTTTCCAACATGGCCATTGATCTTTTGAAGATGCATTTAATTAGCACCTCGTTTGGAGGATACTAGTGTATTAGCATCAACCAGTTTATTAATAAACAGCAAAAAGAGTCCCAAAGTTTAGACCAGTCTGTCATCATAGGCACAGATGCTACTTTTAGTTTGCTTATTTTTGATTCATTGATTCATTGAATATTTACCTAAGTGGGGAGAGAGTTGTGAACAAAACAAGGTTTCTGTTCTTATGGAGGATATATTCCAACAGTGGCAGAAAAACAATAAGTAAATGTGAAAGGAATGTATAACATGTCATGTAAAAAGTAAACCAGGTGAGGGAGGAGAAAGTGGCAGGAGCGTGCATGGACTGTCACTAGGAGGAGTATTTTACTTCTAAGTCAGGAGCAGTTTCTTTGTAATAAGTGACATTTGAGCAGGGACCTGAGTGAAATTGGGGACTAAGTCATGTAGACACTAGAGAAAGCAAAGGGAGCAGTAGGACAAACGTCCAGAAACTGAAATGTATGTGCCAATCTTGAGGGAAACAGGAGAGTGGGAGGCTGGAGCGAGGGAAGGAGGGGCAGTACTAGGAGAGGAGCTCAGAATAAGACTGTTGATGGAGGTCGTTGACAGACTGTGACCATGACAAACCACATGTGCTTGTTACCCATGGCCACCCTTCATGCTGGCTACTAAGAGTACTGCCATTGGAACAGTGGTCACCGCAGAAGCAAGCTGTCTGGAGAGGTTTAATTCAAAACATTATTTGATAGCTTGAAGTTCCTGATCTCTTAACGCATAATAATCTGGCCACTCAATATATATATATATATATATATATATATATATATATATATATATATACACACACACACACACACACACACACACACACACACACATATATATATATATATATATATACTACACACATATATATATATACATATATATATACATGTATATATATGTATATATATATATATATACATATATATATACACATATATATATATACATGTGTGTGTGTGTGTGTGTATATATATATATATATATATATATATATATATATATATATATATATATCCCGTATTTTCCGGCGTATAAGACGACTGGGCATGTAAGATTTTCCTGGGTTAAAAAGTCATCTTATACGCCGGAAAATAAGGTATATATATATATATATATATATATATATATATATATATATATATACATACACACACACACACATACACTAGAGGCCCGGTGCATGAATTCGTGCATGGGTGGGGTCCGGCCAGCCTGGCCAGGTGGAGGGGACCTGGGCGGTTGGCTGGCCTGCCTGCTGGTCGAACTTCTGGTCGAGGGGACAATTTGCATATTAGTCTTTTATTATATAGGATATACACTGAGTGGCCAGATTATTATGCGTTCAGAGATCATCATAATCTGACCACTCAGTGTATATGTCACCTATAGAGCATGGTTTCCCTAGATGACTCTACAAAGGCAGAGAGGATGAAGAAAAAGCAAAGACAGCTAGGGCAAATTATTAAAAAGTAATTAGAAATAGTTCCAAAAGGAAATGAACTAATTATTTCAAAGTTACTTAAAATTCCAAACTCACAGTTGTTTAATTGCTTTCTTATAGTGCAGTATAACCAGTGTAAGCAACTGAATTAAGTTCTGTGGATAAGTGGGGGAAAAAATAGAAAATTACAGTATTCCAGACATACCAAATGGAAATTAAATGCATACTATCTTTATTTTTTTTAATTGAAACTTAAAAACTGCACTTACTGCCTGTATATGCAGTGCTACTGTATATTACCATTTTGTAATTATGGGATGAGAACTAAGTGCCATGTCTAAGACTACAAAGAGAATTAGCTGGTGTTCTCGGGGAAAGGAGATACAAAAGGAAAGAGGTGACCTGTTCTCTATTTGTTGTATTCATCTATCCAGACTCAAGTAATGGAGACCTTTAAATCTGGTGTTGACTGTGTCCAATTTAAACAGAAAGTAAAGGTTTCATCCTCTTTTCTTATGATACTTCCTCCTAAAATCAAAAACAAGGACAGCCACTCTCTAGAGGTCTTTGATATTCGCAGTTATTCTAAGAGCTGAACTACTTCTTCTCCTGTGCCATCCATTTCTTCCCAAGAAACCTGGGATTAATGCTCCCTTTCCTTTGTCATTACATGCACTGAACCACCAAATATGTACAGAAAAGTACAAATTATACAGTACTTGAAAATATGACTGCCTCTTCGTTTCATAATTATGTAGCAGACCATGCTCACCTTAATAAAACAACAGGCTCTTTCATTACACCCTGCTCTTTCTTCTTCTTTTTTCAACTCAGAACCCTTCACAATGAGGGTTCTCTTTATTTGGAATGCCTGCTGCCTTCCCCACCCAAATCTCACTTTGCCTAACTCTTCTTTCTGGACTGAGATTTTTTAAAATACATTTTTATTGATTTCAGAGAGGAAGGGAGAGAGATAGAAACATCAATGATGAGAGAGAATCATTTATGGGCTGCCTCCTGATGATCATTGGGGATCGAGCCCGCAACCCAGACATGTGCCCTGAGCAAGAATGGAACCGTGACCTCCTGGTTCATAGGTCGATGCTCAACCACTGACCCACATTGGCTGAGATTTTAACTGAACTCCTCCTGTATGTAAACCTTCTCTAATCATCCCTTCTTTCTTAGCTATCTCTTTGTATTGTAGTACTCTGTGTGCCTATATTATAGAATTCAACACATGGTGATGACTTTTGTTTTATATATACCTACCTTAGGAGACAATAATGTTCTTGACAACAGGGATTGTATCTTAATTTATTTTATATCCACAGTATAACACAATGCCAGGAACATGAATACACACTGTAAACATTGGTGGAGAGATTGAATGAACACAACTCCAAAACAAACATTGTATTATTTAACTAATTATAAGAATGAGGAAGGTATAGTAAATTCTAAGATCAGAAAGATACTTACTACTTAGAATTCCTTTGAAAGTAAATGCACTATAGTGTTATCAAAAGTAATTGAAATAATTATTTGATGTTCATTGAAATGAGTCTTGATTCCACTGCATATTCTGAATATATTACACATTTTACTTTTTCATGGTAGTTACTGGAAATCTGCAGCAATTTAAAATTTGAATAATATTTCTTGATAGTTTTTTTATTAAACATTGACAGTGAACAAAAACATTAAAATTATTTGGTTTAACATATTAAGTTCTGTATTTTTATTTTTGATCTGTTTGAATTGAATGCGAATTATAATCTTCACAATATGTTTGATAGTTATAAGGTATGTCATTTGATAATGGAGAGAATAGTCTTATCAAAGAAGAGAAAAAAATTATATTTTTCTTCCTTTAAGATGTAGCAATAATTTTGTAAACACTGACTACAGCAAACATGATATGACAATAACAAATTTTAACATCACTTTCAAGGATGAAATAAGCTTCCCTAGAAATACTCTGTTTACCTAATATCCTTTAAAAAATTGAGATGAAATTTGAAGTACTATCACTGGGATCCTTACGAACTTTACAGACATGCCCAGTCCTGAAAGCACTGCCCTCTGGGGATATAGTTACATTTATTTTAAAACACATACTATATAAAAGATTACACTCTTTACAATTTTGAAGTACTGCCAAAGAACCTGTATTCTCTTTTAAATTATATATTTGATATTGCTGCCTTCCCAACATTATAGTTGAATCTACCCAGAGTAATGACTTTCTAACAATGCTATTAATACCTAAAAATGCTTGGATTTCTAAACAAATCAATTATTTAACTGCATAAGAACTAACCCATTCTTATACCTCATAACTGGAAGAAATAATATTAAAATTTTACTGCACATGCTTATGTTAGAGAAAAAGGTTATAAATGGATGCTTATAGCAATAATCTGACTTATAATTTTCTTATATTGGCATTTCTCTCATAGTATGATTTTATTGATCTAGGAATTTTGTATTATCACAACTATTTTTATCTACCTATACTTGGGCAGAAGAAAAAGAATACTATATCACAACTATTCTATTATAGAAAGATTAAAAGTTAAACATTTGCATGTATTTTTCTTCCAGATTATCATTATTTGTATTTTAAGATGTTAATATCACTCCCTTTTCCCAGAGCCTGTGGTAAGATTATATGGCTATATTTATGGTGATTTCTCTAAAACCAGTTTGGAGCCATTGGCTATTTCTCTGCTGCTGCAGGACATTTATTTATTCAAATCCTGTTTCTTAAATACTATTACAATAGTCCATTTTGCTCAAAGGTTCTTTTAAAACACACATATGCACCATAACACTCTAAGTAAAAGAAAGTAAACCATGCCACTAATTGCACCATATTTACTACTCTTCACTGAAGTTACCTTAAACCCAGCAAAATTTAGACACACTAAGCTGCATTCAGGAAATATGAAAATAAAACTTTTCCTCTTTTATAAATATAAAAGACTAGTTTTTCAGGAACCCCAAGGTAGCCATAGGTTGGTATAATCAGACATAGGATCCCTTCTATTCTCAGACTTCTTCACCAATCAGAAGTTAATAATAAATAAATTGAGCCACCATAAGTGGCATCTTCCTTCTTTTCCTTCTTCACCATGCGTTCTACTTCTCTTCACCTTCACTCATCACTGTAGGAGAAGGGATCTGGCTAATGAGGGAAAAGGTCTTCCTTTAAGAGAGTAATGGGGGCTCTTATTCGATTGTCACTGAAGGCAGTGAATCTCAAGGTGTGGTCCCCAAGCAGCAGCCTGGGGATCACCAGGGGCTTGTTAGAAGTACCAGGGTCCAACTCTGAGGGTGGGGCCCCGCAAATCTGTATGCTCACAAGCCTCCAGGTGATTATGAAGCAGACTTACAGTTCTGGGACCACTGATTGAGAGAATAGTTGTCTGACAATCACCCACTAGAGAGTGCACAGAAAATTCAATGCTCTCCTTAAAGACCTTCCCCAAATTTATTGGTTAAATGCAAAACAAAAGGAAGTCATGTGATAAGGTAATCTGCCTTTAGACCTATTTCAAATTAAGAAAATATATCCTGAACAAATGGTCATTTATCTTACAAGTTACAACATGAGGTTTGAAAACTTCAAAGCTTGAGGGGTTTTACTGGATTGAGTAGTCGCCACCACCACCCATGTCCACCTGGAACCTCAGAAGAGGACCTGCTTTGGCAGTGGGGTCTTTGCAGGCGTCATAGTGAAGATGAGTTCATACTAGATCAGGGTGGGCCTGGTCTCTTCATAGGAAAGTCAGGTAGGAGCCACTTAGGGAATAAGGCCCTGTGAAGAAGGAGGCAGAGATGGTAGTTACGCTACCACAAACCACCAAGGATTGCCAGGAACACCTGTGCTTGGGGAAAGGCGTGGGCAGTTCCTCCCCAGAGACTCCCCAAGGAGCACACCTGGCACCTTGATTTTGGACGTTGGGCCTCTTGAACTCTGATGGAATAAATGTCTGCTTTAAGTTAACCCGTTTTTAACTGCTGTGGCAGCCCAGGGAAACGGACCCAGGCCCTTTCATGGTGTCTACATCTTACGTGTATTTACTGTGCTTACTATTTGTCCATAAATACGTTCTCTCTTCCTCTGTAAAGAGCTGCCTGCCACCCCTCCCCGACTCTGTAACGTCACCCTCCTCCTCCACTCGTTTCACCCACTCTTTGAAAGGGTCTTTGAAAAGCCTTAGCTTCAGCTGTGAAAGTCATATTCTTAATTATTCTTGGAGAGAGAAAAAACCTCTCCAACAAAAATATTAAATGTAAAACCCTTCTCACTGTGGAGAAATAAAGCATTTGAGTATTTTTGGAAATATACAAGTGATGGTAGAGATAATGCCTATTATTTCCCATCCATCTGTCTTTCAATAAAATGTTAGATTGAGGTGGATTATGCTTTTTAAGCTGCTTTATACTCATTTGTTTAAATACATACCAAGCCTTTTAATTGGATCATTTTATATGCAAATCACCAATTCTATTAAATATATCTGTCTCTCCTCCTGTGGCTATTTTAATTGTGTCATAAATGCACTGACCTGCACAAACAGGGTTAATTAGAGTCGTGTGTGAGAGTGTGCGTGGACTGTGGCTGCAGCTGTAGATCTAAGATAAAGAATAGGGATTTACCAAGCACAGCTCTTGGTGTCTTAAAAACAAAACACGTGTAATTATGAATGATTTAGCAAGGGAGCCTGCCTTAAGGAAATGGATTTGTATTCACTATACCTCATATGAACGGCTCCATGGACTTCTTTGCTATGGTGTGTGTGTGTGTGTTTTTTCCCTCAAATGACTTAGAAAAGAATCTATATTGTAATAAACAGATATATATTTTAGAAAGAAATACAAATTAAAAGAAACATTTAGTAACAAGATGACTTTGATAAAAATAATTTACATGACTCAGATATCATTTTTAGGTTTGTTATTTAATATTAATAATCTCATTAACCAATGTCACCCCAAAAATTTAATTAAAAAAAAAAAACACATAGTGTTTAAGAGCACAACTTTTCCTGTGCTTTCTTTCATTTTTCATTTCTGCAGCTCTTATTTTTTAACCAGTTAATGGTTCTTACCAGGGCATTGCCATTAGATTTAAAGCCCACCCTAATCAGGAGGATATTATCTCAGGGTCTTTAACTAAATTACATCTGCAAAGACCCCTTTTTCCCAAATAACATTATAGTCACAGGTGAACCTATCTTTTGGGGGGCCACCCTTCCATCTGCTAGAGCTTCTCAGAGCTCTACTGTCACCTCCATCACAGCGCAGGCTTGAGGAGAGAGGGGAGGAGTGTGAGTTCTCTCTTAGGCACAGATGATGTGAAAGGCTCATCTCTTCCTCTTCGGGCACACTGCCTGGATGTGTCCAGCACCCCATGGCTGTGAGGTCATCAATGAAATATGCTCATGGAAACGTTCAGTAGGCAGGTGGACATGCAAGTCTAGAGGTCGTCAGAAAGATCTGGGTTAGGCAGAAGAATGGATAAGATTACCAAGGGAAGCTGTGTGAGAGTAAAGAGGAAAGCAAGGACCAAAGGCAGTCAGTCTTTGAGGAACTGGCCGAGGAAGAGGCTAAGAAGGAATTGCTGGAAAAACAGGAGGAAAACAGAGAGAGGGGTGGCATAAGGAGGCAAGAGAGAAAAGAATCTTTAAGAAGGAAAAAGAAGGTGTCAGGTGATGTTAATCTGATTAAGGAGTATAATCTTCGGATTTGGGAACTTTGATATAAGCCATTTTGGAACTTAGGAAGCCAGTTTTTAGTGAATTAAGCATGGTAGAAAGTTGACAAACATTTTTTTAAATTTCCTAGTAGACAATAAAGCTGAAAGGAATACATAGTCTTCCCACCAGAACCCCAACATACATGTTTCAGAGGAAGGGTTTTGAAAAATTTCCATGTGAGGACGCATGTCCATGTCCTCTGTCCTTTGATTGCAGAGACAGACTGTGAGGTTACAATCGTTAAGGCCGCTATGCCCGATTTCCCCACTAGATCCTCTGCTCATTGCGGGACGTCTTGTCGCACACACAGCGAGAGAACAGTTTCTAAACCGCAATGCTGACTGATCGCCCATGAAAAAGAATGCTCTTCGGGCAGCCCAGTGAGTCTGCTACACAACCCCAGTCAGGCGTCCTTAACATGGACTCCTAGACCTTCCTGAGGAGCAGTGTGAACTACATCAGGAATAAAAGGACCTTTCATTTCCAATCGCTAGGGATCAAAACCCACATTACCCTTGGATGCTATCAGCAGCCTTTTCCTTTACATCTGCGGTTAAGTGAATTAGGATGTTGTAAGTTAGTAACTGAAATACCCTGATGGCTATAATCTCTTCTCTTGGAAGGACTCAGCAAACTCTTCCATGGCACGTGGTCAATATGGCACAAATTTGGAATTAAGTGATGGTTGAATGTGGCATTTTCTTTTCGTAACTCGGTATTTCCCTACAACATTCGTGTTGTAGTAACTATTTTCTAGGTCATTTGTGTCAGGTAAATTTTTTGTCATGTCTACTGAGGCATAATTTTATACAGTGAAATTCACCCTGTTACATAGGCAGTTCTGTGAGTTTTGGAAAAACTATTCAATCATGTAACCTCCATCACAATGAAGATGTGGAATATTTCCATCAGCCCAAGTTTTCCTCAGGCCTCTTTGTTATATTCAATTACCTTTTTCCATCCCCTGTCTACCACTGTGCTTTCTGTCCCTGTAGTTTTATCTTTTCGAGGACATGTAGTGCATATATATATATATGTGTGTGTGTATATATATATAATAGAATATATAATATATAGTACATATAGACATACTTGATTTTTTGATAACACTTTTGAGAGTCACTCATGTTGTTGCAAGCATCAATAGCTCTTCCTTTTTTTATTGCTAAGTAGAATTCCATTGTATGACTATACTATAATTTGTTTACTCCTTTATATATTTTTAAAATAGTTTTAATCTTTCAATTAAGTTGACATACGATATTATATTAGTTTCAGGTGTACAACATAATGATTAGACGTTTATGTAACTAATGAAGTGATCACCCCAATAAATCTAGTACCCACCTGACACCACACACAGTTATTTTAACCAAGATTATTCTAGCTAGCAAAGTTACCATTTAAAATTGAAGGACAGATACAGAGCTTCCTAACTAAGGAAAAGCTAAAGGAGCTCATTACCACCAAGCCAGTATTACAAGAAATATTAAATGGGACTTGTTTAAGAATAAGAAAATAAAAGATAAGATAATAACATGGTCAGGGCCAGAGGGAGAAGAGGGTGGAGTCTGGGTGGAGATGGGCAAAGGGCGGGCGGGGGGGGGGGAGGTATGTCTAGGTGACATCTGTAATAATAAAAATCCTATCTAATAAAAGAGTAATATGCAAATTGACCATACCTCCACTACACCACAAGCCACGCCCACCAGCCAATCAGGAGCGAGTATGCGAATTAACCCAACCAAGATGGCTGTGGCCTCGGAGAGAGCAGGAGGCTTGAGTTGCCCCCGGCGATGGAGGAAGCCAAGCTTTCCGCCTGCCCTGGCCTGCCTTTGCTCCGCGTAAGGCTACAAAGTTTCAATTATAGAAGATAAATAAATCCCAACAAAAATGGCTGTGGCCATGGAGTGAGCAGGAGGCTTGGCTCCGCTCAAGGCTACAAAGTTTCAATTATAGAAGATAAATAAATCCCAGATATCAGGGCCTCTGCTTGGGTCGCTGGGGGGCGTGGCCAGCCTGCAAACCACCACAGGCCCCTTGCACAGGCCGCCCCATGCCCCAAGGGAACCCCCACCCTGATCTGGGACACCCTTCAGGGCAAACCAGCCAGCCCCCACCCATGCACCAGGCCTCTATCCTATCTAATAAAAGAATAATATGCAAATTGACCATCACTCCAACACACAAGATGGCTGCCCCCATGTGGTCAAAGATGACTGCCCCCATCTGGACACAAGATGGCCACCACAAGATGGCCAGCAGGGGAGGGCAGTTGGGAGAGACCAGGTCTGCAAGGGAGGGCAGATGTGGACGATCAGGCCAGCAGGGGAAGGCAGTTAGGGGTGCCCAGGCCAGCAGAGGAGGGAAGATAGGGGTGATCGGGCCTGCAGGGAAAGGCAGGTGGGGGAGACCCAGGCCTGCAGGGGAGAGCAGTTGTGGGGGAGACCAGGCCTGCAGGGGAGGGCAGTTGGGGGGAACCCAGGCCTGCAGGGGAGAGCAGTTGGGGGAGGACCAGGCCTGCAGGGGAGGGCAATTGGGGGAAACCCAGGCCTGCAGGGGAGGGCAGTTTAGGGCAAACAGGCTGGCAGGGGAGCAGTTAGGCATCAATCAGGCTGTCAGGGGAGTGGTTAGGGGGTGATCAGGCTGACAGGCAGAAGTGGTTAGGGGCAATCATGAAGGCAGGCAGGCAAGCAGTTGGGAGCCAGCAGTCCTGAATTGTGAGAGTGATGTAGGACATCCCTCGAGGGGTCCTAGATTGGAGAGGGTGCAGGCTGGGCTGAGGGACACACACCCCCATGCACGAATTTCGTGCACCGGGCCTCTAGTAATATAAATAAAGAAAAGAAAAAAGGCAATAACTACGTATCTAGCAACAATTGCTTTAAATGTAAATGGATAAAATGCTCCAGTTAAAGACATAGGGTGGCTGAATGGATAGCAAAACAAGACTTTTACATATGCTGGCTCCAGGAGACTCACTCCAAATCGAAAGACACACACAAACTAACAGTGAAGGAATAGAAAAAGGTATTTCATGAAAATGGAAACAGGAAAAAAAATTAAAAAGCAGGAGCAGTAATACTTATATCGGACAAAATACACTTTTAAACAAAGACTATAACAAGAAACAAACAAGGACCCAGCAATTCCACTTCTGGATATTTATCTGAAGAAACACAAAACACTAATTCAAAAAGCCATACGCACTCATATATTCATTGCAGCATTATCTACAATAGCCAAGTTAGGATGCAACCTAAGTGTCTATCAACTCATTCAAATTTATATTAAGAAGAGTAAATTTATATATACATATATATATATATATGATTCAAAAAATGATTCAAAACCTTGATATATATATATCAAGGAGAGTAAATTTGGACATTTTGGACGTTGCTATATTAAATGTTAACAGTCATTGGCAGGTTTTGAATCATTTTCTCTGCATTATAAAAAGAGATTATGGCAAGTATGTTGGTTTTAAAAACTAAAAATTGGCAACAGTATGGTGATTGCCCAAGGGAAAAGGGATTAAGGGGAGGTAGAAGAGGGTAAAGGGAGGATGAATGGTGACGGAAGGAGACTTGACTCTGGATGAATACACAATACAATATACAGATGGATATACTCTAGAATTGTACACCTGAAACCTATATAATTTTATTAACAAGTGTCACCCCAATAATTTCAATAAAAATAAAATGTACTCTTTCACCACTATATATTTTTTAGATTGAAAATGTAAGAATTTGGATGTGATCCTTAAGGGAATTATTTAAAATTTTATTGTATAAAGATTTCATGTCAGAGTTTATAAATCAGAATTACAAAGTATATAGGTAAATAAGAAATTATTAATTTGGAACATGTACAAAATCTGTTTATGCCATTTTATTATGCCATTCTATAATAACTGACATATGTATGAAAACCTATGAACTTGGGATTTATACCAACAGGACAATAGATAAACAACCTTTACCTTAGACTTGACTCACACAATGTTACTGGTTGTTTATTATTCTACTGCTGTTTTGATATGAAATTAAACTAAGGCATGATTCTAAGACTTTGGCACAGCTTAGAAAAATCCAGCAGTGTATTTTCTACTCTGTTAGCATGTATATTCAAAAACTACATATATGTATCTAATTAGAATTTAATATGCCTTTTACCCAACAGGGAATTCTGATCTCTGTAAAGCATTTATCCTTGCCCTACTTATAATGTCACTCTCAGAATCTTTATCCTGCAGGTGTTTTTGTATAGATACAGTTATACGTTGTTTGTTACATATTTATAATTATGCTGTTTTCTTTACATGAATATGGAGAAAATGCTCTCTGAAATATTAGAAAAATAAAAGCTATTGTTTCTATAGAAATAGGAATACTCTACATGAGCAATAGATTGGAAAATGAGGCACATTCAACACAAATCTGAGTCTTTGTTGTTCATACTAAATGAAGGGTAATTTTACAAAAATAAGGCCAAGAAAAATGAAATGTGGGGTTTCATAGTTTATCAGAATCCACCCATTCTATACTGCCAGTAGTACAGCATGATGTAGTCTCAAACCACACTCTACACTGCAGGGTAGTGGTGTGTGTGTTTGTATGTGTGTGCATTACTATGGTTTGTCAAGGCCATGTGTCCTTACAAATTTGAGAGGGACAGAGAATGCCACTGGAATTTATTTGTAATTGATGTCATTTTACAAAGAAAAAGGGCACTCCAGGCATTAGGTGAATTAATCTTTGTGTTCCTGTCTGGGCTTACCTTACTCTCCCTAAGCTCCCACTTGCCTCTCACCTTCACTTTGTCTCCAGATTTCCTTTCCTTCTTTTCTTTTCCCCTGTTTCTTTAGTTAGCCTTTATTTTCTCTATGCATAATTATAAAGGGCTCCTTTTATTATTATTGCTTTTTAAAGCTTATCTCCAAAATAATCATCATTTATTAAGTGATTTATCACTCAAGGATGTTCATAACTGTCGATCAAGACCCTTACTTGGCCTGAGAAAACACATGTTACCAATCCTGAGTTCATGTCAGCACACAACTTTGACCCTTAGCGTTGATGACAGCAGCGAAAAGCCACTTACAGTGCACTCACCCCCTTGTGAAATGTCTGACAGGATCTGAACTCACGGGGTGTCGCCCACTGGGAGATGAGGTCACATCCACGAATGTATACACGCGAACATGCATGTGTGTAGACACGCAGCAGGCGGGGAAGGCTTGAGCACAACCCGAGGGGAAGCAGAAAGGAACTGCAGCTGTGAGCCAGGAGATAATTATAGAACACAAATCAAAGATGAGCCTTAGGAAGGGAAGGGTGGAGTTTTTCTTTTAAATGGAAGAGGAGGACTGAACCAATAGAGAGGGGGGGGAACCTGTGAGGTACATGGAAAGGGATTGAAAGAAGTGGTGTTGGCTGGCATCTGTTTCTTGGTGAAACAGTGAGAAGTCAAAAGTGGGACTTGGTCTTAAGAAGAATGGGAAGGATTCATCTGACTCAGATGCATTCTGTATGAGGGTTCTACGGAAGCAGAATCAATAGGATGTGCATATATATCGAGAGAGATTTATTTTAAGGAATTGGCTCACATGATTAGGGAAGCTGCCCAAATCTGCAGGGTGGGCTGTCAGACTGGAGACCGAGGAAGAGCTGATGTGGCAGCTCATGTCCGAAGGCTGGCTGTTGGCAAAATTCCTCCTTGCCCCAGGAGGTCAGCCTTTGTTCTATTAAGGCCTTCAACCAATTCATTGAGGCCCACCTGGCCCGCCCACATTATGGAGGGCTTTACTCAAAGTCCACCAATTTAAATTTAAATCACATCCACAAGAAACACTTCACAGAGACACCCAGAATAATTTCTGACCTGATACCTGCCCACCAGGGCCCATCCAATTTGACACATAAAACTCATCATCACACATATGTTCCCTTAGCTGCCTAACTCCAAGTTCTGCAAGAATCGGTTCTCCTAATCTTCTCTTTAGAAAGCCTTCCCATAAGCCCATCCTAAGGTGGGAGTTTGCTTCCCTGAACTGAATTCCCATGCTGTCCCGCTCTAAGGCCTTCCATTAGTATCTAAATTCAGGGGTGGGGGATGGGCACATCTGTATCTCCAGCACCTAAATTGTCACCAGCTTAGCATAGGCACTCAACAAAAAGCTGATGAATGAATGAGGGAATGAATTGCATTTAATTTATGTCTCAGTTTTATGACATTGTGAACTCCTTGAAATCAGGGACAGAGTCTTAATTACTTTTTTATACTCAATATCTAGCTCAAATTAAGAGCTCCATAAATGCTTACTGAGGGAATAAATGGATAAGTGATTGCTATATGCTTACTGTGTATTTTTTTTCTTAAACCCCGATTACTTCAATTTTATTCCACATATTTAAAAAAGAACATTCTGAAGAATATACACAGACTTGCATTACTGTATGTGTGGAGAAATTATACTAACAACTAGGACTGTAAGTCAGAAAATGCTGGTGGTAGGAATCAGACATCCACAGTTTTTAAAGTCCTGCAGGTGATCCCTGTACTCAGGACAGTTAAAAAGTGAGTCACCTGGGATCTATTCCTAGCAGTGGGATCACTGGGTCAAGTAGGAATTCCAGTTTTAGTTTTCTGAGGAAACTCCATACTGTTCTCCACAGTGGCTGCACCAGTCTGCATTCCCACCAGCAGTGCACAGGGTTCCTTTTTCTCAGCATCCTCGCCAGCACTTGTTGTTTGTTGATTTGTTGATGATAGACATCCTGACAGGTGTGAGATGGTACCACATTGTCGTTTTGATTTGCATCTCTCGGATGATTAGTGACTTTGAGCATGTTTTCATATGTCTCTTGGCCTTCCTTCTGTTTTCTTTTGAAAAGTATCTATTTAGGTCCGTTGCCCATTTTTTTTTAAAATATATTTTATTGATTTTTTATAGAGAGGAAGAGAGAGGGATAGAGAGTCAGAAACATCGATGAGAGAGAAACATCGATCAGCTGCCTCTTGCACACCCCCTACTGGGGATGTGCCCGCAATCAAGGTACATGCCCTTGACCGGAATCAAACCCGGGACCCTTGAGTCCGCAGGCCGACGCTCTGTCCACTGAGCCAAACCGGTTTCGGCTGTTGCCCATTTTTTGATTGGGTTCTTTATCTTCCTTTTGTTAAGTTGTATGAGTTCCCTGTAAATGTTGGAGATTAAACCCTTATCGGTGATAACATTGGCAAATATGTTCTCCCATGCAGTGGGCTTTCTTGTTGTTTTGTTGATGGTTTCTTTTGCTGTGCAGAAGCTTTTTATTTTGATGTAGTCCCATTTGTTTATTTTCTCTTTAGTTTCCATTGCCCTAGGAGCTGTATCAGTGAAGGTATTGCTTCGGCATATGTCTGAGATTTTGCTGCCTATGGATTCCTCTAATATGTTTATGGTTTCCCGTCTTATGTTTAAATCCTTTATCCATTTTGAGTTTATTTTTGTGTATGGCATACCAAGAAACGAGAAACACCAATCAGAAAGGATATATGTATCCCTATGTTCATAGCAGCACAATTTACCATAGCTAAGATTTGGAAACAGCCTAAGTGCCCATCAGCAAATAAGTGGATTAAAAAACTGTGATACGTCTACACAATGGAATACTATGCTGTGGTAAAAAAGAAGGAATTCTTGCCATTTGCAATAGCACATGGATGGGACTGGAGAGCATTATGCTAAGCAAAATAAGCCAGTCAGAGAAAGATAAATACCACATGATCTCACTCATTGTGGAATATAATGAACAACATAAACTGATGAACAAAAACAGATCCAAAGACAGAGAAGCATCGATCAGACCTTCAAACCTCAGAGGGAAGGTAGGGGAGGGTGGGGGTAAGGGGAAGAGATCAACCAAAGGACTTGTATTTATGCATAGAAGCCTTACCAATGGACATAGACACCAGGAGGGTGAGGGCATGAGTGGGGGGAGGACGGGCAATGGAGGGATAAGGACACATATGTAATACCTTAATCAATCAAGAAAAAAATAAATATTAAAAAAATAAAGTGAGTCACCAGGGGATACCAAGTTGATATCTGTCCAGCACACAGTGGTTCTTAACCTCAGTTGTACTGTGGAAGCACCCAAATCTACTCCCCATTTCAGATCATATCAGCCTGGGCAGTGTGGCTTAGTAAGTTGAGTGTCAACCCGTTTACCAGGAGATTGCTGGTTCCATTCTGGGTCAGGGCACATGCCCAGGTTTCGGGCTCGCGCCCCAGTTGGGGGCCTGCAGGAAGCAGCCGATCAATGATTCTCTCTCATCATTGGTGTTTCTATTTCTCCTTCCTCTCTCCCTAAAAATCAATAAAAACATATTTTTTAAAAAAGATCTATTATATAAGAATCTCCAGGGAAGAGGCCCAGAAGTCAGTATGCCATTTTAAATCCCATGAGTGTTTCTCAGGTGCAGCCAGGCCTGAAACCCACTACTATACGCATCTTAGATCCCCCTTCATTGTGCCAGCCTCCCACCGTGGACTCCCCGGTGCTCTCCTTCAGGAGCAGAGGCCCCACTGGATCAGTCTATGAATGGTCCACCCAACGCTCAGAGAAGGGAGCTGGAATGGTCACACATCTGCCAGGTAGTTTGAGGCACTCTTTGTGCTCTTCATAGGTGCCCACTTCGATGTTAGAGTTCTGTCTACTTTGAGGTAATAGAAAGGATTCGCCATCCCTGGTGTCTGACTCTCCACAAAGGGTTCCTCTCAGTGCCACTCCACCTTTGTGTGTTTTATAACACAGCTGATGCCTTTGTACATCCTCTCCTGTTCCAGAATTAGGTAATACTGGGACACACAGGCGCACACACACACACACACACACACACACACACACACACACACACCCCACAGATGAAACAGGGCATAGTCGAGGCCATGAAGCAATGGTGAAGTTGAACATCAGATGGTCTGCTATTAATTTGGGGAAAACAGAACCCATTTTTCTTGGTAATATAAAAATTTGCAACTAATGACCATGGTCACTGACTTCCTGTAATATAAAATGCATTTGTGCTTGAAGTCCTTGAAATCAGATCAAAATTCAATCAGGTATTTTGATGCATCAGTTCAATCTCAACCCCAATAAGAAAGATTAAGGGAAAAACTACAAAAATAGGTAGTATAGAGTAGAATTTGTCTACCCTAGCTGCACATTAGAATCCAGGAGGACTTTTTAAACAAACAGATGCTCCCAACTCACCCTCCAGCGATTGATTAGATTGGTTCAGTTGCTCCATTTTGGGCCCAGTCATTGTTATATTAAAAGCTCCCTTAGTGATTCAAATCTGCTGTTTTTCTTACCTTCCCCACGCCTTCCACTGTTGTAAAAGATAGATATTAAATGAGGGAATATTCTGACTCACATATTTACTGTCAATGATGGTAATGATGTTGATGGTAATGATGATAGGACCTCTAATTGGACTTGCTGTGTGCTAAGCAACTTTTCCAAGTTGTTTTTACATATTTAGTACTCACAACAGCTACTCAATGAGAGCAATATTATCCTCATCTTCGTGCGGATGAGAAACAGGTATAGAGAGGTGATATAATTCAGGGCAGGAGGTGGCAGAGATAGAACGTGAACCCAGAGTTGGGCTCCAGGGCCCCACACTCATAGCTTCCAGTGAGACTGGAAAAAACCAGAGATCAGATAAACCAGGGTATGTCATCCTCGCTCTCCCATAAGGCTCCCTCTGCCTCTTCTTGTTGGTGCGGAGTCTCACCTTGGGACAGGTCCCCCAATCCCACCTGGAGGTGGTCTGGCCCACGAGACGACTCCTCTCCCACACACATAGGGTTTGCCTTGCGATGGAATAGCACCAGGTCTTCAAGGTTCAAGGAAACCTCGTTATGTCTCAATACCATGGGAAGAATTTAAGGCTTTGGAATCAGACAGACACAAAATCAAATTATGTGCCTTTCTTTACAAATCCTAGCGACCGGAGCAAGTCATTTAGCCTGACACTCGGTCTCTTAATCCATTACATGGAAATAATAATTCCTAAATCACAGGATTTTTAAGGATGAAGTGGAATAAAGTATATAAAGGTTCTTTGCACAAAGTAGGCCCTCTGCACAGGGGCTGGCTTCCCTTTTACTCTGCCCCATTCCACATACACGTAGCTTTGCACCCAGCAACTCTTAGCTTCTCCATCTCTGCTTGGTTCTTTTCACCTCTGTCTTGAAAGGGTTGTGTGTGGCAGCCAGAGTGTGCAGGAAAAAGGCCTGCCAAATAGAGAGTTACCTATGAAACTTGAGGACCCTAAACATACTAGGAACAAACTGTCTCTTAAACCTTCTGTTATCCGAGAACAAAGTGTGGGTGGTCTTTCTCTGCTACTAATGGGAGTGGGGTTCTTGGGGTACCAGCGGACTAAGCATTTGCAGAGGCCCCCAGGGGAGGATGAGATAAGCTTTATTTTTGTGAAATTACATTCCTGGGTTTCCAAAGTCCCTTTTCCCCTTAGTCCAGTCATAGAAGTGTAGCTGGCGTGTCAGCAGAGCTGGAAGCAAAACCAGTGTCCAGAGTTTTCTTTGTGTCTGATGCTGAACCGGGTCCAGATCAGCATCAGGCTAGTTAAAGTCCATTAGTCCGTTGTGTGTGGGGTCCACGTGGCCGTGGCGCATGTGGGCAAATACAGGAGGGTGCACCCCAAGCAATTAGAGTCCCAAGAGCATCAGAGGAACCAAGAAAGTAGACTCCTTTGTTTAGGGGATTAAATATCCCAAATTTCACGCCCTGGCAGCAGTCACGCCCATTCTGGTCAATAACCTGTTCCCAGGTGTGACTGACAGACCTTCCCCTGCTACCCCAACCTGACTCAGAGGCACGCGTCAATTCTCCTCCCTGCCCAGGCCCTTCCCCCAGCGATCTGCTCTGTGGGAATAGCCTGAGGGCTCCCTGGGAGGGCTCCCTGGGGAAGCTGCCCAAATGACATGCCTATAATATTTGGTCTTCTCTTTGCTCCTTTCTTGTTATTAACAACAAGTAAATTACAACAGTATCACTTCCACAACCAACTTATCCAAATGCCTAAAATCCCTCATGTCAGATGTCTCTTAAAGAACTGTTAGAAGATGCCCTAGCTGGTTTTGCTCAGTGGATAGAGCATTGGCCTGCGAACTGAAAGGTCCCAGGTTCAATTCTGGTCAGGGACACATGCCTGGGTTGTGGGCTCGATCCCCAGTGGAGGACTTGCAGGAGGCAGCCGAGAACCATGATCCATGGTTCTCTCTCCTCGTGGATGTTTCTCTCTCTCTCTCCCTCTTCCTTCCTCTCTGAAATTAATAAAAATATTTTTTTAAAAAAAAGAACTGTTAGAAGACATTGCATTTGTCTAAATAAGGTGTCTGTCACCTTATTTTTTTGCACAGGGCTACATATGAGCATCCTGCCACACACATGTCATTGTCATTAATAGGCAAAATGAGAGCAGTGAAGGGCTGGGAAAAAGGGCAAATTCAGTTTTTAATCAAATAAAATTTTGCTTGAGCTCACTTCAACTATAGTTTTAAGCTATAGGAAAAAAAATTTGATAAACCAAAATAGTCTTTAAAGTTTCCAATGTGTATAGTTGCTATATTTTTCATGAAAAAATGCATTATTTTTTCTTCTATTTTTCATTTTATTTTTTAAAATATATTTTATTGATTTTTTACAGAGGGGAAGGGGGGAGAGAGAGAGAGAGTTAGAAACATTGATGAGAGAGAAACATCAATCAGCTGCCTCCTGCACACCCCCTACTGGGGATGTGCCCGCAACCAAGGTACATGCCCCTGACAGGAATCGAACCTGGGACCCTTGAGTCCGCAGGCCAACACTCTATCCACTGAGCCAAGCTGATTAGGGCTCATTTTATTTTTAAAGTACAATTTTCATTCAACACTATTTTGTAATAGTTTAATGTGTACAGCATAATGGTTAGACAATCAAATACTGTCAAAGTTATTTCTCTGGTATTTCAAGTACCCAACTGGCACCAAACATAGTTTTTACAAGTTACTGACTATATTCCCTATACTGTACATCCCTGTGACTATTTTGTAACTACCAGTTTTTACTTCTTAATCCCTTCACCATTGTCACCCATTCCTAACCCCCACTTCCCTATGGCAACCATCAGTCTGTTCTTTGCAACAGTTTCTATTTTATACGTTCATTTATTTTGTTCTTTAGATTCCACATAGAAGTGAAATCATATGGTATTTATCTTTGACTTATTTCATGTAGCATAATACCCTCTAGGTCCATCCATGCTGTTGCAGATGATAAGATTTCATTCTTTTTTATGGCCGAGTAATAGTCCATTGTGTAAATGTACCTCTACTTTTTATTCGCTTGGGTTGCCTCCATATCTTGGCTGTTTAAACAACGCTGCAAGGAACCTAGGGGTGCATATATCCTTTCAAATTAGTGTTTTGGGTTTCTTCGGATATTTACCCAGAAGTAGAATTACTGGGTCCTTCTTTGTCTCTTGTTATAGCATTTGTTTTAAAGTCTATTTTGTCTGGTATAAGTATGTTTTGAGTCCCTTTTATGTCTGTTTTCTAATGTTGTCTATGTGTCGTTTTTCTACTTTTTCTTAAGTGGTGTCTATTTTAATTACGTTTCAACAACTGCTATTTGGATTTATTCATTTTCCTTAGAAAACAGTGCTACCATGTCCAGACCCTCATTTTTGCATAAATAGTGCCTTAGTCCATTCAGGCTGTTATAACAGAACACCATAGCCTGGGTGGCTTATAAACAACAGGATTTATTTCCCACAGTTCTGTAAACTGGGAAGTCCAAGATCAAGGCATCAACACTTGGTGTCTGATAAGAGCCCATTCCTGGTTCAGAGGTGTTTTTGCTGTGTTCTCACGTGGCGGAAGGGCAAAGGAGCTCTCTGGCATCTCTTTTATAAGGGCACTAATCCCACTCATTAGGGCTCCACCCTCCTGACCTAATCACCTCCTAAAGGCCCCACCTCCAAATACCATCACATCGGGGACTGGGTTTAAACATGAATTTGGGGAACACAAATATTCAGTCTATAACAAATAGTAGAGGCTTTTAAGAAATAAATGCTATGCAATGAGCAAAAAATATTCATCCACAAAAACATCACCCTGAGAATACCCCCTAGGCCAGTCTCTAAAGGACCACAGGTTGGAAAACCCTAATGGCCATTGCTTTTCAATGACCAGTTTCTTCATACACAGGGATCCTCCCAGATCAGCTAAGATGTGAGTTTAAATGCCTTTTCACCCCTACAAGGAGCCTGCTACTCAGGTTTGCCATTATAGAACTGTGCTAATACAGCCTATTTCTGGAGAATGGAGCAGAGATTAACTGCTTGTTCATGATAAATCAAAGGCACTTGCTTTGCCTGTTGCATGCCCAGTTTTTGTTGTTGTTGTTTTGTTTTGTTTTTAGAAGCAAGCCTTGGGAGCTATTTTTCTGATCAAATTCTAACTCTCATGTTAGACTTTATAAAAGAGAAAAATAAAATTCATTCATGATAAACACTGAGTTCTAGCCATCATAAATCTTATCAATTGCCTTGTGAAGGTTAGCAAGAAAAAAAAATTTTTTTTTGAATTCACATTGTGCTCATTCAACCTTAGATTTGGACTAATGCTACTCCTACTGTTGCAAACTGTTCTGGAATTTCCATGGTTGGCACAGAAGAAATATAAGGGGAGATAAAGTTGGGAACCTAAGGAGATACTTAATTGGTGAATATTGCTCTATAAAGAAATGGCCAGAACTCTGGCCGGTGCTGCTAAGTTGTTAGAGCTCGGCCTGTGCACCAAAGGGTCTTGGGTTCCATTCCTTCCTCCTTCCCTCCCTTCACCCTCTCTGAAAAGCAATGGAAAAAATATCCTCAGTCAGGATTAACAAAACGGGGAAAAAGAAATGACCAATAACAATTCAATAAAGGAAATAGTTCTATGTTACTAGTTAATATGAAATATTAGAAAGACATTTTCTTTTTTCTCTATTTTTATTGGAAGCCAGCCAAGATTAACCAAAATGATCTTACTAATACCGTACTCTCCATGCTGATGTTTAGAGTGAGTCACTCACACAGACACAAAATGCGCAGTGAGCTTTTGGGTCAGGGCTTCAGGGAAGGTGCTTGGTACCTAATTAGCCCTCCATATACTCTTTTGGTTAATGGCTTGAAGGGAGATACAATTTTTCCTGAAAAAAAAACATTCATTAAGAAAAATGCAAGATATATTTATCTAAAATGTGAGCCAACATATAACCATTCTCCATAAGTTAAAATGTACACTTTTGAACAAACAATTCTTCAATTTCAACAGACATATTTCTTAGTGTTAGTTCTGTGCTCATGTTTACCCAAAATTCAACATGAGCACATAGTGTGGCTGAACGTGAACTAGAGCAGCGGTTGCCAACTGGTGGTCCGTGGACCACTGGTGGTCCGTGAGGTCTGAAAGGTTGGTGACCGCTGAATTAGAGGGCCCGCTGCCAGCTCTGTCCACCTGCTTGGTTCACATGTGTTTTGACACCTTCATTAGCCTTGGGGAGAAGTGTTTGAAAGAGGGAAGAAGAAACTCAGGGGCAGGCATGCATGCTCTCTGGGTAAGTGTGTCTTTCTATTCATTTCTGAACTCACTTGGATGCCCTTATCTATCAGCATTTCATATGGCCTGAAATTTCCCTAAAATAATCGACTCTAGGAATAAGAATAAAGTTTCTTCTCTTCCTCCTTTATTTCATCACTTTTAAGGACATCTAGTAACAGGTTAAGGAGTGAGCAAGCTGGTAAAATGCCATTCTGTAGGAGGTATCAAAATATCACTGAATTTCAACAATAAAGTTAAATATATATGTGTATAGATATCTAGATATCTATATCTCTACCTATATCTGGAGAGAGAGAGAGAGAGAGAGAGAGAGAGAGAGAGAGAGAGAGAGAGAGGAGAGGAGAGGAGAGGAGAGGAGAGGAGAGGAGAGGAGAGGAGAGGAGAGGAGAGAAGAGAAGAGAAGAGAAGAGAAGAGAAGAGAAGAGAAGAGAAGAGAAGAGAAGAGAAGAGAGGAGAGATATCGAGATATCACTGAAATAGCACTGACCGGGTGGCTCAGTTGGTTAGAGCACTGTCTCATATATCAAAAAGTTGTGGGTTTGATACCCAATCAGGTAGCATATGAGAGCTAACTGATAGATGTTTCTCTCTCTCTCTCCCTTTCCCCCCCTCTCTCTCTAAAAATCAGTAAACACACCTTTGGGTGAATATTAAGAAAACTATATCACTGAAATAACTTAGTAATGGGATGTCATTTCATCATGTTTCACTCACGATGCCCTAAAATGACTCTCGTTCTACGTGTGTTAAAAGACCACCTAGAACAGAAGATGTAAAGCCAACCACAAACAAACAGAGAGAAAGCTCTCTCTTTGGAGTCAACCTCTTGCCGTCACATAGTTGCGCGATGTCTGGACAAGTCGCAGGAGCAGCTGCAGCCCGGGCCGAGCCTGCCAGCTGACAGTTGGCCGGAGTTGGCAGCCACCAGCTGAGATTTGGAGGCTGCGGTTGGGGTTGGGGTCCATGTGATTACTGCGATGGTCAGTCTTTAATTAGGCCATTCAAGAAGTTGTCTAGTTTATAAAACTGCTTGTAATAAATTCACACTTTTGATCACGAAGAAGTACATTACTTTCAGCAGCAGATCTTTTTTTACCTTGGTGACATTAAATAAATATTGAACACACACGTTTATTTAGTGATTTAAAATAATTCCTCATTTTTAATCCTTGTCAGATCCTATTTGATGAAATGTACTTTTTCTCATTTCCACTCATTTTCTCTTTTTTGCAGATGTGTGTGTGTGTTGTAGACACACACACACACACACACACACACACACACACACACACCCCTTTTCTCCCAGTCCTCACTAAGTCTTGCAAGACAATTCTTGAAAAAAAAAAAAAAGGTTTGACAGGGAGGTGGCAATGTCTGCACCCTCTCCTCCTGCTGTCTGCAGTGCACACGTAGGAGGATGGAAACCAGGGTTGTCACGCCTGTAAACAAGGCTTCCTCTCACAGAAAAGCCACAGTTGCTCCAGGATCCTGCCAAGCAGGCAGTGTGACTTCTTCCTCTCATGGGCCCCCACTCACTTACCAATACAGACATTCAGCTTTTAACTAAAGATTTAACATTTCACTTGTTTTGTCTCACTGCATCCCTAGCCATTCTGGGGGAAATTGTCTGTGAATATTAACATTTAAATGCCGTGAGGCAACAAAAATATTTATAATGCCCCAAAATATGCTCCATCCTCCCCTAAGTTAAGACAAATCCAGGAAACTCACTTCGTATTGTGTATACCTGGGAAGTTTTTCAAGCTGAGCAGCAGAACCAAACTGGAGCTGCCTGGCGTTCTGCGTCCAGGAATGCCAGTCAGAGAACATTCTTTTTCAGAAGGCCAAGTTTGGAAGTCGCCTGGTTTCTGGCAGGGAGTAGGGGGAGGGGATGGCGAGGGAGGGTGAGCAAGCACAGCGAGTCCTCCAGCCGCCGATCTTCAGTTTCCCAGTGTTTCCGTCACAGCCATCAATGAAAGCATCTCCTCTTACCCAGGCAGGGGCAGGTAGAGAGACAGCTGAGCAAATCAGCCCTGGATGCCACAGCGGAAGCGCAGCGCAGGGAGGAGGGGCTGGAGGGCGGGCGTCTGAGAGCCTGCCATTGGTGAGTTCACCAAAGTCATCTGCCAGTGGGACTTGGATGGAATGTGAAACCAAATCATTTTCAAGTTAAAGATAGACACAGTGTGCTGTGCACCCGGCTCCGAGGCTGCCCTGGGAACTCCCATCTCTCCCTAGAATGTGGGAGAGTTCTGTGAGGGTCTCCCTTGCAAGTAACAGTTTGGTTCAAGTGTACTTTTGAAGAGAAGATGCTAAGAATTCATCTATTCCTGGATGTCCTGGAATTAAAGGATTGAAGAGATCCCACGGTACCTGCCCTAGGGTAAGTGGAAGGGATTGGCTTGAAGGAGCACCTCTTTGCTGGGAAGGTGGATGTTGAGGTTGTCTTTTTATTTGTGTGAATGAAAAAGTGATCGTGAAGGTCTCCCAGCGTAGGAACTTCCTTGCCTCCCTGGAGAGAGCAGGCATTTGACATTTTGCGCGGAGAGGACTGGAGCCGAGTTTTGAAAGTAGCCTTGCCCACCTGGAACTTCAGCGTGGCTTTACCCTCACTGACTTTTCCCTCTGCTAACTCCCCCTGAGTCACCCTGCGCTTACTAAATTACAGGGTCAGTCGTCCCATGTCACCAGCCGACTGTTACTGTGTCCAAGACAACACTTATTGTTGTGAGATGGAGTTTTTTCCCTTGCATGGCACTATGTCTGGCACTTGCTAATTTTAAAAAAAAGTAAAGAAAGGGAAAAGCGGTGGTTGAAGGTGCATAAGGAACCTTCAGATGATATTCTGTTTTTCCAGAAAACAAATGAGAGAAAATAGGCATTTTTTTATGGAAGAGAACAACTCATTAGTGGGAGTTATTTTACGGTGTCGCTTCATTAATTCCCAGTGGATCCTCCCTTCCTCCACCCGCTTAGCCCCCCAGAGCTGGCCTTTGCTGTGTGAAGGGAGGCCTCTGGGTGCACAGGCCGGGGAGTGGAGTGGGAAGAGCTGTCTAGTGGGCTATTGCCACACTGTGTTTTAAGGATTTCAGAACTTTCGTCTTTGGGAAAAAAAAAGAATGACAGACTTCAGTTTCCTTCATGTTTTGACCATGTATAGGTTGGGTTTCTTGTTTTGTCAAATGACCTCTCAGCTGGGCTCTCCTCAGCGTCCCTTCGGGGGAAATGCTGTCCGTGAGAGCCAGAGGACGGATGTGGGGTGGAGATGAATCCTTTATATGGGGACATGAACCTGCTGGCCTTCTCCTTACAGAGTGTGGGGCTGACCAGCTGTTAAAGACCACTGGCCGGGTTTTGTTCTGCCAAATACCCTGGATTCTAATGAACTAAGCTGGCTAAACTAGATGCGAACAATGAATGACTTGATATGGATGTCTCACTCAACTTTGATAGGAATAAGTAATATTCTGTTCTGCTTCTGAAATGAAAAATGAGCCTTATATTGATAGAGTCACTGCATTTTACGACAACTGAATAATCGAGCGAGACCAGACAGGATGTAAAGTTGTCAGAGTTCGGTTTGGGTGCCCACTCTGTCCTGACTTTCCCTCTTCCTCTCTCCCCCTTCCCACCTCCTTCTCCTTCCCAACCCCTAATGAATATCACTGCTCAACACCCGCCTTGTCTGTCAGGCAAGACCTACCTTCAAGGGAGAATCATCGGGCTGTAGAGTGTTTTAAAATCAGTGCACTAGTCCATCAGGAATATTTGCATCCTATATAATAAAAGGCTAATATGCAAATCGACCGAATGGCTGAACGACCAGTTGCTATGACACTCACTGACCACCAGGGGGCAGATGTTCAATGCAGGAGCTGCCCCCTGGTGGTCAGTGCGCTCCCACAGGGGGAGCGCTGCTTAGCCAGAAGCTGGGCTCATAGCTGATGAGTGCAGAGGCGGTGGTGGGAGCCTCTTCCACCTTCGCAGCTTCCCTAAGGACCCCTTGGGGAATGTTTCCTGCCTGCTTAGGCCTGTTCGCCGCAGGGACTAAGCCAGCAGGCGGACATCCCCTAAGGGGTCCCAGACTGTGAGAGGGCACAGGCCGGGCTGAGGGACCTCCCCACCCCACCAGTGCACAAATGTCGTGCACTGGGCCTCTAGTTTCAATATAAATACCTAACCTCAAATCACAGTTAACCTTTCCCAATACTTAAAATGAGCTCATTAGGTTGTAAAAGTTGAAGTTAATGTTCATGTCTATGCAAGTGGATGGTATCTTTGAAAATTGTCTCTGGCAACATTGAACGTCTGTTCTCCTTGCTTTACCCACGTGCGTCCTGAACTGTTGACAATAGTAGTGAGCCTATTAGTGTTTCCCAGAAATTTGTGCATGTGTGCACACCACGTGTGTGCTCACAACACACACAGGTACAAACACTTAAATGTAGACTTACCTTTTCCTTAACTAATATATTTCTGATTAAACTACAGATATAATTAGAATAGGCTTAATTAGAATAGGCTTAAACCCTAATGTAGGGTTTTGTTTTTATTTTCAGTGTGTCAAAAGAAAACCAAAACAAGTATAAAAGTTTTTAAATTCTAAAAATGTAAGCATTTTAAACTATGCGGCCAAATACTGTTGACAGGAAAATGGGGCAAATGGATATTTCTCTGCAACGATTTCGTCACTCATAGTTTCTAGATCCCTGTTGAAATTTTCAAGCTTGGATTTTATTTCTTTGAATATAGTTTTGTAATATATGTGTGCTAATTCTAATATCTCAAGTGTTATTACTGGGTTATTGTTCTTGTCAGTTCTCACTTATGGTGTCTTATTTTCTTGATTGCTTGGATATGCTTGATCATCTGCCGGAAATACATTTAAAATTTTTTTTAAAAATACATTTAAAAAACGATTTTTACAAATAAGTTGAGACCTAGTGGTGATGACAGTTTCTTCTGGAGAAGACTTGATTTGCTGCTGCCAGGCACCTGAGGGCAGGATCAGGCCAGAACCACGTTAGTCAAAGGGCAGCCCCTAAGGTTCCTCATTACTCCTGTGCCGGAAGTGGGGCTGCAGATCTGAGTGAGGAGTGGCTTATTTGGGGTTCCTTCCTCCCATGAAGGAAGATATGACCTTAAAGTTGGGTTTGTTTACTCAAACGTTCACCTGCGGACCGTGGGCTTTGATATTCCTGGGAAACCAGGAGGCTGCCCCGAGTACAGCTGGTTTCTGGGACCTTTTGCTCCTGACAGTCATGTGCCCAAGAGCAAAGCTTCCAAAGAGGAGCTTCCCGCTCTGGGTTCTGGTCTTTTCAGTTTCCCTGTGTGAAGTCATTAACTCTTTGCTGTTTTCACACTTGAAATATGTTTAGTTACTTGAGTGGGAGTATCAGTCCAAATCATTTCATTACTGTTACCAGAAATGGAAATTCGCTCTGCTGCTTTTATAATCTTTTTTTTTCTTCTTACACTCCTCATTCTAGAGAAGATATCAGGCAGTCTGCTGATACCATTGATGACTTCAGGGAGTTTTTCTGATTAATTTTAGTTTTTATCTGATCTGTTTAGGCATTTTGGAGAAATTTGCAAATGCGTGCCGATTGGAAGATTCATGTTTTCCAACCTTATTTGAGCTGTCAGCAATATTTAACAGCCCTTTCATTTGTCCCTAGCTGGCCCCTCTCCACAGTAACCTCTTTAGTCTCTCTAATCCACCCCACTGCCATCACTCTCAGCTGTTGACCTTGACTCCTCCTGCTTTCTCTTGGCCTATATACAGTATCACCACATTTAAGGAACTACCTTAAAGAAATGCCTTTCCTTCCATCCTCTTTGCAGTTGCTCTCCTTCAGGTCTTTGTCATCTCACTTGGGTATTACTGTGGTCATCCAGTTGTAAACCTGACTCTACCCTCCCTTCCCCCAACACATCTCCCACACTAGGATTATTTGTGCTAATCTCCACACTTGTTTTAAATGTCACACCTATCTTCTAAAAATCATGGACATGAATGAATTGCTCCCCTACTTAAAAGCTCTAGTGGCTCACCATTCCCTCCAGAATAAACCCCTTAGCGTGTCTTAAAGGCCTCCCACAAAGCCTTGGCCTGTTTCTCTGGCATCATCTCCACTTCCCTGGTCATCACCAACACTTTACTGGCACATGATTGCTGCCTCCAGAATATTCTGTACACTGTCATACCTCTGTGCTAGTCTAGTAACGTTTTTCTTCCAGAATGCCCATTTTTCATCATCTTTGTGGGAAAATCCTTCTTCTTCAAGGTGGATCTCATAAGTCACCTTCACTGTGCTTTCTTTAACTGTATAGCTCTCCCCCATTCTGGGAACCCCTGATGGCAGGAATCGTGTCTTACTCATTTTTGTATTCTCAGTAATTGACGTAGAAAGCATTCGAAATGTGTTTAAGGAATGAACAAATGACAATTTGAGGAAGTTTTTCCTCAGCCGTTCCTCTTTTACTTCATTCTTTTTCTTTCTAAACATCATGATTCTTTGACTTCAGACTCTTTGCCAAGAATAGCAGTCATTAATGGCCCTCTGTATCAACTAGAGCTAGTTGAAAATGCGTTTGGTCATTGCAGTTTTCTGGAGGAGGAGGTTATCTATTTCCATTTTTGCCAAATGAGACTGTGTAACTCAATTGTGATGGCAAAAGAGACGATAGCCTGGCCCAGGTGCCTCAGCTGGTTGGGCGTCATCCCATGCGCCTAAGGTTGCCAGTGTGATTCCCAGTCTGGGCGCCTGCCCCACTGTGAGCTCCATCCCCTGCAGAGGGTGTGCAGGAAGCAGCCTATCTATGTTTTGCTCTCACATTGATGTTTCTCTCTCTCTTTCTCTCTCTCTCTCTCTCTCTCTACCCCCCCCGCTCTCTCCCCCCTCCTTTCCTTTCCTCTCTAAAAAAATCAATAAAAACATTTTTAAAAGAGATGATAGACGTTTACATATGATAAATTAGCTATATATTTTCAGAGATTCATAATCCAAAAGAAAGTAATAGAGTTTGGAAAACTGACACGTTTCAACAGACCTGGTCCATAAGGCTGAAGAGTGTCAAGATTGGAGTCACTCAAGGGATTAGGTGGACACAGCGAGCAAGTAAGAGGGGAGTTTATTAGAGGGAATGGGGGGATGGAGCCACAACCAGAGAAGGTTAGGACTCAGCCTCCGCTGTCCTTGGGGTTGAATTTTATGCACCAAAACCGCAAGGGGCAGAGGCCGGGGGATGTAAGTGTTCTAGTCTGATTAGATGGAGTTCGTTGTCTTTCAAGCTGAGTAGGGCTGGCCTCTGAGGCTGTGGGCTGTAAGTGGCCCTTGTTATGGTTGGCCTGCTGTCTCGCCCTCCGGTGCAGCAGGCTCCTGTTGTGCTGGATAGGGTGACCGCAGGCTGGGGTTCCACAAAATGAGGCTGAGGCCACTTTCTCGTTCGGGATTTCCTGGTCCGCCTGAGCCACATGTCCTCTGCTGGCCCGTCAGACAGCACAAATGAAAAAAATCAGTGCAACGCAACCAAATTAAAATGGTCCCATTGCCCATGGTCCCACTCTGAAACACCAGAGCGCACTGGGGTGTCTTCAGATCACAGCAAGGTGCTTGAAGCAAAGCAGGTGATTGCTTCTGTGCTGGGACATCATGGCCTTAATTCTAAAGTTGGCGGACATTTTTTTCTCAAAATTTTTAAGGCCTTGATGAGCAAGATAATCTCGTTTTGCTATTTTAAGTTAAAATAAATCCTGCATTTCCTTTTTAAAAATTGAATGTAGTTGGTGGGAACCAAGCAAAAGACAGCTTATTAATTCTAAAGATATTTAACTAATTTTATATTCCTCAGATCACTTATAGGTTTTTCACCCATTTATTGTAAGCCTTTGTTATGCCAACTCCAGAGATTTAGAAAAAGAAGAAACTTTTCTTTGGCTTATACTTTTTTCTCACATAGGACTCAGATACAAAGACAAAAGCCCCAAAATGAAAAAGGTAAAACTTTATCTTGAATATAATCAAATATTCAAAGGCAATATTTAGATGAGAACCCAGAATACGCCACAAAATGTGAAAATATAATATTGATCTTTCCTATTTTTCCTCATTGTTAAAAGAAATTAGTACTAGCTTTTGAAAATGGGCTGATTTTAAATTGTAGTTTCCAAGTAGCTAAGCTAATTTGTCTCATTAATTCAACAAATCGGTATCAAGCTCCTGCCTTGTGCCTTAACTGTGCTAGACAATGAAATTATTTCTTTATCCCCCTTCACAGTACACTGACACTGGAGTTTGCCATATTAAAACAATGGATTTAATTTTTAAATGTATTTATATTATTATTTCATTTATATTCTTAATTATTTGTGCTAATCTCCACACTTGTTTAAAAACATCACTTTGCCTTGCCTCAATAATTAGTGTTATCCTCTCAGCAGGCCAAGCTTTAGAATAGTCTTGGGATTCCTTAATTACTTTAAATCTCATTTTTAGCAGATACTGTTTTCATTATAAAATAGCTTAAAGATCCCTGGACTAATTAAAAAAATAAGTTAAGTAGAACATGTGTCATTGTCACGTAGGAGATTGAATTGTATCTTAATATAAAATAAAAGTACACTTATTTGCATAAATAAAGCTGGACTTTGCATTCTTGTAAAATACATACAGTGTGAGGATGACTCAGACACCCTGAGTCATGAAACTTTGTTAAGCTCCATGTATTTTAAAGAGAGCGATAGAGTTATTCTTATTATTTCTTATTTAATCTCATATTACTTTCTGGACTCCATTCCTATGTAATGTGGTAGCACACGAATTTGTGAGTGTTGAAAGAATGAATTCACTGAATTAATCATAGTTCAAGAATATAAATGCCTTAACTAATTTTATTAAAAGATGTAGTTAATTTTGAGCAAAATTTATCTTTTAATGCATTTGAACTTCCTAGTCTTAGACTGTTCCTTACTACACATTTGTAGAAACACATTTACTCATCAAAAGATGTTGTTTTTAACACTTCAGATAAGTTGTAGATTCTTTTCTAAGATGCATCCAGCGTTTCCCACTGTTTTGCAGAGGAGACATATGTTATTGTATATAAGGTGAAAGTAAGATGCAGACATCTGAAGTATTCCCGATATACACTACCGTGTGGGTTCCTGGGGTGACAAATAGCCCCTGAGTCTCAGTGGCTTCTAAAAAACAAGGTTTCCTTTTCACTCGTGCAAATTATCCATCCTGGGTTGGCTGGAGGGCCTTCTCTACATTCTTGCTTTGCCCTGGAAATAGTCCTGATACTCTCATTTCCTCGGCCAAAGCTTACAAAGTGGCCACATCTAATTTTATTTGGGTGAGGAATACAATCCTAGCACATGCCTCGGAAAGAGACCGGGCTGACATATTTACAACAAATTCAAATGAATTCCACACTAATGGATGACAGCCGCTCCAGACCCCCAGAAGGACACAGATGTAGGCTTCACCTGTCAGCAGTAATTGGTCCATACTTGGTAACATGGAGGCAGGCTACCTGCAATCTGATGCCAGGGTTCTTCATCTATTAACATCCTTTGACTCTCCTCCGCACGGGAGATGTTTTGGCTCTCTAAGTCTTTCCCATTTCCAGTGTTTGTCACCTTTCTTGTCAGCTTTTCCAGTCCTTGGGAATCCTGCCATTTTACCTGTCCTCATATTTACCTGCTCACAGTTGGGGAAGGGAAAAGAGTCTTGGATAGGGCAATTCCTCTAGACTGTAGAGAGCAAATGTAAAACATTAACTCTTTCCCATCTCTAGGAACTGATCGTGTGGAGCAGAGAAATGGAGAAAAGGGTGATTGAATGTAATTCTAATCCCGGCCCCCACTTTTTCCAGAAGGCGAAGTAAAAGGATGGGGCTTTTAAAAAATGCTACCGAGGAATGGTGGTCTATATTAGGGACTAGAAATGCATAGTTTTGAGTATCATTTCCATCACTCTGATAGTCTCTTTTTGCTTTGCATTTAGCTTTAAGTACTAACAAGGTATAACTGGGGAATTCAAACAATGAAACACTTAAAAGTTGAAAAATTATTAACTTAATATTTTAAGGTCTTTTGGGTTTAATTTAAGTCAGCAAATCCAATTTATGCTCTTGGGAGCAATAATTCTAGGAAATTCTATATGGAAGAGAAAAAGATGAGGATCCTGGATGTGATGAATTTGAGCATCACTGTATACTATATTCCTCGTTTGGAGATTTAGGTGACCATTAGCATTAAGGATTCTTAAAATGTTACACTAAAGAGATGTGTATGATTCTCTTTAACCCTGTGTCTCTCAAGCTGAATATATATATATATATAATTAGAATATATAAACATAATACATTAATATATATATATCAAATACACACACACACATCCTCTTTTTATGCACATTTTAACACACTCAGTAAATTCTGGTTTAAATTACCCCCTTGTTTATTGTATTAATAATTAAAAGTATGATAATGTTGTAACTCATGTAATACTTTGAGAACATAAAGCTTAGAACTTTAAAGGAACTTTAAAAATATATTTAGTATTGGGCACTTTGTATTCCCTTGATAAATATCATTGATTTTAAATACCAACAGAAATCAAATTGTAAACTGATAGGGCATTCAATAATATTTGCTCAATTTTATTCAGGCATATGACTTGTGATACAGTCACAGATAAAACTGGCTGTGTTCACCAGAACCCAGAATTCACTTCTGCCCATTTCATTCGAAACTCTAAAACTAGTATTCCATTTTATAATGTGATTATACATTATTAATTCATTAGACTTAGTTAGCCTTTCTTTATGAAGGCCTTTTGAAGAGAAAAGTCATCTTCAACTTAACATCTATTTATTTCTTGACTTTTTTTTTGTTCAGCTCCTTTAAGGTAAACAATTTTGAAGCTTAAAAAGGAAAAAGAATATGTTAGATTTCAAAAGATACCCTGCTAAAGTTACCACCTATGGGAATTTTTCTGTGCAAGAAGGGTATTAGACTAACAAGAATAAAATGTCCAGTTTTTCCTTTAGAGTGGCCATTATATTCCATTAAGTGCTGTGACCACTTAAAATGAACCAGTTTTCCCATTAACTTTTATCTATTAGTGATCTATTCAAAGACCATCCTAGCTATTATTAGGTTCAGTTACAGGCATCAGGGTGCTTAGGTGTGACAGGGAGCATGTCTACTTTCATCACCTTGCCCACTCCGACAATTTTATTTCGCTTTTCATTTATCAGTACATTTCATTTCTCCTCCATTTTAAAAGTAATGCATAACCCAGAATGTCGACCTATGAACCAGGAGGGCACAGTTTGATTCCCAGTCAGGGCACACACCCGGGTTGCGAGCTCGATCCCCAGTGTGGGGCATGCAGGAGGCAGCCGATCAATAATTCTCTCTCATCATTGATGTTTCTATCTCTCTCTCCCTCTCCCTTCCTCTCTGAAATTAATAAAAATATATCTAAAAAAAAAAAAATAAAATAATAAAAGCAAGGCATAAACCAATACATTATCTTCAAAAGAAAAGTAGTTAGGAAATACAGCTTCTCTGTGCATCATAGAAAGAGGAATCATTCAATCAGGGGTGTGGGTAGCACAACTTCTGAGCATACATTTTCCTGATTCCTGTCCATATTTTCCCTGGGGCCCTATTCACGTCCAGAAGCCGTGAGCCTGCAGCAGCTCCTCTAAAATGATTGCAGGCCCCTCCCCAGCGCTGCCGGGTCGCTCGCCCCTTTGGGGTTCTTAGAATAACCACACCCAGGACTCCCCCTCTACCTCCAGTTTGCCAAACTGGGTGGCCATGACATCTGCCTTCGGGAGCCGCCTGGCCCCTAAAGCGTTTGGAACGCTGGAAAATATCCCGCGCGGCCACTGAGCAGACCCCAGCATGTAACTCCCGGTTACTCCGATTTACGGTACCACAGCCTCTTCTTTAGAGCGACGCGAGGGGAGTGCTTAACTTAACGAGGCAGCGGGTTCTGGTGGGAAGCTACACTGTCTCTCTCCTTGCGCAAGGGCAAGTTACTGCTTCAGCCTCCTCGATGGCACCCCAGGGCCTCCGACGCGATGCAGCCCCCAGAGATGCCCACTCCGTCTGTCTCGGGCACTCACCCCCTGAGAGGGTGCTTTCTGAGGATGACCTTCACACTGCCTGAGGTCGGCTGCGTTTCTTGAAGGTCATTCTCAGACACTAACTGAACTTGACTTTTTTTTTTAAAGCTTGAGAACATTGGTTACATTGTTAAGTCTGCATACCTTACTCTGCATAAGGGAAAACTGACGGACATTTGCTTTCTGTCTAAAACATTTAGAAAATAAGCAAAACACAATATCAGTAAGGAATTAGGTTATAGGGCATACATTTTTTTTCCTTAGCATTTTTCCTCTGATGTTGCTAACTTTTTAACATAAATAAATATGGATTTGGGGGGTAGTCTATAAAGATTTTAGAATATGATAATTGAGTATATTGGTTTACGTTTGCAAAAAAGGAATCTTAATCCTGTCTGAATCTAAATGCGGGGTGGGGGGGGAGGCGTTTTTAAAACAAGCTTTCCTTTTTAATAAGGTCGCATCAGAATTTAATTAAAACAAAAAACATGCTTACCAGTCAGTGTTGCCGCATCGGGGTAAGTGTTAGCGCTTGGTAACTTTCAAGGCAGAGACATTCCTCGGGGCTTCCTGCCAAAACAGCGCCGGTAATCTGATGAAAAGACATGAAGCAAACCTCAGGGCTGCTGCCTGGCGTGGTAAGATATGCATTTCCTGAAAGAGAAGCCAACGCATCTCTTATGCAGACCATTAACATTACAGTTTAGAGACACACACACGCGCGCACGCACACATACACACACAGGCACGCACTGTGCTTTTACAAGTCTACGCATGTACACATTAAAGTCCATCTCTGTGCTTCAGAGCCACAGCGAGGGTTGCCTAGATCCTTTCTTCATCTTGAGTGGTTTTACCACAGAGCCACGTTTCGATCAGTGGCTGCAATGGAAGGGATTAAATGACTCCTATCTGGACAAGATTTAGGATTGCCCTTCTGTGATTTAACTCTAGCAACTACTCAGAATCTCTCATTGATGGCTGCTGTTTTCTGTGGTTTACTTGAATAATTTGGATAAACATCTGCTTCCTTATAATGCGAAAAAAAATTCATGTAAAATGATAGTGTTATAAGAAAGTAATCAAAGCATGCATTTTTCTAAAAGGAAGAATGAAATATTTTAAGTTCTTTGGAGAGAGGAATATTGAGTAGATAACTGTGACTATTTGCATATATTATTTTGACCACTGGAGGGCTCTCAGATTTTTTTTTTTTAACTTCAGTTCTTTAGGAATAGTTGAAACTTTAGGATAACAAATTTAAATATTGTGTAATAAAGTCTAGATAATCTTATAGCTTATACAAGAGCATATATTCTCAAAATAAAAAATGAAAGAAAATCAAGTTTAATTTGCTCTGTTCTTTCATTACTTTACAACAAAAAATTCACAACAAATAAAAGAGAAAATAATCATGTGCTTGTTTTTTATAAGCATTTCATAACCAAAACTCATCTCAAAATTACATGATCCACAACCTATGTATTAGAGCAAGACCTTCCTAAATCTCAGAGTGAGACCCTGTATTTGACGTTTTAAATGACCTACACTTAGCTAAGCCCCTGTCTTTGAGAAGTGCCCAGGAGACAGGTACTTATGGTGATAGTTTAGTCATAATATATGATGTCATAGAATATTAAAGTGCCCAGAGATGTCCTGAAGGAGGTGACAACTGTATCAGGTTTTGATAGATGATGTGGGGGTTACCTAGAAAAAGAAAAATGGGAAGACAGTCAAGCTTGAAGGACTAGAATGGGCACAGGTAGGAAACTGGGTGGTGTGTGGAGGAGGCATGATCAATAGTTTGATGTTTCTAGTTTGAGGCTAGAGTGCAAGTCGGTGAGTTTGGAGAGGTAAATAGGTACCCCGACATGGAAGGCTCTTTATGTGATTCTGAGTGGTTTGTTCTCTCTTCCTTAGAGTACTTAGTGCTTCCGAAATCCAAACCCCTCACCCAAAGGAAGCAAAGCTGAAAAAGAATAAATGCGTACCCACGTGAGAGTCTAGAGCTGGAGTTCAAAATGGCCTGCCGTGTATAAGAAATTATAATGTATTGACATTTTACCCCATAATAATTTTTTTCTACATTTCCTAAAAGATACACCATGTCAATCCAATAGCTTCTCATTCTCCCAACACACTGAAGGCGTCCTTTAGCATGTCCTTTGATTACAAACTTCCCTTGCTTGAGAAGCAGGTGTAGGTGCTAAGAATTGCAGGAAATGTGTTTTAGGAAGCTTGACCACTCTGGACGGTGATTTTAAAGAAGACAAGAATAGAGGCAGAAAAGAGAGAGGATACTGCAATCGTCTGCTCATAAAACATTGGAAGATTTACCTGATCCATGAAAATTATTTTGGCCACTGGGAAGAGGAGCTTCCCATCATTTTTAAGCTTAATTTTTAAAAATGTATTTGATCTAAGCTGCATAAACTCTAGCCTGGTTCCAAATGAACACCCTAGGTAAAGCTTCTATAAAGAAGAGAGGAGGCTTCGTCGTTTCTCATAGTTGCCGCCTTTCTGCAATATTGTGGACACGTACTAGGAGAGATGGGGAATGTTCGGTGCTGTAGTCAGGACTCTTCCCACAGAGTCCTTTGTCCTGCAGGGTCCCTCCTAGCTCTGCTCAGAGCAGCTGTGGCCGTCTCCCATAAGTGCTCCCAGTTCTGAGCTTTGCTGGACATTTCTGCACTGACAAACATAGTCCACCTTCTCCGGCATCAGCAGGTCAGAAGATACAGAATTCCAGAGAGGCCCTGGAGGTACCATTTTGATACTCAGTGAGGAAGTTTATTTCCAGGTAGGTCTGTATAATAAATAGTGAAATGTGAACTGGTGGTCTAGAGCAGTGCTTAATCTAAAAGTGTCTATGACTCTAAATTCCTATGATTTGAATCTTAAGTGAATATGATGCCAGTTAATGAGAACCCAGAAAGCATCCCTAATTCTTGATGAAGCTGTTCAAGCATTATGCTATTTTGACAGATTCAGTTTCAATTTTAAATCCTATAAAAAGTGTTGTGACATCAATAACTGGATTAGTATTTAAGTAAATTGGAGATATGCTCATGTTCCCAAGCCTCCAGAAATATAGGAGTGATGATGATGACATAGTGTGCTGTCAGGATCAAGAGTGGCCTTCATATGTAGCTATGTCTTTTATAAATTGCTGCCAGGAAGAAAGATTTTACATTAGCAATACTAAAAATAAAATGCTCCCGGCTGGCGTGGCTCACAGTTCGATTCCAGGTCAGGGCACATGCCTGGGTTGTGGGCTAGATCCCCAGTGCGGGGTGCTCAATGTTTCTCTCTCATCTTCGATGTTTCTAACTCTCTCTTCCTCTCCTTTCCTCTCTGAAATCAATAAAAATATTTTAAAAAATAAATAAATTGCACATCCTCTAGTATTCAAATGAACAATACTAAACTAGACCAGTTTCTTCTTTCTGCTTGAAGCATTTAATGCCCTAGAGCCGTGGTCGGCAAACTGCGGCTCGTGAGCCACTTGCGGCTCTTTGGCCCCTTGAGTGTGGCTCTTCCACAAAATACCACGGCCTGGGCGAGTCTGTTTTGAAGAAGTGGAGTTAGAAATTTAAGTTTAAAAAATTTGGCTCTCAAAAGAAATTTCAATCGTTGTACTGCTGATATTTGGCTCTGTTGACTAATGAGTTTGCCCTAGACTCGCAGGGGTACTCAAACTACGGCCCGCGGGCCACATGCGGCCCGCCTGGTGTTTTTGCCGCCGCTGCCTGTCCTGCTTAGCAGCCGACTCGTCCCGGGCCCGCAGTGCGCATTTGTGGAATGTGCACCACACTCTCCGACTCCCCTCCAACGGTCTGAGGGCCAGTGAACTGGCCCCCTGTTTAAAAAGTTTGAGGGCCCCTTCCCTACAGGCCCATCATTATGTCTTTCCACTCATATAGTCAGATATTTGACAAAGGTATTTCTTACGTTCTTTGGGGGATTTGGGTAGTGTAATAGTGAGAACAGCCCATAAAAATTTCTAAACCAAAATGTTTTTCCCATGCTTTAAGGAATTGATAAAATGACAAGAGCAGATTCAGAAGTTTATTTTCTCTTCTTGAGAAAAAGTGTATCCACTTGTTTGTAGATTAGAGTGACCATCTGTGTCAGGCTTCTTAATGTTTTCAAGGATGTCACCTCTGCTGCCCTTTTGCCTGCTATTTAAGCACATAGATCTTTCTTCAGTCAACCACACAGAATATTGGCACTTCTAGCCGCTGTCAAAAGACTTAACCTTGAATTGGCTGTGCGGAGACTAGGCCAAGCATCTTCTGTGAGTGCTCTGTGAACTGGATCACATGCCTAGAGCTCACGTCTTAGCTCTTCCCTTCCCCCTCCATATACATAAAACACCATCGCTGAGTAAATGCTTAATTTTGTGCCCTTGAGTACTGTTGAAATTTACCATCATGCACCACACTTTGGGAAAATAAAGAATGACTTTGAATAAGTGCAGTAACATTGTGCTAAATGGTACTTGTTATCTTCAGAATAAGGAGCTATGCCACACAATTCTCAGAGGAATTTGTGGCAGGAAAACGTTTATCTCTAAGATAAACTTGTAGGCTTTCTTTATTTTATGTGGAAAACTATGTGATCTATCAATTTCCTTTTTTTTTGTTTTGTTCTGACTGCCTAGATCAGGGGTCCTCAAACTTTTTAAACAGGGAGCCAGTTCACTGTCCCTCAGACCATTGGAGGGCCGGACTATAGTTTAACAAAAACTATGAACAAATTCCTATGCACACTGCACATATTTTATTTTGAAGTAATAAAACAAAATGGCAAAAACACCCGCATGTGGCCCGCGGGCCGTAGTTTGAGGACGCCTGGCGTAGATTCTTAGAGCTAAATTGAATGCTCACTTGTAGTAATGATTAATTTCCAATGCTCGATATAATTATTTCCTTGAAAATCTGCCTTTAATCATACTGGAGCAAAGCCCAATTTACTTCCTTTTTCATAATAACACTCGTCTGTATCATTAGGGTAATTCACGCTTCCCTGATTGTGGTGTCTGACCTAGTGGTCCACTGTTTTTCATCAAGGAGCAGACCATGGTATTTGTTGAATTAACAGTACTTTGCACTATCTTGTATATTTTTATTTTTATTTTTTAAAATATATTTTATTGATTTCAGAGAGGAAGGGAGAGGGGAGAGAGAGAGAAACATCAATGATGAAAGAGAATCATTGATTGGCTACCTTCTGCACGCCCCCTACTGGGGATCGAGCTGTCAACCCTGGGCATGTGCCCTTGGCCAGAATCGAACCTGAGACCCTTCAGTCCACAGGCTGACACTCTATCCACTGAGCCAAACCAGCTAGGGCTCTTGTATGTTTTTAATATTTAAAATAAGAAGTGAATCTTAAGCCATGAGGTATAACTAACAAGACTGCTCAGAGCCCAGCCAGTGTGGCTTAGTGGTTGAGTGTGGTCAAGGCACATGCCTGGGTTCTGGGCTTGATCCCCACTAGGGGGCATGCAGGAGGCAGCTGATCAATGATCTCATCATCGATGTTTCTATCTCTCTCTCCCTCTCCCTTCCTCTATGAAATCAATAAAAATATATATTTTTTTTAAAGAGACTGCTCAGAAAACAATAACATTCCCTAGGTTCATTTGAAATCTGTTTTCCCCAAAGAACTTGATGCTATTCTTTTATCCACACTCCATTTTTGCTCAGAGTCTATATTTATTGTTATCAATCAGGTCACATTCACTTTATTGACTTTCATTCTGAGCAAGTTTTAACTTTATTGGAGTTTGTATCCAAGGACTCTTGACAGAATAGTTAAGCAGTAAGGTCATGCTTGATTACAATGTGTTTATGTCATTGTTTTGTCCTATTCTAGCAGCAAGGCTATTGGCCAAGTACATGAGGAGGTTTCTGTCGGCTAGAGAAGAGCTTGCCTGGGAAGACACCACAATCAGGGAAGCGTGAATTACCCTAATGATACAGACGAGCTGTCTTATGAGAAGTGGATAAGTTAGACCAGTGGTCGGCAAACTCATTAGTCAACAGAGCCAAATATCAATAGTACAACGATTGAAATTTCTTTTGAGAGCCAAATTTTTTAAACTTAAACTATATAGGTAGGTGCATTGTTATTAACATAATTAGGGTACTCCTTCAATCGCACTGTACGTGCGCGCCTGCACATGGTATTTTGTGGAAGAGCCACACTCAAGGGGCCAAAGAGCCACATGTGGCTCGCGAGCCGCGGTTTGCCGACCACTGAGTTAGACTAACCATCACTCGTAGGGGCTGGTGTTTCCTCGTGGAAGTCTGACATCCAGGAGACTGAGGCTGAGGGGATTAAGTAGCTGTCAAACACCAGAAAAAAATCAGTCTAATTGTCAGTCTAAAACCCAGGTCTCCTGATTTTTAATCCAGGACTCTTGCTGATACTCCTCAGATGTGCCTCATAGATACTCTGAAACAATGTGTTGAGAGAAAAGGAAAGCATGGCCCAGCATTTCCTCACTGTTGAGATGATCGCACAGAGCTGTTTTGAGGCATGGAGCATGCTCAGTTGTCTCTGTGGTACCAGTGGCGTGGATAGGCTGCTTTCATTACATTTAAAAAATGGATAGGTCCAATGGAATGGATGACATGAATAATAACGCACTTTCAAAAGAAGAATAGTTAAGAAAACTCTGGTAAATATCTATCTATGTATATAAAAGGCTAAGTGACTGATCGTACGTACATCCAACCATCCAACCGACTGACGGGCCGGCACATATGACATGCACTGGCAATTTAAAAATAAACATTGACTCGCGCATGCACGATACATATAAAGCTCCCGCTGGCGCCAATTGCACACATGTGTTTAGATCTGTCATTGTCAATCATGAATTTGGTTGTTTTTGTTGACATTTCTATTATAGAGAAAGGGCACCGGTCCACTAGTACTCAATAAAATATTACGTGGTCTTATATGCATTTAAGCTTGTTGTACATTTCTTTCATGAGCTAAGTCAAATATCTTAATTGTAAACTGTGTCATGTTGGTTTAACTTCTTTGACATTTTATTCTCATCTGTTAAATGATTGATGAACAGGTTCCATGAGATAATCCTTGTGAAGAATTTATGAGCTCAGCATATTGCACATAGTAGAATGATGTCTATGAAAAGTATTAATGATTTGGGGAAATGCTGATGTTATAATGTAACAATAACAATGAGGACAAAAAATTGAGCAGTTAACCATGATTATGTAGATATATTAATAGAAAAACCCTAGAAGAAAACATTAATTACAGATATCTCTAAATCTTGAAATATAGGAGATTATTTTCTTCTTGGTAATCTCCTGTATTATACACATTTTCTACAAAGCATATATAAAATATGCTTCAAAAATATATAATTCATAATAATAAATCTCAACCTGTTAAAATTCCTTCTTTTCCTTCTTAACAATTCTTGGAGGGAACTGGTGTGATTTTATTTGCTCAGAAGCATTTCCCTCCTAGTGTACATCTCATATACACTAAGGAAATAGTACCATTCTACTGTAGGCTAAATCCTTTCCAACTTTATAGACCAGTTTTTTCACCTCTAATGAAAATTTAGCAGGTAGAAGGTGATGTGAAGTTCTTGGAAGTTTCCTTCAGTCTCAGGTGTTGATGTCTATAAATCTCGATTCATGGGTGCCCCTGTCCTTCTCCAGAATCTGCGTCATTCTTTTAGCAAAGAAAAAGGCATGGAGAATCATGTTCTTGAAGGGCACGGCGTGTATAAGTATAGTAATGGGACACTCCAGACCCCGAGCATAGTCCATGGCATCTCATCCCTGCAGACATGAAAGAAAAGGGAGAGCCTCCTCTGCCCAGGGAGAGCCTCCTCTGCCCAGGCTGTGATTAGCTGTGTGGAGGAGCGGTAAACACAGAGAGGCCGTTGTCATTAATTTTACAGCATTCACACTCATCAGTAAATATTATTACACTTTGACATTTTCAGTCGTGCTCAGCTTACCTGTAAACATTTCCCCACATTGCATCTCACTCTTGCCTTATAATTATGAAGCACTAGATGTATTAATCTACATGAAGATATTGTACCTATGAAAATGAATTATGACTGGGAGAGCTCTCAGCACGTAAATCGATTAGAATGAGTCAGCCTTCATGCTAGAGTCTTATGACTTTGAAACACTAGTATGCATAGTTTTATGAGAATTTACCCCTCTGCACACCTCCCCCTCCTCTTTAATCATATGATTTTCTAATGTTTTACTGGGTTCAGAGCACTGAATCACCACATTTCAGAGCCGGGATCAGGCTTGAACATCACCTACTGACTAGATCAATCTAGTTTTATGTTTGTTTTATGGAAGAGGAAAGCACAGCCTAGAGAGATTAATTTGTCCAAGAACACAAGGGCCAAGAGTAAAACCCAGTCCGGTTCTGTTTCGTTACATCTCGGGGCTTTTTAAAATTTTATGACCATCATTCTTTGGCCCTTAGAGTAATGATTTGCCAGCCTAAGCTACTTTCTTTTATGGAGCTCATCTTGCTTTGGATTATTGACCACGGTATCATGAAATCATTTATGATGAGGAAAAATTCAGGACAGAAGAATTAAAAATTGGTCAGTAAAGCATTTTAAGTCAGTGGTGACTATGAATCATTGTTGTAGTATCAGATCATGACACTAGAGCAGGCCACTGGAAAAGGTCCTTCACAGGCTGGAGCAGATGGGCATACTCTGTGACTAAAAGTATGTCTTCTCAGTTTTTCAATCATTTTTGATTAGTCCTTTCTGTTTGTGTCACTTTGGGAGGTTTAGACCAATGTTTTCATTGTTAGGAAATGATATCGTTGATGTTTTAAGAGCGTTGTGCTGTGGATAAAGAGAGAGCATTATATCAATGTCATGTTGAGGAATTTTAAAAATTTACTTGCAATCATGATTTAGCATTTTTCACTTTTATAAAATCATTTCATTCATTTTTTTAAATGAGTGACCATTGATGATGAAGATAATCTGTATTTTTTTAATTTCTTTTTTCATTCACTCACCATCTATGTACCAATTATTGTATGAGTTCCATGGATGCAATCTTTGTCTTCAGGGTGCTCACAGTGTAGGGGAAAGACATATAAATAAGTAAATCTTCATTATATCATGTAGATGCCACGACATAAGCCCCAAAAGGCACAGTAGAGAGAGGAGTAATAGAGGGAAAGGTAAATGAGCAGAAACTTGAAAGGGAACTCCAAGTTTGATAGGCATATTTGGGGGAGGTGTGCATAAAATGAATGCAAAATAATATTCTGGAAGGAGTAAACATTATTTGACAATTATTAGAAGGTAAGTATGATATTTTTAAGTAACTGAAATGGTTTAGTATTACTAAAACATAAAATATGTTGTAATAAGTGGTACACAGTAAGACTGGACAAATAGGAAGAAATATAAAAGGTCCTGTCAACCTTAAAAATATATATTAAAAAATAATTAAAAGGAAAAATATGTGAATGTGTATATGTGTGTACACATGTTTATTAATCCTTGCACAGACTTGCCCAGATTCTAGTAACATATATTATAAACCAACATTAAAATACACTTCAAATTTAGGTAAACAAAAAAGGTCTTTAAGACTAAAAGAGGTTCAAATATATACTGAGGCAATGAGAAACAACTCTAACATTGTGATCAGGCAATGGTATAATCAATCTTAATGTTAGAAAAATCACTGTCACCACAGTCTGAAGAAATGCTGGAGGGCAGGAACACCAAGCCAGGAAGAAAGCAGAGGCAATACACTACTAGTCCCACGCAAGAATCATTAGAACCTAATCCAATAAGTAAGTCGCAGTGATAATAGCATTGACAGAGAAAAACTCGAGGATACATCCAGGAGATTTCAGAAATGGAATCGATATGATTGAGAGATTTGCAGGGGAGCAGGAGGGAAAGCAAGATGTCAGGGATGGTTCCCAGATTCTGGCTCTGGCAACAGGGTAGGTGGTAATGTCATTCATGATGCTAGGAATTGTGGGAAAAGCTTTCCTATGGGAGGGATGACCACGATGGCTTTGGCAGTTTTGATTCAGAGCTCTTGTGGAATATCTATGTAAAGATGTCGTTAGGCAGTTGGATCAATGGGGCGGGGGGGGGAATGTCTTGTGTAGAGACATGGATTTGAAAGTCATTTATACCCAAAGGAAAAGAAGGCTGAGAAAGAACCAAGTGAACACTTGTAACTTGGGTTGAGGAAAAGGAAGAGCTTCTTCAAGATACATTGGGAAGAATTCGCCAGATTGACATCACCAAAACGGTGGCCTTCCCCCACACACAAAGATCAGTAATAGTCAGGGATCCACAACTAAAGCAGCTCTGGGAGAGCTCTGGAGTCCACTGAAGAAACGTCAAAATTGCCGGGAGGGGTGGGGGAACCTGGGAATAGCCATTCAAAACGAAAGGAAGACAGTTTCATCTTGTCTGCAGCATCCCATCCCAAGCCAGCATGGCCCCATGCCACCAGGGAACTCCCCGCTGGAGAGAGGTCCTGTTGATGGGAAAGAAAGAGCAGGTACATGACCAGCTTTCAGAGAGGGCGGCCAAGTGGGAACTCGGAAGGACATTTTTAAAATACCACGTTTAAATAGGACAGCCTTGAAAATATTTGAATTGCTCACATGGAAATGGACAATTTGAAGACTCAGAAAAGAAAATTGGAATTGTTAGATTAAAATTCCAGAACAGACTTACAAAGGAAAATCCATAAAACAGTATCGCTTACTTATTATAAACCAAGATGCACATTGCTGTTGTGTTTGGCCTATGACTTCCTAAAAAATTATGATGAAAAAGAAAAACCTGTTTGAAGTGACTGAATTGCTTTGGGGCTATTTCATGGAAATCATTAAAAAAAACTTCAGCATTTTATTGCAAATTTTATATGCTATTGTTCCTTGATCAAGGGAAGGTAGATACAGTGCTAGCCTTCGATCCAGAAGAATTTCCTGCTCTTACTCCTACAAATGATGACATAGTGTCTGAATATATATTTTATTGATTCCAGAGAGGAAGGGAGAGGGATAGAGAGATAGAAACTTCAATGATGAGAGAGAATCATTGATTGGCTGCCTCCTGCATGCCCCACACTGGGGATCGAGCCCACATCCGGGCATGTGCCCTGACCAGGAATCAAACCGTGACCTCCTGGTTCACAGGTCAACGTTCAACCACTGAGCCATGCTGGCCGAGCTGAAGGTTTCTTAAAGACCATTATGTATTACAATATGCATTCAGAAGAAAACACTTTTAGAAAGAAATAAGTTAAGAACTGTCACTGCATCCTTTGCAAAGAAATCAAACAGGCCTGCAGAAATGTTACAGCCAACCCATGTTTTCAACAAGTGTGTTGTACCATCAAAAAAACTTGAACTGTTGTCAGAAAGCCATACTGGCTTAATCCAAAATGCCACTTGGACATTATGATACGGGTAACATCAGACTCTCTTGAAAATATGAAGTTTTTTTTCTTAAAAATGACCATGGGATAAAAACCGTGGCCAGATACTCAGGCCCAGGACAGGACCACCAGGGGCCAGAGCTCCGAGGGGCACAATGCCCAGGAATGCCCTGGAGCTGCCGGGGTGATCACCCTGTCAGTGTAAGGTCAACGACCGAAAGATGCAGCTTCCCCCACACAGGGAACAGCAGTCTGATTCAGGAAATAGAATCCGAGCCTCGAGTAAAACCAGACAGACGGACTTGGCAGGACTTCCATTTTGGTTCTGCAGGAGCTGCAGCAAACAGCGACCAAGGGGACTCCATTCATACTGGATCGTCCTTAGACTCAGATTTTTAGAGAATTTCCTGGCAGATGGAAGGGCCTTTTCTAAGAGAATTTGTATGACAACAACTTTTTATTCTTGTTTGCACAAAGGCCTTTATCTTTCTGGATCCCCTGCTTCTCCATCTCATTCTCACTAATTAGTCATAGCAGCTCATGGGCATCCTTATATTAGGAGGACATACCAGTGTAGAGCCAGTCACTACAGTGAGTACAGGTACACAAACATAAGGGGACTAAGGCTAGGTGTTTATATCCTTCAATGAATTCAGGAATTAATTTATTCAACACACACTTTTGAGCACCTGTTATGTGGAAGCATTATGCTGTGTTCCGGCCACGGGCCAGGCATAGAGACTGAGAGTAGGCTAATGGTTCGAGGAATTAAGCACATGCTGAGAGAGAGGCATTGTGTATAGCAAGAAATACAGTCACATGACTGAAGGAAGCATCAGTGTTGTTTTCTGAAAGTTGCATTTTTAAAGCCATAATTCTCCCAAATGTGTTGAAAATTATCCTCAGAAGCTATTTTAACTTTACACAGACACAGCACTTTCCTAACAGGAAAATGCTCATATTTTTCAACTCAAGTTCTTAAGTGGAGAAAACATGACAGAGCTTTTGCTAAGCTGAAGAGAGAGCATTGAACTGAATTTTAATGGAAAGTATTCAAAGGGCCAGTGAAAAGTTTTCTCATGACTGTCTGAGTCCATCAAAATTTCTGTCCCCTTTAAATAAAGACATAGGCCCTACCCAGTTTGGCTCGGTGGATAGAGTGTCAGCCTGCAAATCAAAGGGTCCCAGGTTTGATTCCAGTCAAGGGCATATACCTTGGTTGCAGGCTCCTCCCCGCCCAGGCCCTGGTTGGGGCGCATGCAGGAGGCAACCAATCGATGTGTTTCTCTCACATCGATGTTTCTTTCTGTCTTTCCCTCTCTCTTCCACTCTCTCTAAAAGATAAATGGAAAAATATCCTCAGATGAGAATTAACAAAAATCAATAAACAAACAAATAAATAAGGACATAGAACCATAATTAACTCAAGATAGCAAGAAAAAAAGGGCTTATCAGTCCTTGATTGGTTCTATTATAAGATTTTATTGACTGTTATAATGGGAAGATAATTTCCATTTTACTATTGCCAGTAACAGATATATTAATATATAAAGATATTAAAATCAAGTAATTAACAGTGATTAAAAATCTTATGCTGAGAACAGCAAACATATTGACATGAACATTTCTAATAAAAAGTACTTACTATGTTTGATGCCTATTTTTGCATTTTTGATAAGGCAGATACCTCTTACATAATGATGGTCTGATAACACAACTGATTAATTTATATTTAAATTTAGACTTTAACATTATTTTTTAATAAACGAGTTAGGAGAGCATCAGCTTTTCTTTCATGCTAAATGTCAACATAATCTCTTCAAGAACAATCATTTTTCATTGTGCAAATGTTTGTTCCTCAAAAAAGGACTACAGGGAATACTGCCATGTTCAACAAAGTTGAAACTTAATAGACATTTCTTTAGCAGCTCTTGTTAAATTCTTTTTACAAACAGTGCAGTGTTAGGTGCTCTGAGAGATAAAAAGATGAGTAAGACAGGCCTGCAACTCATTGAGAGCTTACAGTCTACGGCGGGAAACAGCTGAGACACATGCTTTCCTAGCTGACTGAACAGCATCCAGGGTGAGAGATGGCAGGGAGGGAAGTTAACTTCACTGGGGGAAGCCTCTTAAGTAACATACACCCGTACAGCCTCAGATAAAATGGAGCAATAGTACAAACATATGACATTGTCCTTTCCTTCAAGGAACTTACCATCTCCTTGGGGAAATAAGGCTTACACATGAAATGGTAAGAGGATGCTATAAATAGACACAATATTATAAAATGTACAATTACATACAAAAGGAAACAAAAGATCTCTAATCAGAAAGTCTCTGAGAGTTTCGTGGAGGGAGAAGTTGGTATCAACTGGAGAGATTAAAGGATACCTGGGAGCAGCTGGAGCATGAGGTGGGCTGGGAGGTGCTGGAAGTATTTGCAGAAGCAGAAGAAGGGAAAAGCTGAAATAATGAAAACAGTGAAGGAAGACAGAAGTGTCTGCATTGACCCATGACCTTCGGAGGGGAGGCCGGCCTGGCTAAAGCAGAAGGCCTTCTTAGGGAGCTTTGGAAGGACTTTGCATAAGAAAGGGTAGGATGGGGGTGCACCGTGAAGGCCAAGATGAGGAACCCAGACTGGATCCAGTAAGAACAGGAAGTTCCTGTAGTTTATCCAGCAGCGTATGGCACGTGGAAAGCAGCTAGAAAGACACAAGTAAAAAGATGAGTCTGACAGTTAGTGCTTTTCTGAATAATTGTTTTGTGTAAAGTTCATCTAAACAGTTTGGAATCTATAAAGTATCAGACAGATGTACAACGTTATTACCTTAGATGCATAGGGAGGACTAAGGAGCATGTATACAACCCTAATCTTATAGAAAGTGTTCAGTAGAAAATTGTAACTGAGATGTAGAAGAAACCATTTAATTGGCCTGCTCTACCACAAAGGAGTAGATGCAAAATAGATACAATGGATCAGCATTTGTTAAAACAATAGGAGACACACAGAAGTGGAAATGTCACATGAAAAGAAATATTTATATACAAAAGGACCAACTGCAGGTATTTTAGGAACCTTCATAAGGTGTCTTTTAGTTGAAAAAGAGAACACTTCATTTTGCAGAATTTTTAAGAAGAGATGAAATCTTTGGAAATTACACACTGGTTGGCTTACTTAAGATGGCAGAAGAGAGAGACTCAACAGCTTGCTAGCAACCAGCAGAGCATTTACTGCAGGGAGGAATCCCCAAGACCTTCTGAAGAGAAAAGCAGGGAGGATCAATTCAATTTCCACCCAAGGCATAGAAGGAGGTTATAATGTGGTTGAGGAAGAGGTTATAATGCGGCTGCATTTTCTTAAGACTCTGGTGTCTGCTCTGCCTGGCATCCTTTTCCATAAGCTGTGCAGATACAGCCTGTGGGTCTTGCATGTGGGCATAGCTGATGAGGATTTATACTGAGATGTTAGTTATTGATGAAGGACTAGAGGCCCAGTGCATGAATTCGTGCATGGGTGGAGTCCCTCTGGGTGGCCTGCTGCTCCTACCTGCTGCTCCCACCCATCCTGGCCCCACCGTGTCTGCCTCGGGCTCGCACCCAATCAGTTCCAATCGGGAGAGGCTTGCGCTGCCACAGCAGTGCTCACCTTCCATGAGCCCTGCATCGGGTGTCTTCCCAAGGGGAGTGGCCTGTAAGATAGGGCTGAAACCATTTTTCCGACATCCCCCGAGAGGTCCCTGGTTGCGAGAGGGTGCAGGCCAGGCTGAGGGATGCTACCAGTACACGATCAGGCCAGGGAGGGATTGCGGGAGGGCTCCAGGCCATGTCCTGCCCATCTCACTCAGTCCCTATAGGCCAGACCCCAGCAGCAAGCTAATCTACCAGTTGGAGCATCTGCCCCTGGTGGTCAGTGCACGTCATAGCAAGCAGTTGAGCAGCCTTAGCATATCATTAGCATATTACACTTGGATTGGTTGTCCAGTTGTTCTGCCATTCGGTCTATTCGCATATTACCCTTTAGGATGTCTCACCATAGATTTGGGAACATTTATCTATAGCTGGTAAACTAGGTGGTCAAAGATTCATGCTCATGGTGTCAAAGCAAAGGACTCACTTTGTCCTGAAGTCACATTACTAGCTGGACTCATGTCTTCCCACCGAGTCACAGGGTACACTGTTGTCCCTAGAGGAGCCAGGTAGGAATGATAGACTAAAACAAGTCCACCATTACTAGAACAAAGACATCCCCTTAAATCCTGCTGAGCAAAAGTCTATAAGCACAGATAGGTCTGACATTCAAAAAACCTAGCAGCTCATTCAAAATACCACATCAAGAAAGCTGACGGTTTAACTGACTTGAAGTTTATTTTCACTCAATTAGTCAAAACCAACTAACGAATTCACCCTTGAGACCAAGAATGTTTGTGTGAGAACATATGGCAGTTGGGGAACCAAAAATCCTCCCACTGGTGCCTGTGCTAACTGCGTTTTCTCCCCCTTATCCCGCTGCTGCGACCCCACCGCCCTCTTCAGCCCAGGGGAGCTCATGCTCCCGGCGCCCCTCAGCCCCTCTGCACCACTCCTTTCAGGACCCTCGTGGCTTTCATAGCAGCTTTCTGCCCTGCTGCCTGCTCCTCATTAGTGACCACATATCTACTTGAGACATTAAGTTTAGGTCCACAGACACCAGTACATCATGGAGGTCGTGGAGGGGCATGGTATCTGACAAAGGCCTCTTCGATCGCTGCAAATCAGTGACTCTGAGTCTTTGCACAGCCGTCTGTATAACGCCCTGCACCATGTTCTCTGCCCTTTGCACCCCTGGAACACGATGCCCCCCTCGGCTTCCTGTGTCTGCGAAGGAAGGAGGCAGCGCCTGGCCCATCCCGGTGCAGCTGTGCTGAGTGGGAATTCCACCCACAGCCCAGTCTCTCTCTCGAATGTGTGCTCAGCCCGGGAAGGAATAGGAAAGATTCTCCTTACCACGCTCCATCCTGTTTCTTCATTACTAGTGGCTTTCCAATAATGCTAGCATTTCTTCTAACATTAGTTACCTTGGGGGGTTTCTGGTACATCTTCTGTTTGACCATGTCTTAGTTCTAAGAATATAAATTCTAACCTTTAAGAAGAATCAAGCTTTCTACAGTGGCTATTAAATACTCAGGAGTTTCTTTAGGTCATTTTTCTAGCTCTAAAGAAGGACATGTAGCATTCTTACACATTTCTTCTCTGATAACTATTGTCTTATCCTATATAATAAAGAGGTGATATGCAAATTGATTCTCATGCCCTTGCACAAGATGGCCACCACAATATGGCCAGCAGGGGAGGGCAGTTGTGGGCAATCAGGCCAGCAGGGGAGGGAAGTTAAGGGCGACCAGGCCGACAGAGGAGGGCAGTTGGGGACAATCGGGCCGGCAGGGGAGCAGTTAGGCATCCATCAGGCTGGCAGGGGAGTGGTTAGGGAGTGATCAGGCTGGCAGGCAGGCAAGCAGTTGGGAGCCAGCATTCCCAGATTGTGAGAGGGATGTCCGACTGCCAGTTTAGGGATCGGGCCTACACCGGCAGTCGGATATCCTCGAGGGGTCCCAGATTGGAGAGGGTGCAGGCTGGGCTGAGGGACACCTCCCACCCAGTGCACAAATTTTGTGCACCGGGCCTCTAGTTTTTAATAAAACAGAAAGTTAAAAGATGTAAAACAGCTCTGTGCCAAATGAATTCTACTGAAATGTTTTCAAGTGTTTTGGTAAGGGAGTGACACCTTCTGGTGACACAGTGATTTCTTTTTACTCTCTTTGCCATAAGAGTTGTAGACAGGACATTCAATTTTATAAAGAAAGCTAGCCATAAGGTCAGTGGTCCACTTATGGGAGAAAGACTCATTTCCCTTGGCCTCTACGTATACCGCGTTCAAATTGCATTATGTTCTTGGAGATTTTTTTTTCATTGATCCAGATAAATCTTGCTTGATGCCTTTTCAAAGAACTGCCTGTAAGAGAATTTCCAGTAACCTTCTGGCATTTAAAAATTGCATATTCCCTGGATAATAATATCACTTATTGTAAATATAAAGCTTCCAAGTGCCTAAAGACACAGATAATGCAGAAAGTCAGCTGTGTGGGGAGAATAAAAGTACCAACCTTATGGCATGGTGTAAAGGCCCAAGGGTTAATGTCCCACATACAGTAGTGCCTGACTCACAGAAAGCCCTGTATAAGGGTTAAGAGTTATTTTATTATTACCATTTTATTCCATCTTCACATAACTTGGGAGATATGATTAACCCTATTTTTCCAATTGAAGAAGCTAAGATTCAAAAGGTTCCATTACTTACTTCAAGTTAGTATTGAAGCTGGCTTTTGAAAGAGGTCAGCCTGACTAGGTAGGCCATCTATTTAAACGTCAAGAAATGATGTTGCAGAACACAAAGCAAAAAAGAAAATAAGTTTAAGAAGCAGAGAGTGACTAGTTGTGTTCAAGGCAACACAGTTGTCATCAAAATAATCAATTGGCACAGTTCTTCTGATTCATCAGGTTGAAAAACAGCAACAAAGATTTCGATGAGGATAACATGAGTTCAAGTTTTACAATTGGACACCAGTATGCTGCTTTTACTACCTAGAAGATGAGCTACCAGGAGCCAATTTACGCTTCTCACCTGGGCTGTGTACCAAAGACTCCCACGTCCAAACTTGGTCGTCACCCAAGCGTGACTGTGCCTGGAGGAGCTCACAGGGGTGACTTCCTGTGACATCATCACAGCGGGGCAGGTGCGTTAGCCCCGCATTGAGTCAGCGAGACTCCTATTGGGAGCTCCACCGCTGTGCGCCTTTTATTTTAACATATGTTTCATTGTAGTTCGAAGTCCATCCTCTATGACCATTACATTATGTTGTTTTAATCCCATTCACGTGGATTTTTATTCATCCTCCAGTTTGCAGAATTGTAGTATTTTGCTGACTACTTTGCACCATCCTAATGAATTAATCAGCATCATCTTGTGTGTCTCCTAACATTTTCAGTCTAATAAGTTTTTAATGCAAGAAAGTAGAATTTCTGTAAACTTCACAGGAAGGATTTACAAATCCCTTGGTATCAGAAGCAGGTTACTTGGCATCCTGCTTTTCCTTTCTGCTCATGTGGTGGCACCGACGTAAGTGGCTTGTCCATTTGGGGCATTTGGGGTCCACCTTCCTTACGCGTCCAGGACGCTGGCGTTCCCTTTGTTAATGAGCATTTAGGGGAGGGTCGTTTAGAAAGCCGACCCAGCGGCCCCTCCTGCCCCTCGGCTCTGTCTAGTGTGATGGCTGCACACGGGCTGCTTGCTGTGTGTAGGTTCCTGCCCCGCTCTGGGCACGGCGCCTGATGCCACAGTTCCCCAGTGTTGTTTTGGAAAAAGTCCTCTGCAGAAAATGCCAGAACGCAGCTTGAACTCTTGGGCCCTGTCAGAGAGAATCTTTCTATCAGTGTGATTGCTCATCTGTTTCAAAAATCATTCAACATTTTGCGAGTAAATGTTGTTCCTGTGGAATATGCCAACCGTAGCTGACCCTCATTGTTCATCCCAGAGCTTTCAAAGCAAAGTATTTGGTCAGGGAATTTCGGCCTTTACCAAATTTTTTATGCAGAAAACTTCATTTTAATTCGTGAAAGATTTCCTATTGTTTTCAAGTCACCATTTAAAGCACATGAATGCTTACTTTCATTGTAATCAATGAAATGAGGTGTTCTTTTTCCTTTAGGACAGTCCGACCTGCAATTATTAACAATAATTAAATAAATAAATAACAATAATTAAGAGTCTATCACTGGCAACAAATCTGTCATTTCTTTTACCGGAAGTGGCAGCTCACTTCGTTCATTTTTTAAAAATATTTGTGAAATACCCAAGCCTGAAAAACCGTGGTTTGCCTGTCAGTCTTTCACTTAAAGTGGTGTGGCATGAGAAAACAACTAGTCTGGCTCACAGGCTGTTGCGCAAGTACTTTACACATACACACACGCACACACACACTCCTTGGTGTGCAGCAGAAATACTTTATGTGTATTTCCCATTTCATCACACAAAATTTTAAAAATATATCTCTTTGAGGATTGAGATGGAATATAATCAATAATTAATCATTTTTACTGTTGCATCAACTACACTCTTATGTGAAGCAAATGCTTTTATAAAAAATATAGTAAAAAAACCTACTAGCACAGTCTGACCTAACTCCCTCATTTCTTACTAAGCTGCTGAAAGTTTTACTCACCATTGCACTTGCACCATTAGTGCCAATAATAGCGTGATGAGTAGAGCATGAGATATGTCGGTACTATCATGAAGACAGTGTTGATCTTGTGGATATCCTGAAAGAGTCTTGGGGACCCCTGGGAACCCATGAGCCACACTTTGAGGAGCACTACTGGACAGCATATCGCTTTCCAAGTGTTTCTTGTCTTATTTTAAAGCATCTCCTTCCTCACACACAGCTTTTAAGTCATCCAGTTACAGAATCCAAGGTCAAGTCTGTGCCATAAGGCTATGTCTTTGTTAGTTAAAATGATTGCTGATGATTAAAATGAGTTTAGTAATTTTGTTGATGATGGTTTGAAATGCTGTAGGAGAAACTGATGTTCAGTGGATGCTTAGTGGGAGACATTGCCATTGATCCCAACTTCCAGGTCATTTCTTCCGAAATCAGCCCAGGAAGTGGCTGGCACCTTCTGGCTGGTTAGTCGCCTGCAAGAAGGCTGGGCTTCTAAGCAAATAAACGCCATGCTTCCTGACACAACGCCCTGCTCACTTAGCTGCTGCTATTTTCCCCCCAAATTGTTCCAAGAGAAAGTAAATTGGCGGAATTACATCCTAATATTGTGCCACAAGCTAAGACACTAAACATATCCGCAGCCCCAAGCACTTGCTGCTATCAGTGGCATATTCTTCTATTTGCTTTGGCAACCAGGACTTAAGGAGGTGTGGTTCATGGACCCCCCTGAGCAGCTCTTATCGGATCCTTCAAACTGTAAAGGCACCGGTGCCTAAAAAATGCTGCCTGTGAAGGGGGAAGTTACAGGGAAAAATAATACATTTCCACCAGAATCAGAAGGAAAAGAAAGTACCCAAAAGGAGACCACATACAAAGAGGGAACTTTTCCCATGTATAAGTATGATAAATTAATTAATTAATGTGTCATTCGATGGGACTCTCAGATACCATTAGGCCACAAATTTGAGTAGATCTGAGCCCCTACCTCCCCAAACCCTCAGGCCATCTTTCTTCTGAACAGCGTTGCTTATAGATATAGACAGTTCTCTCTCAAACACAGACTCCTATATCCATTCACGGAGATGTACTTAGAAAACCACAGAGCAGCTTATTAAATTCTATACTGATACATGCAGTGCTACAAGGATGCTCTCACGGGCTAAATGCCCATTGCTTACCTGGAGGCTGATGTAGGAAGGGACATAGAAGCAGAGAGTTGTCTGTTAAGATTGAATCAGTTTAAGGGAAATGAGCTGGCATCGTTAAAACAGTTGAGAGCATGCACCAAGCCTGCATTTCCACGGCGAAGGTGAATCTGCCTTCAGAAGCGTATCCCTGTGGGCTGGCCGCTATCAGGTTTGCCTGGGCTGCTCTCCCTGCTGTGGTGGGGAGAGCAGGGATTGCCCGTTTTCAGGCAGGTCCCGGGCAGCTAAGGCCATTCTCACTGCCATCTGTCCTTTGATTAGGCACTTAGCCTCTTTAGCTAAGGATTATCCCTGGGAACTAGATGAGGTAATGGATACAGAACACAATAAAATACCTGCATATGATAAAAAAAAAAAAGAGCAATAAATATTAACTCCTCCTCTGACTCTAGGTTTTCTGTGCTTTCATTGCTGACTTTCCCACACACACACACACACACACACACACACACACACACACACACACACACACACACACACACAGTTCTCATTAACGCTGTTCCTTTAGATCTGCTAGCACCTTGAGTGAAGTTGCAGTTCAGTCTTGTAAATAACAGCTCCTATCTACTGAGGGCTCACTAGGCAGTAGTCATTGCATTGACTAAACTACTTTAACCATCACCTCATTCACTTCTCCCAGCACCCCTGTGACAGGTGCTCTAATTATTCCCGTGTCAGAGATGAAGAAACTGACACTCACTGTTCAGCTAACTAACTGCCTGGTAAATGATGAGCATCGGAATCTAGGCGGACAAACTCCAGAAATCATGTTCGTAGATGGCGCTGTAGACTGCCGCTTGAGTAAGACTTGCCCAGGCCCCATTCTTTATCCTCAGGGGGGCCTCACACGCCCCATCTCAGGTCATTATGTGTTGATTGAAGGGAGTACCTCACCACCACCTGAATGGGTAAACATGTATGTTTACTTAATTTGTAAGTATACAAAAGCCTGGTACTCGTGCCCACAATGAATACAAAGTGTGTATTTCCGCATGTGGAACATGGGTTTGAAGAATTGTTCAGACGTTTATTCTTGTTTTTAATACGTGCTTATTGATCACCGACCAGTTTCCAGGCATTGTACTCGGAGCGGGAGAGACTAGACCAGAGATTCTAACCTGGGCACATTGATATTTTGACAAATTCTTCTTTGTTGTGGGGGCTGCCCTGTGTATTGTAGGAGCATCCCTGTCATCTACCCACAAGATGCCAGTAGCATCCCCTCCCCAGTTGTGACAATCAAAAATGTTTCCAGACATAGAGGGGCAGCAAAATCACCCTGGGTGACACCCACTGGCCTCCTCCTTCCTTTTATGGAGTTTATATAAGATTTGGCTAAAAAAACAACAACAAAAAAAAACAAGGAGAAAAACAGATAATACAGTTTCAGGTAATATCAAAGTAAAGTGATAGCGCAATGGAGGAAGGGCAGTTTAAGTGAGGGACCTCACCTTAGAGCTTTCTCACACCCCAAGCCCCTGCGAAAACAATGCTCCCTCTGACTGGCGAATGGCCCCATAGACATACAAGACCTCATCCAGCAAAGACCTTGGTGGGCTTCCTGGACTGAAATGATTCACACTCATGCTATAAGCATGGCTCTCCTTGACCGGCTCCAGCGCTCGGGGAGAAGGAAATGCCAGGGAAACTGAGGTCAGCAGTGGTGGAGGCGTTTTGCTCCCACGTGGGCTCAGCATTTCTCTCTGCCTGGAGCTGAGGGGCCGGCGGCAAGGTCCTCCGATGGGCTGGCAGACCTCACGACAGCAGCAGGATGGCAGGACAGCAGCGCTCCATTCTTTCCAGCTTCCTGACCGTGCTAGTTCTTTGGAGGCGAAACAATGGCAAATGTGGGACATGTTCAGTTCCTCTCCTCTTCTTATGTGAACACATCTCCCTGAGATTTCCTGAGATGGAATTAGGCTGATAGTGCAGAGGTTGTTTTCTGCACAGCCCAGTGACAATGAACTCTTTTAAGATATAAATCATGATCTTAAAGGTCCCAGTAAAAGCCTTGGATGCAAATTTCTGCTCGTCTGTTTCCAACTCTGGTTAACTACATCTGGGGGACACTCAGAGGTACTGGTCCTCTTTATGCTTTTATGTTATCAACACCCTTTTGTATTGCAAACTACTCCATTACCTCTCCCAGCAGCGACAGCTCCCTGCCCACCAGTCTTCAGGTTTGCAATTCTCTGTCCTTGGTAATTAGGCACTTGTCCTGGTTTTATTCTGTGTTGATGCCCCAGTCCAGGAACTGGTCCCTGTCACACTTCCTACCCCCTATCTAGGTTCCAGTGGGGACAGTGGCCTCAAGAAGACCCAACTCCCATGACAAGGACTCCCAATGCCAAGTTGTGGACATCTGTTAACTTATTTGTTTGCTCAGTCATCCTAGAAATGTTTACCAAATGCTACTGTAATCCAGGCCATATGCTAGGCATGTGTGTGTGTGTGTGTGTGTGTGTGTGTGTGTGTGTGTGTGTGTGTGTGTTAGCACGCGCGCATACACACACGCTATGTGCCGTGGAGTTGGCTCTGACTCCTGGCTACCTTATGAATGACTGATGTCCTGTCCTCCATAGCCCTGCTCAGCTCCTATCGACTCATACCTATGGTTCTCTATTTTATTTTCATGTAAGTTAAGTTGATATAAGAGACTTCAGCTTAGAGTCGAAAAGTGGAGAGAAGAGGCAGAAAACAAGGACAGAAAGCACTGTGTACCCAAAAGTTAAGTTGACTAGATGACATTACATCGCTTCAGGTATGCTGAGTTTTACATAGCCAGCCCTGAAAAACAGTCACACAGAGCAAAGTCCTGGCAAACCATGACCCACCAAACAGGCATTAATATTGCATTATATTCAGAACTCTCATTTTACTACTTAATTACTTACTGCTGCCTTTCAGTTCAGATGTATTGATTACCCACTGGAAATACTGCAATAGGCAGACGCTTTCTCAGGAAGGTCTTACCACACCCTTCCCACAGCAACAGAGAGTCTGTGGGGGCCCGCTGAGGCATTCTAGGAATACTCTGGGGCATCCTAGAGCAAAATCAAAAGTGGCCCCAGGCCCTGGCTAGTTTGGCTCAGTGGATAGAGTGATGGCCTGTAGACTGAAGGGTCCCAGGTTTGATTTCCATCAAGGGCACGTGCCTCAGTTGCAGGTTCCCAGCTCTGGATGGGGGCATGTGGGAGGCAACCAATCAGTGCGTCTCTCTCACATTGGTATTTCTCTCTGTCTCTCCCTCTCCCTTACACTCTATCTAAAAATCAATGGAAAAAATATCCTCAGGTGAGGATTTTTTTTAAAAGTGTCCCCAGGACCAGAATAAAGGCCTTGGCACTGCCCTGGAGCTCCCCTCAGTGCTGCCCAAATGGAACTAGGTGTCTCCAGGTGACTCCCATCTTCCATTGGCATTCCCCGGGGCTCTGAGAGTGTCTCCTGATGGGAATGAGCCCTTTTTTCCACTATTTAAAACTCTTGAATGCCATTCAAGTACACAGTCTTACCACCTTAGCAGAGGGAACTCAGTCTCCTGACAGAAAACCAGCTTGCACATTCCACTGTACTGCAGGCTTTGCTGGGGAATCGTGTTGCCTTGGCACCAATGCTAGGCCCTGTGCTTTAAACCCTCCTAAAATGTTACCGCAGGACTGCCCTGTCCCAGGTTATGGAACACTCACCCGAAATCCATGCCAGTAACTAGCATGCCATAACTCAGCAGCGGGCTGTCCAGAACATCTCTGGATATTAACTTGGGCTGGAGCCTGTGGCTGGGGTGTGTGGGGGAGGAATTTGGTGACTAGTGACTATTTCTGGTAACATTCTTTTAACTTGGGGTCATTGCCAGCCTTTAGTGGGTAGAATGAATATGTAACTTAAAAGCAGAAGCAAGATGTGTCATGGTGTGTAGCCCTTCCGGCCTCTCCAGTGTTTACCACTGGTGCTTTTAACCACAATCAGAACCTATGGTTTCTCCCCACAGTTGGTGCCCCAAATATTTTGAAATATCAATATTAGCAGAATGAATGGTTTTCAAGATTAACACTCATTGAAAACTATGTGATTCATGTTCTTATTTTGTGACAAAAACCTACAAGAATCACTCTTCAGTGACAGTTGCCTCTCCCCAGCTCCCGAGTTTAAGTACAGCATGACAAAAGATCTATATCATCAATGTAGTAATTAGCCCAGTTCTGATTTACCTTCATTGCTACACGTTTCATTGCTTTAATGGCATCTGCTTATCCTTTATTATTCCTCTGAAGACGTCTTGAGGATACATTCACTGGGTAAACCAGAAATGTTGGCATCAAGCTCACCAGGATCCACAGTTTCATTGTCTAGGCTCTTGGTGGGAAGTATCTGGCCATTACCCCAATTTTGTCCCTAAACATATTTTAAATTAAATGATGCAAGCTATCATTTTTAAAAACTAGGATTATGTTCCTTGCTCTACATTTTAGGATTAGTGGCCAATATGAAATGTTGATAAATGAAAGTAGTATTATTACACAATTCACAGCGATCAGATTGTATATTCCTTAATTACATGATTTGTAAATCCCCATATATTATTAAGCATTATCTTTATAAATCTATAAAAACTGTAAATTTCTGTAACCCAAACCTACATTGCTAGAGCAAAACTCTAGAACTCATCAAATAATCCATCTTTCTTCAACTGTATGTTAGATTTGTCTCTAAATTATCTATCACTCTTGTCATGGCCAATGTGATTAAGGGGGATAACAAGAAATGGGAATAACACAAATATTTTAAATCCCCAAATAAGCCAAACCTCATTTGAGTAAGTAGTTTGTCTTCCCTCAGCAGACCCTGGTCCATTTATATCCATTTATTGCCCTATTCACCTGTAGTGGAATTATTAATAAGCAGTGGAAATACAAGGAAATACATCTATAGTGAACTATAGGGAAAGAGAGGAGGTAGAGGGTCCAAATGGTCACAGAGCTGAATGATTTGTGAGACACATAGGAGTTGACTGTACTGTTATCAAGAGGCTATTTTTGTGAATGTTCATTATTTAGGAGCACTGATAATCTTTATATTTATTAGTTGACTTATATAGAGAATACAGTTGCATGGCAGATAATTAACTTTTTAAAGATTCTAGAATAAATATGGTTATCATTTCAAAAGACTTTCTGGAATGACAGGCTTTGAAATATATCCTAAATCTTAGTGGGAAACTAAAAGGCTCTCCCAAGATTTGTAGTCACATAAGCATCTCTAACTAAGTTTATTTTCAAGTTAGGTGGTTTACTGACTGTGGATTATTTATGTACCTGTAACCATCCAGAATATTTTAGAAATACACAATTTGGCACCTCACATTATAATCTGAAGAGAACATCACTGATATTTTGTAAAAATCTTGAGTAAAAAAAACAACACCCTAATTTGCAGTTCCCTTCAACCAGTCTTTTTTCTGCAGCCTAATATGGATGTAAAATGTATCTGGCATTAGTATTTCCTAGTATTGCTGTAGCGTGCCAGAATCTGTAGACCTTTGCACAATGAATCCTTTATTACAGTAAATATAAAAAGACGTAAGATTCTAAACAGCTCATCATATTCCTTCTAATGTTCCTTGTACTTGAGAACATATTTTAACATATATTAAGTATTTGAATTTATTTTCAAATGGTAAATTCATTCTTTTAGTTGCTGCCCTTTAGGAGTTCTTAGTGCACATTTGTGAGGTTGGGAACTGGAGACATTCATCAGGATCACCTTGGCACTGGAAGAAAATTCAGTCTTTTCCTAAGTTTGTCAAGCTTATGTATGACATAGCTTTCTGACAGAATGTAGGAGTTGTCATCTTAGAAACAGATTATAAAAAAGCCAGGCTCTAGCCTGTAGGTTGTAATTTTGGAAGACCTTTGGAGATTTTCACATTATGCGGAGGATTAGTTAGATGAATAATGAGGTTTTAAAGAGGTTTATTCTCTTCCATATTGTGCACTTATAGTAAACCTTGGATATACCCCATAGGGTAGTGCTCTTTACTGCATAAGATTTGCATATGGGGTTTTTTTAAGCCTATTCTTGAAAAGGCTGAGAGTGTTATTAATCCCGCCCGCTAGTATGGGCAGGTAATTGAGAATTGCTGTTGACTAAAAGAAGAGGAAAATTACTTTAGGCTTTGTTAAAGGGGTATTAACTTTAGAATACGGCAGACCCTCCCATTCTAGATACTTCTGTTTTTAATAATCTACAAATATGTCTCTCTATATGTGGGGTAAAAAATAGACCTCCAAAAGGGATCAAAGTACAGTGTGTTCAAAGTACAGAGTCCATGCATGGAGGGGCTGCATCACCGCCCACAATGGAGAGGGATCCCTAGACCAGGCCTTTGAGCAAAGCATACTTACTAAATGCCATTGGAGCCCATGAAGAGTCCCTTGAGATTTTCTGGAAGGCCGGAAGAGGGGAAAAGCCCATAATGTGGATGTTTCCTCAGCTGTATTGATTATAAAAGTTAGCTAACATCATTTTCTCCTCTTTCACTCATTTCTTAGTCTTGTAACTATTTCATGAAATATTGGGTCTCATTTATTAATATTTCCTCTAGGAACATGTCCTCGCCTATTCCCTTAATCTAACCCACATGTCAAGAAACAGGTGGAAACATACATCCCAGACATCCCACCCCTTCCTATTTACATTTTTAACTACATAGGATGCCATCATTTTAAATGCAGAGGCTAGATATGTATTTGCAGAGTTGGCTTGTTGTTGTTGTTCTGAGGAATGTCTGATCGTACTTCCTGATTTTTCAACAACACTTATCCTTTCATTCAATAGCTTAAAAAGTCATTGTATCAGTTATATAAGAATGGCCCAAATAACAGTAAAACATTTCTCATTAGATGATGAAAAATCACAGTGAAATACTGGGCACATTACTTAAATTCCTTTCTTCTGTTCATCTATTCTGAACTCAAAATGTATTTATGCTTAGTATTACCAATAAACTTGTCTATTATAATCTAAGCATTTTCAATTTGTGAGTTTTAAAATTAGAAGAATGAAGCTCATATAAATAATAAAAAACCATAAGTGTCATATTTTGCACTTTATTGTGGAAAAGTGCATCTTATATCCATGATTGATTACATTTATATAATCCAAATGTTAGTTTGAGGTATTAAGCAAAATACAGTTGACCCTTGAACAGCATGGGGGTTAGGGTTGCTGAGCCCTGTGCAGTCAAAAATCTGCATTTAACTTGTAAATTTCCACAAACCTCAGTGCTGCCTTGCTGTCTGCAGGATTGGTTCCTGGACCCCTGTGCATACCAAAATCCATGGGTGCTCAAGTCCTTTATATAAATGGTGTAGATTACAGTGGTCGGCAAACTCATTAGTCAACAGAGCCAAATATCAACAGTACAACGATTGAAATTTCTTTTGAGAGCCAAATTTTTTAAACTTAAACTTCTTCTAATGCCACTTCTTCAAAATAGACTCGCCCAGGCCGTGGTATTTTGCGGAAGAGCCACACTCAAGGGGCCAAAGAGCCGCAAGTGGCTCGCGAGCCGCAGTTTGCCCACCACGGGTGTAGAACAATGCTTACATTCAACCCTCCACATCTGTGGATTCTCAACTGGGGATAAAAAATACTTTTTGATTAAAGTTTAGTTGAAACTGCAGATGTAAAACCAGTGATAAAAAGGGCCAGCTGTGTATTTATTGGGAGGGAAAATCCATGTAATCTGTGTATAAGTGCACCCAGGCAGTTCAAACCCATGTTGTTCAAGGGCCAACTGCACATTAACTTACTGAGTAATAATCACCAGTTTTAACTTTTAACCACGTAATTCACTGCAAGTCAATGTGTGGGATGAAATGGCCATTTCAGATTGCTTTTATTTTATAAGCAACATGACAGAAGAAGTACCAAAGTTCATGCTAAAATTTCTTTTGAAGCATGGACCACATATTTAAATTATTTCTTGTTCTTTACAGATCTCCCCTTGACTTTGATAATTTTTATGCCCCAGAGATTCACAGAATTCTTGGAGGAGTTAAGGTGGACCTCTGATCTTCATTTGACTAGACACGGGGAATTGTGTCCAGTAGTTTTCTTTAGTAAATATCCCAGGATTCAAAATGGGTATAATGGACAGTGGCCATTTTGGCTAATATCCCTAAATGCCAATGTCTGCACAAAAGCCACATAGATCACAAATTAGTTAGGGAGCAATACTTGCTATTATTACAGATAAATCCCAAAATTGCTTTTTCACGTACCAGTGCCAGTGTCAGGTAGGCATTCTTGGTCAACAGGTAGCTTTCCTCCATGGGGTGATTCAGAGAGCCAGGCACATTTCATCCTGTGACGCTGCCTTCCTGCTAGACTCCAGAGTCCTCTGTTTCCATTCAACAGTAACGGGGAGGGGGAGCGGGGAGGAGGGAATAGGTGAGCAAACAGGGAAGCTTTATAGATGTAGGCTTGAAAGTGACTCATATCACTTTTGTCCACAGCCCATTGGCTAGAAGTTAATCACATGACTTAACTACAAGGAACCCTGGGAAATGTTGTATCGCTGTGGTCCCAGGCAGAGCAGGTAGAGGGATGTGAAGTACATGTTGTAGGTAAACAGAAATTGGACTAGGTGGACATATTATGTAGCAGTAAAGTTCTCTGGTTCTATACAGCATTATTATTGTTTTTGAAATGTCACTACAATGACTGCTGCCACTAATAGTAGACTTTTCAAGACATTTTAGAGTTATTTCCTTCAGATTCTGGTGGAAGCTTTGTCCCAACTCTGTAGATTTGTTCAAAACACAGGCATTTTAAACTTGGGACTAGATTCTTGGGGTTCTTTAAAACTCACGCCATATTATGCTATATTTCTGTTTGGCTTTGCCTCAAGAAATTAATTAGGAAAACTGTGTAATTATAGTGGAGTGTGTGTGTGTGTGTGTGTGTGTGTGTGTGTGTGTGTGTATGTAAATATCTTTATGATTAGCATCCAAATATTTTAACCCTAAAAATTTTTAAAGTAAATTTTGGACCATCTTTAAGATGTTCTTAATGTGGTACTACTGTTGGTTCCCTTTTAATTTTTCAATTTAATGTTTTAGGAAGTAATCCAGATAATGTAATAATGTTAGGACTTTATCCTTGCAGCCAGTGTTCTGCTATTTCAGAATTAGTCCTGATGGTTCCGGCCTTTATTAGAATTTCTTTGGAGATAAGAACGCTCTGTACAGAAGACTGGTAATTTGATGCTCCTGAATTCCATTCTGCTCTCCTGAGCCCTTTTCCCATTCGTACTTGGCTTGCAAATTGATCTCTGTCTGTATTTATGATCTTGAAAAGGGCCGTCATTGTGATTTCCCAGGGGCTTAAGGAGGGCTCTTTTAGTGTTTATCAATCAGCTTTAACATAACATGGGCAAAGGAATAGTATGGTCTTAGGACTTGATATGTCTGCAAAAGTGGCTGCACGCACTGCTGTGGACATTCTACCCACAATCAGTGGAACACATCTGTACAGAGTCAGTTTCTCATTCGAGAGATAGAGCCTCGTTCCTGGGACCCTTCTGGCAACGACATTTACATATGTTAAATGTTTCCATTTTAAATCGCTTATTTGAATAACGTTCACCCCAAATGCACTCTTCTGAGCTACACGTTAGTGGATTCTTTGATGGTCTGTTGATCTATGCAGAAAAAAACTAGGGGGCCCATGATCTTTACCAAGGAATACTTGATTGTTTCTGCAGAGCACACTGATGTTTATAACCTTGTGCTGACATTTCATGTGTATTGGGATTTTCCTCACTTTCTCTTTGATACATGCTCCATTCTGTTTAAAACATCCTCCTCAAACTTTTTAAAGAAATTTGTCCTTGTCCCCCCCGCTCTTTCCTGTCATGTAGTCACCTCCCTTCAAGACTGTGCTCCGTGTGATCCAAAGGAGCGACGGGAGACTGAGGGAACCCGGGAAAGCCATGGTGTTGTCCTGGCGTAAGCTTGTCTGGGAGTAGGGTAGAATATAAAAAGGGCACAACGCTGGTTTTCAGATTCCAAGGTGCTGCTTATAATTCCAGGGAGGTATGTGTATACTTCACTCATCTTAAAACTGGCACTTCTCACCCTACAAAAAAAGAAAAAAAGAACTCAAAAGTTTTAGGTAACGTCAAACACACAGACAAATCTGAGAGTCAAGGGAATCTTACTCTTTTTTCTAAGCTTCCCCATTGCCCGGATCAGCCAAGCAGAGCTCCGATTCCCCTGCTTTCTGGCACCTGGCACAGGAAATGAAAATCCTCATAAAGTGTTTAAAGAGAAAAGGTTGACCTTCCAAGTAAATCTGAATTTACTGCCAAACCGCTAAAAATGAACTCTAAGCAGAAAAACTGTGTGTCAGGTGAATTCTTCATTCTACTTCAAGGTTGAAGTTCCAGTTATATGTATCCACTGAAAACGGTGAAAGGGGTGTGTGTGTGTTGTGTGTGTGTGTGTGTGTGTGTGTGTGTGTGTGTGTGTGTATGTGTGTGTTTCCCATATTTGCTCCCATTCTCCCCTGGGGACACAGTCTTTTTATAGTAATGGTGGCAATTAGATCCCTTCCTTTTTAGATGCTCTTAATCATCTTTTAGGTTTGGAGCCAATGTCATTGCCCCAAAATAGAATGAAAATTCAGGTTCGTAGCCTGTGGCAACCCTGATCACTCTCTTAGTATTCCATGAACATTTATTGAGCTTAGAGACAGACACTGTGCGAGACCTATGTGAAGAAGTGGCTACAATTGAGTATTTATGAATATCTGTTATAATGTCAGTAAAGAACGTAAGAATACTGCACTGAATTGGACTCTGGGGCCTGTTAAAAATATGGGGTTGTTTCTTTTATTACACTGGCACTGGGAAATATGTTACAAAAGAATGTAGTTATTCTTCGTACTTGGATTAAGAAGTTGCCTCTAAATCCTAATGTTCATTAGTAATTTATTACAGTTCTATGACTCATGAGTCATTTGAATGTTTAAAAATTATTTTCTATTTTCAAGCTACTCTTAGTAATATTTGGTAGTACAACCTTTTATGGATCTTAAACTTGCCTCTTTGAAGTTTTAGTGGGTTTTCAGTGGATAAGTCTGTTGTCAGCTTTTCCAAGTCATTCAAAGCTTCGTAGGCTTCACATCTTTTTAATACCCCATATTTTTTAAGCCTGCTTTATAGGCTACCCCCCATGCACTTTAGATGCATCATATATATCCCTGTGAGCTGTGGTAGCCAGAACTATACGTGGTATGTAAGGTATAAACACAATGTTTTTGTATGACAGTCGGCTTTTATTTATGTACTAGAGGCCCGGTGCACGAAATTCGTGCATGGGGGGGGGGGTGTCCCTCAGCCTAGCCTGCACCCTCTCCAATCTGGGACCCCTCGAGGGATGTCCGACTGCCCGTTTAGGCCCGATCCCGGTAGGATCGGGCCTAAATGGGCAGTTGGACATCCCTCTCACAATCCAGGACTGCTGGCTCCCAACTGCTCGCCTGCCTGCCTTCCTGATTGCCCCTAACCGCTTCTGCCTGCCAGCCTGATCACCCCCTAACCACTCCCCTGCCAGCCTGATTGATGCCTAACAGCTCCCCTGCCAGCCTGTTTGCCCCTAACTGCCCTCCCCTGCAGGCCTGGTCACTCCTAACTGCCCTCCCCTGCAGGCCTGGGTCCCCCCAACTGCACTTCCCTGCAGGCCCGGTCGCCCCCAACTTCCCTCCTCTGCCAGCCTGGTCACCCCTAACTGCCCTCCCCTGCAGGCTTGATTGCCCACAACTGCCCTCCCTTGCAGGCCTGGTCCCTCCCAACTGCCCTCCCCTGCTGGCCATCTTGTGGTGGCCATCTTGTGTCCACATGGGGGGAGACATCTTTGACCACATGGGGGCAGCCATCTTGTGTGTTGGAGTGATGGTCAATTTGCATATTACTCTTTTATTAGATAGGACTAGAGGCCCGGTGCACGAAATTCGTGCACGGAGGGGTGTTGTCCCTCAGCCCAGCCTGTACCCTCTCCAATCTGGGACCCCTCGAGGGATGTCCGACTGCCCGTTTAGGCCCGATCCCACTGGGCAGTCGGACATCCCTCTCACAATCCAGGACTGCTGGCTCCCAACTGCTTGCCTGCCTGCCTTCCTGATTGCCCCTAACCGCTTCTGCCTGCCAGCCTGATCACCCCCTAACCACTCTGCTGCCAGCCTGTTTGCCCCCAACTTCCCTCCTCTGCCGGCCTGGTCACCCCTAACTGCCCTCTCCTTCAGGGTTGATCACCTCCAACTGCCCTCCCTTGCAGGCCTGGTCCTTCTCAACTGCCCTTCCTTGCAGGCTGGGTGCCTCCCAACTGCCCTCTCCTGCTGGCCATCTTGTGGTGGCCATCTTGTGTCCACATGGGGGCAGGATCTTTGACCACATGGGGACAGCTATATTGTGTGTTGCAGTGATGATCAATCTGCATATTACTCTTTTATTAGATAGGATAGAGGCCTGGTACAGGGGTGGGGGCCAGCTGGTTTGCCCTGAAGGGCATCCCGGATCAGGTGGGGGTTCCCTTGGGGTGTGGGGTGGCCTGAGCGAGGGACCTGTGGTGGTTTGCAGGCAGGCCACGCCCCCTGGCAACGCAAGCGGAGGCCCTGGTATCTGGAATTTATTTTCCTTCTACAATTGAAACTTTGTAGCCTGGAGCGGAGCCAAGCCTGGGGCTCCCTCCGCCAGCAGCCATTTGTGTTGGGTTTATAATTGAAACTTTGTTGCCTTAAGCGGGTGGGCCCGGCCAGGGTGTGCGGAAAGCTTTGCTTCCCCTGTTGCCGGCGGCAACCCTGGCCTGCTCTTTCAAGCTCCATTCTGCCGCCATTTGTTTGAATTTGTTTACCTTCTATAATTGAAACTTTGTAGCTTGAGTGGAGGCTTAGGCCTGGCAAGGGCAGGCGGAAAGCTTGGCTTCCTCTGTTACCTAGAAAACCTTGCTCTCTGTGGCTGTAGCCATCTTGGCTTGGGTTAATTTGCATACTCGCTCTGATTGGATGGTGGGCGTGGCTTGTGAGCATGGCTTGTGGGTGTGTCGGAGGTATGGTCAATTTGCATATTTGTCTATTATTAGATGGGATAATTGTATTTGTGGTTTCACATATTAGCAATACCTTCCTCATGAGGTAACTATGAGGATGAAATGAGATAATGCTTGGAAAGTAATTAGCACAGTGTTTGGCATAAGGGACACTCAATAAATGTTAGCAATTGTTACTATTTAACATTTTATAACATTTTAATGAACATGCACCATTGCCAGTCACTTTCATTTTTTAAGCCTACGTTCCTTTCATTCAAAAATATGGGGTATGCTCCCGTCAGATCAATATTCCTAATACCATCTTGTCTGTTTCATTCATTCAACAAATTCAGGTCATTAGTCTTCTAGGAATGGAGCTAGGTACTGGGCATACAGCTACCAGGTAGGCCAGGTCTCTGCATTCAGAGAGCCTACCATACACAGGGAAGACTAACAACAGGTAGGTCATTACAAGAGGAGCCCGGAGACGTTTAGGACCAATGGAAGAACAGAAGGGGGAGAACTGGACACAATCCAGCATGAATGGAGAGGAGGAGAGTGCAGAGAGAAGGCTGGAGAAGCAGGCAGGCACCAGATCTCGAAAGCCTCGGGAGGTGTGTCAAAGAGTTTGAATCTTCTCCCGCAGGAGTTGAGAAGCAGCCAATAGCTTCTCTCCTTTCATCTGACCCCATCCAGATGTGACCCCATCCAGATCTGATCCCATCCAGATCTGATCCCATCCAGATCTGACCCCATCCGGATCTGACCCCATTTGGATCTGATCCCATCCAGATCTGACCCCATCCAGCCACCTTCCCTAGATTCCCCAGGACTTGGCCCCACCCCCCATTTTGAGCTCTTTCCTGTTATTTCCCCCACATAACCCTGCCCACTGTTCCCACATGTCCCTGTGTTTGCTCTTTCCTGGATTAGAATGTCCTTCCTCAAATTCTGCCATTCCGTCCAGGAAGCATGTGCGGAGTAACTGGTGTGTGCCTGGCATTGTGAGCCTCCATCCTCCGATGTCTCTTCGCTCATTCAGTCACTTTGTAAATATTTATGAAGCCCTAACGTGGAGAGGGAGCTGTGCGGCTTTTAGGTGACATTTCTCCGGTGAAGGTCTCCAGATGCCCAACTGGAATAGCCTCTTCCACTTTTCTTCCTCTGCTGAGACCCTGAGATCCTCACTGTGTCTCTCCCTGCTTCTCGCCACTTTGGAAGTGACATGATAGCTAATTGCTTGTCATGGTGTTTTCCAGAGTCATAAGCTTGCGTTAATCTAGGAGCTGTGGTGTTCATAATAAACATGAATGAATGAACACATTTTTTGAAAATGGTTAATAACCTTATTTTGGCATTTCTTAATGACTCATGTTGCCAAGCGGCGCAATTAAATTACTTGTTTCAAAGTGATGAAAACTGAATCTAGAACAATTTCTCTAAAAAAAAAATAAATAAAAAAAATCCCTATTTCCTACAGGATTCCAAGATTTACATTAAATAAAAACACCCATAAGTGAATAATGTTATTAAGGATTACACATCTAAAGTGTATACTTAGAACAGGGTCACCTCTACTATCATCTCTGTACTAAGCATTTCCTCATGGTTTTTGTATGTTCTTACAATCATGGCAAATCAAGAAAATAGAGTAAACTTCACCGGTTGATTGCTAAAAGTAAAATTCTGAGTGGCCTGTAGCTTTTCCGTTTTACACCTCGGGGCTCGCAGCCAGCACCGTGAGTGCTTCCTCCTACGCTTCCTGGGCACACCGTCCCTCCTGCAGCTTCTGGACTCCCAGGGCAACTGAGTCCTGATGGTCTCCGCAGGGAATGCTGTCCCGGAGGCCTGGTTCTCTCCAGGGGAGTCATGCTCTGTTCAAAGGAAAGGCCAAGGGAAAACCCACTCCACCCGAAGGAATTTTAAATGCCGCTTTAGAATCCGTAACGAAATGTCAGACTGTGTTGACCTGAAGACCCATGGTCTGCGTCTTCAGACGACACAGTGCCCGCATCCCCTGCTTGCACCTCCCATGCTCGCTGGTGCCGCTTGAACTGTATCTGACACTGGGAAACCCGTTTGAGGACTTTCCTCATCAGATAATCCGCTGAAGTCAAGGCTCAAAGAGGTCTTCTGAGAAGAAGTGGGGGCGGGGGGGGGGGGGGTAGCTTCCCAAGGTTGGGTGGCCACGGTCACTCCCTGGTCAGTGTGCTCAGCCTCCTCTCCTGCGATTGGACAGCAGTGTTCCGGCTGGATGAGTGATACTCTCTAAAAGCTGGCCTAATAGAGCTGTTGCAAATTGACAGGGAGGAGATTTTCACTTAGGAAATGGCTCTTTGGAAATGTCCCAGGCCCCGTTTCTGTTTTTGCTCCTTCCCACTCCTTAACCGTGGTTAATAGTCCTAGGGCAGTCACCAATATTGAGTGATAGCTGTGTGCTGGATACAACACATTCATTATCTAAGTCAATCCTCACGATGACTCCAGGTAAGCACTATGCTATCCTTTTACCGCAGATGAAGAAACACCTAATAGAGGAAGAAAGTAACAGCTGCAGCTCCATGCTCTGGTCCCTGTACTGTCTCCTGTTTTTGGTGGGATTGTGCACTCAGAGTACATGAGGCAACCTTAACACGAGCGGGAACAAAGCTTAGTTGTAAAAGTTAATCTCTTGACCACGTTCTGAGAACACACTTCACATTCCAAACCCAAAAATCAGAAGGTTTTGGAATTTAGCCTCCATGTGGGATAACTAGCCTGTATGTATTTAGAAAGTTGACTGTAAAACTCCAAAAGAATGATAGATATATGTGTATATATGTATATGTAATGTTAAAGAATTATTTTACTGACATATGTAAGTTTTTCAGAACTGTGTACATGCTTGCAACATGTGATATTCTATCGCTCAGCCAGGCAATCAAGAAAAGCCCAATCTCAGTAGGCAGGCTAGCAAACTGCTGGTTCAAGAGAGAACCTTCCCACTTTACAGCCACCCACCCATGGCCTTCCCTGGTCAGTTATTGGAAATCATCATATCCCCCTTTCTTATGCTATTGGTGGTACTTTGGAGTAAGAGGAAAATGAACATCACCCAGCAAACTCAGCTAATCACCCCTTCCCCACTCCTCTCCCTCATCCACATCATGTCCTTGCTCTAAGATGTTCTGAATCCTGCTTGCTGGCTAAGGCAAAAGTGGTTAAAGGAATAACTATGCAGGTAAACATTTTAACTATTATGTTCATCTTCATGAAAGATTATAAAATGAGAAGGGAAAGCTCTTATATATATACTAGAGGCCCAGTGCACAAAATTCTTGCACGGTGCGGGGGGAGAGGGGGGAGTGGGCGGCCCTCAGCCCAGCCTGCACCCTCTCACCATCCAGGAGCCCTCAGGGGAGCAGGCCTAAGCTGGCAGTCAGACATCCTTAGCGCTGCTGCGAAGGCAAGAGAGGCTCCTGCCACCGCCGCTGCGCTCGCCAGCCATGAGCCCAGCTCAGAGCTTCTGGCTGAGCAGCGCTCCCCTGTGGGAGTGCACTGACCACCAGGGGCCAACTCCTGCATTGAGCATCTGGCCCCTAGTGTTCAGTGTGTGACATGGTGATTGGTCATCCCGCTGTTTGGTCAATTTGCATATTAGCCTTTTATTATATACTAGAGGCCTGGTGCATGAAATTGCATGGGGGGGGGGCGGGTTGTGTCCCTCAGCCCAGTCTGCACCCTCTCCAATCTGGGACCCCTCAAGGGATGTCTGACTGCCCGTTTAGGCCTGATCCTACCAGGTCCTGGTCCCCCCCAACCGCCCTTCCCTACAGGCCTAGTTGCCCCCAACTTCCCTCCTCTGCTGGCCTGGTCACCCCTAACTGCCCTCCCCCACAGGCTTGATTGCCCCCAACTTCCCTTACTTGCAGACCTGGTCCCTCCCAGCTGCCCTCCCCTGCTGGCCTGATCGCCCACAACTGCCCTCCCTTGCAGGCCTGGTCCCTCCCAACTGCCCTCCCCTGCTGGCCATATTGTGGCAGCCATCTTGTGTCCACATAGGGGCAGCCATCTTGTGTGTTGGAGTGATGATCAATCTGCATATTACTCTTTTATTAGATAGGATAGAGGCCCTGAAGATTGTCCTGGATCAGGGTGGAGGTTCCCTTGGGGTGTGGGGTGGCCTGGGCGAGGGCCTGTGGTGGTTTGCAGGCTGGCCACGCACCCCAGCAACCCAAGCGGAGGCCCTGGTATCTGGGACTTATTTATCTTCTATAATTGAAACTTTGTAGCCTTCAGCAGAGCCAGGCCTCCTGCTTGCTCTGTGGCCGCAGCCATTTTTATTGGGATTTATTTATCTTCTATAATTGAAACTTTGTAGCCTTCAGCAGAGCCAGGCCTCCTGCTTGCTCTGTGGCTGCAGCCATTTTTATTGGGATTTATTTATCTTCTATAATTGAAACTTTGTACATTGAGTGGAGTCCAGGGCAGGCCAGCGCAGGCGGAAAGCTTGGCTTCCTCCATTGCCGGGAAACCCAAGCCTCCTGCTCACTCTGTGGCCGCAGCCATCTTGGTTGGGTTAATTTGCATACTCGCTCCTGGGCATGGTGTGTGGGTGTAGCAGAGTGATGGTTAATTTGCATATTACTCTTTTATTAGATAGGAAGATCAGCAGACTCATGCATATTGCCCATTCAACTGTCAATTTGCTTATGTGTTTTCATTTTATCTCAGAAATGTTATAGGTATTAACTTCTAAAAATATCCACAGGGTCACTACTCATGTTAAATTCTGTTTTCTCTAAGGACTTAGGTTTACTATTAATAAGTAACAACATATAATTTTTTCTAGAAGTTAGATTGCCCAAGTATTTTTCTAATCAAAGAGCTTGATGCAATTGAGTATAATAAAACTCTTACTTTGTTCTAGTGTGAATGAGTCAGTCTTTTTCAGGAGTCTTATCATCTTGTCATGGAGTAAACAAACTCTGAGAAAAAAGTCAATATTCATATATACAAAGAAAATAAGTCATCATTTTACCTAAATCTCAAACCTATCAACTTTCACATTCTACCCTGAAATGAACGAATGAGGAGAGCTACACACACACACACACACACACACACACACACACACACACACACGTTTTCTTATACACACAACAAACTAAGTAATATTTGTCTACTGTTTATCTTGCTGCAAATGAAAGAATCAAATTATATGAGTGGACTTTATGTTCTTGACAATAATTCTATGGGTTGAGGAATTCCGTTACAGGACAGCTTAAAATATCAAATTTTAACGCAGTTGACAAGATCCTTTTATAAACATAGTTATACGTTCCTCTTATTTCTTTAATTAGATATAGTCATGATTTTATTTCCAATTTTTGTGTTGCTAAAGACTTGAGAAGGAAGCAAACTGTCAATCCTAGGAAAGGTGAAGGAGGCTGCTCAAGGAGCGACTCGTCTTGCTTAAGGCGGGGAAGGCTACAGAGTTTGGGTTTATCCTCGCACCCTGTCCTGCTAGGAATCACATTCAGAATTCTCACCTGAAAGGTCTGAGAATTGTGTCCTTTTGCTTCTTCTGTTAGTGGTGAGGGGGTGCTAAAAAGGCTTGAAATGAGCTGCCAGTCACCATGAACCCCTTTCTTCCTGAACTTCCAGGTCAGGGAGCAATCTGAGTTGCTTTTTAGAAACTCTCCCATTGAAGTCGTCCAAACCCTCTCACGTTTCCCAAACCACATTTTACAGCTGTCACAGCCCTCAGTGGGGTGGCCCTCCTTTGTGTGGTGACTCGGAAGGAGTTTTGGTAGCAACCTATAAAAATCTTAGAATAAATAGGATTCCTTCTCTTTATTATATTTCTTGGTAATAACATCTAGAATAAAGAGAAGGTAAAATTCTAATTGTTAGGTGTTGAAATGTTTTGTTTAATGCTGTAGTGCAGTTATCTAAATACTTAGTGAAATTAAGTCATAGTTTATTTTACATAATCTTTCCATATTTGCATAGTTTTGCTCAGCATCATTTTAATCCCAGTCATTGGAATTAGTTACTATAAGGCTGCTATTCTGCCAATGCTAGAAGCTTGTTCTGGCTTCCTGATACTTTTCTTTTTCTTGTATATTTTCCAAATGTAGATGCTTTTTTTGGGGCGGGGGGTTAGTATTATTCAGAAATGTCTGTCAGGAATTTAGACTTAAAAACAAAAACTTGTCAAAGAGTGAAATGTGGTATAAATCAATTTTCTTTCATTGTCCCAATTGAAAGGATTAAAGAACAATTAACCCAAAGAGTGGTAAAAATATTTATCTATTTTTTATCCCTTATGAAAATGTTTATATTGTAACACTCAATGTAACACTTGACTTTTTTTTTCAGAGAAAGCATATGTGTGAAAAATCGTTAAAATGCAAACCTGTTTATTTTTCTTTAAATATTTCCATAACTTTAAATAAATATACTACATTTCACATGAATCACTTTCCGTTTAGAGAAGGACGAATTCTAAAAAGAGGTTTTTGGGGTCCCATTCTCCAAAAGAAGCACCACCAGAGACCTGTCTGAATTTCTTACTTTGAAGGAAAATTAGGCTATTTATTCGGAAGAAGGGGAGACATTGCATGGCTCTAAGTGAGAAAGGTTTGAGGAACTCCCCCCTGTCTTCCAAGGAGCTCAGGAGCAAGGACCACTGCCATCTTCTCATGCAGAGCGTGCCGTTAGTCGTTCAGGATGGCCCGGCCACTGTCAGCAAGAGTTCTGCTCAGCGGTTTGTTTGCCACCTGTGCTCACAGAAGTTAAAGTCGGTAGATCAAGTTAAAATGGACGAAAGAGCAACTTAAGGATAAGAGCTGGGTGACGTTGGAACCCAAAATTGGCATCTGTTCACCTCCAAGACTCCGAAGTCCTTGAAGTGGGTGTTGGCCAAGAAGATGGTGAAAGAAGTTGGGCAATGCAATTGCTTCAGGGACTGAAACTCAAAAAGATGGAGCAAGGTTCTGGAGAAAGGCTGCTAGAAACTTCTCTACACTAGTCAGAGTTCAGGGGGATAATTTAGTAACGGTGCAAAATCCTACCCAAAACAAGCAAACAAACAAAAACCCCACGTTCTAGAAATTACGATTTTTCATTGGCTGATTTAAAGAGCCAAGTTAGTGCCCAGATTGTGCTTTTATCAAAATCTTTGTTAAGTCAACATCTCAGCCCACTGTGTATGATACAGTCTTGACCAACACAGTCAAATAATTCTTGAGAGCACCCTACTCAAACAGAAGTGACAAGTTCAGGAAGCGGCACCAGTTCGCTCCGAGGAGCTCGGGTGGCTCTTTAAGAAGGGGAAGGAGAACCTTAGCATCTGGCTGAGCCCTGTGTTCTCAGCAGAGCGGACAGAATTACATGAACTATGACAGACGCCCTTTCACTCCTGGACCCAAAGTCAAGGCCTGCTGATGATAGCTGCAAACGCCCCTTCACGCCATTCAGTTTTTGGCCTGGGCTGCAAAACCCATTCATTTTGGCACAGAGAGCTGGGAGAGGGGCTTCCATCAGCCCCTTCATGGGAAGGGGAATTTTGAGGCTTTTTTTTTTTTTTTAATTTAGCTGCAAAAGCTTTATTGTTTCCATTTGTTCCAATGCATGGGAGGGCTTCCATGGGAGGGGGGCTTCCATGGGAGAGGGGCTTCCATGGGAGAGGGGCTTCCATGGGAGAGGGGCTTCCATGGGAGAGGGGCTTCCATGGGAGGGGGGCTTCCATGGGAGGGGGGCTTCCATGGGAGAGAATGCCCAGTGGTTTTGGGGAGAGGCTCGGGCAGAAGCCAGACACCAGAGGGGAGGTGGAGGGGCCCTTCAAAGTAAGGTGACCAGATCGTCCCGCTTTTGGCGGGACAGTCCCGATTTTTAACAAAAAATCTTTCCAAAAATAGGGACTTTTTTAAAACGCCGTGGGACGCGGGACAAATGGTTTAAAAAAATCGGTTTTGTCCCGCCAAAAGCGGGACGATCTGGTCACCTTACCTCAAAAGCCTCAGGCTCCACAGCCTCCTGGTCGTGCTCGAGGGGGAGCCTTCCGAAGAGACACTCGCCCAGCCCAGCCCGGGGCCGCGTGGGGAGGTGAGCCAGGTGTGGCCCATCTTCCCGATGAGTTTCGCCTCCTCGCCCGGAAGTGGTTCTCCCGGAAGTCCCGGAGCTGAGCTCTGCGGGGAGAGCCGGGCCTGCAGCTCCCCCAGGGCCGGGTCAGGTTCCTCTCCAGGGCCAGGGGCGGCCTCCATGGCGTCCTGAGTTTTGCCCACTCACCTGGGGCGGCTCCTGCACGCCCTGGAGAGGATGCAGCCCCCGCCTTTAAGAGACGCTGCCCTCGGCTGCTTCTCCACCAACTCGGGCCGAGGCCGCCGCCGGAGCCCCGTGGTCGCGGAGGAAACAGAAGCCCCGAGCGAGGTGGGTGTGGGCCCAGAGGCAGCCTCCGCCTCGGGGAATGATTCCGACGAATCGGGGCGCTCATGGTTGTGGGTTAGGGGTTCAGGTCAAACCGTGTTGGCTGGTCTCCGAGGCCGAGGATGCCGAGGTGGGTCGGAGCGGGGCACTGGGGAAGAGGTCAGAGGGAGGCCGGAGGCTGGAGGCAGGGGCGTCCCTGGTCCGCTCCATCCAAACACTGTTGAAGCAAGAGATGCCCTGGCCGGTTTGGCCCAGTGGATAGAGCGTCGGCCTAAGGACTCAAGGGTCCCAGGTTCGATTCCGGTCAAGGGCATGTACCTTGGTTGCGGGCACATCCCCAGTAGGGGGTGTGCAGGAGGCAGCTGATCGATGTTTCTCTCTCATCGACGTTTCTAACTCTAGATCCCTCTCCCTTTCTCTCTGTAAAAAAATCAATAAAATATATATATTTTAAAAAGGCAGATCCAGACCGCCCAGGGCACTGCCTGAAGCCTGTATTTTTTAAATGCCCCACTGCTATGGCCCCTTTCTAAACCTTCCATGAGTGCATGTGTGCGTGCGTGCGTGTGTGTGTGTGTGTGTGTGTGAGTGTGTGTGTGTGTGAAAGAGAGAGAGAGAGAGGGAGAGGGAGGGAGAGGGGGGGGGGTCAGGGAGAGATACTGGGAGGAAATGATATCAATATCGCTTTCTAAAGCAGCACTGGACAATTGAAATACAATGTGAGCCACATCTGTCCTTTAAGTTTTTCTAGTGGCCACATTAAAACATTTAAAGAAACAGGTCAAATGATTTTAATTATATTCTACTAGAGGCCCAGTGCATGATTGAATCATGCACGTGTAGGGTCCCCTACACGCTTTCGCTTTCGATCGCGGGGGAGCTGGGTGCCTGTCCGCTGGTGCACCAGGCCTTTCAGAAGCCTCCGGCTCGGTGGAGGCTTCTGAAAGGCCTGGTGCCAGAGCAGACAGGCACCCAGCTCCCACGCTTTTGATGGTCCGCGGCGGGACGTGAGCTCACTGCCCCAGAGGCCCCTTCTGTTCCGCAGCACAGCCATGGCGCAGACGCTGAGCTCGTGCTGCCATTGGCGACACGAGCTCAGCATCCCGCCGGCCCAATCAGCTACCCCGGCCACCCCGAGTCCCGCCCCCTGTGCCTCCCGCTGGCCTGATTGTGGGCGTAGCAGAGTGATGATAATTTACATATTACCCTTTTATTAGGTAGGATTTACCCCAATATATCATAAACATCCTCATTTCTCCATGTCCTCCGTGTGAAGTCACTGGTGAGACGCCGCTCCTTCTGCCGTGTCTGGGATCCAGAGTGCCCACCTCCCGCTCTTGGTTGCAAGAGGGCCTTGCCTTCGCAGGGGCGCACGTGCAGCCGCTGCTGGAGGGCAGCCGGGGCCAGGACAGGGCTCCTGAGCACCACACTCCCTGGCGGTGCCGGCTCCTGACACCTCAGCTCCCAATCGGAACATGTTTTCCTTTAGAAAAGAAATCCATCTGTATCAATATCTGGGTTCTCACACAGACACACGCATGCACCCACACACAAGCTGGCATCTGGGCTTGAATGACCAGTCTGGACTTCCTTCTAAATTAACCTGGAAAGTGAACTCTCTCCCTCCGGGTGCTTTCTGAGGGAGCACGTGCACCCATCGTCGTGCACGTCAGCGGGTGCCAGGCTGTGTTGTCAGCTGCTGACTCAGTGAACGCCGGCCACCCCGGGGACTGGGTGTCAGGCCGCCAGCCCCGCTGCCCGAGCCGCCTACAGGCCTACAGCTTCTGAACAGCCCGCCTCGCAGCGACATCCGCGTCCTTTGGGTTGGTTTTGCTGACCTTCTCCCAACTCAAAGCCTGTTCTTAAAGCAAAAGCGCAGTGAAGCATTAAGCTTCTAGAAGCAGCTGTATTTCAGTTCCTTAACTTATCCGACATGCCAAGGAGGCCAAGCAGCAGGGAGGGAGCAGCAGAGGGAGCCCCCTTCGGAGCTGACATTTGAGCGACAGGCATACAGTACGTGGGACTGTGTTCTAGGCCCACGTGGGCATCCAAAGGGAGTAAAGTAAGGTTGTTTAACTTTCTCAGAACCTTTATTCACTCTATGTGACTGACCTATTCAAACTTCTATTTAATTTTAATGTATCCCCTTCCCCACCCTAACATGTTTTGCTCAAGCTAAGCTTCTAATCAAAAGGATATAAGATGCTCTCCATTAATTAGTAAGTGCTGAGATACTATTAAATACTTAAAGTAGGGATCAAATTAGCCAGAAGGACTAGATACCACTTTAGCTCAATGATCCTTCACACGGTCTCATCTATGTACATAAAACAATATACACCTACCAGCCGACAGCATGCACTGCTGACCCCGCCTTCGGGTAGGGCAGTGGTCGGCAAACTCATTAGTCAACGGAGCCAAATATCAACAGTACAATGATTGAAATTTCTTTTGAGAGCCAAATTTTTTAAACTTAAACTTCCTCTAACGCCACTTCTTCAAAATAGACTTGCCCAGGCCGTGGTATTTTGTGGAAGAGCCACATTCAAGGGGCCAAAGAGCCACATGTGGCTCAAGAGCCGCAGTTTGCCGACCACGGGGGTAGGGCACACCTGTTTAAGATGCTTCTCTTTCCTGGTGGGTAGGGCGAGAACTGTTGTTTCAGAATCTCCAGCCCTGACTTGAGCTGAGGTCCCGGCTCCTTATTTCTGTTGCCTATTATCCCACAGTCTAATATGAACTCACAATAAAATGACCGCGTGGGTCACATCTCACACACAATAGCCGGAGTCTGCTTTGCTGAGTTCAGTGCGTTTCACAGAGATGAAACTTTTCAATAAATGAGTGTGCTCAGCTGGTTGTTTTGGCACTTTCTAACCACTAGAGGGAGGTGAGGGCTCCTCTCAGCCCCATTCCCATCATGGTGTCCCCATTGAGTGGTGACAGAGATGATTCAAGTGCAAAGTCTATTGATCCATGAGATGACAGGAACATCAAATTATGTCCTTGGCGAAATCCTAAATCTGGCAGCCTGCAAACCCTGTCAACATGTTTGCTTGTCCTATTCAGTTTGAGGCAACATTTATAAATGTGAACATTTCGTGGAAACATCTGGATTTCCACCCTGAACAGGAGAATAGGAAGATGTGGCCACCCCGGACCTATGTCTCTACAAGGCACTGCTAAAGGGGGGTAATTTCTCTTAACAGGGCGCACACTCATCAATTCAACTCCATCACTACCACTCCCTGTTATTTTCCCAACACTAAGACCAAATATCATGTGTTACTTATAAACAAGCTTGCATGGTTATTTTCTTGTGGTTAAGAGCTGTTTGGTCTTTTTGGTTATGGTTTTGTTTGTTTGTTTGTATGTTTTGGGTACTCAAGTCAATAGCAAAATGGTAAAAGGGAAAATAGACCAAGTGAAGCTCTTACAATTTCAAAAAAGATAAGGGAGAACATGTTGCTTAGAAGCAGTAAAAAATATTCACAGCATCATCAACAACAAAAAGTCATATTAACTATTGAGGCTCTAATACGCAGCTTTCCAATATTCCATGTGAGGCAATGGGGAGTGTGCATAAAGCACTCATGAATTATATTGAGGGACGATGGTTGTCTGGCAGTGAGATTGGGGTGCACGCTGAACACACCACTTCTTCCCCAGAACACACGTGTACTTGAAAGAACCACTGGCAGACACACAGTGTCATTTAGACATGGGATTTGGGAATGATTTCCTTGACAATAAATGAAGCGATCTTGTCACTTCAGAGGAAACTAACAGTATTTTCTGACAACAATAAAATTCAAACTTTGAAATAAAATAAGAGTTTTGGAAAGCGTGCATTCTGCCGCTATGAGCTTGGCAGCTTCCTGATACCTAGAAGGTTTTTCTGATGAGATCGATGGTGATCCTGACAAATATACCTTGTCGTATTGAACATGAAATAATCAACAGTTGGAAGATCTGCCTCACTCAGTGAACCAATACTTTCCAAAGGACAGATTCACGATGTTATAAAATTACATATAAATTTAAAAATCTATACAAAGTATGAGGCAGGTAATGGGTTTTAGTGTGATGGATTATGCAAAGTTCATTGGTATGAATCAGATTCCACATTGCAACTCACCTTTAAGAAATGGCTACTTGTTCACGTTATCTGAAAGGCTATGAAAGTGATCTACCTTTTCAAGCTGCATGTCTCTGTGAGTGGGAGTTTCTTTACGTCCTGCAGTAGGTTAAATGCCGACACAGATCTGATTGTCTAGCTATCTTCTTTCTGTTATACCAGACATTAAAGAGCTTTCCAAAAATGTAAAAATGTGCTCTAATTCTCACTACATTTTTTTGTTTTAAAAAATATTTTTATTTTATTACAAATACATATTATTTGTTACATTTAATGGGTTTACCGTTTTACATAAGTAAATTTATAACTAACTATTTTTCAAATTTCTAAGTCAATTTCTAGTAAGGTGAATATTGATAGACATAACACAAAAACAAAAGTTCTTAGGAGGTCTCAGAACAAGAAGGTTGAGAACCTGTGATGTAGGGTATAGTGTCATTTTTATTTTTTACTCCAAAGTGTCATGGCCACTTACTGATACAAAATTAAATGCTGTATCGTTGTATCTCCATTTTTAAATAAGATTCTCAATCAGACACACATATCCAATCACATTGTCTCATTAATCTCTTAGAAGTGTGCAGGACTTTAACAAATGAATGACATAAAATATGAACAAGACATCGATAGTCATATATTACCATGGAAATTTTACTAGAATCTATGATAGATATAACCTGTATGTGGCTAGTTTAAAATTTTGTCTTTTTATAAATTAATTGGCTAAATCTTTGACACATTTTGATTTAACCATTGCAGTTCAATGCAATTATTTAGACCAATAGGCGGGTGTATTGAGCTGTAAGAGACAAAGGGTTGAGCTTAGATAAATTTTTTTCTTTGTCAGCAAAACTATGTTAATCTTTCTGCCTTACTTGGAATTAATTTCAAAACAAAGAGTTTAAAATTTTAATGAGGTCACCCTACAGAGTAGTTTTGGCCTATACTCTGTTTTAGTTGCATATTGTTTTATTTCATTCATAAAAAGAGATTTTCATCTAAGAAAATTTAAGGTAGTTCAGGTTAGCAATCGTGTCAGTGAATGAGACACTTACTGGTTTTGCAGTTGTATTTTTAAAAAGATACAAAATGAGAATCATTCTCTTTAAAAGAGTATTCTGAGAAGATGCCTATTTTTCTGATATTGTGGGATACATGGGTTTTGTGTAGTAGAGATTTCTACAACCAGATAAGCACTACTATGAAATAAAATGATGACCACTGTCTTACCCTGAACTGTGGCAGAAATGTGTTCTGTGTACATGTGAGTGTACATGAAGTCCATGAATAAACTAAAGGAGCATTCAGTGATCATGGATGTCACATGTCCTCATGTATGTTTTGTTCGTTTGTCTTTTGAGTGGGGAGTTTATTGAATTTACATTTAAAATCATTGATGGATAAGGACTTGCTGTTGCCATTTTGTTCATTGTTTTCTGCTTTGTAGTTCTTGTTCCTCTTTTTTTTTTTTTAAATCTTTATTGTTGAAAGTATTACATAGGTCCTCCTTTTTCATATGTGTTACATTTTTAATTAGCAAGTTTGATAAAATCTTATAGCTATAAAAGAGGAAGTATTTATGCTGAATACATATGGATTACTAATAATAGGATACAAAAAGTTAAAAAAACTTGAAACAAAATTATATATAGTTTATAATTCCTCTATTTTGTTAAAAATTATAGGTGTATGTGTGTGTGCGCGCATATACATACATATGCCTATACAATTGGAAGTAAATGTATAAAACATGCATAGTGATTGTTTCTGGGCAGGGGATTGTGAAAGATATATTTATTTTTTAATAATACATTGAATTTGCCCCACTTCCTAAAAAGAAAGTTACTTTGATTTAAAAAAAAAAACACTCTATAATTCATTTTTGTAATTAAATCTGCCTTCTCATAAATACTAACATATAGATTATTATTTTTTCATTTCTTATTTTGAAAAAAAAATTATGGTTGCTCATTCAGTTCTTAGTGATGGCGCTCCTCTCTGAGCTCAAGTCATTAAACCTGGGGGAGAATGTTCTTTTAAAATGCAAATATTATCTGCATTAAAGCAGCTGCCTTAAGGTTACATAAGACATGAAAGAGGGAAGCACAAAATGCAGTCACTCTGAAAAAGTGCCATGCAAGAAACAGCTGAGGAATCCTTTACACACCACCTGCTTGCCTCCCAGCACCTGTAAAACAGTTGGCTGAATCCCCGCCTGAGCTGATGTTGACAGGCGAGTCACCATCATTTTTCCTTGCGTGTTTCTGTGCGTCAGCAGGCCTCTCGCTCTCTGGTGTAAAAAAATTCTCCATTCAGGCTGAATGTATATGTCCATTCCTCTGACAGCTATTTTGTCCAAATGCTGCTGTTCTCTCTGCGTTACCTTATTTTAACCTAAGTGATGGAGCATGACTTTCCTATCCCTGTCTGTCAGAAATGTCAAGAGCGAAACTCAGTCCTTTGCTGCTGCTATCTTTCACTTGCTCAGATGTCCTCTCCCGGCCCTGTTCTGTATGACAAGGAGGTGAGGCAGGCAGGGACTCTACTTTCCCTGTATCCGTGCCTGAATTCATAGAATCGTTAACGAGAGTGCATGCCTCTGCAATCCTTGGGCGATAATTTGATGGAAAGAAATTACAGATGTACTCTGAGGTTAATTTGCCTATCTGGCCAAAGACGTAAAAACTTCCCAGGAGCGAGGTAGCTGTCTAGCACCGAGCAGATGCAGCCAGTCTCAGCAGCACTTCCCCTGGCGCCCCGAATCCCTGGTGGGAGGGGCCCACCACATTGTGTGAGTTTGCCCTTCTGTGACGGGGCCACACTGGATCTGAATGTCAGACTGTCCCAGTGCCAAAGCCTCTTTATCCTAGGAGCTAGAAGTAACACTCTATGACCTTAATAGGAAATATGTACAGACATCCAAGACCTTCCTGGTTCTCGGGCAGAATTCTTCATCAACAAGAACAAATCGTTGGAACAGAGAGAGTGCCTGAGTCTCCCTGAGCCTTCCGTCCCCAGCTTTCAAGCATCCAGAAAGTCCCATCATCTCCCCGACTCTGACCTAATAGCCTTGTGTCTGGGGTGATTCTGAATTTAGTCCAAAGGCCACAAGCCCACATCCACTTTGCTGTAGCTTCCTATGCCACTTTGACATTCTTAGGCTAATAGCTAATTATCCGGAGAAATGACCTGAATAAGTTGATGCCACCCTGTGTAGAAACCAAGTGAGAAAACGCTGAGCTTCATGTTTGCTAATTGTTCCACCATCAATCAGATCAACATTTAGTGAGGATTATTAGTTATCATTAAAGATGGCGTGCTAAAGATGATGAAGAAAGAAATACTACAGCCCCTGCCCTGCAGTTGCACATAAAGTGGCCATTTTGTATAACATGTGCTACAGTGAAGGGACTCCAAGGGTGGAGTGCAAACACCAAGGTCTGGGTATGAAGGAATAGCTCCAAGAGTAGAGCTGGGAGGTGCAGGAAAATAGATAACCATATGTGTGTGTGTGTATATATATACATATATATATATGTATATATATATGCAACAAATATTACTACAAGCCTACTATTGGCCAGGCATTGTTCTGAGCATCAGGGGTACTATAGTGAATGAAACTCCTGCCTTCATGGAGCTTATATTCTAGTGTGTAGTGTTGATGAATACATAATAAGTAGCACTATGCAGAAGAATATATCAGGGCAAGCAAAAGAGAGGGAGGGAGGGGTGCTGTTTTCGATGGGTAGATCAGTAAAGACATCAGTCTAAATAAAATGTGGATATTAACTCCAATCTAACATTTGGCTAGCTCCCACAGACTCTCAGTTGGGGGTGACTCCGTACACCATCCTTGTGCTTGACCAAATCCCACCACCACAAATGATTCTCCAGCCTGTATTTAAATTGACACCACTGGTGTGAAGATTACTCTTTCTTAGGGCGTCCATGCTATTTTGTGTGCCCTAAGTTGATGGGGTTCTCTTATTGAGCAAAAGTCTGCCTCCTGCAACTTCCGTCCAATCCACATGCCTAAAATATGGCACTTCCAAATTATCAAGGTTCTTCTTTCTCTTGCGGGGCTCCATGGTAAGATACTGACTCCTAGCTCTGGTCGGGACCCTGAACGGAAAGCTCTTTAGGAAGCTAGATAAAGGAGGAAGTATTTTCTTTTACCCCATGACACTAAATTTAATATCAAGTCACACGTTAGTCAAACCAGAATGTGATAGCTGATGGAGAATTTAAATAAGAATTTAAAGAGAGGAAAAGTGTTTCTGTTCCTACTCACTGTTCACATGAGAAATTTGCTTTGCATGTGTCCAGGGCTGCAGCAAGAGGAGAAAGTGGGATTGATGCTTTTAAGTCGGTGGCAGTTTGGGAGGCTCGAGAGTGAAAAGAATGATGGATGCGATTCAGTTCTGCCTGCTCCAGGGGACAGAAGCCAAGAGGGGAGGGATGGAGCTGCCTGCAGATCAGACAGCTGCTTTTGATCAGAGCCTGTGAGAAACAGGCTGGACCGCCACTTCTTGGTAGAGGAGGAACAGCAGAAACTAAAGCCAGCTGACAGTGAAGATTATCATCCAAGTTGTAACTTTTATTGGAGTCACAGATCCTAGTTAAGGTGCACAACCTGAGCCACCCTGTGGGGGACTTGAACACAGCATCTCTGTCTGAGCCTCTGAGTTTACTGCAATCTGGGATGACCCAGGGACCTGGGGAAAAAAATTGAATGCAAAACATCCTTCTAAAAACTGCCAGGTAGAGGAGCAACAACCAGTAGCATCATCCTAAGAGGCCATTACCAAAGGGTATCTTGAGTGTCTCTTTATTGCTAGACTAGAGGCCTGGTGCACGAAATTTGTGCATGGGTAGGGTCCCTAAGCCTGGCCTGCGATCAGAGCTGATCTTCCCCAGCTGCCGGCAGCCAGCCCCGCCCCCCACTGCCACCACTGGTCGCCCTCTGTGTGGGGCGACCAGGGGGGCGATCGGGGTGGGGGGTGGGCACCGGCGCCTCCCACTTTCACTGCCACCAAACCCT